>JAWQEG010000263.1:1200000-1945000 GCA_033782935.1 Petrolisthes cinctipes | reverse complement strand
CAACTCAACCCCCTCAATTATTATTATTATCATCATTATTATGAGGTGCTGTAAAATATAATCATACAACACCTCAACCCCCTCAATTATTATTGTTATTATTATTATGAGGTGTTGCAAAATCATACATGTGTTGTTCTTTATGACCAAGATAATTACTACCATGAGATGGATGCGAATTTATGTTACCGTCTGTACTCTCTCTCTCTCTCTCTCTCTCTCTCTCTCTCTCTCTCTCTCTCTCTCTCTCTCTCTCTCTCTCTCTCTCTCTCTCTCTCACACACATACACACACACTTAATTAACTTAATTTTATTAAGTTTGGAAAAAGTGAGAGAAGACCAAATTTTCAATATAAACTTGGAAACAAAATATTAAATGAAGCAGAGAAAGAAACAGACTTAGGGTTAATGATAAATAAGAAATTGACACCAGATGATTATATAAATGAAAAAGTGAGAAACATGTATGCATTGTCAGTAAATATGAAAGTGGCCTTCACTTATATAGACGAAGAAATGGTCAAGAAAATAATAACATAATATGCTGCAGTAGTATAGAACCCACATTACAAGAAACATATCACCAAATTAGAAAAAGTACGAAGAGCAGCAACAAGATGGCTACCAAGTCTAAGAGAACTAAGCTATGAAGAAAGACTAAATAAACTAAAATTACCTAAACTAGAAGAAAGACGAAAGAGAGGAGATATGATTATAATTTACAAATGTGTCACAGAAAAAGAAAAGATAGATATAAAAAAACTTGTATCAACAAGGGATACCTACAATGAGAGGACATAGTATGAAATTAATTAAAAGAAGAGGAGATAAAGATGTACAGAAATATAGTTTCCAAATAGAGTACTAGACGAATGGAACAAATTACCAGAAGAAGTGGTGTGTGCCAAAAACATACATACACACACACACACACACAAAACATACATACATACACACACACACTCACCAGAAGTAGTGAGTGGTGTGTGTCAAAAACATACACAACTCTAAAGAAAAATATGATAATTGTGTTTTAAAATACGGGACATTACGAGTTTGACTCAATCCTGTAAAGATACAAATAGGTAAGAATAAATAGGTAAGAAAACACACACACATACACACACACGTACACAAACTTGAGAAAGGTGAGATAACAACATACATATACCAGACCTTCATCTCCACACTGAAGGTAGCCTCGGCACGTCGCACACCCTCCCTAACAAAATGCCCAAACATAGAACCCCCCCCTCCCCCCCCCCCCACACACACTCTACATCTCAATCCCCCAATCCCTGTTGGAGGAGGGAGCCCCCCACCGCATCTCCTTGTGTGACTACGAGGAGTACAGCTATGTTTACATCCATAGCAAGGCCCGACAGCAAAAGCTGGTTTACCCCTGCCACTTCACTACCGGGCAAACTCCCCCTCCAGCATTCAGCCAGCCATGGGCCACACTCAATGCAGGCCCCTCCTCCAAGGACTGTGAAACCGTGTCCACTTTTCAAGCATTCACCACACTCCTCCACTCGTTTCTATCACCTTGCACCTAAGATATAACTCTTCTACAGAGCTCCTTTCACAGCGTCCATCCATCTCCTCTGTGGCCTTCCTCTCCTCCTTACACCTCCCACATTAGAGCCACCTATCCTCTTTACCATTATATTCTCCTCCTTCTCTCCACATGTCCAAACCAGCTTAACACATTCTGCTCTGCCCCACCTGTTAGCTCTCTCACTACATCTGTCCTTCTCCCCACTTCCTCATTCCTGACTCTGTCCATTCGAGTCACACCACACATGCTTCTCAGACATCTCATCTCTACTGCATTCAACCTTCTTTTCTCACTTTCTCCCATATTCCATGTTTCCGCTCCATACAGTACAGTAGGCACTGCTATCCCTTCGTACAACTTCCTCTTTACGTCCATTCTAAGTGACTTACAGTCAAACATCCTATTCATTCCTCCTAGCACCTTTCCTACCTCATTTACTTTACATTTTACCTCTGTCTCTATTTTACTACCCACCATCACCTTTGACCCCAAATACTTAAAGCACTCCACCTCCTCCTATATTTCACCATCTAGCATTATATTCATCCTTCTATCCTTTGCTCCACTCCTAGATCTCATTACCTTGCTCTTTGCCTCGTTCACTCTCAGTTTCCTCCTGCACACCCGTCCAAACTCTTGCACTAACATACTCAGTTCCTTTTCTGACTCTGCCACTATCTCAGTCCTCTCTCCATCACCCTAGCATTTAAATACCTCTCTTACCACTCTGTCCATAAAAAATATTAAACAACCATGGTGGCATCACACAGCCTTGACAAAGTCCTACCTTTACTTCCCACTGTAACACATGCTCTACTGTTCACATAGAAACTTTTCACCCCTCTCAATAATCCCTCCCACCTCCAGCCCGTACAACTGCAAAACCTTCCACAATCCATTTCTATCAGTTCTATCATATGCTTTCTCGAGATCCATAAATGCCCATACTACTTCTTTACTTTTCTCTAATTATTTTTCACACACCTGCCTTACTGCAAATATCTGGTCCACACAACCTCTTCCTCTCCTAAAGCCACCTTGCTCTTCACTAATCACAGCCTCCGTACCCTCTCTGACTCTCTTTATCAGCACCTTCCCATACAGCTTTCCTACTACACTTAACAGGCTTAAACCCCTGAAACTTGTACATTGGTATCTATCCCCCTTTCCCTTATATAGAGGTACTACACAAGCACTCACCCATTCTACAACCACTCCATCATACTTGTTCCACCATATTTCAGTCATTCTACAGTGCATCCATCCAAACCTGAAGCTTTCCCTGTTTTCATCTCTCTCATTGCCTCCTCCACCTCCATCTTTCCCTGTTTTCATCTCTCTAATTGCCTCCTCCACCTCCATCTTTCCCTGTTTTCATCTCTCTCATTGCCTCCTCCACCTCCTTCTTTCCCTGTTTTCATCTCTCTCATTGCCTCCTCCACTTCCTTCTTTCTTATCGGCTCCTCATTTAATCCCTCCAACCTGTTTACTCCATTTCCCCTTCCAAGCACAACAATTAAGTGTTGTGCATATATTACCTCCTAGTGAAGGACTGTTAAGGACTCTGGATTGTACACGTGTACCATTGTGTTGTTGGTGGTCGCACTCAGTGTTTTAGCCCCACCCCTTCCTCTCTCTCATTTACTATGGCCACGTGAGAACAAGGGATACTACTGCTGTGTATTGGGTATATACTGATGTGTTAGTGTTGTGTATATCGTACCCCCTGGTGAAGGACTGGTACACTTTACATTTACTATGGCCACGTGACAACAAGGGATACTACTGCTGTGTATTGTGTATATACTGATGTGTTAGTGTTGTGTATATCGTACCCCCTGGTGAAGGACTGGTACACTTTACACATGTGCCACTGTGTCCTTTGTGCTTGCCACAAAGTTCTAGCACTCTCACTCTCTCATTACATTGGCCACGTGAGAAAAAGGTAGGGGTGAGCAGTGTACCTGTGTTACCGTACTGTCTCGTCTGGCCGCAGCCTTGCACTCCACACACACGTACGACACAATTTATTTTCCTCCACTTGTGCTACACCTCATACTCACCCTCCATCCACGCCAATATTTTCTCCACCAATACGTAATACCATCAATTCAATTCAATTCAATTCGATTCAATTTATTATGTTTTGTTATACCTGAATAATATTACAAGAGAGTTGTTTTGGTGACAAACAGCCCTTTATAAGCATGAGCTTTTGGGGCAATGGTAAAGTGTAAATCCTTGACTAAGATTATTTACATAGAAGTACTAATGAAACAATTTGTAATAATAATAATAATGAAAATAACAATAACAACAATAATGACAATAATGATAATAATATAATAGTAACAATAATAATAATAATATTAATAATAATAATAATATTGATGAAAATGGTAATAATAACAAAGATAATGACGACAACAACAATGATAATGATAATAATAATATAATAGTAACTATAATAATGAAGGTAAAAAAATTGTAATAACAATAATAATAGTGAAAATAATAATAATAATAATAATAATAATAATAATGATGACAACAACAATATTAACAATGATAATAATAACAATAATAATTGTAGTAATAATAATAATAATAATATCCACAATATTATTTATAATACTGCTAAAGATAAACATGACAACATTGTTAATGCAATGAAATAATATAAAGCAATAATATTAGTAATGATAAAAGTAATGATAATGACAATGACAATAATAATACTAATAACAATAGTAATAATAATTATAATAAAATACAATGTAAGTAATCATAATAATAAAAATAAATGCAACAGAATTATATCAAGACGAATAAAGAGAAAGTATTAATTAAGAATACAGGGATAGTAGGAGTTTCTTGTAGCAATTTTGAAAGGATTGTAGATTGAGAGATTGTTTAATATTGCTGGGAATATTATTCCATGTTTTGGGACCAAGGTATAACAGTGAATGTGCGAACAGTGTTAGTTTGTGTCTGGGTATAGGTAGTAAATCTTGGTTACGAGTATGATAAGTGTGAAGGGGTTGTAGATTGTATAGGTTTGATTTTATTTGTTTGTACATATAGGATGCAATGTTCAGTTTAGAGATGTCTGTTAAGTTAAGGATATTTAGTGATTTGAATAATGGTGGTGTGTGTGTACAAAAGTCACTATTAGTCATTATCCTGATAATTTTTTTGTGTAGAATGTTGAGGTTATATAAATGAGTGGAATAAGTATTTGACCAAATTGAATTGCAGTAGTTTAAATGAGGATATATATGAGCATAATAAATACATTTGAGAACTTCTGGTGGGGCGTAATGCTTAACTTTGAGGAGGAGTGGAATAATTCTGGACAGTTTCAAACAAAGATCAGAAATGTGGTGCTTGAATGTCACTTTCTTGTAAAAAACTACGCCAAGAAATTTAGTTTTGTAAACCTGTTGGATATCATCATTTAATATTGTTAGATTTGGCAATGGTTGGTATTTAGAGATAATGTTGCTGAATATCATATAATATGTTTTTGTGGTATTTACTGTGAGTTGGTTAGCCAAGCACCAATTTGAAAATTTTTCAAGCTCTAGATTTGCACTGTTGATTAAATCAGTAGGTTGATCTCCTATCATATAAAGTGTTGAGTCGTTGGCAAATAAAATTGTTTCTAAAGTGTTAGTTATATTACAAATATCATTAATGTATAAGATAAACAAGATCGGTCCAAGGATACTACCTTGTGGAACTCCAAGGTTGGGGAAGAACATTTATTAAGAATTACATATTGACTTCTATTATTTAGGTAGGAACTGAACCAATCATGTATACACCCTCGTATACCGTAGTGATACATTTTGTCAAGAAGAATATTGGGTTGAATGGTGTCAAAAGCTTTACGAAAATCAATGAAAACTGATAAGATAGATTTGTTTTTGTTAAGAGCAGAATAAACATCTGATGTAAATGTGTTGATAGCCTCAAGAGTGCTTCGACCAGACCGAAAGCCAAATTGCTTGTTATTTAAAATGTTATGTTTATCTAGGAATGACATTAAATGCTTTTTCATAAGTGCTTCAAATATTTTGGAAAACATTGGTAGAAGAGAAATTGGTCGGTAATTTGATATATCAGATTTATTGCCTGCCTTGTGGATGGGTATTACTTTTCCGATTTTGAATCTGTCTGGGAAGATGCCTGTATTTATGGATTGATTAAACAATATTGAGAGTGGTATAGAGAGTGTATCTTTGTTTTCTTTGATAATGTTTGGTGGGATCTCATCAAGATGTACTGACTTATCTTTCAAAGTTGATATTATCCTCATGGTATCGTAGTTAGTTATTGGAGGTATTGCCATAGAGTTTGGATAATTACCACGGAGATAAATATTATGGGAGTTTATTTTAGGTGGCAGTTTGCTAGCGAGTTGAGGAGCAATGTTTACAAAATACTCATTGAATGCTTCGAAGATATCGGTAGGAGTGTTTTTAATTATATTATTGTGACTAATAGAGTAAGTGGTATCATGTTTTTTAACAGGATAATTAGATAATTTATTTATAGTTTTCCATAAGTGTTTAGTGTTAATTTTGAAGTTACTGAATTTATTAAGATAATAATTTCTTTTTGTCTGTTTAATGGTAGCATTGAGTTGATTTCTATAAGTTTTGTAAACATCCAAGGTGATTATTGCAAGTTTGAAAGATTTATAGAGAGCAAATTTATGTTTAATTGCTTTAGCAATTTCTTGGTTTAGCCATGGCTTTTGCAGTCTTTTAGAGGATATATGTTTAGTGATGAGCGGAAAGCATGAAAAGTATAAACTATATATCGTATCAAGAAAAAGATTACAATTAGTGTTAGTATCTTGATATTTCAACAAGGACACCCAATTAATTTCCGAAAGTTTGGCTTTTAATTTCTGACGATTTTCGTTTGATTTAATTCTGAATGTAATCTTATGTTTAGTGTTAAGTCTGTCGAAAACTGGAATGTTAAGGAATACAGGAAGATGGTCGGTGATAGGAAAAAGGATGATTCCCGAGGAGGAGGGAATATTATAGTTAGTCCATATATGATCTAATAGGGAAGGAGAAGCATTAGAATTATCATCAGAGAATCTTGTGGGTCGTGATATTATATGAGGAAAGAAATTATAGGATTGCATCATTGTCAAGAAATTATTTGTAGGTGGATGAGAATCATGTTCCAATAAATTGATATTGAGGTCACCAGTAATGATAGTATGGTTATTAGTAAAAATGGCTTGAGATAAAAATTCATCCATAAATAAATTAAATTCATTAATTTATGGTGTTTATCATGGTGACGATAGATGGTACATATAATGAACTTTGCTTGATCAAAATTGATTTGAATAGTACAAATTTCAGCGTTATCATCATGAATACAATAATCATTTAATTGTGTACAAGAGATGTTACTATTCACAAAAATAGCAACACCCCCATAGCCTCCGGATCTATGTGTATGGAAAGAATTGAAGCCAGCAATATCATTATATGGTGCAGTATTTGGGGTGAGCCAGGTTTCACTAATGCATAGTAAGTCAGGAAGTTTGGGAAGGGATTGAATAAGAGTAGTAAGGTGATCATAGTTCTTGTTCAGGGACCGAGCATTGACATGTAGAATGCTTAAATAGTCAATTACATTAGATGGAATACTTAATTTATATGACTGTAAGTCATGATACTTACATATATCATTGATGTTTAAAGTGTTATATATAGAATTAATAATTTCAAGATCAACATTGTTTTCATTTTGGTTATCATCAACATATTTTAGGAGCGTGTCAAATAAATTACTATTTGCTATGTTCATTAATAAAAAGTTATATTAAGTTAAAGGTTTTAGTTTGTCAGAGGTTTAGAGGTAGGGGAGGAAGGGAGAGAGGAGATTCGAGAGAGAGTTGAGAGGGGAGTAAATTTATCAATAACAACAAAAAATTGTAATAATAAAGCAAGAAAAAAAAAACTTATTAATAAATATATATGAGACTGATAAAGGCCAGTCTGTAACGGGTATGCATGTGTTGTACCTAGTTTAGCAGGTAGAATAGTTTATACATGGTTGTGATGACCCTGTCCTCTCCTTAGACCTAGTTCAGTCGTATCCCAAACTACCATCAGGTTCCCCACCAGCACCGCCACTAGTTTTAAGTTTAGTTATTCGAATCTGGAGAAGACTGTCTTTAATTTCTCGTTCGAGATAAACCGGGCTTCACCCAAACTGTATATAAGGCTAGCTGTGCCTGATGCAGGCAGTCTCATCCAGGCATCAGGTGTGGTAACTCTTCCCGAGGTGTGGTGGTGTGGTGAGGGAGTCGACAGTAACGGATAAGTTTCTTTTTATTCCTGTTCATTTATTTTGTACCTTGGGTAGGAGTAACATACTTTATGTTGTTGTGCACTACGAGAATTGGTTCTATGCACCGGGGGATAATATCGCTTGTGATTGTGCTAATTTCCTGTAAATGTCTTGATAAGTATCGCCTCCTTAGATACTTACTGGCTGGATTGACCCATCCATGTTCTTTCTATTGCCTTAATAATTATATTTGCTCTTATTAAAACGTTGTGTTTACGTAACCTCCTTAAACTCTTAATCTTTTATAACGTCCTCCCTGCTATTCACTATCGAGGGACGTTATATGGGGGCCCGTCAGGGATCTTAATTACTCTTCGTGCACACTTCATTACTGTATTGTTCAATCTACCGCGAAAATTGACAACTTCTGTGGGAGAGGAATTCTTAAACGTAGTTGTAATTCTTTATGATTTGCTTCTCGAGTGTGATAACTGATTCTGCAGATGGCCACTGTAGTGTTGGTTAGGTTCTCCCACTTACTCAAAATTTGTCTAGAATAGTCTATCTCCTGTTGCCACTTTTCCATATGTTAACCCTAAGAAAAACTCACCATCTCCCATATTGCCGCATCGAGACTCGTCCCTGAGCCAGTGAAGCTCAATCCTAATACTTGTCCACTCTTTTGTATTCTGACCAGTCTCAAACTTTCTAAAGTACCTCGTTTTGGTCCGTAAGTATGTATGGGACATATGACACTACCTTAACTATTTTATCTGGCTTAGTACAAATTGAAGTGTAAACAATCTATCTGTTGTCTCTGAACAGTTGTTAGCTCGGGAAGCACTTGTGAGGAGACCTACTCAGGTTTTTTTTTTATCAACTGAACAAACCTCTAACTCAGCCATTAATTGAGGCATCCCCATAGCAGATGTGTCTATTTTTGTCACGAATTGGAACTTTCCTTACTAGTACACCATGTCTGAATTTGACGCTGTCGAGTTTGCCGGTAATCCTTCGGTGGAGGAACTGAGGTCCGCAAATGTAACTAAGGATGATCTTAAATATATAGCAACCAGCTTTCGGATTCCTTTCACTCATAACACTACAAAAGATCAGCTGAAAACTCTCCTTCTCGCTTACTTAGGAGATGCAGATATGTCCCATTCACGTACACAGGTTCCTGATCCACAAGTTGCCCTCGAAATTGAGAAGGTTAAACTTCAGGCCATGCAACTAAAGTTGCAGTACGAACTTGCTGAGCGTGAGTCAACTAAACTAAAAATCCAACAGCACGAACAAGACCGAGAAGAGCGGGGGGCAGAACGAGTCAGAGCGGAGAGACTCCAGGAACTACATATTCAAGAAGCTAGAGAGCAACGACAACACGAGCTTCAAGTCCTACAGCTTCAACAAGGCAACCCTACACGTGGAGGTACTGAAAAATTTGATGTGGCTAAAAACATAAAGCTACTCCCTGCCTTCTCTGAGAAGAACCCTGAAGCCTTTTTCAGGGAGTTTGAAACTACTGCCACACATTTTCGATGGCCTGAGGAACACTGGGTCTGGCTCTTGAAGCCTAAACTTGTGGACAGGGCTCTGGAGGTGTGTGATGGGATTCATGATAATACAGACTATGTAGAGGTTAAGAAAGCTATTTTGGATGCTTACTCCATATCCTCCGAAGGTTACCGACAGACTTTTAGGAATTTAAACAAGCCATACACTCAAACATATACAGAATTTGCAGCTGAGAAACTCAGAGCCTTCAATAGGTGGCTAAATTCAGCTAGTGTGAACACTTTCGATGAGCTCGTAAATTTAATAGTACTTGAAGAATTTAAGAGGAAAGTTCCATATCCAATAATGGTACACATAACTGACAGAGAGGAAACTGATCTAATAAAAGCATCAAAAATTTCTGATGTATTCTCCCTTATCCATCGTTCACAGCAGGGGGAAAGAAAAACCACCCTAGATAATGTTAGGTCAAGTGCAGGTTCCTCTCAAAAACTCTTGTCCTACTGTACCGGTTCAATCTGGTGCCAAGCCATATCAGATGTACTGTAGGTTTTGTAAAAAGGAGGGTCATTACATAAAAGACTGTCCTGATCCTAGATGTAAGGTATCAAAAATTCATAACCCGAAAACGTTCACTAAACCAGTGGCTACCACTAATCTACTGAACACTTCCCCACAAAACGACCTCTTCCAAGCATTCAGATCTACTGGCCTGGTGTCACTGGGCCCTCACATGGAACAGCACCCCGTGGATATTATCAGGGATACAGCATCTGCACAGTCACTAATACTGAAAACTGCGCTCCCTGACATAGATCGCAACTTGACTGGGGAGAAGGTCTACCTACAAGTTCTTCATGCAAGTACTCCTGTGAAACTTGCCAAGATTCAACTCGACTGTGACGTGATTAAAGGTGACGTTATCGTTGGAGTAGTAGATACTCCCCTACCGATACCCGACGCCACCTTCCTCTTGGGTAACGACTTGGCTGGCAGTTTGGTAGTCCCTACCTTAACAATCCGGGACTCTCCACTACTGTTCAACCCTACTGAGGATATCGAAAAGGAGCAGCCAACACTGTTTCCATTTTGTGCCATCACGCGTGCCCAGGGAAGACGTGCTGCGGATCCAGAGGAACCAACTCCACCACTGTTGCCTACACCCAACATCGGAGATTCAGCTGTCCCTGGCCTCATCTCTGAGCAGAACCTAGAGGAAGCTCAAAAGCAGGACCCAACCTTGAAGAAATTGCACCAGGAGGCCGTTCCAAAGGACTCCATTCTGCACCCACCTGCCTACTACTACCAAGACGACAAGCTCATGAGGTTTTATAGGCCTCCTAAGCTCACTGATGAAGATACTTGGGCTGAGGTGCATCAAGTCGTAGTGCCGGAAAATATAAGGAGATCCTTAATGGAGGTCGCTCATGAAGGTTTTAGTGGCCACCTGGGGATTAAGAAAACCTACCTGAAGCTACTTAATGATTTTTACTGGCCTGGTATGAAGAAGGATGTAGCAAAATTTGTCAATTCTTGTATTACATGTCAATTAGTAGGCAAGCCTAATCAGACTGTTCCTCCTTATCCTCTCCAACCAATTCAAGTTCCTACAGAACCATTTCAAAAGATAATAATAGACATTGTTGGTCCTTTGCCTAAGACTAAGAGAAATCATCAATACCTCCTTACAATTCTTTGCCCTACATCTAGATATCCTGAAGCCTATCCATTGAAAAATATTACAGCCAAGAATGTTGCAAATAAACTAACTCATATGTTTACTACCTTCGGTATTCCCCAGGAGGTGCAAAGCGATCGTGGCACTAACTTCACCAGCGACCTCTTCCAACAGGTACTCCACGAGCTTGGTATCCGACAGACCCTGTCCACTGCGTACCATCCACAGTCACAGGGGGCTCTCGAGAGACACCACCAAACACTTAAGGCCATGATACGTAAGTACTGTCATGAGAATAACCAGGAATGGGATGAATGTTTACCATTTCTATTATTTGCCATTCGAGAGGCCCCACAAGAATCTATTGGTTGTTCACCTTTTGAATTAGTCTTTGGCAGAAAAGTAAGAGGACCACTAAAAGTAATGAAAGATAAATTAATTGGGCCTCCTTCCATTAACCTCACGTCTGTAACTAAGTATATGGAACAACTTAAAGGAACCCTTGAGAAAGTCCGCAAATATGCTAAAGAAAATTTAAAGAATGCACAAACACTCATGAAGTCTGACTATGATATTAAGGCTAAAGCTAGAGAATTTCATGAGGGTGATAAAGTTCTTGCCTATTTTCCAATCCCTGGTTCTTCGCTGTCAGCCAAGTATCATGGCCCTTACACAGTCAAAAGAAAAGTGAATGAATTTAATTACATAATCAATACACCTGATCGTCGTAAGACAACTCAATTGGTTCATATTAACCTGCTGAAAGCTTATCTAACCCAGGAACCTGCACCTGATCAGCTAGGATTAGCTTGTAATGTCATTAACACGTGTAAGGATGAGACTCTGGAGACTTCTGATACGAATATGTGCAGTAAGGATTCAAACTCGTATATATTACAGGATTTGCCTAAAATTCTAGCACACTTAAACCCTGCACAGGTAAAAGAAGTCTCCACTGTATTGTATAACTATTCTGACGTATTGTCAGATATTCCTGGTCATTGTACAATTATGTCTCATGATGTCATATTAATACCAGGAACCAATCCTATACGTCAGCCACCATACAGACTTCCTCATCACAAGAAGGAGCAGATGAAGAGGGAGGTGGACTACCTGTTGGACCACGGCCTAGCTGTGCATAGCTGTTCGCCATGGGCTTCTCCCTGTCTGTTGGTACCTAAGGAGGGTGGACAACTACGCCTTTGCACAGACTACCGACGTGTCAACGCAGTCACCCAACCGGACCCGTATCCACTTCCTCGCATAGACGACCTGATTGACACGGTGGGGCAGTCCAAATTCATTTCAAAAATTGATTTATTAAAAGGCTACCATCAAATTCCATTGACAGAAAACGCCCAACTGATCTCTCTGCCTTCATAACCCCTTTTGGACTCTACCATTATCGAGTTATGCCATTTGGGATGCGTAATAGTCCTGCTACCTTTCAGCGAACTATGAATTATTTATTCCAAGGCCTTGAGGGAGTTCAAGTATATTTAGACGATATTATTATTTTCTCAGATACATGGTCTCAACACATTGACAGACTCATCAGTGTCCTGAGGAAGCTGCAAAATACCCATCTGACCATCAAGCTGGCCAAGACTTCCTTCTGCAGCGCCATGGTCACCTACCTAGGGCACGAAGTTGGACATGGACGCGTACGACCGAAGTCTGCCAATGTGGAATCCATCCTCTCCTACCCAACACCCCACAACAAGAAATCATTGATGCGCTTCCTTGGTATGGCTGGATTCTACAGGAGATACTGTCCCAACTTCTCCACTGTCGTCGCTCCCCTTACCTGTCTAATGAGTAGATGTGTGGTCTTTGAGTGGTCTGATGTCTGTCAGAACGCCTTTGACCAACTAAAGACCTACCTAGCACGTGATCCTGTTTTGGTAGCACCCGATTTTACACTTCCCTTCACTCTACAAACTGATGCCAGTGACGTCGGTCTGGGAGCTGTCCTACTGCAGAAGACTAGGGGCGTGTTTCATCCCGTGGCCTACCATTCAGCAAAGTTCACCAAGCAACAGATGTCTTACAGTGTCATAGAGAAGGAACTGCTAGCCATCGTTTCTGCCATTAAGAAATTTGAGTGTTACCTGTATGGCAGTCAGAAACTACAGGTATATACAGATCACAACCCCCTGACATTCCTCAACCGCAACAAGTCTTCTAACCAACGCCTGTTACGATGGTCCCTGTTCCTGCAGCCTTATGACCTCCAGGTGACACACATCAAGGGATCGGAAAACACGATTGCTGACGCCCTCTCCAGAGCCTAGGTCTACGTCAGGACAGGGACACCTATCTTCGAGACTCTCCCTTCAAGTCGAGTCTTCTTCGGGCGGAGGTGTGATGACCCTGTCCTCTCCTTAGACCTAGTTCAGTCGTATCCCAAACTACCATCAGGTTCCCCACCAGCACCGCCACTAGTTTTAAGTTTAGTTATTCGAATCTGGAGAAGACTGTCTTTAATTTCTCGTTCGAGATAAACCGGGCTTCACCCAAACTGTATATAAGGCTAGCTGTGCCTGATGCAGGCAGTCTCATCCAGGCATCAGGTGTGGTAACTCTTCCCGAGGTGTGGTGGTGTGGTGAGGGAGTCGACAGTAACGGATAAGTTTCTTTTTATTCCTGTTCATTTATTTTGTACCTTGGGTAGGAGTAACATACTTTATGTTGTTGTGCACTACGAGAATTGGTTCTATGCACCGGGGGATAATATCGCTTGTGATTGTGCTAATTTCCTGTAAATGTCTTGATAAGTATCGCCTCCTTAGATACTTACTGGCTGGATTGACCCATCCATGTTCTTTCTATTGCCTTAATAATTATATTTGCTCTTATTAAAACGTTGTGTTTACGTAACCTCCTTAAACTCTTAATCTTTTATAACGTCCTCCCTGCTATTCACTATCGAGGGACGTTATAATGGTATATAGTAATAGCAGCAAACGGACAAAATTAACCAGGGAAAACAAAATAGGAGTATATATACCATAGATGAAACAATTTGCTTATGAATATACCATTGTACATATTGTAAAGAATAAAAATACTAGTAGTAGTAGTAGTAGTAGTAGTAGTAGTAGTAGTAGTAGTAGTAGTAGTAGTAGTAATATTAGTAGTATTAATAGTAATAGTAGAAGTAGTTGTGGTTGTAGAAGTAAAAGAAATAGTAGTAGTAGTAGTAGTAGTAGTAGTAATAGTAATAGTAATAGTAGAAGTAGTAGTAGTAGTAATAGTAATAGTAGTAGTAGTAGTAGTAGTAGTAGTAGTAGTAGTAGTAGTAGCAATAGTAGTAGCAATAGTAGTAGTAGTAGTAGTAGTAGTAGTAGCAACAATAGTTTTAGTGGTAATAGTATTAGTGGTAGTAGTATTAGTGGTAGTAGTATTAATAGTAGTAGTAGTAGTGGTGGTAGTAGTAGTAGTATTAGTGGTGGTAGTAGTAGTAGTATTAGAGGTGGTAGTAGTAGTAGTAGTAGTAGTAGTAGTAGTAGTAGTAGTAGTAGTAGTAGTAGTAGTAGTAGTAGTAGTAGAAAGTAGTAGTAGTAGAAGAAAGTAGTAGTAGTAGAAGAAAGTAGTAATATTAGTAGCTCTATTTGAAAGAAAGAAAAATACATATATACGGTATGGTAACATAAATATTAATGGTGTCATTAGAAATATTAACAGTAATAGTAATCACATTGCAAATAGTAGTGTTATTAATATCAACAATTGTATGAATCCAAATAAGCGTTAGTTCATGTTTTCAGCTGTATTTTTGAAGATTGGATGATCATCAAGGAATAGAGCAAGTGACTGGTCATTGGTTATGGTGTGCTTAACTGTGGAGTTTCTAAGTTTCACTATTATCCTACCATCAGAAGCGTGACATTGTTGGAAAAGGTGTTTATGTTGTGTCCTGATTCTACGAATTACAGTATATATCTCACGGCGTTTAGGGGTCAGTGATTCATTAATATACAGTTGTGGTTTTACGGTTATACATGTGTGTACTAGTTCTGATTTTTTTATGCGGTTTTGTAGTTTCACTATTATTGGTCTTGTTTTCCCTTGAGTTTTACGGCCAATGCGATGTGCAACATTAATATCTGTATGTGTCATGTTAACATGGAGGTGGTGTTTGATGGTGTTCACTATGAGGTCACAGGGGTTTTCATTGGTTAATTCATCAGGTAATGAGAGGCCACTAATTATCACTGTGTCTCTACGTTCGTACTGATCCACGTCCTCTATTGTTGTTTCTAAATTGATTATTTTATTTTCCAGTTCATTAATTTTAGTTTGCATATGGTCAATTTGTCTGTTATTGGTAGTGATTAAGTTGTCGACCTTGGAGAAATATGTGTCAAATTGTGTTTGAATAACTTTGCCTATGATTGTCACAAGTGCCTGCATATCACCTGGTAGATTGGTGTTGGATAATTCCTGGTTGATTATTTCTGTTACGTCAGGCACTGAGGTGGTGGTGGTGGTGGTGGTCGTTAAGGTAGTAGTGTTGTGTTTACCGGTCCCGCCAATGGTTGTTATTACATTTGCGTCTTGTGATAAGGCGCCTTCTTCACTAGTAGAAGCTTCCTCAGGCTTCTTATTCCTCCTCCCGGGAGCCATCACTGCTGTAATAATATTATAGCGCAGAAAATAGGGCACTGGGACAATTGAGGAAATGGTTGTTTGGAGTGTAGAAAATGAAGATGGCGCTGAGGTGGCGGGTGTACGGTGGGTATGTTGTTAGGCCAGAATGTTATCACATTTCAATTAATTTCAACACATTATGGCGCTTATCTGGTTTAGATTAAGGTTGAAACATACCTCTAGCAGCCAGCAAGAATACTGGCTGCTCAAACAAGTGATCGCGGGGACAAATGAAGGAAATGTAGGAGCTCTGTTAAGCACGTCTTCACTCCACCGCTGCCCAAAACACTCTCTCCCCAGATAAGAGCAGAATATTCACCTGCCGCCTTCATCAAGCTCGGCCAGTGTTCACCATTGGAGGGACTGTCATTCCTATGTGTTCCCAGTATCGCTACCTGGGCGCGCCAGTCAATATTTGGCCGATTGTCCCTGTCAGATCTCAAGACCATCCCATTGTCCAGGACTTATTGGGTCGTCTCCAGCGCCGACTTACGCCACTTCAATGGCTCACTAACAACTCCTCGGGCATCTCCATCCCAGTAGCCAGGACTATCTATATTGCTTTTATCCGTTCAGTTGTTGATTACCTCTCCCCTGCTCTGATTCAACTTCCCAGAGCTACTCTTGAAACTTTAGAAAAATTTGAGAATAGAGAAATGAGAATAATTCTCGGTTGTCCAATGTCGACCAGGATAGTGAACATGCAGCGTGAGTTGCGTCTTCCCCCATTGGAGGGCCACTGTTGTCTGGCAAGGCCAACGCAGCGCTCGGTGCTCACCCCCTGAGGGACAAGGGTCATCAACATTGTCAAGCTTTTTTTTTTTAAGTACCTAATAATAATAAAAGACAGAAAAAGGAAAAAAAATTGCACACTATACACTTAAAAAAATAATTATAATTACAATTTAAAAACAATTTCGTCACTAATAATATTAAAAGGGAAATTAAAATCTATATGTGGGGGAACCTATTGTGCCCCCACACCGCCTCCCCCTTCAGCTTCACCTTCAGCTTCTATAAAGTAAAATACTGATAAAAACAGGGAGGTGTCCCCCGAGGTCACCACGTGGAGGCGGGGTGAGACTTACCTACCCCTCCTGTGGAGGGGTAGGTCACCGAGATTCTTTATAAAAGAACTTCCCAATTCTTAATGGTAGCCAGTGTGCAGTGGCTGCACCTTATACCACATTGGTTACGATACTGCCACTGTGTAAAACTAACAATGACTCCACTAAAGGTTCATATAACCTACGAGTTGGACCCCTTGTCTGTCAGAGGTCTTGTACTGGTGCTGGAGCCTCACCACCCATGGAAATAAAGGCAATTGGTGCTGGAGCCTCACCACCCATAGAAATAAAAGTAAATGGTGCTGGAGCCTTACCATCTATAGAAATGAATGTAAATGGTGCTGGAGCCTCACCACCCATAGAAATAAAAGTAAATGGTGCTGGAGCCTTACCATCCATAGTCATGAAACTACTACTGTACCTGGATTATTACTACTATTATTATTCTGTCATTAATTATTATCATCATTATTTGTGTACCACAGCTTGGATGCATGTAGGTTGGAGTATTGAACACATACACACACACACACACACACACACACACAAAGTAAGTAATAGCTGATTTAAATTAAAGGGGGGAGGGTAAAGTGTTGGTGGTCAACCTGGAGCACACACACACACACACACACACACACACACACACCTCTAACCAAAGGTACAGGTTACTATTATCATCATCTGGAGCACACACACACACACACATACACACACACACACATACTACATCTCTAACCAAAGGTACATGCTACTATTAATATCATCTAAATGTACAGTCGGCCTCAGGAATTCGTACACAAAGCATTAGTTAAAAGGAGTTGTTATTCTGCACATACTGTAAGCATTGTTCTGCTGACTGATTCAAGTATTACCTAAATAACATTAATAGAAGAATTTTGTGTTAGAAAATTAATATACTATTTTTTTTAGTTGTTACGAACCCTTGATGTCACAGTGGTGTATACGAATTGCTGATGCCGACTGTACCTCAAATATGTCTAACAGGATATTACACAACACAATAAGATAAGCTGTTTTAATTAAGTGGCGAGTATTGTGCTGGTGGTGGGAAATGTGGAGCAACTGATGCCTCCAACATATTCCAAGTAACAGAACACTAATATTATTGTTATTCTCATCCTGTTGTTTCCTGGTATACTTTGGAGGAATCAAGGCACTCTAATGTACCAAAGTGTGTGTAATACACCCTTAATTTGTTTGTGGCATGTTGGAATGTTACTGATTCACCCAAACTATTCAAAACAACAACAAAACATAAGACACTAGACCTAAGCCATCCCACCCCTATAAAATTCTTACTAGATTCAGGCCACCATTAATTTTGTTCATCTGGTCCTGTTGTTTCCTGGCATACTTTGGAGGAATCAAGTTGCTTTACTGTACATTCATGATACATAGGGCCGTATGCAATTGGTGGTGTTGACGGTAGTGTGTGTGTATGTGTTGTGTGTATGTGTGGTGTGTGTGTATGTGTGTATGTGTGGTGTGTGTGTATGTGTGGTGTGCAGTGACAGAGTGGATAAAAAGACGGACTGCGGATGTCAAGGACCCGGGTTCGAATCCACGAGGAAACGTCTGGGATTTTTCAGAGGTGAACTGGGTCCAGTTGTTCGGCAATTATCCTGGCTTCACCGACACATCAAGAAAATATCCCCTACATCGTCGTCAACTCACCATATTCCAAGATGCTGTGAGTGACGGTGTAGCTGCTCTCCCTTGATAGTGACGTGTATAAATAAGGTGTCGTCATCTAATGGGACAGAAGAGAAGCTATGGTACCAACATCACCACGAAGCTCCACTGTCTCATCTGGTGCGACACCCAGTAATCTCGGGGCCTCGCAAGAGTCACGGGCTATGTGTGGTGTGTGTATGTGTGGTACCGGTACAATGGCTCTGTAGTATATGTGTGTGTGTGTGTGTGTGTATTTGTGGTATGTGTATGTGTAGTATGCATGTGTGCATGTATGGTGTGTGTATGTGTGGTATGTGTATGTGTATGTGTGTATGTGTATATGTGTGGTACTGGTACAATGGCACTGTAGTGTGTGGGTATGTGTGTGTATGTGTTGTGTGTGTGTGTATGTGTGTGTATTTGTGGTATGTGTATGTGTAGTATGCATGTGTGCATGTATGGTGTGTGTATGTGTGGTATGTGTATGTGTATATGTGTGGTACTGGTACAATGGTTTTGTAGTGTGTGTGTATGTGTGGTGTGCGTATGTGTATATGTGTGGTACTGGTACAATGGCACTGTAGTGTGTGTGTATGTGTGTGTATGTGTGGTGTGTGTTAGTGTGGTACCGGTACAATGGCTCTGTAATGTGTGTGTGTGTGTTTATGGAATCATCATACTGGTATCACACCATCGTCAACATCATCAATGGGTGGAAAATCACACTGACGTGATCATGAATGTAAGTAATAAAACCCAAACTGGTAGACGAAATATTTTATTCCAGAAGTTTCGGTGACCTCTGTCGCCCTCTTCAGTAGAAATACAGGTTAAGAGTGGTACTGTACATCCATTACTTTCGAGTGAGTTTATATACACTACGTTGTGACCCGCCAGCAACCTCACTTCACCACCTAATCCGTCGTGCCTGTTGCCCGAGGCGCTTCACTGATGGGTGGTGGGAGTACTTTTGGCGGCAAACACTTACTGACTAACCCTTTCATGACTGGGTCTAACTTAAACATACCCTCTAATAGGTTAAAATTATTGTACTTATTAATACATACTAATTCAACAATCCTACGTTTCTTAGAATTGCTACATTTGTACAACATTTGGCACGCATTCCAATCTATTCTATGGTTCTTTTCATATGAATGAACAAGAATTGCAATGTTGTTGTTTCCTACTTTGCAGGCATATTTATGTTCCTTTATATGGATGTTCAAATCCCTGCCAGTTTCACCCACATAAACTAAATCACAATCTTGGCATGGGATTTTATACACACCGGCAGGGACTTCGCTCTTGGGCTTACTCTTAACTAACAAAGATTTTAGCCTATGGTTGAATTATACCTAAATGCAATGTTTACATCTAAATCCTGACTCACAGCTTTGACAACATCAAGGCTTGACACATAGGGCAATGTTATGTATGGTTTCTGTTTAACAGGGGATTTTGGCACGAAAAATGATTTCCTAGCTTTGAAGTAAGCTTTCCTTATGAACTATTTGGAGTATTTTATGTCCAATAATATTTGCCAGATTTTAGCATTTTCCGGATCTAGGTGCTGGGGACTAGAAATTCACAGTGCTCTGAGAAACATAGAAGAAACCACTGACATTTTGGTTGAAATATGGTGGTATGAGAAAAAATGAATATACAGATTACACTGAATAGGTTTTCTATAGACTGAAAAACTGAGAGAGTTAGCATCTTTTTGTACCAGTACATCTAGAAATGGAAGGGAGTCATTTGTTTTCCACTCTACTTTGAATTTAATGGAGGGAACCAATACATTGAGATTTGAGAAAATATCCTCAGAATTGTTAAGGGTATTAGGCCAAAAGGAAAAAATGTCATCAACGTATCTGAACCAAGTAAGATCTGGGTGAGAAATGGTTGTAAGGATGGGAAGTCTCAAAATATTCCATGTACAGGTTACTCATAATTGGAGATAAAGGAGAGCTCATCCCCATGCCAAACTTTTGCTTATAAAACTGGGTACCAAAGGAGAATGCATTACAATCTACACACAGGCTAATTAATTGGAGAAACATATCTTGTGGCATTCCTAAGTTAATGTTACAGTCAGGCAATTTCTCTGCTAAAAATCTTAACACATCATCAAAGGGAACTTTTGTATATAAGGAATCTACATCAAAACTTACTAACTTTCCATTGGAGAAATTTAGGGAATGAATTATATATATGTGAACTGGAGAAAGTGCCAACCAAAGGTGCTAGTTTACTGGCCAGAAATTTCGATAATATATAGGTAAAAAAACCTGTCTGGGCGATGATTGGTCGTAGAGGAACATGTTGCTTGTGTGTCTTGGGTAATCCATAGATGTAGGGTAGTCCGGGATTGATTTGTATGAAATTGCTGGCATCCACGTCTAGCACATCTTTTAAAAGGTTTCTTACTTTTTTGTTGAAGTCTGATGATAACCGCTTTAGAGGCGAGGACACAAGTTTCTCAAACGTTGAACGATCACTGTCTTAAAAGGTTATCCATCTTTGTAAAATAATCTGGTTTATCTAAAATCACCACTGAATTACTTGGTTTGATCAGTTGAATTGTGAAGCAACTATGGATATCCATCTAGTATATTTTTAATCATGGAAGGTAAGAGCTATGGTGTAGAAAATTTCCTTGCTAACCCCTCCCCTGACTGAACCACCAGGTTTAGGAGGAACTTCTGGTACTCCACCCTCGTTTTGGTGGATTTACGTAGGTCATAATGTAAATATTTGTCTGTATTCTTGTGCTTCATTCTGTTATGTGTTTGTGTGTGTGTGTGTGTGTGTGTGTGTGTGTGTGTGTAGTCATTGGATTTTCATGGGTCCCGCCTATCCTTATGTATTGTTGTCTGCCTATTGATTGATTCCATGGCACAAGGAATTGAAAAAAAAAAAAAACTCCCTGAATACATAAATATCTTTTGGAAGAAAGAGTGGATTAAAATTGTCAGATCCCTTTACCTGATCACCCAAGTAAACTCACTAAGTCGGTAATTAAGGATGTTGTTGTAAAATATTTAGTGAAGCAGGGAATTGTGGACACCCCTGCTCTACCCGACACTGAAGATGAGGAATAAGTCCCTTTTAACCTTGACACTATCCCTCCAACTCAGCCTGCTAAAACACCGGGTGGTAAGAGTAATAACAAACCTGAAGTTTCTCAGGTTGAAAAGCTCCGGGTAGAGATGTAATACCAGCTCGAATGGGAGAATATTTAACTAGAAAGAGAAAAACTAGAACTCGAAAGGGAAAAGTTGGCAGTGGCTAGAGAACAAGGTAGAGAAGGAAGCAGAGTGGAGGAAAAGGAACTATCCTTTAATTAACATGTCTAGTGTAACTACAATGATATCTGCTTTTGATGAAGGTGATATTGAGGGTTCATTCAGCCTTTTCGATTGATTAGCAACTAAAAACGAGTGGCCTAAAGATGTCGCTGATTGCCCCTAAACAAACAGGTAAATCATTTTGTACTTACACTTACCTAGATAGACCCAATGACTATGAGTTTGTCAAGCAACAGATTCTGTATGTCCATGTGGTAACCCCAGAGACGTACAGAGATAAATTCAGGAAACTGGTCAAAAATAAGCATCAAACATATGTGGAATTTGCATGTGATAAGCTTAAATATTTTAAGAAATGGCTAAATGTTCTCTCGGTCACCACCTATTCAGAACTTATTAATCTCATTGTCCTAGAGGAATTTAAAAGAAAAGTGCCCTTACCTATTGTGAAATACATAGAGGAGAGGGGCGAGATGGAACTATTGAGGGTGGCGGAACAAGCAGATGTGCAGGCTTTGAGGCTCCAGATCTAGTCGAGGCGTGAGGGAGACCTCACTCTTTCTGTAAAAAGTTCCTCTGACGATTTCAAGTACAAAGATGCTAAGAATAAGCTGAGGGGTAGCGGGTTCACTACTAGCCAATTAACATGTGTATACTGTAGGAAGCCAGGCAATACTATTGCTTTTTGTAAACACCCCAAATGTACAAGTAGTAGGAAAAGTTTCATCTCTACTGCATCAGGTTCCTCTACCTCATCAAATCCTGTAGCTTCTAATAGTAGTGTTGTCCAGTCAAAACAGTTGTTTGATGACTTTATTTTTGATGGTGACGTGGCTTTGACAAAGGAGGGTCAGACCTATCCTATTAAGGTCTTACGAGACACGGTGGCTTCTCAGTCCATACTGCTAAGTAATGTTCTTCCCCATCTAGAAGATAACTTTACTGGAGATAAGGTATACTGTATACTAATTTCCAGTCTCACCTCTCAGACTCAGTCTCGCTCGTGTCTCTACTATTGCTCCGCCTCCACCACCACCACCACCACCTCCCCAGTCTGTTCCTCCTATCAACCCTGCCTCACCTCCAGACCTGGCCCTCCGCAAGTCTGTTGCTACCCTCATGGCACGATGTACGGCTCTTGAAAACCGCTTTTCTCCCCTTGGAGCCAGGATTGATGGGCTGGTTGCCGCTCAGGCTGCCAATGACTCCAAACTCTCCACCTTGGTCGAGGCTCAGCAGGCCATCATCTCAACTGTCACTACCCTTACCGAAAAGATGGATACTGTTGCATCTCGCCTTGAAAAGCTTTTCGAGTCAGTCCCTTCTCCTGGTCCATCTTCTTCTCCAGGTCGCTCATCTGCCCCCACTCACCGGACTTCTACCTCCAAATACAGAGTTCGCTAGTGATTGCCGGCTGGATGTCATCTCCTGGAATGTATGTGGTATCACCAGTTATGCTAAGCTCACTCAACTCAAGGCCTATGTATTTCGTCATCATCCCAGTGTTATTTTTCTCCAGGAAGCATTTCCAGGACGGCCGCTCGCTGCTGGGCAAGCTCCTCCCCTCTCAGGTTATGTGCCATATGTTCATCTGGTAAGGAATGGTCTCCTGACTTACATACATAGCTCCTTGCCACATCGCCTTCTCCGTACCTCCACTGATCCTGACATGACCTTTCAGCTATTTGAGGTTCTACCTGGGAATGGAGTACTCCAACTATGTAATGTCTATTCTGCCCCAGCTAGACTCACTCTTGAGGCTCTTCCTTCTCCAACAGTGCGTGGTATGGTGTATATGGGAGATTTTAATGCTCGGCATTCTGATTTGGGTGATGGTACTGGCTCTATTAATCGTAATGGAGTTCGTCTCCTTTCATACATCCGCAAGCATCATCTGACACACTGGGACACTGGCGGTGCCACTCATTGCCGGGGAGGTACTCTGGATTACATCCTCTCGTTTGGCCTGATATCATCTCAGGTCCAGTGCTTCTCCGTGCCAGACTTATTCTCTGATCACATTGCTCTTCGGTTTCATTATTCTCTAACTGCTGGGTCAGGTGCTTCAGCCACTCGTTTGCATATTGCTGTGCCCCCTAAATATTGCCCGACTTACATCTTATTTATGGCCCATGTATTCCCTACATTTGACATATCATCAGCTGAACAGTTGTACTCTGATCTTGTATCTGCTACTTATGACTTTTATAGGCTATACGTCTCCCAGCCACACCTCCAGCATCGCCATACTGCCCACTCCTGGACGCTGGATGCACGTATACAGGAGGCAAAGGAGGAGGCTCAACGTGATGGCCTATTGTTTCAAGCCAACCCAACCCCTGTACTACTCCATCGTTACCAGATGTCTAGGGACGCTTTAGTTGCCCTGCAGGATTGTGCTCACACTGAGTCTTGGCAGCAGTTCACGGACAGCATCAACCAGCAAACAAGTGTGGCTTCTATGTGGCACCTCATCCGTCGGGTTGTTAAAAAGACGCCGGCCACTGCTCGTCATCACACTCCTGCCGACTATGCCAAACAACTTGTCGATGCCTGGTCAGAACAATCTACCCCAGCCAGTCTACCCATCCACATACAAGATGCACTCGCTTCCCGTGCTGCTGTCCATCGGCTACGTCTAATGTCTGCTCTGTTACAAGATGATGACAATGATGCAGAGGAGATAACTGCGGAGGAGTTGCGCCGTGCTCTCATTCGAGGTAGAGCTTCTTCCCCTGGTGATGATGGTATTACTTATGCTGTGCTGCGCCTACTTCAACAAGTTCTTGGGAACCCTCTACTTCGACTGTACAATCTTTGTCTTCGTGACGGTTGTGTACCACGAGCCTGGACCAGCAGCACAATAATACCCATCCCTAAGCCCGGCACTGCGAAGTTCAGGCCTATTTCCCTTACTTCCTGTTTCTGTAAGGTTATGGAGAGAATCTTACTCAATCGTCTCATGTACAGACTGCAGGATTGCCTTTCTCCATGGCTGTTTGGTTTCCTTCCCCAGAGGAGCACACATCACTGCCTAGTCGACTTGTACTCTCGCCTTTCCAGGGACAGTGTGGTGGCCTTCATTGACCTTCGAAGTGCCTTCGATGTTGCTAATAGAGACGTCATTTTGGATCAACTGGTTGACTTTGGGATAAAGGGTAATCTACTACGGTGGATTCGGGGCTACCTGAGTAACAGGACCTCCCGTGTGTTTTTCAGTGGTGCACTCAGTCCTTTGCACAGTTTTCATCTTGGTACGCCTCAAGGTGGTGTTCTCAGCCCATTGTTATTTAATATTCTGATGCATCGGTTGCTCACTTCTCTCCCTGATATTCCTGGAACTACAATTACGTGCTATGCTGATGACATCTGAGTTCATTCTACCTCACCAAGGGATCTCCAGCGGTTTCTTGACTCCTTCTCTGTGGCCTCCTCTCACTGTGGCATTATTGTCTCCCCAGATAAGAGCAGAATATTCACCTGCCGCCTTCCTCAAGCTCAGCCAGTGTTCACCATTGGAGGGACTGTCATTCCCATGTGTTCCCAGTACTGCTACCTGGGTGCGCCAGTCAATATTTGGCCGATTGTCCCTGCCAGACCTCAAGACCATCCCATTGTCCAGGACTTATTGGGTCGTCTCCAGCGCTGACTTACACCACTTCAATGGCTATCTAACAACTCCTCGGGCATCTCCATCCCAGTAGCCAGGACCATCTATATTGCTTTTATCCGTTCAGTTGTTGATTACCTTTCCCAAGCTTTGATTCAACTTCCTAGGGCTACTCTGGAAACTTTAGAAAAATTTCAAAATAGAGCAATGAGAATTATTCTCGGCTGTCCAATGTCGACCAGGATAGTGAACATGCAGCGTGAGTTGCGTCTTCCCCCATTAGTGGAGAGAATTTATTCTAATGTTACTAGCTTCACTGTCAAGTGCCTCCATTTCCCACATCTTTCACCCCATTACTCTCAGTTAGTCAGGACTTCTCTTAGACCAAACTACCCGGTCCCTCCCATACTGCCTGCTGGACGTACTCTTATAAGGTCTGTTTCCTCTGTGCTCCGTGGTCTTAATATAGATATAATGGTTGCAGACGTCCCCCCAGGGCCCCCTCTATGGATGCTACCAACACCTGATGTGAGCTTTACACCTACTTCCAAGTCGGAGCTGCCTTCTCTACAGCGGCAGTTGGCTCTGGAACACATAGAAACAGTGACTTCCTCCATCACAGATCCATACTGCCTCTACACTGATGGCTCATTGCAGGTGGATGGTGCAGCAGGTTGTGCTGTTTTCTCGCCTGACCTGGAGTCACCTCCAGGGGGCTGGGTTGGCCGTCGTCTCTGTAACCACTCTAGCTCAACATTGTGTGAACTGTATGCCATTCTGGATGCTGTTAGTCTTGTTTGTCAACGTGGAGTGAATGCTGCCATTTTTTGTGACTCCAAACCTGCCCTTCATTCCCTCTTTAGTGTTCAGCCCACACACTCTACTGTTATTCAGCAGATTTTATCGTTTTGGCCTTATTGCATCACCGTAACTTGACTGTCAAATTTTTATGGGTGCCATCCCATGTAGGTTTACTTCACAATGGTACAGTTGACAGACTCGCAAAGGAAGCCTGCCATCTGCCTCCTCGTGGTGCTGGACGTCCTCTCTCCCTGACATGTTACCTCTCTAAAGTCTGCTCCGCCGCTCTCCTCCCTGTACGGCGACGCAGGGATGCAGAGAGGCCCTTCAGCATCTCCATCACACATTATGAGTCTGTCTGCCGTCACAAATATTCCTACCGTCATCGAGGCCTCATGGTTCGGAGGCACAATGTGGTCTCTGCTCGTTTGAGGCTTGGCTACCGGCCACCGTGGCAGGTTGCTGGGATGCAGGGTGAGCCTCCCTTCACTGAGTGTCGCTTGTGTCGAGCGCCTCGTGCTAACACTATAGAGCACTATTGCCTAGCCTGCCCCACTGTCCGACACTTGCTGCCCCAGGGCCTGCCACTTGATGTGGTTTGTCGACACCTGCTGAACCATCAGGTTCTGGAGGAACTTCTGATGTGCCACCCTCGTTTTGGTGGATTTAAGTAGGTCATGATGTGAGTGTGTGTGCGCATGTGTGTGTGCTTGTGTGTGTATGTGGTCATTGGGTTCTCGTGAGTCCCGCTTACCCTTGTGTACTGTTGTCTGCCTATTGACTGACGCTACGGCGCAATGAATTTAAAAAAAAAAAAAAAAAAAAAAACTCTCAGACTTCATACCTTGTGGCCCATATTTATCTTAAGTGTTCCCTTGTCGCCTCGTGTGTCAAAGTGGCAGTACAGGAAGGAAACCTGTCTGTTGAAGGAATTCATTTATTGCTTGGTAATGACATAGCAGGTAAACTTGTGGTACCTAATGTTCTAACTGTAGAAAAGTCTTTACCTGTATTCCCTTCTGAACCTTCTGATGTTTTTCCCTCCTGCGTGTTGACTTGTTCACAGGTCCAACAAGCCTCTCAGAAGCAATGTCAGTCTCCGTCACTTTCCATGCCTCCTTTTGATATTATCTCTAAAGTAGATTTGATACTGGCACAGGAAACTAACCTTTCTTTAGCTGCAGGGCGACATGCTGCTCTAGACAAGAAGGATGTAGACATCCTACCTGCCTTCTATTATGATCAAGGTGTACTCATGAGTGCATACCGGCCTCTAACACTATCAGCCAATTATTATTGGTCAGAAACCCATCAGATTGTGTTACCTAGTTCAGTACACTCAGATGTATTAAAGCTATCTCATGACGGTTACAGTGGACATCTTGGGTTTCGTAAAACTTACTATAAACTTACTAAAATCGCGCGCCAAATGTACCGCTCGAACAGAAGTTAGAACTGAAATTTTCCGTTACCCAATGCATTAGCCAGGCCCATGACTGATGTCATGGTTGAATAGTCTGGACATGACACCCATATGCATGACACCATTGTATCCGCGGCTGATCACGTTCGCGATACATGATACACCTATGGTGGTGGAACATACCGTTAGGCCAAAGCAGTTCAAGCTAGTTTCATTAGATACAACATCCTTTGAAAAGTGCTGAGTAGCAGCGTGAGGGAATCTTCCATGCTGAGCTACTGATTGCTAGATTCACTCTGTAATTATCTATATGTTAATCTCTCTACTATAATCAACTCCATATTGTCATCTCGTATGTAGAGAAAGGGACAATATATATTTACCCACTTTATTCTTATATAAACTCATATCTAACTTATCCAGATTTCATATGTAAGCTTAGCATTGTAAATAGTATCATCGACAACCTGTCATCTGAGAAAGGGTGTTGCAGTGTATACCACGAGCGGGGACTACCAGAGAGAGAAGGCGCATTACAAGCCCTGCCTTGGCTACAACAGGTTCACCTCCTACCTTATATTAGAGAGACACGAGTTGTCTGTATAACCTGTAACCTATACATAATATATTCAGTAAATAGAGACAAGTCCACGAGTTTACTCTAAACCTTGAGTAACTAACTTAGTTCCCCAGGAAGACTAGAGTGGTAGTTCAGAGCAACGGTAAGTTGGCTGAAACCAGAGGTCTACATCGGCGTAGTAAGTAATACTAGCCCGAGAGAGTAAGTGAGAGTTTCCAGCAGGTGTTTCCGAGAGAAGCTGTTGCTGAGCTTGGACGACTCCACGAGTACATAATGGTGGCAGCGGTAAGGGATACGTAACATTCACAGTGTCCTGTATTAATTCTATATTCCAAACAGAATAATTGTGTATGTGGGTGGCGGCTTGGGCGTTTTTCCTCTTTGGTAACACTGACGGAGCGAGAGCGAGCCTGAGCGATACCAGCTGGGGGTTGCCAGCTAATGGTGGCTGCGTAACCTAACCTACTTTAATCAGGCATTTTTCACTGTGTGCTTTTCCCAGGGAAAAAGAGGATTTGTCTGTTGTGGGTATCTCATCTGGGAAGGAACAAGGACGGACTTAGGAGGGTGAACCAGAAGAGTGAACGGGAGCTGTGAGAGGAACGACTGGCCAGCGTTTACTCTGGGGGTGTGTGGCATCTACACATTCCTTTACTATGTGTGCTGAACATCTCTGTAATCTTCAATTTCTCCATCGGTTAGTTATTTTAATTCTATACACATACACAGTGAACATTAAACACACAATAGTAACATGTTTTTGAGGTATTTTTATATGCCTATGTATTTTTTATAAATTTTATTATATGTTGTGGTGAGTGTATAGGAATTATTTCTACAGGACATGTTTAAGAAATTTAGAACGACAAAGACTATAATCCCAGGGGATTCATCAGAGGATTCAGACAGTAGTAGCAGTTTTGAGGGGAACTAAACTTTCCACCTACTCCCAATACCACTAATATACATGAGCAGTTAAGGGGACTGAATAGTCCAGTGCCAGGGCAGTTAAGAAGTGGATATCAATTTCGTGTAGAGGGAAGTGACGAAATAGAGGAAACACGGGAAAACGTGTTTAAGTTACCGCCAAAAGGGCGAGGAAAGGGTAATAAAAATACTACTGTTGTACAAGCTACAATTCCAATGGCGACTGCAAGCATCAGTGCTGTTGGGGAAGCAGCCCAGGCGACAGGGCAGAATGTCACTAACCCTAGTATACAAGGCAATTTGGTGGGTAGCGCCCACGGAAATCAGCCAACGAATATTATGAGAGTGTTTACAGGTGAGGATTCAGTACCAAAGTTTGATGGGGATCCAAATAAGAATTATACAATAGAGGAATTTATACGGAGACTTGAGCAGTCTTTCGTGGAGTATAATATTACCGGGGATAGAGGTAAAATAGGATATGCAGACTCGAGGATTGAAGGGGAGTTTGCAAGGCAGTTATTAAACTGTAGTTGTCTGTTGGGGAGGTCGTCAAGGGAACAACAGACGTGGGAGGAGTTTAAAAAAGCATTAATTACAGTGTACCGAAGGTCGGCTCCAGAGGGATGCTCTGCGTGGGCACATAGAACATTCACGGACTTAGGTTTAAAGGCGTGGATTACACCACTAGAAGTAGCAGTATCAAAGGCGGGTGCTATACGTAAGGATATACAAGATTGAATACAGGACAACAATTGGTCTAAGGATGTTAATGGGGAACAATGGATGAAGGTAAACGACGCCTGTGAGATGTTTGAATATCTCTTGATGTATATAGGTCTATCAGAGGAGGACCAGAGGAGAGTCCGGAAAAAAAAGTTGGAGTGAGGTAAGGGAATCTGGCATTTGATTAATGAGTTAAAACAGGAAATCAGAGATCCCTTGGTTGTTAGACCATTTCGCAACCAAAATGTTACGAAGGTACAGACTTCGGTATTGCAAACGGAAGTAACTGACAGGAGGTCAGAGGGCGAGCCGCAGACAGGCGTAAATGCGGTCGCGGGGCAAAGGAATACAAGGGGTGGAAATTCATCTGCGAGGTACCAGGTAGAATGTTTCCATTGTCGTAAGTGGGGCCATGTAAAGGCCGACTGTCCTCAATTACAGAATAGATCTCAGGGGGATCAATATAGAGGTTCAATGAACAGGGGTCAGGCATACCCTAGAGGCGCAGCCAGGCGGGCGCGTGGAGGACAAGCTAGAGGACGTGGTAGAGCGTACCACTATGCACATCAGGATAATTATCAACAAGGAAGAGGTTATGTACCTCCCGGACAGAGTAAGCGGTGTGAAATCCATGAATGGTCGAATCATATAACGGCAGACTGTGGAGTAATAATACGAGCTATGCATGAGGAAAAATCCCGTATGGAGGTCCGGCGATCAGGGTCGGATGAGGCATTACGACACAAGGACGAGAGGAAGAGAATGTCTAGAGATATAGAATTCTCCATAGTGTCAGCAGTCAGTAGAAGTAATCATTTAGCCGTAGGAAATGTAACAATAGGGGGAATATTAGAAAACATCATTCTGAGAGGAGTTATGCATTGCAAGAGCCACAATACCAACTGAGTGGGGTGTCAGGAACTACAGTGGATGTTCTTGGAGTTGTGAGGTTGCCAGTTCACTTCCGGGGTAGTTCAAGTTTTGCTGCATCATTTTATGTTGTAAGTAAATTTCATCCTATGGCAAGCGGGTTGCTTGGATTGTCAACCATGGATGAAAGGGAGATTGAGGTGTACCCAGGGGAGGGTTTAATTGTTCATGGAAATGTACCTTATATGTGTATGGCAACCCCGCAACCCAAACACTCAGACAAAGAGGTTAAAACGGTGGGTTATGTAAGGGGCTTTGAAGAGAAGTCAACCCAAAGGGTCAAACAAGATAGACTATGCGACACTGCTGGGGAGGAAGTCACGCGTTGGACTGTTGTTACTGCTATTGTACCTGATGCACACAGGCTGCAACCGCAGGAAATGATTCAGTTCAAGGTGTGTTTGAAAGGAGTGAAAGAAGGCGTAGATGTGGTATGCATGTCTGAAACATGTAAGTTGAAAGGGGTGTCGCTAGAGTCTACCTTGACTACAGTAAAGTCAGGGGGCGAGACTGTGGTGATGGCTGTAAATAATACAGGAGTAGAGATTGAAGTTAAGCCAGGCAGTCAATTGTGTGATTTTCTCGTATACCATGGTATGGTATTAGAGCCAAAGCATAACCTACCAGTTGTGAGTGTTGTTGGTTGTATTGGTGCATCTCCTTCGTCAGAATTGAGAAGTCAAGTTAAAACTGGGGGAAACTCAGAAGGGAAAGAAGAGTTGTTACAGTTACTTCAAGGGTATAGGAAGGCTATAGCTCTTGCAGGGGAACCATTAGGTAGTACAGACCTAACTTCACATGTGATTAAGTTAAAGCGAGAAGCGCAACCCAGTTACATAAAATCATATAGGCTTCCCCATTCACAAAGACAGATAGTGGACGATACGGTGAAGGATATGTTAAAACAGAAGGTTATTGAACCTTCGACCTCTCCTTGGAGTAGTCCCATATTTTTGGTTCCAAAGAAGGATGGAACATATAGACCTGTTATTGACTATAGGAGAGTAAATCAGCAGACCGTCCCTGATAAATACCCAATGCCTCACTTGAATGACCTGTTGCAGGCTATAGGTGAGGGAAATAAGGTGTTTTCTACCTTGGATTTGCTGTCAGGATATTGGCAGGTGCCAGTTCACGAGCAGTCTCGTGACATCACGGCTTTTTCCACTCATCAGGGTCATTATCAGTTTCGCAGGATGCCATTTGGGCTCTGCAATGCCCCTACGACTTTCCAAAGACTAGTGAACAATGTATTGGCGGGGTTAATTGGGAAAGATGCATTAGTATACCTAGATCACATAATTATTTTCTCAAAGGATGTGCCTACGCACTTGGAGAAATTAAGAAAGGTATTGGAACGTTTAGCATCAGCGGGTTTGAAGCTAAAACTTAGTAAGTGTGAATTCTTGAAACAAAAGATTAAGTATTTGGGGCATGAAGTAGACGAGTCAGGTATACATGTGAATCAGGATAAGATAAAGGCTATCTTAAAGTTTCCAACACCGACCAAGGCAGATCATGTACGATCTTTTCTGGGACTAGCGGGTTTCTACAGGAGTTTTGTGTATCAGTTTTCTAGCAAGGCAGCACCTTTGATTAAACTGTTGAAGCAGACAAATAAGTTTGAATGGGGTCAACCACAAGAAGAGGCAGTTAGTATATTAAAGGAGGCTCTGACGCAACCACCTGTTTTGGCTTTCCCAGATTTCAAGAAACCTTTTATTTTACATACAGATGCATCGGGGGTTGGACTTGGGGCAGTATTGGCACAAGAAGATGAGGGGGGAAAGTTAAAACCCATTGGCTACGCAAGTAAGGCGTTAAATGATACAGAGAAAAAATATAGTGTTACACATCAGGAGGCATATGCCATAGTGTGGGCCTTGAAACATTTTCATCCTATTATTTTTGGTTACTCTATTACAGTTTGTACTGATCATCGCCCATGTCTCGAGTTGTTCAAGGGGAAGAATATGACCGGGAAGTTAGCACGATGGCACTTGACTATTCTGGAGTTCAGTCCTACTTTCAATTTTGTACCTGGTAAGATTAATGTAGTTGCAGATGCATTAAGTCGACAGACTGTGAACTCTGTAACCACATTGAGTACAATATCCCCACAGAAGTTAAAGACAAAGCAGAGGGAAGATACTATGTGGAAGAGGGTAATTTATGGTCTAGAGTCAGGGGAAGAGGTAGAAGTTCCATGTCTACCGCTAAGAACAACAGAGTTTATCCTGAGGGATAATATTATTCATAAGGTAACTGTAGTTAAAGGGGAAGAAACATACAGAATAGTAGTGCCAGGGTCTCTGATAGAAACAGTATTAAGGCTTCTTCATGATGCACCACAAGCAGGTCATAAAGGGAGGAACGCTTGTCTAGAAGAAGCTAGGTCGAGGTATTTCTGGTTGAAAATGCATAAGGACATAGAAAACCATATAAAGAAATGTGTATCGTGTGCGAGGAACAAAGGAACTACGGGACCACTCGCTCCTCTGCAAACATTTCCAAGTCCTGCTAAACCTTGGGATGTGGTAGCCATAGATGTGTTACAGCTACCTACAAGTTATCAGGGATCAATGTATTTGTTGACTTGTGTGGATCACTTCAGGAGGTTTGTTGTGTTAGCTCCTCTACAAGATAAATCAGCTCAGTCCATTGCACATGCATTAGTAAACTTATTGTTTTGTACATACACTATACCCCGTGTGCTGTTGTCAGACAATGGGACAGAATTTAGAAATAGTGTCCTAGAAGAAATCTGCAAGCTCTACAATATTAAGCAGGTGTTCACGGTTGCATACCATCCTCAAAGTAATGGTATGGTGGAGAGAGTAAATAGGAAGATTTTGGAGGTACTTAGACATCTGGCAGGTTCATTTCAAGCAGGCTGGGAAGATTGGTTATGCCAGGTAACCGTATGTATAAATAGTTCCATACATTCCTCACTGGGAAAGACACCACATTATATTATATATGGTGAGGATAAGGTCCTACTATATGATATATTGGTTGGAAGACCAGGCCCAGTGTATAAGGTAGACGACTATGTGAGTGTCCAGGGACACGCTTTTGCAACTATTCACCATGAAGTAAGAAAGCATATGGAAGCCTCACGGGCAGAACATATTGCAAGGCAACATAAGTTTGCAAAGAAAGTAGAAATTGAGGAAGGAGATGTTGTGATGGTGAAGACTCCAGAGAGACAGAGCAAACTATCTCCGAAATTCAAGGGTCCCTACATTGTAAAAAGGGTATTGGGAAATAAATTTATAGTTCAGGATAATATAACAGACAAGGATCAACAGGTACATGTGGATAGAATAAAGAAGGTTTCAAAGGAAACGATCCAAGTGGGAAAAGAAACAGAGTCTGAACCTGAGCAAAGAATGCAATTGAGATCAGGGAAATATCTGGCAAAATAATCTAATGTTGATTTTGTTCGCAGACAATCATGAGGACATTGGGAGTGTTCTGCGTGATGTTGGTTGTGGCGTTCGTGAGTTCCAAGGGTTCGACTAACCAAATAAAACCGGGTGCCTTAGTGGGTACCGATGGGAGACTTGAGGTGGTCACGGACGTAATAACAGTAAGACTCAATCTTGGATCTCTGTTGGACCTAAAGACAAGGGTTGATGATTTCCAGCTGAAATTTCATAACGCCATAGAAATGTCGTCTGCTAAATTAGTGCATTTGTCGCGGCTTCTAGCCGCTTAAATTGTATTTATTGGTTGTGAAACCAGCACAGCTGGATTGCTATAGAATACGCCCCTTCACAAGCCCAGGCCCCGTATAGGCATAATCTGGGTTGGAAGGGTCAATTCCGTGACGTTCATCAGAAGTAAATAAAATTCAAATCTGGCGCTGTACTGATAGTGGAGCCACCTGGTGGTGGCGCGGTGAGGTATTAAGCTCCTCCTCCGCTGAATACCGCTCGCTCACTCCAATGAGAAAGAAGTGAATGCCAGCCGCATCGGGAGGTGAGTGGGACAGTAAAAGCTGTGCTGGTTTCACAACCAATAAATACAATTTAAGCGGCTAGAAGCCGCGACAAATGCACTATTATTGGTATAGTGAAACCAGCACAGCTGGATTGCTATGCATGCGATGCGGTAGGTGGGAGGTGAGGTGGAGGCAATCACGTGCTAGTTAAGAGTGGTTGAGAGCGGAGGGCAGGAAAGGTAACCGAGCCCGGTGAGGCAGAAGCTAACGCCCCTCCCGACACTGGCTAGGTGAGTAGCCGTGGTGGGGCAGTAGTAGCTTATACCATATACCCGTAGACCATTCTGTTATAGACCAGAATTGTTACACATAAAGTCTTTATAGGCAGACTCGAGGGTTCGGGTCTAGGAGAGGAGGGGGGAGGTGACCATGGCAACCCCCCCCCCCTCCCCCCCCCTTTATTCAAGTCTTCTGAGTTAGGGCTATGGCCCTCGCTCAGGTAATGTGATCCCGAGGGGATGAAGGAGGACACTAGGATCCAGATATCCTGTGTAATAATATATCCTGTCACTCATCATAGTAAAGTAATTGTTTGGAAAATGAATACACAAGAATTCCGTAACAATGTAATTTATTTTTGTCTTTCCCTCACCATATGTACACGTAAAGAATGGGGATGAGCATGAAGCTGTACAAGATGTGGATGAGGTATGGGATGATAGTGACGGGACTTAAGTCACCCGACCTTTTCTCTTCGGGCGGCCCCTCCCCCCCATGTGTCTCCCGCGGGGACCCTGGGGAATAGAAGGTGGAGTACCCATAGCCACACAGGGGGTAGGGGAGAGCGAGTGGAACAGGTACCTCGTCCTGAAGGAGGAAGTGGAAGCCCAGCCCCCCAAATCCCTGACCCTCTCCACCGAGTGAGTCCTGAGGAAGGCGAGGGAGGCGGCCACGCCCCTAACGCTGTGAGCCCTCGGGGCGTGTCCGGGATCCCCGTTCTCTATCACTCGGCAGAGAAGGTGAGCGATTGACCTAGGGAAGAGAGGGTTACCGGACCTAGAGTTGTAGAAGAGGTGGTCCGGAGAAGCCCCTCTCATCGCCTCCACGTATGCTACAAAGGCGTGGACTGGGCAGAGGGGGTGGAAATTTCCATCCCTCAGGAACGAGGGTACTGCGAGAGGGCCAATTCTGTCATCAGCCTGCTCGTTCTTAGCTAGAAAAGCAGGAGAGGGGGAGATGGTTAAGGAAGTAAGGTTAGGGGTTACGGAAGAAAAGGCTGTGTGACGGGTCAGGGCTGCCAACTGAGATGCCCTGTAACCTGTAGCTAAGGCGAGCAGGAAGAGAGCTTTCTGGAGGAGGTGACAAACCTCCAGAGGGACCCCCTCGAAGGTCAGGTAGGAAAGGACGCGGTGAAGGGACCAGGAGGGTGTCTGGGCCCGGTGAGGTGCGGTCCCGAATCCCCATCCTCAGGAGAGAGAGAGGCCTCTCCGAAACCTTAATGTTAAAACCCAGGAGGAGGGGATCAGACAGGGCTGCGTGATGCGCAAGCACCGTCGCCGGGGCCCTGTTGGTGGAATCGGCAAGCCACGTGAGGAATTCCAGGACTGTGTCCTCCGAGATGACCCTGGAGGGGTGTCTTCGCAAGAAGTCCTGGAATCTTTTCCAGCACGATTCGTATTGTCGCACCGACGACTGACGATGAGCCCTCAACATCTTGTCCACTGTCTCCTTAGTGAACCTTTTGCTGAGGACTCCCCGTAGAAACTCCAAGCGTGTAGTTTCAGTGACGCTTGGAGTGGTGCAGACAGGGTGCTGGAGAGGCACGCCGATCCCAACTGAAGGGGATGAGGGCACCACCGGGACAACTCTCCGAACCACGGCTGTGCTGGCCAGAGGGGGGCTATGAGGAGAACCCTCCCCCTGAACGTGCGCAGCTTGAGGATCGCCTTCAGGAGGACTGAAGTGGCTGGGGGTGGGAAGAGGTAGAGATGCCCCCACCTGTTCCAGTCCTCTGTGAAGGCGTCAAGGCCTCCCGCCTCTGTTCTGGATGAGAATGTCCGGAACAGAGGGAGTAGGGCCGTGGATGGGGAGGCGAATAGGTCCACCTCCGGTGTCCCGTAGCGAAGGCAGAGAGACTCGAACACAAGGGGACGCAGTTGCCACTCGACTGACGTCCCCCTGAACCTGGATAGGGTGTCCGCCCAATCGTTCTCCCGCCCTGGCACGTAGCGGGCCGAGAGGTGAATGTCCCTCTTGGCCGCTATTGCGAAAATCTGTTCTGACAGGGACAGGAGAATTTCCGACCGTGCGGTGCCCTGTTTCTGTAGGCACTGCACGGCCGCAACGTTGTCCATATCGAAGCGGACGCCTATCCTGGCAAACTGAGGGTGTCTGTTGAGCCATTCCTTCGCTACCATCAACTCCCGGGCGTTGATGTGCAGTAGCCTTTCCCCTTCCTTCCATCCCACGCAACGTTGATGTCCCAGGCAAGACTGGTATCCCCAGCCTACGTCCGATGCGTCTGTCGCCACCGTGATCCCCGGTGGAGGGAACACCCAGGGGACCCGCTGATGCAGGGCACCGGGACGTAGCCAGGGGCGAAGGAGGCGGTGGAGAGAGGGGGACACTTGCCTGGGAAGGTGGAGGTTTACCTCCCGCGTCAGCCTCCTGTGTTTCAATCGTCCCAGGGGCGTTGCAGGGGCTGCGAAATTTAGGGACCCGAGCAATGATTCCCACTGGCGGCGAGAGAAAGTACGGGAAAAATGTGCCTGGAGGACGTGGCGGAGGGTCCGGCGGGCGTTGTCTGGAGCGAGAGAGAGGGTGGCCGAAAGAGAGTCCCACTCTATTCCTAGCCAACACAGCTTGCGAGTGGGGGTGAGAGAGGACTTGGGGATGTTCAACAGGAATCCCATTTCCTCTAGCACTCCCCTCGCTACCCGGACGTTGTTTGCTACCTGCTCCTTGGAAGGGGCGTGAAGCAACCAATCGTCCACGTACATGAGGGTGGGAACACCCGCCTCTGCCAGACGGGATGCCACCACCCTCACAAGCTTTGTGAAGACTCGCGGAGCTAGAGAAAGACCGAAAGGGAGCCTGGTAAACTGGAACGTCTCGGTCCCCACCTGGAAGGCCAGAAAACGGCGAAACCTGGGGTGGATCGGGACGTGCCAGTACGCATCCTTGAGATCCAGGGATGCTAACCAGTCTCCCTTCCTCAGAACTGTGCGGACCTGAGCAACCGAAACCATCCTGAAATGTAATGTTTTCACGAATTTGTTTAGCTTGCTCAGGTCCATCACCAATCTCGTTTTTCCCTGGTCCTTTTTGGGGACCGTGAATAAACAAGAAAGAAAGACCCTTCCCGTCGCCCGCTCCACTACCCCTTTTTCCCGCATTTCTAACACATGCGGGACGACCGAAAGTGACACTTTGGTTGAGGCAGGAGGTAGACGTAGTGGCTGTAACGGGAAGAGACAGGTGTCAGTGAGAGTACCGTTAATCCTAATCCCCCGGGGCCCGAGGGACCCGGGGTGGTTGGAGGGTAAATGACGGGAGAGGCAGAGATTTTGACCGCAAGGGAAAATCTGATTTTGACCTAACGGTAACCCAAGGACGGGATTAGGCATAATTCATATGTCAGAATAGGAAAGATGACAGTTACTCACCGGAACAGTAATCCAGGGCCATGACAGGCCCTGGCGAATTATCTTTGCTGCCCAGCCGTGGGCGGGCCAGGCTGCTGACCACCCTGTGAGACAGCCCAGAGTGGGACCCTCAGGTGGAGCGGTCCTTCTGGGAGGGGTGGTTGAAGGAGGACTTGGGCTTGGAGTAGGACTTGGAGCCCTGTCCCCTTCCCCGAAATGGCTGCTGGCCCCTCTGGGAGGGCCTGTTGTGTGCTTTCGGGGGAGTGGGATAGGAGGGCCTCGGTAGCCTGGAGGGCTGGGAGGGCCTCCGGGGCTGGTAGGCTGGTCTGGATGGCTGTGGGGCACGTGGCCTACGGACAAACAGAATGATTAGGAACCAAAGTAGACCCGAAAATCCTTCCATTTCACCCCCGTGAAAACTCGGGTAAGGCGAACACGAGAGGTACTTACTTGGAGGTGGAGGGTTTTGGTAAATTGATTACCGCTGGGAGGGAGGCGAAGATTGTGTCTGTCGCTGGTTGATCAAAGAGGGCAGGGGACAGGGGGGCAGCTCGCACCACTCCCCTCTGTGCCATCTCCGGCTCAGATTTAGCCGCCGCCTGGCGGGCTGCCAGTCTCGCCTCGGCAAAAGCCTTCGCCTCCTCCCGCATGAAGTGGGTCGCCATCGCCGCCACGCCCTCCATCACGGTGGCCATGGAAGAGAGGGTGTCACTGTAAGGGGTAAACAAGGAAAAAACCGAGCGAACCCGGGGATAAGTACCCGGGAGTAACAGAGAGACCCTCTACCCAGTATCCCTAATAAACATGACACACGAGTAAGGTACTCACGCTAGCTGTACACCCGATATCTCGTGGTAGGAGTTGGTAAGGGCGTTGAGGCAGTCCCTGATCAACGAGGCGGCTGCCCCCGTGGAGATGGTGTGGGCCAACTCTAGACGGGTAGCAGACTCCGCCTGTCGCAACTTGCCATCGGGCTCCTTCAGCTGATAGGGGACCGGGGGCTCCTTCTCCGTCTTCCACAGGCACTCCCTCAAGCCCGGGGGGGCCCGGGAATGAGGGAGGATGACGGGGAAAGACGGAGGAGGGGGCTTCCTGGGCGCGTTGTTTCTCTGGTGGTTCAGGGACTTAAGGAGAAGGGCTGGAATGTCCAGGTCCCCTTCGCCCTTATCCCCCGGGAAGTACGCGTCCGGGGAAAGGAGGAGCGCCGTGTTACCGTGGGAGCGGTCAATCCTCCAAGCCCCGGACAAGTGCAGCTGGCTGTACTCCACCAGAAAACCCATCGCGTCCAGGGTCGCCGCAGAGGACACCCTAGATGAAGTGGGTACGGGCGCTGAGATAGGACGGACCTTGTAGAAGGGAATAGCCTCGCCCTTCTCATCCGCCCCCCACTTCACCAGGACGTCATCCCTCCGGTTCCACACGTCTGGTTGAGCCGTGTCCGGAGACCAAGCCACCAGTCTGCCCTCCTCCGAAGAGTGGGTCCAGGTAGGAGGGAGAAGAGACCAAGAGTAGGGAAGGTATCCGTCTCCCGAAGGAGGGGGTGACGGGGACGGAGGTGCGGAGGTAACCAACTCCTCAGCTACGTCTCCCGACGGAGACTCGAGTCCCGGGGAAACGGGAGGCACGAAAAGGACTCCCCCATCCCCGGGAGGACTCGCGCCCTCGACGGGAGCAGCAGCGGGAGGCGGGGGAAAAAGAGCGGGTTCCGTAGCGACAGCCGGAGGCTGCGCGATGGACGCCCCAGGAAAAGCGTGAGGAATAAGGGTGTGGAAGATCTTAACTATCTTCCTCGACGAGGGGCTGTCCCCCACCCGCTTACCCTTGCGGGATTTGCGGGCGGGCGAAGGAGAGCTCCCCGACGACGAAGAAGAGGAAGAGGACGACGAAGAATAGGAGGAAGGAGAACGGCGACGAGCACGGGACTTCCTGGAGTGGCAGGACCTTTTAGCTGAACGCTTGCGTCCTAGAGAGGCCTGAGGAGCCAGCTCTAGCAGGAGGCGAAGCTGGGGGTTCCCTGCTGGGCCCTTGTACCGGTGAGGTAGTCGGGGGAACCAGCGCGACAGACTCGCTCGTTTCCCGGGGGGCTAAGCCCCAAGAAGGAGTCGTAGTACCGTCTAGGGAAGGAGGCTCAATCTCTCGGGCCTCAGGAGGTTCTAGCCCCTGAGACTCCGAGAGACAGGAAGAAGGGTAACGGGTCCTGAATAAACCCAGGTCCGCTCCCAAAATCGGGTCCACCCACGCCAAAAAAGAACCGTCTCGTTTGTGGGCCATTCTCCTAGCCCTTGTCCACGCCATACGAAGAGAAGCAAGGGCGGGGAGCTTGGAGCGGGCAGAAGGGGAAGTAACCCGACACAACTCAGCCCAGGGGCGGCACACACCACACGCCAAAGGGTCATAACCCAAGGGAGTGAAGCAGGGTGCGTGAGGCGAACAGTGCAGGTGTCTGTCAGGCGAGACCCGCACGGTACACCCCGAAGCAGCACAAAGGGCACGAGTAGGCTGAGGGAGAAAAGAATACACAAACATGGGTTAACAAGTGCAAACACTGGAACACAGAAGACACGAAACCCATCCTCCCCGAAGGAAAGAAGCGCGGGACACGCCCGCTGTACCCGGGGACCAGGACACGACCCCCCACACTCGCGCACCCGACCAGGGAAAAACCCCGTAAAACCAAAACAGCCCGCCACATGGAGCGGGTAAAAGAGGGCCCCCCGGACAGAAGGATCCAGAAGGAGGGGGAGGAGGGGACCCGGTAGCCTGAGAAGAAACACTCCAGGCTAAAAATAATGGAAAAACACCAAAAATCAAATAAAAAACCCCCGCCCGGGAGAGGAAGAGAGAACCAGGGCACAATTCTCACTCCCCTTTACCGAGAGGGGACACATAATAATCGGGGAAGGCAAGAGGAAGGGCTGCAAAGACCCCATGTGCTCACCACGTGGGGAGGTGAAGTCCCACGTGGCGCCCACTAACCTCGCTAAAAACCCCAGAAACCCCGATAAAATACACACGAAGAATGTACTAGTGGCAGGAGGAAAGGTGAAAGGGGGGAAAGACGGAGAAAAACTCCGAACAAAGGGGCTGAAAAGCCCCCTTCGCTAAGGAAAAGAGAACTCAATCCTAACGAAGAAAAAACCCCCATAAACACCTAAAACCCTCCTAGAATACACACATGATACATCTGCAAAGCAGGATAGCCACTAGAACACAAAAGAAACAATAGCAGGAACACGTGACACAATACCATAGCGTAGCAGCGAGGAGCGTGGATGTTGACTGACATGTGTTCCGCGACAGAGTGGGCGAGCGGTATTCAGCGGAGGAGGAGCTTAATACCTCACCGCGCCACCACCAGGTGGCTCCACTATCAGTACAGCGCCAGATTTGAATTTTATTTACTTCTGATGAACGTCACGGAATTGACCCTTCCAACCCAGATTATGCCTATACGGGGCCTGGGCTTGTGAAGGGGCGTATTCTATAGCAATCCAGCTGTGCTGGTTTCACTATACCAATAATAGGTAAATTGACGAACTCGAGCTACCCTCTGGAACGGCAAATAAAGGTACAGTTGGAAGACAGATATTTTTAAATAAAGAATATGATGAAGTACTCAGAACAGAATTTACCCAACTTTTCAAGTGAGGTTAGAAAATTAGCTCATAATCAGATTACAAATAGCAGGGCTAAAAGAGGATTATTTGACATTGGAGGGGTAATTGCTAAAATTCTATTTGGAACAGCTACTAGTGACGATGTAGAAGATCTGGGACGCAGACTAGAGATTTTAAACAAGGTGATTGTAGAACAAAATAGGGTAATAGATAGTACGTTTTCCTTGGCAGCTAATGTGGCAGAAGAAGTAAATGGAGTTATTGAAAAGACTAATGAGGTAATTAAGGAATTAGACAGGTTAGCTAAACATTTGGATTTTACAATGTTTGTGTTAAACCTAGATCAATATTTAAATATTGTGGAAAATTACATAAATGGACTGAATGCTCAAACCAGAAAACTACTCCATAACCTAAGGAATGCAGCGCTGGGTAAGGCAGACGCTGACCTTCTGTCAGTAGTTGATCTTCAAAGGGTGGTTGATGTTGCTAGAATTAAGCATGGTTTGAATCCTTTCTTTGAAGGTGAATCTGTATCTTACTACTATCCACTTTTGGAATCATGCTTAACGACTAAAACTATTCTTATTCACATTCCCACAAAACATCAGGTTCATTTTAACATATGGTCAGTGAAGCCATTTCCTATGAGGTTAGGGGCGGAGATCATGATGTTAAATGTGGATTATGATTATATTATTGCATCTCAGGATCGCTCACTGGTGGTTGCAGTTACCAAGGAACAGCTAGAAGATTGTCATACAGCATATTACTATTTGAAGGTGTGCCCAGCTCTAAATTTTATTTTTACAGGACCTGAGGAATCCCAGTGTGAATTGTCATTAATCCAGGCTGATGCTTCAAGCTCCATTAAACATTGTGAGTACCTGAGACCAAAAAGGAAGTCAGATGTTTATGTAACGTATTTTCAGGGCATTGCGTATTATACATTCACTAAGCCCGCAAGAGCAACTATTATTTGTGAAGATGGCCCTTCAGGAGCAAAACATGTGTCTGAGGTGGGTACGTTTGTAGTTCCACCTGCGTGTTCATTTTCAAGCAATACTAAAACAGTTCTGGCCACGAAGCATCATCTTGGATTGGTCCTAAATAAATCTGTGGAATTTGTGAAAGTCCATCCTCCTCTCCCAGCAAACTTTTCTACTGTTAATATGGATTCTGAGAAAATAAGATTGATGGAATTGTTAAACATGTCTGATATTCATCCTGTAATTGAATCTGCTCTACCTTTCCATCTGCAACGGGTAGCTGTGTACCCTTGGTCCGGAGTGACTACTTTATTATTCATATTATATTTCATGTTCTCTTGTTACCTGTTCAGGAGTTTGAGGGTTTTGAAAGGTGAGATTAAAAAGAAGAAAAACAGAAGATCAAGAAATATAGAGGTCCACCATACACAACCTAGGGAAGATGAATTGTAAGGATAATTTTAAGGACACCCCAACAACTAGGTAGTACACTACACGGTTAGTTGTAGGGATTTAGAATTAAGGAATTGTATGAATGTGTATTATATTTTATTATCCATGTATAATTACTTAATTTAAGGAAGTATTATTAATTATCCATTGTATCATTCACGAGCTCAACAATTTATTTTTCTTTTATGTTAATTCATCCAATGTGTATATATTTCATCTTGTATATATTATATATGTATGTTACCATGTCAAGAGTGAATCTAATAATCAGGAAGGCTAAGCATTGATTAAAAGTAAATTTAATGTTATTGTGAACTGCAGGGACGCAGTTGTTTTACCGTGGCCGAGCAATGTATCCGCGATTGATCACGTTCGCGATACATGATACACCTATGGTGGTGGAACATACCGTTAGGCCAAAGCAGTTCAAGCTAGTTTCATTAGACACAACATCCTTTGAAAAGTGCTGAGTAGCAGCGTGAGGGAATCTTCCATGCTGAGCTACTGATTGCTAGATTCACTCTGTAATTATCTATATGTTAATCTCTCTACTATAATCAACTCCATATTGTCATCTCGTATGTAGAGAAAGGGACAATATATATTTACTCACTTTATTCTTATATAAACTCATATCTAACTTATTCAGATTTCATATGTAAGCTTAGCATTGTAAATAGCATCATCGACAACCTGTCATCTGAGAAAGGGTGTTGCAGTGTATACCACGAGCGGGGACTACCAGAGAGAGAAGGCGCATTACAAGCCCTGCCTTGGCTACAACAGGTTCACCTCCTACCTTATATTAGAGAGACACGAGTTGTCTGTATAACCTGTAACCTATACATAATATATTCAGTAAATAGAGACAAGTCCACGAGTTTACTCTAAACCTTGAGTAACTAACTTAGTTCCTCAGGAAGACTAGAGTGGTAGTTCAGAGCAACGGTAAGTTGGCTGAAACCAGAGGTCTACATCGGCGTAGTAAGTAATACTAGCCGGAGAGAGTAAGTGAGAGTTTCCAGCAGGTGTTTCCGAGAGAAGCTGTTGCTGAGCTTGGACGACTCCACGAGTACAGGCGTTACCCGTGACAAGCGGGATCAAAGTCACACTAGAATATAGAAAATTATGTCGAGTAAAATAATTGAAAGTACAAAGATAAAACATGATTACCAAAGCATAAATATGGTAGTAATATACGACAAGTACATCAATACATTTTGTCCACAGGCCGTCTCTCACCACACGTCTGTTTGGTGTGTGTGTTGCTACATGCAACTCCTATACTCGTGTGTGTGTGGTCAATGTATCACCTGCTTACACTCGTGTGTGTGTATGTGTGTGTGTGTGTGTGTGTGTGTTACTCCTATACTCGTGTGTGTGTGTGGTCAATGTATCACCTGCTTACACTCGTGTGTGTGTGTGTGTGTGTGTGTGTGTAACTCCTATACTCGTGTGTGTGGTCAATGTATCACCTGCTTACACTTGTGTGTGTGTTAGCTTGGTTATTATCTGTGTGTGTGTGTATGTGTTAGCTTGGTCATTATCTGTGTGTGTGTGTGTGTGTGTGTGTGTTAACCGTATGACCACAGCCTCCTCCTTCTCCGCTTCTTCCTCCCTCCTCTACTCAAACATAATTATATCGTATTGACAAAGTAATGTAAATCCACACACAAGTTATATACACATTCACAAAATATATTATAATTATCAAGACTTTGTGTGTAGTGACGATTCTATCATTTGTATTGACTATTGGGTTGGCTTTCCCACTTTTTGTTTACATATCTAAATTTGGAATACGTTAACCCCTAGAGACCGACTTTTTTTATTATTATTTTCACCCCCAGCCGACTTCTGGGGGTCAATTTTCAACTTTCATGTAGGCAAATTTTGTTCTTACAGAATTAAAGAGCTTGAATTTACGCACCAGGAACTGAAAACGGGAGCCTCCTAGGTGTACGCGTTTGCGTATGACAGAGCATAAAAGTCCGAAAATAAATAAAATGGTATCCCCTGAAACGCATGAAAGGAAACCTCATACGCTCTGCGTACGCTCTAAACATGTAAATAAACACCTAAACAATGCGTCTAAGTGGTTTTCAATGATAATAAACGTATTTCAGTGTAATTTTGTCTGTCTAGACTCTCCTGGAGTATAGTAGACAGCAGCGAGATACGAGAAACATAAGAAAACACCATGTAGTGGTGAGATGGGGTCCTTGTTGGTGGGGGTAGGTCTAGGCTCCACCCACCAGCATACGCAGTTGCCAGACACCACTACCACAGTCAAACCTTTTCTCAAGGACGTTAGCTTTCCATCGTTACCAACGCCAGCTCGCTAGCTACTCGCTACAGTTTTTTATAGGTACGTCGACATATCGGTTATTCAGAGCGAACCATTAATTTTTTTATCACCGACATGTCGGTTGATCGGTCTTAAGGGGTTAAATACAATATAGTTTAGTACCGGTACAGTCAATGAAGTAGTGTACATTATATGGTGGTGCGTTTTGTCATGCCCAGTGTGTCCCTCCTGTTACCTAATTATTATACTATTATCAAACTCGTTTTTCACTCACTCCAAATAATTATCAGAGGCAAACCAAACCTAAATGATAATGTTGTTCAAATTATGCCCTCAAACCTATAGAGTAATGGTGATGTTGCCTTCTTCCATTGGTGTAGTGACAATGTTAGAAGGGGAGAGTATTCTTGTTGTCATGTTAACCCTTAAATGCCTATTGACCAAATATCACGTCACGGCGAATTTAGGCCTTGAAGCCGATTGACGTAATATAAAGCCTGCAGAAAAAAAACTACTTGGGGTATATCTAGCCACTTCATTGGTAACACTGGTTAGGTTGGGCCTTCAGTGAGTGGTGTGAGAGGGGAATGGTTCACTTGTCATATATACGCAATGAAAATACGCTCGCTCACGTTTTCTAATTTTTAGGGTTTTTTTAGGGGTAACTACTTTATTACTCATGGCGCTGCTGTACGCAAACCAGTAGACCTAGGAAACTTTAGTTTACAGATTCTGGTGTGTAAAATCAAGCTCTACAAATTTGTAATAACAAAATTTACCTAAACGAAACTTTAAAAATCACCCTGTTTTTGCAGTTCACACACCAGTAGCGGTAGGGGGATTGCGGTTCTTAGGGGTTAATAATGGAGAACAAGAGGGAAACCGACTCGTGGCAAGCACTGTCCATTGATGCTTGTCATACCTTCTGCATCCGGCCTCGTCAATTTTCAAAGAGGACATTTTCCCCTACATTAAGGGCATAGTATACTTTGGGTTCATTAGAGCGCCTTGATTCCACCAAAGTATACCAGGAAACAGAACCCGATTAACAAAACTAATGGTGGTCTGTTGCTTGGAATGCTGTAGTTTGGAGGAATCAGTTGCTCCAGATTTACCAACACTGTAACTATCCCCTTAAGAGAGAAAGACCCGCCTCTTATGTTATGAATTTTAGTCTTTTGTGTGTATGAACTTGAATATGATTATTTTATTAAGTCGCCCAAAATGGATATTTAAACCTTAAAGGAATTTCATTAAACGGCAGGGAATTATAGAGGTGCTGGAAATATAATAATAACAATATAAATAATAATAATAAACTATGGAGCAGGATGGGTGTGATGGTTGTGTAAATGATGGACACGGCTCATGATGCCTCGGGAATAAACAAACCATTTCTCAGTATCCATCATCGTCTGAGGTGTTAGAATGTTTCACACCAAAACTGCACCCATAGTTGTTTGATGGTGTGTACAATGGGTCCTAAAAGGTACGAAGGGATGGCAAGCTGCAGTAGTAGTAAGCAAGCAGGACAAATAATGGGGTCAGAAAATATAATGAACTCAATATTAATAAGAATGTAATATCGGCCACAAGAATTCATACACACGCTGTTGTTTTCAAAAGTTTACAACATATAGGTCATGTACGACTATGTAACTATAATACAACATTATTATTAGGTTTGTTGTTTTGTAATCACCGAGTCACTTTGTAGATGATTCATTACAGTACTTCCACAATAATGACCTCTCTTTCCATATTCCCTGTGTAAGAATTGGTGTGGCCAACTATACAAAGGTATGTTGTGTAGCCAGCAGTACAAGTAATGGTCCAGACAGGTGTGTTGGTGGTGGTGGTGTTTCTGGGGCCACAAGTTTTGAACTAATTATTAAACTGTCTGCTGCACTATTACAGGTTTATGATCACAATAACAATAATATCATCTGGGAGACGTGTAATTACACTCCAAGGCAAAGAGGATTTGTGGTGCTAATGAATGTTGGGTAAGCAGATTATTATTGGGGCGAAGTTAAGTAAGGTATTTCCCACCAAGTGTGGCTTGAGATGACTTTGCTAATGTATATGTACTATACAAAGGAAGATAGAATCAGTATAATAATAATAATAATAAATTAAAATGAACTAATGAAAAGAGTAAGGATGAGGATGTGAGTTTGAAGGAATGAAAATGAAGATGGACAGAAGTCAAGATGAGAGATGAGGATTTAATTAAAGGAGGCAGAGGAAAGGCACATAGATGAGTATGAGAGCTAAAGGAGATGAGAATGAGGAGAGAAAATAATAGAAGTGAGAGTGAGAAAGATGATGGTGACAGAAGGGAAGGGTATGAATGAAAGTTTGAAGTGACGGAGATGAGAATAGCGAGAGTTAAATAATGTAAGATAAATTTCAGTGACAGAGGTGAAGGGTGTGAAGGTAGATATAGATACCGAGGAGAATTAAGGGGATGGTTTAGTCTTTACATTATTGGAGGTAGTGATTCCTCCAAACTATTCCCAGCAACAAACCACCATTATATTTGTTAACTTAGTCCTGTTTTCTGACATACTTTGGAGGAATCAAGGCGCTCCAATGCACCAGATGTATACTATCCCCTTATGGTCGTCATCAGCTGTGGGTAAATTATTGAAAGATTAAAAACTGTCTTGAAGACACTTAATATTTTATGGTGGATTCTTTTGTTGGTAGATTGGTGGGCTACTGATTCCTCCAAGCTATGCCACCAAACAAATCCCCCATGAAAGTAACATTCAGGTCATCTGTTTCCTGGTATAGTTTGGAGGAATCACAGACCTTCCAATTCACCAACAAGATAATCTCCACTTAAACTGATGACAACAATGAAGTGAAGAGAAGGAGAATGTGAAGGAGGAAGAAGGAGAAGGGAAGTGTCTCGTTGGTGAGATAATAAAACTTCATTATATTCAGGGAAAGTTTCACTCTCAGAATTGGAAAAAACATATTCGCATTTCTTTACCATTAGAGAAATTTAAAGTATAATCGTAAGATTTGCCCCTTTCTAATGCTGAAAACTCAGCTAATCCACACCGTAGTTGCCAAATGGTATATAATGTTTTCATTCTTTTTATTTATTTTATTGTATTTTTACTTTTTTTATATATACCCCTACCTCGGGACAAGAGGCCATCAGTCGTAGCCTGAGACTGAGGCCCCGAGATTATCGAGTGAAGCTTTGAGGTGTTGGTTTCTTCACACATTTGTTTATACACGTCACTTTCTGGAGAGGGTAATGTCTGTTTGTGTTAGTTTACAAAATCTTATTTAGTAGTATGAGAAGAAAAAGCAAAAGCCTACTTAACCATACCCTATGCTATAACTGCATTATATTTAAGACAAAATACTACAGTTACAGCGAATCTATTCAAAGATTTTTTTTTGGTTAAAATCCGATTGGGTAACTTTATTCTCTGGGTCATCATTCTCATTATATTCAATAATTCAGTAAATTCCTCCTCCCCTAAAACCATCAATCATTAAAATCACATAACGTATATCTGTAAAAATGAAGTCACAACTCTTACTCAACAACTTGCCTAATGCATGAATTATGTATGCTAGAGGATTTCACGTTAGTACAGAAATGAGAGTCAACTCACTGCCAGCAAGAATACCAACCCCACAGTACAGTCATACATGTAGCTTCGATCTTTTCTCAGCAGGATCTAGCCAGCAATGCCGGTACTTTTTTGGGAGAGTGTTCCACCCATTTTCTTGATGGTAACTCAATTGTTGGTACTGAGACTGTACTATACCTTCGTAACACACAGGATGTCAAAGGTGGCTCAGAAGGTCAGTGTGTGGGTGACTGGGTGTGTCAGTAGAATTGTATAAGTGTAAACGCGTTTGGGAATGCCATCCATTATTGTGGTGTTCACTAATGGAGTGTTTTCATGGGTTTGCGTGCGTGTATGATTTCATGCAAGTGTTTCATGAATGTGTAAATGCATAGGCGATAGTCTGAACGTGTTATGAAGGAATGTGTGTGTAATAATAATAATAAATGTTAAAGGCTGCAAATAAATGGCAGTCAATGGGACAGAGTGAAGCACACACAAGACTGTTTGAAACACAACTATAGCACACATCACAGATGAGGAGTGGCCCAGAGACCTCACCACCCACGTGAGACCCGAGTCAGCTTCGGCTATGGCTCAGTGTTGCCGCGTTTTCTACACAACACTGAGGATTACTGTTGCCAGCAGGGCTTCCATTCTAGGGTAAAATACCCTAAACTAGGGTAATTGGACCCTTCCTAGGGTAGTGTTTAGGGTAATGCATTAACTAGGGTAATTCTAGGGTAATCTGCCGTCAGGCTGGTTTTTATTTAATAGTGTCCGATTAATGTACTGTACATATTATCATCCCCGTGATTTGTATGAGCATACCCGCCGGGCGCCAGGGATAGGGAGGTAGGGAGGTGGGTACCAACCTACTGGAACTCATGTCACTTTGATCCTTACGTAAATAGTTTGTAAGGATGAATATTGCTTATAATCATGAGGATTTTTCCGCCTTTTCTTTTCCTTCTGAACTGTTCCCGTTCGATATTGTGTGGGTGCAACCAAGAGTCATCCATAAGTAATTATGTCGTACGTACGAATATTCTAAGCATAACCATGAGTGCTTTTACGGCTTTTATATTATCCTATTTCGTCCCGTACGCGTTCTCTTCTGAAATCTGGAGAGTGAAGCTGTTCTCTTGATCTCTTCACAAGTTCACACACACACAGTCAGACACTTGCGAGGACGAGTCCACACAATACAGCAGCTGCAATAGTGCTCCTACCAGCTATATTCTACTTGAAGGTGGCCTCCTCCCATATAAACAGTTAACTTCATATCCATTCTATAAGGTAATTTATTATTGTATATATGCATATTTTTCTTGAACTAAGTTATGTTAACTGCGAATAAGTGAAAGAAAATGAAAATGCTATTAAGGTATATTTAGCCAAAAATAGCCTATGCTATTTAACCCTTACACTGCCGCCGACAGCATATGCTGATCGCTACAGAGCACTCCCCAGTGCCACCGACAGCATATGCTGTTTTCACTTGTAATAATTGTTTAAAAGTGGGAATGGTAGGTTTAGGTACTTGGTAGTTACTGACAACTCACCATGGTTTGGCACCAAACACAGTTGTTGGAGTATAATATGAGACATTAGGTGGTAAACTTATGTTCATTGGAGCCTACTAGCCAGTATTCTGGGAGCTCGTTTTGGTTTATAACCGACCGGCGGCCGTGGTTTTTGTTATTTCGTCGTAATGCATCAATAAATTATATGATTGGAACTTTTTATATTAGTATTTAGTATTTATTATTTATATGGTGTACAGTAGGCTATATTTATATGTTTGAAAAATTTGTGTTATTGAAGACAAATTTTCTAGACCTTACTTAGAATTCCTAGACTACAACTTGGGTAAGTTTAATAGTTACAACACACTTTTCCAGTCTGAGGCTCCAAATTTCTTCACATTAAAAACTGAAACGTGTAAACTCATCAGAAGTTTATGTTCAGACTTCATGGATGTAAGTTTTGTTAAGAAAGCAGACATTTCTCTCCTTACTCCTGCTCATCCCATGTTTTCTAGTACTTTCGTCCCAACTGAGAATATTTATCTAAGAGTGAGTGCATCAACATCAGTAAATAATATGAAAATAGCAGGAGCAGGCTACTAAAGAAGAACTTTCTCAGTTTCAAAAGTCATGTCAGTCTTTCCTGATAGAAGCTGTACTCCAAATCCAAAAAAGATATTCCTTGAATGACAAAATTCATGACATAGTAGCCTGCATCAACCCACACTCTGCTTCTACCCTTAACCCTCCCTCCCTAGCATTTTTATTTGATGAACTGCCCCAGTTACAAAAATTTGCTGACAAAAAGCTTGTGGATGAAGAGTGGAGACTACACTACTTGGATGAGGAACTATCTAAACAACTAAATTTCATGCAGTACTGGAAGATAGTATTAAATAGGAAAAATTATGCAGGCCTACAATGTTACCCTAATTTATCAGATGTTATTTCCACTCTCCTTTCACTACCTTTTTCAAATGCTGCTGTGGAACGTTTTTTCAGTCAATTAAACATAACAAAAACCTCATTAAGAAGCTCTCTAAAAAATTAAACAATATGTGGTCTCATGCATGGAATTTATTACATGAAACGCCTTGGTTTTGATGACAATATGCTAAAAGCAATGAATAATGTTTAATAAGAGTGATGCTACATGTTCTGAGGCTGCAAATATGTAAGTCTCCTGGAGGTGTTACAGTGTTAGCAGATAGAGTATACAACTGCATATTTCTAAATAAAATACCCTTTAATTTATGCGGCATTTGTTTTTTTCCTGTGTGTGTGGGGGGAATGTTTGGGGGGGGGGGCAATATATAAACTTATGTATGATAGTGCATGAATCAACAATTTTATGAAGAACTTCGACAATCTAGGGTAAAACACTCGAATCTAGGGTAATATCGACAAAAATCTAGGGTAGGATTTCATCAACTCATGGAAGCCCTGGTTGCCAGCTAGCACACGGGCGGCGGCGGGCGGCGGCCCAGCCTTGCCGCCGTGACCACACCGAGTGTGGTTGAACGCTTAGTGAACGAACCATGATGAGTCTTCTTGTTTAATGTTCTTCCTGTTTATAGAGAATGGCATTACAAGAGGTACGACTAATGTACATAAATGGTCGCTTTTTCTCAATTGAATAGCTAATATTTCCGACTCGGAATATAACTGATGTTCCAGTATTTACATTTTATTATGGTTTGGAAAATTTTGTTTTTCCTTCCCTAGTTGTCCCTCATTTTCTCCCGGGAAATACAGTAACGATTGATTTTATCCATACCTTGAATGTGCGTATTTTTTTATGCAAATGCAATATTTAATTAAAATCACAACGAAAAGATCATGTAAACAAAGAAAAATCTGTAACAACTCTTTAATTACAAATAATATCATAAACCTTGAGTTTCACAAATATACCATTAATATGTATGACAAATGTAAGAAAAATAAAGTACAATTTAGATATGTATTTGAATAATTGCATTTAACAACATTATCAACAGGAGAAGTGAGTAATCAAATATATACTTAAATTATTGAATAAACAAAGAAACGAACATTAATGTAGTGTACATCGACCCAAATACATTGGCAGAGACCCGACGGGTGTGGGGTATGGGTATTGGTCTGGTAACAGTGGAGAAACCTGCCAAATGTTCAATAAACTGTACTTGTTTAATACCTTCTTAGCTGTTTGTCATTATCATTATAATTGATAATGATCAAAATTGTAAGAATAATAATATATAATAAAGATATCAACAGCTACAGCACTGAAGGCTACGTTTGGCAGAAAGTTTTTCCACTGTTACCAGACCAGCACCCAAAACCAACACCAGTCGGCTCTCAGCAAATTTATGGAAAATAATAACAAAAATAATTATGACTTAAGAATAGCATTTATCATATCATCTGTTGGCTTGAAATTATAGCATGCCCCGTGGACTTTTACTGCCTCAGAAACGAGAGTCAGTGATTGCAGTGCAGGCATTTGGAGACGATTCCGGATATCTGTTTTAATTAAATTCATTTTAGAAAATATTCGTTCTGCAGCAGTATTAGAAGTTGGCAGTGCCAATACTTGCAATGCAAAGAGGGCAAAATTCTTAAACTGCTTTGTACCTTCATTGTCTTCTAACTCTCCCAATTTTATATAAAAATCATGGATATCAGAGGTGTCGTTCTTGAGATAGGCTAAGTTAGGTGTACTGTCCAAATTCCTCCATTCATTATCTAGGTCTTGTAAACTTCCTACGTACAGCCTGGGTACAAGCTTTACAAAATCTGTCAAGGAGGGCATCAACTCCCTACTTTTGCTGTCTAGTACCTTATTTTTACCTAAGAATGATGCCATATACCACAAAGGTGAGTTAAGGTCAAACCTCTTTTGCATTTGTTGGTACATAGTGATCATAAATTCTCGACAGCGGGATCGGACATGGTCAACCATACCTTGATTACGAATGTACACTTCTGTTTGGAGAAGGCCGTGGATAGCTGATCCTAAGTAGATCTGATTTAATGGCAAATGATTAGAACTTAACATTGGATCAAATGTCATCAGATCAGCTTTTTCCACAACATCTCTTCGACAGAAGTATCCTAGGAGGTTTCTAAAGAGCTGAATTATGGGGTCATTTAGTAAATGTACAGTTGGTGTATCTCTCTGAAATAGTAAGTTAATTTTTGAAAATGTTGGCAAAATGAAATTAAGAAAATTGTAGTACAGAAATACTGAAGGATCCTTGAGATCTTTTACAATAAATTCCACAGATCAGAGCCTTTCACCAAGTTCGTTTTCTATAAAAAACAATTTGAGTGCAGCCCACTGCTCAAGGATTCTCTCTACTGCTTTATGTAAAAGAAAGCCATCTGGTTTGACAAGCATGCAAAATTTTGTGGGGTTTTAATTCTAGGAATAATTGTGCCTGTTTAAACTGGTGTTGTCTTTTTGAGCTATGGGAAAAGTATGAATATATATTCCTGAGAAGATCTTCACAATGTCTAGGTAGAGTTTTTGCAGCTTCAGACGCACATAAATGTATACTATGGCAAATGCACCTGAAGATTGTTATACCTGGCAAGTCTGCTCTCAGTCGGCTGGCTAGAGAATTATTGTCCCCCATTAGGTTGGAAGCACCGTCAGCTGCAAATCCCACAACATTGCTCAGAGGAATGTCATATGCAGATAAAGTTTTCAGCAGTAAAGTATATAAATGTTCCCCAGTTGAGCCCACGCATTCCTTGTTGTCGTCATCATATACATCAATGAGTTCCAAGGTGCCAGTCTTCATCGTTGTCGTATCTGTATCATAATATTTAACAACCAACGTCAAACATTTAGTGGTGCTGACATCCGTGGACTCATCAATGATTACAGAAAACTTATGACCTTTGAGCTTACTTACCATATCCAAAGTTACACATTTACCAATCGCTTTTGCTACCTGAGTGCATTTGGTTTTCTTCATGCACATTCCTTGTGCGATTGGCGAATCTGGAAACATGGTTTTGCATAGTTCTACCAAATGATCTGCAATGGTGAATGGTAAGTTATGCTCAGCTATAAAGCATATTAACAAGATCTTCGCTAATGCTATGGTGTCATTAAGACAACGGCGTCCATCAACTGGCTCAACCTCCTGTACATCCCTCACCCTATCCTCCTGCCTCTGCAGCATGTGTGCCTCATTGGTGATGTGTCTGTAATGAGATACATACTAATAGCCTACGTAAGGCGGTGGGATGGTTGAAATAACTCGATGCTTGTCAAGAGAACAATATTAAAACAACAAAATAAAGGTTTGATAGTGTACTGTATACCTTATGTCTCTTAATAGTGGAAAGTTCGGCATTGAATTCTTTGTTGCATACTGTGCAGTAAGCTCTCTCTGCATTGCCGTCCACCCGTGACAACCAATGCCTGAACTCCTCATTCACCAACCATTCGTCTCTCAGTTTTCGCTTGGGAGGCATGCTAACCTTTAAATTTATATCAATATTAGTTCAAGGGCCTGAGATACGAATATTATGAATGCCGGTATACAAAGGAGGCCTACAGATAAAACACGAATGATAGACATGTTCGTTTTCTTTATAAATTTCTCTGAGAGAAAACTGATTTAATAGCTTTGAGGGGAACTCAATATCATTCAGTGCATTGAATAAAGAGGTGATAAATAACAAAACTATATGCCCCTCACACACCCGTGACTTACCTTGATGAAGGCCTTGAAACAACTAACTTCCCTCAAAGTTTATAAGTAAAAAGGAAACTCTCATAATGTTCCGAAGATGGAAATAAATCAATTTGATACTCCGGTCGTGAAGGTGTTTGTCATGAGAATATATCATTGACATAAGGAAAGATTGATAATTGCAAGACACATTGAGGCATAAAATGAAAAGATATAAAACAATGTAGAATGATCATTTTAAATACAGCAACTTTCTTGTTTACTATTTAAAAACGTTAAATTAAAGTGTGGTGGTTCCCAATGTAGTCGAATGTGGACGAACTCCAACTTGACCACGGTGGGTTGCCAGACGTCGTCAGAAAACCACGTTTACACAGAAAAAAACACAAAACGGCATCCCTGGACCGTCACCGTCACTACACGCTAGTATATTTCTGTTCTTTACTGGCAACTCTGAACACTGGGTTACCAAAGGTAATTAAATTTGTGTGTATACAAATCTTTTATATTTTAGAATAATTTGAGTGTAAACTCAAATATGTTATTGTAAAAATATTTGTAATTGTTTATTGTTTGATTTCACCTATACATTTCTTAGTTCAAGGTAACAGATTTTCGTTTATAAATGAAGGATATAGAAAGGGAAACTAAACTATAGGATACAACATTATATGTTTTTTTTTTAATTGAAACAAGAAATATAACTGTAAAATATATAATTAATAAACAAGTAAAACATTTAACATTTAACAAACATATACAATATTTTATTTATTGTAGGCTACATGGGCTATTTATAAGGATTCCATCATTGCACCAGATACTTTAAATTTATAACACTCTCCTTGTTCCCTGACTGCTTCAGATACATAACATAGTGATTTAAGAGAATGGATATTTAACTTATTTCTTATATCTGTTTCAATTAAATGTAGTTTAGAAAACAGTCTTTCTGCGTCTGTGTTTGTAACAGGCAGAGCTAAAATGTTTAAAGAAAACGTGGCCAGAGTTTTGAACAGATACTTATTATTTTTGGTCATATTCCCAAGTTTGGTATATAACAAAACAGCATCACATGAATTTGTAGCCAACGTGTTTGACTTGGATGGAGAATTTTGTGTGGTTTTATGTCCAATAAGGTTTGAAATTGTTTAAATTCATATTTGCGTTTGGCACTGTGAGCAAAATGGGTATAAATACTTCTTATCAATCAAATCTTCACAATGTCTGGGAAGAGTCTTAGCTGCTTCGGAAGCACACAAGTGGAGAGAATGACAAATGCATTTTAAAATTGTAATCCCTGGAAAGTTTTCCCTTAACCTACTGCATAAAGAGTTTGATTCTCCCACTAAATTCGATGCTCCGTCTGCAGCAAAACCAACCAAATTATTCAGGGGAATATCATGAAAATTTAAAGTTTCAATAATCATGTTATACAGTGACTGGCCAGAAGATCCAGTCGTTTGCATTTTGTCACCATAAATGTTAATTAAATCTAGCATCTTTGTAACAATTATTCCTTTGGCTGAATTATAAAATTTTGCTATCACCGTAAGACATTTGGTTGCACTGACATCAGTTGACTCGTCAATAATTATGGAAAATTTATGCTGCCTCAAATCTCTCACAAACTCTTCTGAGATAACTAAACCAACTTTCTTTGCAATTTCTGTACACTTTGTTCTTTTCATGTGTAATCCCTGGGCAATGGCAGAGTCGGGAAATATTGTTTTAAAAAGATCTGTCATATGGTCAGCAATGAGGAAAGGTATATTATGTTCGGCCATGAAACATATTAATAATATATATGCAACGTTTATTTTATACCGAATATCTTGACATCCCTGCTGATCTTCTTGACGAGACTTTTGACTAGAGCTGGCTGCATGAATATGTGTTTTCTGTGGGACAGGAAATGATAATTTTTCTAGGTGTATCTTTAATTTTGCTTAAGGGGAGCCTCCACTGGCCCTCCAGTCAGATCCTTATCTCCAATCATTACCTCCCCAATCCTAATCCTCAATCCAGAGTCCCTGACCCAATCCACCCTCATCCTAACCCCATTCCTAATCCTACCCTGGATCCCTAAATCCTTCACACAACCCCCGCATATTATGCTGCCCATGAGCGGCCCTCTGCGGGACCTTGAACTTGAAGTTGAAATCAGGTCCGTATGTGCGCATTAAAAAAATCGGCAAAATTCAATAGTCTGCCATACACCAGCCACTTCTCCATACTCAGTATAACTTAGGAAAGATAAAGAAAATGGAGGTATTACAAATTTAGAGCACTAACAAAAGAATTTTTAATTTAAATTTTTTTTCAAGTGATATTTTCCAGTATAATAGCTATCAACACGAAGGGTTTTTACATCATGTCAATTAATCTTTTCACACGTGATATACGTATACAGTATATGAGCACATTCCGTTAGAGGGATTTCCATCAAAAATGATTATTTTATTTTTGGTGATTTTTTTTCCCCAAAATTTCAGGCGACAATTTATTTCAACAATTTCAGGCGAGGAATTTTCTCATTTACAGCAGTGACAAAGGACTTTTCGTTCCATAGAAGTGTTGCTATATATCAGAGGATAGTCCACATAAAATCTTATGCTATTCTGAAACATAGATATTTTTTTGTTAATATTTTCCATTTTTTTTTTCAAACGTTTTAAGAAAAATATTATTTGTTGCTCGATTGCAATGAAAATTGGTCAGCATATGTAAAAACCAACGAGGATTTTGCTTCTAAAATTAACAGGAGCGCAAATGGGGGTGAGAGTGGAGGCTCCCCTTAAGGGATAGTATGCATTTTCTATATTAGAGTGCCTTGATTCCTCCAAAGTATGTTGGAAAATGGGGCCAATGAGTAAATATAATGGTGATCTGTTGCTTGCAATAGTTAGGAATAATCAGTTGCCCCAGATGTACCACCAAACACAGTGTACTATGTACCCCCTTAATTCTTTTTCATAATATGCCATGATTGGTTCTTTTAACCTATGATTAAATGAAAAGGTTGCCTTACCTTGTGACGCTTTATTGCTGTAAGATCCCCAGAAAACGTCTTTTGGCATTTGTTACAGTAGGCTTTGGTTGGATCTCCATCTACTTTTTCTAGCCATGGTCTAAAATCGTCCATGTGTAACCATTCATCCCTTAGTTTCCGTTTACCAGCCATTTCAATCTGAAAATATCAAATATCAAATATGTCAATTTACAAAAGTTTTAGGAAGGTATCCCATTTTCTGTTAAGTGCCTTATAATCTGTTAAATGTTTGCAATGGATAACTTCTCTATTTTCCTTACACTCGTAAAAAGTTAAAATTTTCAATCCAAAGGTAATGTTTACGTATTAACACTTACCGGAGTTTGAGGGAAAGATGTCGGCGAGATATCTATAGTTCGTATTGTAGCTCTGGAACACCTTGGATGATGTCTTCAATGTGAATGCACCCAGAGAACTGACATCTGCTTCAAATCTGTTTACAGTATCTGTCTTGATTTGACATAAATTGGTTCATAATTAATATGTTATTAAGGAATTTGTAAGTACAATGCAATTCCATACCCTAAAGAATTTGAAAAATAGTTAAACAAATATTTTTATGCTGCTTTGCCATAAAAATGCTTAATTTAATTTTGTAGAAAAAAATTCTACACACAGAAGAACCCGAAAAGTCCATTCTAATTAGTGCTAAATATAATTTTAAGGACTTATTTGACGATAAAAAACATCATCTGTTATCACTATTTATTTCCATTCATGTAAGGTCAGTTTTTACAAATTATATGTTTAGTTTTTAATGTGGTTTCTGTGCCGAGTGTGGATGTGGAAAAAAATTCTACGATCAGTTGCCAGATGTCGCTATTTTTCTACGTTTCTCAGCAAAATTCTACAAAACGGCAACCCTGCAATGATGATGATAGTATGGCTGTGTAAGCAGGAAGACCTCAGACAGCTGACTCAAACCCCCAACCCCCTGCTCACAGGGGTGGTAACCTCTGGCATCAGTGAAAGATTTTTTACAGTGTCCCAAGCAAGGACCGAATGCTGGACCACAGAGACTGCAGCCGTGCACTCTACCACTGTGCTAGCCATAATAATAATAAACGGTTTATTTGATGTATGCAGCCAAATGCTGAAAATATACATGTGTGTGTGTGTGTGTGTGTGTATGCGTGAGGCTACATAGAGAAACATGGTGTGTGTGTGTGTGTTGTACACTCGCGCACCACAGTCTCTAGCCCACCTGAGTTTGGGCCGGAGATATGGCTCAGATCCTTTCTGGACGACAGCCCACTCAAACGATTAAGATGCCACACAAGCACGAACATACGTTTCGAACCGATACAAGCTTGACTCCCTGTTTGACATGTATAATTAATTGTTTTTTAAGGCTACGCAATCATATTTTGGCTGTGTGAATGACATTTATGTATATAATTATTGCAATATACTATCCCCATAATTTATAATGAACTAGCACACGAAAGAATATTACCAGAGGATTCATGAAATTACTAACTAAACAACACACTTCAAATCAGCAAGTGAACTCAGAGGTTTATTCGGCGCACACGAGCGTTTGTCTATATTGAGAGAGAGAGAGAGAGAGAGAGAGAGAGAGAGAGAGAGAGAGAGAGAGAATATCATCAGACAATATCTGTTCACCTATGTGGCCGTCTAAGCACAGTGGCTAAAAATAATGATGGTTCCACCGCAACATAGTGACCAATAATGTAAGGATGACCAAACACATTTTAAAACATATACAATATAGAGCTATAACAAACAACAATTTCCTACACATTTATCAATAACATTGTATACGTTTTCAATATTATCTTACAATAATTCCATCTTTTCATAAGGAGAGGAGACACACTGCTGGTGTTTCGGGGTCACACACGCAATATTCTTCATGTTCATTTTCATGTTAATCTCACCTTACTTTTGTTAATGTTAATCAGCCAAATCATGGATACATAGGGGACTCTAATTACTGCATATTGATATAAAAGTTAAATTTCACTGCATGCCATTGTCATACAAATACGGTGTTATCTCGTTATCAAACGCTCGGCCTATACAACAATGTCGATTGTATTTAATGTGAAGTAATAAATAACATCTGAAAAGCAACGCCATTTTAATCAGATCACACACGGCAGAATGACTGAAAGAATGAACAATGAGTTTGAGGAAAACACTGAGCTTCAGGACGAGTCACTATCATCAAAATGAACTTAAAAAAAAAAAAAAAAAAATCGTTCTAGATAATTATACAAAATACATAAGATTAATCACGTTAAGGAAACAATTTCTGAGGAAGAATCTTGATGTTACAGTAGGCTACACACACACACACACACACACTGAATACCTGTGTGTTCACTGGGTGGTATGGAAGTGCTTCGTTTTAATTGTAATTCTTGAAAGCTTATTAGTATATTCTTTTGTGTCCCTCTTTCATGCAAATATTTGAGGAATTAAAATGCAGTAAAGAAATATATTGATGTTTGCAGCCAAACTACTATTGTATAGTATAACCACAGAAAGAGTTGTATATAAGGTTAACATGACACAGTGAGTCAGACCCCTTTTCAATTTTTCGAAGCATTTCTGTTGGTGCGGGTCTGACCTTGTGATAGTTTCAGTGGGCTGTCGTCCAGAAAGGATCCGAACCATATCGCTGCCCCAAACTCAGGTGGGCTAGAGATTGTGGTGCGCGAGTGTACCTGTACATCGGTGTTGTAACACAGTCACACGTCTTAGTGAACACCAGGTGAGGTAGAAGCTGTGACAGGAACAATATTGCCTTGACTCACCTATACACACACTCAGTCATCTAGGAATACACATACACACACACACACACACTCAGTCATCTAGGAACACACACACACACTCAGTCATCTAGGAACACATACACGTACACACACACACACTCAGTCATCTAGGAACACACACACACACACTCAGTCATCTAGGAACACACACACTCAGTCATCTAGGAACACACACACACTCAGTCATCTAAGAACACACACACACTCAGTCATCTAAGAACACACACACTCAGTCATCTAGGAACATACACACACACACTCAGTCATCTAGGAACACACACACTCAGTCATCTAGGAACACACACACACTCAGTCATCTAAGAACACACACACTCAGTCATCTAGGAACACACACACACTCAGTCATCTAGGAACACACACACACTCAGTCATCTAGGAACACACACACACTCAGTCATCTAGGAACACACACACACTCAGTCATCTAGGAACACACGCACACTCAGTCATCTAGGAACACACACACATACACTCAGTCATCTAGGAACACACACACATACTGTCATCTAGGAACACACACACACACACTCAGTCATCTAGGAACACACACACACATACACTCTCATTCATCTAGAAACACACACATACATACAGTCATCTAGGAACACACACATACATACAGTCATCTAGAAACATACACATACATACAGTCATCTAGGAACACACACACACTCAGTCATCTAGGAACACACACACACACACACACAGTCATCTAGGAACACATACACACACACATTAGTCTGGTGTTTACAGTTGAGTGCCGTGGAAAGCAATACAGGGAAGCCGATTAAACTTGGACCAATTTATCAACTTTTATTATTACCAGCCACTGAATTCCAGAGGTCAACCTTCCAACATGATATTATTATTATTATTATTATTATTAGGGTGAAAATAATCAGTGGCAGCTCATTAAGGGGACAGTACAGTATACAATACTTTGTAACATTGTAGCACCTTGAATTCCTCCGTAGTATGCCAGAAAACAGCAGCACCAAAAATAAACAATAATAATGATGATGGTCTGTTGTTACTTGGAATAGTTTGGAGGAATAATTAGTTGATCCAGAATTACCAATACTTTACTATCACCTTAATTCAACGTTATATAATATTTTGACCCGTTGAAATACTTGATACTAAAAGCAATGTGACAAAATAATATTATTATTATTATTATTGTTGTTGTTGTTGTTGTTGTTGTTGTTTTTGTTGTTGTTGTTGTTGTTGTTGTTGTTGTTGTTGTTGTTGTTGTTGTTGTTGTTGTTGTTGTTGTTGTTGTTGTTGTTATTATTATTATTATTATTATTATTATTATTATTTGGGAAGGAAACCCTCTATAATACAGGTTTTGTTGAAGATAACTGCGAGCTCTGCGCTGTTTGTAGCAAAAAGAAGAAAGATTGTTCTTACATCAATCTGACAGACTATCAACCTACCCCTGAAGAAGATGAGATTCTCCAACTTGGGCTTAATTGCCATGTTGTCGAGAAACCCAAGGAAATGGATAAGAGGATTGAGATCGAATCACTACTTGATTCCATCTTTTTACTTGATAACCAGGGAACTGTCACCACCACGGAGGAACTACAACCCCTTCTGCTCGCTGAGGCCCTGTAGGATCGTGGCAACTACCGTAGCCACATTCTCACCCCAAGACTGAGACGTGCTGCTAGAGAGCTTCGAAAGAGAGAAGGAATAGTCATCCGGAGGGCTGACAAGACTGCTGCCTTTGTCCTCATCAGCCAAGAAGAATACCTCACCAAATTGGACAATATACTCCACGACACCCAGAAATTTCAACGAGTGACTAGAAACCCGATAGAAGACATTAAGAGGGAGGTGAACACCATTATTAGCACTATCAATGCTGTCAGAGGTGCTACTCATCTACCTAAGATTAGTGGTGACTTTGATGCTGGCTATATCTATGGCAATGTCAAAACCCACAAACCTGATAACCCACTTAGACCCATTATCAGCCAATGCCCAACTCCGACATACAAACTGGCGAAGACCTTAAATCGTATCCTGACCCCTTTTGTCCCAGACCAGTACTGCCTGAAATCATCAACAGACTTTCTACAATCAATCACTACTGCTCCTCCTGCAGGTGTAGTGGCTTCGTTGGATGTGGAGAGTCTCTTCACTAATGTTCCCGTGGATGAGACCATCAACCTACTGCTGGACCACATCTACAGGAGTGAGAACACCCCACAGCTGGATATACCTGAGAACTCACTACGTAGACTTCTCCAGGTGTGTACCAAGGAGGCCCCATTCCGTGACCAGCGAGGCAACCTGTGGAAACAGATTGATGGTGTTGCCATGGGGTCCCCACTCGGGGTCCTCTTTGCCAATACATACATGGGGTTTGTTGAGCAGAGAGTGTTCCAGCGTATTCCACACCCTATAGCCTACCACCGTTATATTGATGACACCTTTGTGGTTGCTGAGACACAAGTCTTACTAGACTCAGTCAGACATACCTTTGAAAAATGTTCAGTTCTCAGGTTTACCTGTGAACTTTCCCGTGAGAACACAATACCTTTTCTTGATGTGAAGGTCACACAGACTCAGGATCGATTTTCTACTACAGTCTACCGTAAACCTACCAACATTGGCCTCTGTCTGAATGGTGATAGTGAATGCCCAACAAGGTTTAAGTCTACAGTGGTGACTGCATACGTCAAACGGGCCCTTACGCACTGTTCAACGTGGAATACTGTTCACCAAGAACTCGATTTCGTGGCCCAACAGCTGGTGGATAATGGCTACTCTAATAAAGATATCCAACGTTTGACCAGACGCACCATGGACCAGTGGTACACCCAGGAGGACAGACCTGATGATGGTAGAAAGAAAATAAAGTTATTTTACAGAAATTTTATGCATAAGAATTATCAACAAGATGAAGCTGCTCTTCGGAACATAATTAATAACCATGTTGCAGTAACGAACCCTGAGTCTGTGATTGATCTAATCATCTATTACAAGAACAAGAAGACGTCCCAGTTGCTGATGAAAAACTCTCCTCGGACTGACGGTGACCCTTTGAAGAGGCATGGGGTGGTCTACCAAATTATATGCCCAGCGAATGGATGCAGCCATTCTTACGTTGGTATGACCACTACTCGTCTTTCGAAGAGGTTATCTGTTCACCTGAAGGAGGGTAACTTCTACCAGCACTATGTGAGCGCCCATGGTAACCTACTGAGACCGCAACTACTACAATGCACATCAATTATTGATACTGACGATGACAGTCGTCGACTAAGGTTGAGAGAAGCTCTACATATTTTGAAATTAAAACCTTCTCTCAACGTTACTCAAGAGACTCTTTTACTACCTGCTAACATCAGGCGAAACCGACCCACACCCACTCAAGACCCGGTAGCTGTAGGTATCCCTGTAAGACCACCAGAAAACCCAGCTAACCCAGACCCAGATCTCCCAATCAGGCGCTCCGCCAGGCTACAACAACGTGGGTCAAGCCAGAGGTGACACGGGATCAAGCGGGACTGCTAACAGCCAATCAGGGTGCAGTATTATTATTGTTGTTATTATTATTATTGTAATCATTATTATTGTTATTATTATTATTATTGCTGTTGTTGTAACTATTAGTATTATTATTATTATTATTATTATCAGGGCGCAGTACGCACATAATCCAGCGGGACTGCTAACAGCCAATCAGGGCGCAGTATGCACAGCAGTACATTTACTCAGGGACTATAAATATATCTGTTACCTGTAAGACACTCATTCCTTTGAGAATGGCTTTTAGAGAAAGCCGAAACGTCAGGCCAATAAACTCTCTTGGTAATTTGCTTTTCCATCTCCCCAGCAATATTAAGAAAATTATTCGTAAATTAGAAAAGATTTGCTACAAAATAAACAGCGCAGAGCTCGCAGTTATCTTCAACAAAACCTGTATTATTATTATTATTATTATTATTATTATTATTATTATTATTATTATGAGATAAATGGGTAGAGTCAGAATTGTATTGACTGACTGAATATAAAAGAGTGTTATATTATATTAAAAAAGGATGCTTCAGATGTTCATGATTGTTTCGGTGTCAACCAGAAAAAGACGATACAAATTAATCTAAAAGTTGGAAACTGGTTGGCCGAGGTAAGGAACTTTTGGGCGGTAGTGTATATACATAAATGGTAGGCATGGATATTTAACAATATATTAGGGCTTTGTCGTAGATATTATCGTAATTTATTATGTAATTTGTATTTTTTGGAGGGGGTGGCAGAGTGGATACGGCGACGGACTGCCAATGTTATGGACCCAGGCTGGAGTCCACGAGAAGCGGTTTGTTTGTTTTGTTTTTTTTCCGAGGTGATCTGATGGTTGTTGCTGTCCGTCAAGTATCCTGGCTACGCCGACACGTCAACAAAATATCCCTTACATCGTCGTCAACTCATAACATAGAACCATATTTCTAGATGCTGTGAGTGACGATGTGAGTGACCTGATAGTGACGTGTATAAATAAGGTGTGGTCATCTAGTGGGACACAAGAGAAGCTACCAACACCATGAAGCTCCACTGTCTCATCTAGTGTAACACTCGATAATCTCGGGGCCTCACAAGGGTCACGGGCTACTGACACCATACAGTGCCGAGGTTCACGTATTAAAAAAAAAAAAAATCAATAGAATTATTCATTTTATTGTCAAATAATTAGTATCAAAGGTCCTGTGTGTTGCTAGTAAAGAAAATCTGACTTAATAATAATCAGGATTAAGGGAAGCAGACAGCAGCTGTAGTGTTGATTCCTACTGGCCGTTAGAGGCGCCACCGTCCCAGCCAGCCAGATTGGCAACAGGAAAATAACATTGAGTGGTGTGTCGTTCTCCAGTACTAGAATCCTTTGTCATGTTGGTCTTACCTTACACATTGAAGCTCCACACTTGGCAGTGTCAAGGTGTGGTTACTCACATTCTCCTTATATTCTTCTACGTATAATGTAGTTTGAGTTTTAATTAGAGATTGCTGCTCCGGTGTACTTGTAGATTATTTAACTTGTGTTTTATACTTTGGGGTCCTTATGGTTTTGGGTATAATGTTATTGGAACAGAAACTCATTTAGGCTACATGTATTACACAGTGACCAATTCCGGTGATGGTATACAGGCCTGGTTGGTACTTTAGTTACAAGTAGAGATGAAGATTGTTTTAGGTTTGGTGTTTACATTGTGTTGAGAGGTTGATTAATGTTATCGATATTATGGAACACATTGATTGATTGATATTAGGCCCAGCATCAGCGAGGTTATATAGCGCCAGGAGAAGGTGATAGAGAGGTGAGACAGCAAGCAAGAAGGAAATAGAAAGATAAGATGGACCGTTGAAGAACTGAAAGTAAGTGGCTGGAGCCGAAGGGGCGCCAAAACCCTTAAAGTATTGTCCACATCACTACGGCATTATGGAAGAGGTGACTGCTTATGACCTTCCATATTTAAAAAAACACATCTGATTAATGTTTTATACTCTATATATATATAATAGTAATGCAATTGTTATTCTCACTATTTCTACTAAAGTGCAGCTGACGAGTTTCATAGAAAGAATTTGGCGAGTTATTTTTTTTTAACTTTACAGTTTTATTTTTTCCTGAGTGTAAGAATCTCATTGAAATATTATAAACTTAAATCACTAAAATACATTACGGTCATTATATATTTTATTAATATATCAATCTAGGATCATGTAGATATTGTAATGTTTGTCATCCATTCAGAAGGGTTTAATATTTATCTTTTTGTTACAGACGTGTACAATGGATGGCGCTGTGTGTTACAATACCAGAGACAATACAGTAGTACAGCATTGTCTATCAAGTAGCCTAGTGCAGCCTCAAGATGAGTGTTGGTGGTTGTGGTGGTGTTGTGTCCGTGAACGACAAACCAGTGTTAATGTCACCAAGGGAGTGTTGATGGTTGTGGTGGTGTTGTGTCCGTGAACGACAAACCAGTGTTAATGTCACCAAGATGAGTGTTGGTGGTTGTGGTGGTGTTGTGTCCGTGAACGACAAACCAGTGTTAATGTCACCAAGGGATTGTTGGTGGTTGTGGTGGTATTGTGTCTGTGAACGACAAACCAGTGTTAATGTCACCAAGGAAGTGTTGGTGGTTGTGGTGGTGTTGTGTCCGTGAACGACAAACCAGTGTTAATGTCACCAAGGGATTGTTGGTGGTTGTGGTGGTATTGTGTCCGTGAACGACAAACCAGTGTTAATGTCACCAAGGGAGTGTTGGTGTTGTGTCCGTGAACGACAAACCAGTGTTAATGTCACCAAGGGAGTGTTGGTGGTTGCGGTGGTGTTGTGTCCGTGAACCACAAACCAGTGTTAATGTCACCAAGGGAGTGTTGGTGGTTGCGGTGGTGTTGTGTCCGTGAACGACAAACCAGTGTTAATGTCACCAAGGGAGTGTTGGTGGTTGTGGTGGTGTTGTGTCCGTGAACGACAAACCAGTGTTAATGTCACCATGGGATTGTTGGTGGTTGTGGTGGTGTTGTGTCCGTGAACGACAAACCAGTGTTAATGTCACCAAGAGAACATAAGGTTACAGTGGCTTGTCCAGCAAAACTCTTCTTGTCGTTAAGGTAAGGATTCATACCATGTTGTGTATATTATATTAAGGGATTAGCATTTTATGGGATAGTATATATAGGACACTTGTGGTTCATTGGAGCACTTTGATTCCTCCGAAGTATGCCAGGAATCAGATTCATGCTAACGAAAGTAATGGTGGTTTGTTTTTGCTTGGAATAGTTTGAGGGAATAATTTGCTCCATATTTACCAACACTGTAATACTCCCTCATTAACCTTTTCACTATCTTCCATCAGAGGAGTTGCCCTGCGTGTTGAACATAAGTATAGATATTATACATCTTGTTATTATTATTATATCATTGTAACACAGGGCCGTAACATAAGTATAGATATTATGGATCTTGTTATTATTATATCATTTTAACACAGGGCCGTAACATAAGTATAGATATTATGCATCTTGTTATTATTATATCATTGTAACACAGGGCCGTAACATAAGCATAGATATTATGCATCTTGTTATTATTATATCATTGTAACACAGGGCCGTAACTCTAATAGAATCACAATTGTTACGCTCTATGAAGAAAATAATGGATATTAATAAATAGTCTCATCATTTGAAAGTAGATTTACAGAAAACTCTGTCTGTATTTTGCTTATGACATTATACGAATACTTATTATCTTAGGAATGTGTTGACAAGTACGACAAATGTTCGTTGCTCTTACTCCCATTTAGTTTATTGATATGTAGCTTAAGGGAGTAGTATACTTTTGGTTCATTAAAGTGTATTGATTCCTTAAAAGTATGTCAGGAAACACGACCAGATTGACAAAAATAATGGTGACCTGTTGCTTGAAATAGTTTGGAGGAATAATTTGCTCCATAATTACCAACACTGTACTACCTCCTTAATGTTGAAATATAAATGGTGCTGCCTAGTTATTACTTATAAAGTGTTTACTCCTTCTTTCTATTTTGAAGTACCAACGTAATATTAAAGTTTTAACTTTGAAGTCTACTCCCATTTTATACAGCTTACTGTAGGACAGCACCACATATGTTAAAGGAACACTACACAACTGCGTTGACATAATTTGTCCGAAAACCGTCGTATGAAAGTAATTACTGTACATATTTCACAATATCATTTGCATAATTTAATTTGTTTTTACATATGTAAAATATTTTCGTTACATCAGTTTTTCTATAGTAACAACTGATATAATATTTTACATATGGTAACTTACAAACCTTCACACGAGAACAAATGAGGTCGTTGTATAAGTATATGCAACTTACACCTTTGGTACGTAACTGAAGATAAAGTAAGAGGAGACAGAGAAGGCATTGATGTCAGTTGTTGTCATAATTAATATGACAGTTTCTTTGTAGTCAAAATTTCCGTTTTGTATACGAGCTCGTCTCAGCCTGAGTCAAAAGGCAAAAACTAAATGTTTCACCGGGAAATGCAGGATACTTTTGTCAGCTACTGAACATATTATTATTATTGTTGTTATTATTATTATTCATATTATTATTATTATTATTATTATTATTAATATTATTATTCATATTATTATTATCATTATTATTATTATTATTATACTGTAATGCCTTACATTAATTTAGCAGGAATAACAGATTTACCGTATGTATGAACAGAGTTGTACAGTATACTAAATAATTTTCTTATCAGGTATATCAGACTTTCCGTATATGTATGACCATATAGTGAGGAGGGAGGTAAGGAACGGGGGGATTGAGGGACAGAATTGGCCAGAGGGATTGAGGAAAGAGGTGGTGAGTGGTATATGCATGACAGTAGAAGCTATAAACGTTGGTGGTGGATGAGGTGAAGAGAATTTGTCGAATGTTTTAGATGTTGTGTGAATGTGTGTGTTGTAGCAGAAAGCCATTTTAAGAGGTGGGGTGGAGTAGTGTGGGTCTGGATGGGATAGTATGATGTGGGAAGGGATGGAGGAGTGATAATTATGGGCTGGTACGGATGAAAAGTGCTGGTGTCCAGAAGGGAGTGGACGGGCATGGATGGAATGGTACAAGGGTGCAAACCAAAATGGGAAGAATGGAAATGAGAAAGTTTTGGGAATAGCTGAACGACAGTTTGGGAAGACTTGAAAGGAGATATATATAATAGTGTTGGGGGATATGAATGAAAAGGTTGGAAGTGAGAACGATGAATTTCTGGAATTCATATCAAATACTTTCTTTGAGCACAAGGTGATCCACAGAAGGAAGAGAGAGAGAGAGAGAGAGAGAGAGAGAGAGAGAGAGAGAGAGAGAGAGAGAGAGATGGTGGAGAGAGAAAGAAGGAAGAGATATACTTTATTATGTCAATGTTGCCAACTTTTTTTTTTTTTTATTTCTGTCATTTTTAATGTTTTCGTTAATGGTTACACAATAGTTGCTCATCAAGTCATTTGATGAGTCAAATATCAAAAATTTCTGTATTTTTTCCACATCATGTCCCGCATCAAAGTTGTTCAGTGGCAAGAAGGCATAATTATCAGCCAGGGTATTCAGCGAAATTTCCGTTGCCAAATTCGTTTGATTCATGGATCTGATAAATGCAGGACACTGTGTGAGTTTGTTAATGGTTATGTAGGAGAACATTACTACATTAACAGATTCACTTGGTTGGATCAGTCCTCCTCTACTGATACCCTGTACAGTCGGCGGCAGATGTCCTGTCGCCTCACCTGCTTCACCGAGACAAGCAGTGTTCATGGACTAGAGAAATACACACGTTTACTACACTTAATAATTTCGAGTGTATGAATATCGCGTGCCTCGGTGAAGCAAGTGAGGCGACAGGACTTTTGCCGCCGACTGTACATATGTATTGATATCAGGTAGATTTTCCTAGGCTTCATGACAACTAAGTAGGTCTTTACATTCATTACACTTCAGCTTATCACCATCCCATACACACAGTAACCAGCCAGCAGGAATGTCATAACCGGAAGGAGATTCATGCAGTTGTCTATATCATCTTCGTCTATATCAATAGCAAAAGAATCTAAATTTGCCTAGTCCTGGCCTTGTACAAACTGCCAGATTATTTCCTCTTAAGTTTTTTAGTTTTATATCATTATAGAAAGACAGTCTAAGAACATATATGAACCGCAGTTTTATTTCACACTCATAAACCTGCCTTAATGAAATATTTTAAATGCACCCGGCAAGTCGACGGTATTTACCAAATCTACTTTTCAGTTGATCGGTCTGAAATTTTCCAGGCAGAACTACTTCATGCTTAGTTTTTCTAATAACTATTTTGTTACCTCGATCATTGCACTGGTATTGTTTTTCAATGCAGTGAATGTTTCTCTGATCAGTTTTCCTCCTTTTTTCAGGAATACTGTCTCAGAGATTTAGCCATACAAGAAAATTATGTAAAGAAAATGTATTTGTCATAATTTATTGTTAGTGAAGTGGCATATGTGTTTCTATGACGAATACCTTTCTCTGGATGATTAACATTCATTACAGTCCAACAGTGCAATATTACTTTAATATAGTTCGAAACCTTTTCAATATATATATGGCAAACTTTCCAATGGTCATTAGAGATTCTATAACAAATTCATTGAAAATTTATAGGATAAGACTGACATTTGTCTTTCAACCCTTTTCAATTCTTTATTAATGTGTAAATGCCGTATATATTGACATCCAACCTGGGATGATGACTCCTACCCAAACCAGCCAACCAGCGCTCAGTCAGGCCTTGTAAAACAGAGGGCAGTGGTGTAGGGCTGTATTTCCGATGGGTCCCACCTCAAGGCGTGGTACCGACCACAGTGTATATACAGGGCCGTGACACCTCCCCCCCAAAAGAATAAGGCTTCTGGGTAGAAGACTTATGGAGAGGTTGTAGATGGGCGAACTCGAGACAAGGTGTCAGCCAGGATGTTGTCGGTACCCTTGATGTGCCGGATTTCGATTGGATATTGTTGAAGGAAGAGGGACCATCGTAGAATGCGTTGGTTGGTGTGTCGTACCCTATGGAGGAATATTAAGGGGTTGTGGTCAGTGTAGACGAGCAAGGGTTCCACTCCATACAGGTAACACTGAAACTTCTGGAGTGCATTGATGATCCCCAACAATTCCTTCTCGACAGTACTATAGGAGCATTGATGTGGCTTCAGTTGAGACGAGTGGTAGCAGACAGGGTGAAGAATTCCATCGAGTTGAGGTTGCAGCAGTACTGCTCCGGTTCCAGTCACACATGCATCCACATGCAATATGAAGGGCAAGGAGAAATTAGGAGATTTCAATACAGATTCATGGGTTAAAAAGTCTCTAAGGGAATTAAAGGCTCTCAGACAGTTACCAGGAAGTAGAAATGGAAGCAAAGTTGGGACAAAACCTGCTGTAGAAACCAACCATACCTAAGAATCTTTGAACTTCTTTCCTAGTAGCTGGGATGGGAAAGGATAGGATAGCTTTTACATTAGCTGCCTTAGGTTTAACTTCTCCATTACCCACATTGTGTCCTAAATAGGTCACAGAGGCTGAATAAAAGGTTGATTTGATAAAGTTAACTGTTAAGTCCCAGTCAGTTAAAGACTTTAAAACACTATATAATCTATCATGATGTTGGTCTAGGTCGTCTGCCACTATCAGAATATCGTCTAGGTAGGTACTAACTCCAGGGAGGTTTCCGATGATCCCGTTCACCATTCGTTGGAAGATACTAGGTGCATTACGCAAACCAAGCGGCATTACTGTATATTCGAATAACCCAAAAGGAGTAACGAAAGCAGAAATCTGTTGGGCATTCGGAGTGAGAGGCACTTGATAATAGCCTTATAGCAAGTTTAATTTTGATACGTATTTTGCTTGTCCCACGTTGTCAGTCAGATCATCTACGTGGGGTAGATGAGGATAAGCATCAGGTACAGTAAGAAGATTAACTTGCCTATAGTCCGTACAAAATCTTACACGTCCTCCTTTCATTGGTACCAGGATTGAAGGTGATGCCCATGGGGAACAGCTGGGGATGGCCAGGTGGTTTTGAAGGAGGCAGTCCATTTCCTGGCGCATCAGCTCCATTTGCTTGGGACCAATCCGTTAGGCAGGCTTTCTGATGGGATGAGCACCAGGGATGAGCTTAATATCGTGGTCGATGTAGGGACACCACTTGGGGAAGTCTTTGAAAAGTTTGGAATATTCCGTGAAGAAAAACTTTAGTTCTTGTTGTTGTTCTAGGTTGAGTGAGACGAAATGAGTAGGAATGTTAGAGATTATCTCCAAATTTTTGAGGGATGACCAACTTGTTATGAGATCTTCATTACCATCATGACGAGTATTACTATTGATGCATAATATGACATTAGAATTTTGCTCCTCATCAGATCGTACGTTATATTTCTTTAGGCGATTTACATGAATTAATTGTTGGGATTTTCTTCCATCAGGAGTGTTGATTACATAGTTGTTATGTTGGAGAACTCGTTCAACCTTGTATGGGCCAGAAAATTTAGCTGACAAAGGGTAGGAATGAAAGCTAGAACCTTGTCACCTACTTTAAAAGTTCGTTCTTTGGATTTTTTATCAAAGTTTCTTTTCATCTTTACCTGAGCTGTCTCCAAGTTTTATTGGGCATAAGTACAGTCGGCAAAAAAAGTTTCGTTACCACCCCTACGTTAATTTTAACATCGATAAGCGCATCAGGGTTGGTACTCCGCCGTCTGAGCAGCTGTGCCTCGCGGGCCGTGGCAATGACAACTTAGCACAAGGCATTCCCTTTCTTTTTATATCAAAAGTTTAACTGATATTAAATTAAATTTTGAGTGTTCAAGAACTATTACTATTTAACTATTCATCATTAAACATAAAGAAATACGTTTGAGTATTTTAGAACAAGAATAACCTTGAAATACCCAGAAAAAGTAGCACTGGGTAAAAGTACGTCATTCCTACTTGCCTGACCATTAGACACTGAGGGGTCCGGGAGGGTGACAGAGGTATATATGACACTCGCACCCATGGAGGTAGTATAGGTGGAGGCGCCAGTAGGACCTGATTTGTGAAGCCACCAATCTGTCATTTCTAGCGCCTTCAAGATGGCGCATACCTTTGTATGTCAGGTCAGAAGTCCACTTTAACTGAAACATATCTTGGTGTCCGCCATATTAAAGGCGCCGAAAATGACAGTTCGGCGGCTTCAATTTACTCCTCTGGATTAGTGAGCCATGGCGACTCCACCTATACTACCTCCATGCTCGCGCCACATCTGACTCACCAGTCAGGCCTACCAACATTACATCACACTGTTAAAAGGATGGTAACGAAACTTTTTTTGCCAACTGTACATATTTCAGAGAGTACAGCTCGTAAGTTAGCTAGATAGTTTGAGACAGTTTCCCTCGTGGTGGAATTTTTGTTTAATCATTTGTCCTTCACAACTCTTAAGGGACCTCGTACTTGTCGACCATACAATAGTTGAAAGGGAGAAAAACCAAAACTTTCCTGTTTAGCTTCTCGAAGAGCAAACAACAAGTACTGCAGAGAATCATCCCAATCTCGTTCATGTTCGAGACAACATTTTATTATCATGGTCTTTATTGTTTGATGCCAACGCTCTAATACACCTTGGGATTCTGGATGATATGCACTGGACAACTGTTGCTGGATACCAAGTTCGTCAAGTACCCTCGTGAATAATATACTAGTAAAATTGGAACCTCTGTCCGATTGAATAACTTTAGGGATGCCAACCCGAGTGAACATATGATTAAGATGGGTGACTATGGTCATTGCACAGATGTTCTTCAAAGGGAAAGCCTCAGGGTAACGAGTGGTGGGACACATAAGGGTTAGAATATACTGATTTCCATTCTTGGTGCGTGGTAAGGGTCCCACACAATATATGATGATACGTTCGATTGGTTCAGATGTTTCAGGTATAGGCTGGAGAGGGACTGGTGGGATGGGATGGTTTGCCTTTCCTACCATTTGACATATATGACAAGACTGTACAAACATTTTTATATAATTTTTCATGTTGGGCCAGTAGAAATTACCTAAAAGCTTATGATAGGTTTTATACACACCAAAGTGGCCGTTTATACCATCATGACTTAATTCTAACAAAGATTGCCTTAAGGTGCAAGGAACAACTACCAGTGTGATATTTGCCCAGACATCAGCTGAAGACAAGCGAGGTGATCTATAAAGGCACATAAATACGCTGTCCTCATAATAAAATCCAGGAGTTTTCACAACGTCCTTCAATGTATTCACAGCTTGACTACGACAAGAGAATTATTACTTGCCTCATCACAGTAGTCTTCAGCTCGTGCCTGAGAACGAGTTACCACACATACTGGAAATAAATCAGGTTGTTCCTTGTCGAGGGCAGTAGTCGGAGAGATGTTCATTGGAGTGCTTCGGACCAAGACATTGGGTACCACTAATCCACCTGCTAAGTCATTACCTAGAATAAAGTTTACATCACTTAATGGTAAGGTATCAACCAATCCCACCTTCACATCTCCCACTACCAAGTCACTCTCAAGATGTACCTTAGCCAGTTCAACTGTATATAGGACAGAGGAGAGTGGCCATAAGTAAAACCTTATCACCAGTGACATTCCCTTTTACATCTGGCAAGCATTTTCGGACCATCAAACTTTGAGAAGCACTTGTATCTCTGAGGATCTTAATTGGTACTTTAGGGGAGTCACTAGTTAGAGCAATGGTACCACAAGTTTTAAATGCTGCAAAGGGGTCATCTCCAGAATTTACGTTGACTATAGGAGCAACAGGTTTCTTTGGGGGTTCGAAAGTTAATTTAGAGTTGGTGAATTGGTGAAAGGTACGTAAAACTTGGATTGACGACACTTGGGATCCTTACAAAATTTTACTGTGTCCTTCCTTCTTACAATAATAGCAATACAAGGGAGTGGGTGTATTTACCGTAGATCCTACGGGGCGAAACGTAGAAGAGGTCACTGTGGTGTCTGAAGAGGGGTTTAACACTTTTCGCTGTCCACGGGGATTCTCTACAGCTTTGTTCAGGAGGGATTATTTATCTACCAATTTGGCGGCCTTTATAGGATTAGTTTCCTCCTTGTCTGCAATGTACACCATGACGTGATGAGGCACACGCCTATTGAATTCCTCCAAAACAACAAGATTTCTGAGTTCCTCGAAGGTGGCTGTCTCAGCCTTTTTCAACCACTGATCGAACCGTTTGAATTTTTCTGTAATTAATTCAAAATAGGTAGTCACTGAAGTTTTGACATAATCATGGAATGCTTGCCTATATCCTTCCACCGTGATAGAATATGCATCAAGAATGCCTTGCTTTATGGACTCGTAGTCTGTGTCTTTTGGGAGTGCCAGATAAGTCTGTACAGCCTTTCCAGTCAACTTAGGTTGCAGTAGCCACTTCTGGCCAGTTTAAATGTACAGCTGTATTTTCAAACAATTCAAAATATCCATCTGGATCAGACTCTAAAAGCAGGAACGAGTTTAAGGTTTCTGGCGAGATCAAACTCATGAAGAGTCCTATCTCCAGCTGTAACATTTTGAAGCTGAGGATGAGCTAGTTGGAGTTAATGTTGTCAGTCTTTTTCTCTCTCTTCTCGTTCTTTTTTCTTTTCCTTCTCGTTCTTTTTCTTTTTCTGCATTTCTCTTATCTTCCAGTTCAAGCTGAAGTTGTAGTATCTCGGAAATAACCATATGGTCTGTCTCTGTTTGTCGAGCACTAGCTCCTTCCTCGGTTGAATCTTCCCAGTCCAGATCAGTTTCTTGTAATATGCCAGAGTTAAACAAATGATTTAGGACGAGTTTTGCACGTTGATCATGGGTAGAGGAACTCTTATATGGTAGTCGTGACGTGTGTGTGTGAGAGTAGCAGTTGACCTGGGCCACTGTAATGGGCTTGATGAAGCCTATGTCCAGTGTCGGAACATTAAAAAAAAAAAAAAAAAAGCACACACACACACAGAAGATAAGTAATTTCGTCCTTATTTGCATATTTAAATTGGTCAAGTCCACTGACAGGGCCATGTTCAAATCTCTTAACATTAAATGACATGTTGAAGTTTGCAACAATAAAATATCACGTAGACAAGGTGAATGAATCACGATAATGAAATGTTTTGAGTAAAATGTGATCACATGTGATAAAAGATGATTAGTTCAGAGTAGGGTAAGTAGGTAGGCCTACGGTCACGGATATGACAGAGAGGACTTATTGATATGACAACTAAGCGGATCTCTCCATAAGCGCCCCACGTTTTGCTTATGGTAACCAGGACAACGATTAAAAGAGATCGAGCCCTTATATCTCCCGGTGCAATGAATGAAAAGATGTAAAATACTACGGTCTTAGACACTGCACAGCAATGATGGGTAAGATTAAGGTGTGAGCTCTAGGAGTCTGACAATAAGGCACGGTTCATTTGAACAAAACAGGAATATTATCGCCAAGTGCGAGTGAAGCTTTATAGCTGATGTGGGAAAGATTGCTACAATACCATCTCTGCTCAAACTATTGAATGTTTCATCCACTGAGGGGAATTGGATGACTATAATTAATTTTAAACATGAATACTGCACAAATAAACCAAATTAAGCCAAGAATAAAGTGAATACTTAAGCAATAAACAACTTAAGTTACAGATCAAAATAGAAATGCAATTATTAGAGTGAAACCTCCCGGACAGGCCCCCACATCTTGTTACAACCCCAGGTATGGCTTGTTTATGTTTAAGGGAAGATCCGAGGTTGTGAACAAGCTTGAGTTATAACTCTGGTAGGTATGTTACTGTAGTCAATGGAATTACAACTAATGAAATGATGAAAAGGAACCTCACTCCAATCCCTCAATGGATGTTTGCCCAGAAAAGAATAATGAAAACAAATGACGAATTAATTTACTATGTATATTATTACGATCACCAAATTAAAAATTAATTAGCCATTTAACAAAAGTTAACCCATTATTCCATTTATAATTACAATATTTTACAATTGCGCAGTCGCAGTATCGTAACCAATGAGGTTGTGATATGTGCTGCTGCACAGAGCAACATCTGTCGGTATTGGGAAGAGCAACAATCTCGGTGACCTATCCCTCCCTAGGAAGGGTAGGTAAGTCTTACCCCGCCTCCAAGCGGTCACCTCGGGGGTACACCTCCTTATTTTATCTTCATTTTATCCATTCAGGAGGTGGTGCCAAAGGGGAAGGCGGTGTGAGGGTGAGTCCTAGCTGACCCCACATATAGGTTTTAAGGTTTTTATTGTATTTTAGTGTTTTAAGATTTTAATTTCTTTTATTGCGTGTTTCTATATTTTGTAATAATTTTTTCAATTTGTGACCGTGTTTTTAGCTTTTGACAATGCCGACGGCCCGTGTCCCTCCGGGAATGAGCACTGCATTGGCCTTGCCAGCCATCAGTGGCCCCCCAATGGGGGAGTGGACAGCTATGGCTACTGGCAGGGGGGGAGTCTCCGCGTTGCCCTGAAGAGGGAGGGGGGAAGAGAGATAGTATGAGAGTGGTAACTGAATGGAATGACAGATGGGACTAAGAGGCGAGAGATTGTAAAATGTTTCAAGAAAGGAAGAGTGGATGTGATGGGAGTGACGGAGACGCATGTGAAAGGATGTGGAGTGGTTGAGTGTAAGGAGGGAAGGGAGAGTGGACTGTGGGAGGGAATGGAGAGAGAAGTAGTATGGACGGGTATGAATAAAAAGAGTAAAGGAAGAGGGAAGGAAGGGTGTGCGCTGTTGGTGTCTCCGTGGGTGTGGAAGGGAGTGGATGGACATGGGTGGAATGGGTCAAGGATAGTATGGATGACTGAAAAGATTGGCATGGTGAAGTATGCGTGTGTGTTTGCATATGTACCAGTGGAAGAAAAGAGTAAGATGGGGAGAGAGAAGATGAGTGTTTTGGGAGGAGTTGAATGCATGTCTGAAAGGGATTGATAATGGAAGGAGAGTGGTGATGATGGGAGACATGAATGGAAAGATGGGAGGTGAGGAAGTGGGGAATATTGTGAGTAAGGAACAAATGAGAATGGTGAGTATCTGGTGGATGTCTGTGCTGAGAGGGAGTTGTTCTTGGCAAACACCTTCTTTCAGCACAAGGTGATCCACAGGTATACATGGAGGAGAAGGGATGAGAGAGGAGAGCTAAAGAGTTTGATTGATTATGTGGCAGTGGATGAAAGGTTGAGGAAGGATGTGTACGATGCAAAAGTGGTGGGAGGAATGATCCAATGCTCCGACCATTTTGCGGTGTTGGTAAGGATGAAGGTTAGGGTTAAGTGGGAATATAGTAGGAGGGATGAAGGGGTGAGAAACAAGATGGGAGGTGGCTAGTGGGAAATTAGATGTAGCAGAGTATAGGGAGGAATATAAGAGGAGGGTGGGTGAGGTGCTGGGGGATGGAAGGATGGGGATAGGGGAGGGAGTGGGAGTAAATGTTGTGTATGAAATTTGTAAGAAAATAGTATTGAGGACAGCAGCAGAGGTAGTGGGATATAAGACAGAGAAGAGGGGCAAGAAAGGGAGTGCTTGCTGGTCAGAAGAAGTGAAAGATGCCGTAGAGAAGAAAAGGAACGCATATAGGAAAACATTATAGAGGAATGTGTCACAGAAAGTGAAAGAGAGATGGAAGAGAGACTATAATGTATGTAAGAGACACGTGAAAAGGATGGTGAGTGAGAGTAAGAGGAGAGTGGGTGAGGAGTTTGGTATGAAACTGAGTGAAAAGTTTAAAGGGAACAAGAAATTATTCTGGAAGGAAGTGAAAAGAGATAGAGGAGAAGGAAAGTTTGGAAGAGTGAGAATGAAGAGAGAGGATGTAGTTACTGTAAGTAGAAGTGAGGAAGTGAAAGAAGTGTGGAAGAGGCATTTTGATCGGTTGATGAATGGAGGGACGGGAGGGGAGGCGGTGGTGACATGCATGGGGATGGAGGCAGGTGGTAGACGACAGGATGTACAGGGAGAATTAGGATGGGAAGAGGTTAGGAAAGCAATAGGAAAGTTGAAGATGAGAAAGGCACCCGGGGGTGGATGGGATAACTGCTGAAATGTTAAAGTGTGGGGGGGAGGTAGTGGTGGAATAGATGTTGCTTATATGCACATTGGCTTGGAGGTAGGAAAAGGTGCCAGAGGATTGGAGGAGAGCCATGATTGTACCTTTGTATAAGGGGAAGGGGAGTAAGGATGAGTGTGGTAGCTATTGGGGAATAAGCCTTCTTAGTGTACCGGGGAAGGTGTATGGGAAGGTTCTTACTGAAAGACTGGTTGAAGTAACAGGGAATAAAGTTAGTGAGGAGCAGGGAGGGTTCAGAAAGGGTAGAGGATGTGTGGACCAAATATTTGCATTAAAATCAATAGTGGAGAAATATATTGGGAAGGGTAGAAAGTTGTATGCTGCCTTCATGGACTTGGAGAAGGCATACGATAGAGTTGATAGGAAAGCTATGTCAGAGGTGTTGAGAATTTATGGTGTTGGGGGGTCTTTGCTGAAAGGCACTGAGGCCTTTTATGCAGAGGCAACAGCATGTGTGTGGGTAGAGGGTGATCTAAGTGAGAGTTTTAATATTAACGTAGGGCTGAGACAGGGATGTGTTATGTCACCATGGCTGTTCAATATATATATGGATGGTTGTATGAGAGAGATGAAAGCCATAGGGAAAGGCCTATTGGTGAAATTGAGGCTGAATGAAGCAAATTGGTCCTTGGTGGCAAGTTTATTTGCGGATGTCAATGTGTTGATGGCTAAGAGTGAAAGGGAGTTACAAAGGGTGGTGGATGAGTTTCAGTCCGTGTATAAACGAAGAAAACTGAAGGTAAATGTTGGTAAGAGTAAGGTGAAGGTATTTGAGAGGACCAAAACAGAAGTAATTGACTTTGCTACACCCTATAGAGTGGCTGTACCAACTGGGACGAAATGTGAGATAACCTTAGGGGGTGAGAGGATAGAGGAGGTGAGGGAATTCAAGTACCTGTGAACAGTTCTGTGTAAACATGGAAGTATGGAAGGAGAAATCAGGGAGAGAGCAATGAGGGGCAGACAGGTCATAGGATCACTGGGGAGGATTATGAAGGGTAGGAGTGTGAGTATGGAAGTGAAAAAGGGACTGAAAAATAGTATTTTCCTGCCAACACTGACATATGCGTCGGAGACATGGACATGGAGTAGGGCTCATCATTCGAGAATAGGTGCTGTGGAAATGGGTTACTTGAGAGGAGTATGTGGACTTACTAGATGGGATGGAGAAAATAATGAGTGTGTATGAGAGATGTGGTATGAGTGAGAAGGCAATTGGTATTGAGTGTGGAGTGGTAGAGAGAGTGAAGCGTAATACACTGAGATGGTTTGGACATGTAGAGAGAATGCAAGGTGTGGAGTTTGTAAAGGTGGTGTACGATAGTGAAGTTGTGGCACCTGGTGTGAGAGGTAGACCACCGGTTAGATGGCAGAACAGAGTGGAAGAGTATGTGAGAGCGAGAAGTGTGAGGGAGGAAGGGGGGATGGAGCAAGTGAGGAGGGAGTGTTGGAACAGGGAAAACTGGAGACTCTTCTGCCGTGGCCACCCCCTTGGTGGGAGTTCCCGGAGGGGGCGAGGCGTCAGAGCTATAGATGGATAGAAGAAAAATATATTATAACGTTAAGAGACACAGAATTACACCAGTTATAACACCAAATAAGAGAACACAATCAGAGTAGAGTAGAGCAGATCTGGTATGTAGTAGCGGAGTGAAGTCTGAGTTTTCACTGAGTTGAAGCGTTGTTGCAGGAACCACACTGTGTGTGGACAAGCGGTTGCCAGTCCAGCTTTTTTGTGTAGCCTTTAGATCGGCGTTCTCTATGAAGGGTGGGAGGGGGACTGAGCTATTCCACTACATACAAACAACTAGTTTAGTATATAAAACAACCCGCTCTTCCCCATCTCACCCACAGTACTCTCTCTCTCTCCCCCATCACACCCACAGTACTCTCTCTCTCCCCCATCACACCCACAGTACTCTCTCTCTCCCCCATCCCACCCACAGTACTCTCTCTCTCCCTCATCCCACCCTCAGTACTCTCTCTCTCTCTCCCATCCCACCCACAGTACTCTCTCTCTCCCTATCACACCCACAGTACTCTCTCTCTCTCTCTCTCCCCATCCCACCCACAGTACTCTCTCTCTCTCTCTCCCCATCCCACGCACAGTACTCTCTCTCTCTCTCCCCATCCCACCCACAGTACTCTCTCTCTCCCCATCCTACCCACAGTACTCTCTCTCTCTCCCCATCACACCCACAGTACACTCTCTCTCTCCCCATCCCACCCACAGTACTCTCTCTCTCCCCCCATCCCACCCACAGTACTCTCTCTCTCATCACACCCACAGTACTCTCTCTCTCTCCCCATCCCACCCACAGTACTCTCTCTCTCTCCCCATCCCACCCACAGTACTCTCTCTCTCTCCCCATCCCACCCACAGTACTCTCTCTCTCCCCCCATCCCACCCACAGTACTCTCTCTCTCTCCCCATCCCACCCACAGTACTCTCTTTCTCCCACCATCCCACCCACAGTACTCTCTCTCTCTCCCAATCCCACCCACAGTACTCTCTCTCTCCCCCCATCCCACCCACAGTACTCTCTCTCTCTCCCCATCCCACCCACAGTACTCTCTCTCTCTCCCCCATCCGACCCACAGTACTCTCTTCTACACACACTGTGGGCCGAGTGTTGCCAAAGTAGTGTCTGTTTTCGTCATCGTGAAGTTGCCTCCATTTTCTTATGTTAGTCGTTGTAAAAGAAAACGGCACAAGGTCTACAGATTAGGTGATAATCTACGCTATGTTCAAGTTTAGGGTCCCGCAGAGGGCAGCTCATTGGCGGCATAATATGCGGGGGTTGTGCGGGGGATTTAGGGATCCAGGGTAGGATTAGGAAGAGGGTTAGGATAAGGCTGGATTGGGTCAGGGACTGTGGGTTGGGGATTAGGATTGGGGAGGTAATGATTGGTGATCCTATTTCTAAACGTGTCAAAAGTGGGGCTATTAACTACGTGAGATGGGAGATGATTCCACTCTTGGATGCTGCGGGGAAAGAATGAGTGCCTAAATATATCAGTGCTTGTCTGATATGTATGGTATTTTAAGTTGTGGCTGCCTCTAGTGGATCGTATACTTGTAGGGTGTAGATATGTGTCTTTGTCTATGTCAACTAACTTGTTTGTGATTTTGTATATCATCTGTTGTCTGTGTATCTGTCTTCGTGTTACTAATGGGTCTAGTTTTGTGTCTTGTTTAAGCTAAGTGACTGATGTAGTGTGTCTGTAATCACGTCTGGCCCATCTTGCAGTCTTGTTTTGTGTGGACTCTAATTTATTGATATTATTGTAAGTGTGTGGGTCCCAGACGGTGTCGCAATAATCTAAATGTGGCCGAACGAAAGTGTTATATGCAATAATTTTGGTGTCTGTGTTACACCTGCTGAGGTTCCTGCGCAAGAACCCCAGGACCCTACTAGCTTTGGCCCTGATGTTACCTATGTGTGTGTTCCACCTCATGTCCGCTGAGATGTGGACGCCCAAGTATTTGTGGGAAGTGACTGTGTTGAGGTTGGTGTTGTGTAGTTGGTATGTATATGGAATGACATTATGGGCACGGGTAAAACGGATGTGATGGCATTTGTCTGGTCTAAATGTCATCTGCCACTTGACTTCCCAGTCTTCAAGTGCAGTTAGGTCGTCCTGTAGTCGAAGGCAGTCATTCCTATCATTAATCAGTCTGTAAACTAAGCTATCGTCTGCAAAGAGTCTAGTGGTAGAGGAAAGTGAGAGTGGGAGGTCATTAATGTATGAAAGGAAGAGAAGGGGACCCAGGACAGTTCCCTGGGGTACCCTAGAGGTCACAGGAACAGATGGAGACTGACTATCGTCAAGAACTACACGTTGCTTTCTGGTATTCAAGAACGTTCTAATCCAGTGAAGAAGTTGTCCCTGTATGCCATATAATTCTAATTTGTGTAGTAGTCTTTGGTGAGGGATTTTGTCGAAGGCATTGGCAAAGACTAATACTATGGTGTCAACCTGTCTAATTTTTGTGTCATTGAGGGACTGCAAGATGTCATGAACGTTTAGGCCGAAAACCGTGTTGATTGTCAGTCAGTATATATTGTCTATCAAAGTGGTCCATTATGTGTCTATGAATAATGTGTCCTAAATTTTGCAGGGGACTGAGGTAAGTAAAATAGGTCTATAATTAATGGGAAAGGTTCTGTCTCCGGATTTAAAAATTGGGGTCACATTTGCCAAAAGCCAGTCTTGGGGGAGTTCACCGGTCTGTAAAGTCTGTGAGAATATAACCTGCAGGACAGGGGCAAGAACGCTAGCATTAGTCCTCAATATCCTTCAGGGTATATTGTCTGGTCCAGTCACTTTGTGTATGTCTACCTCAGATAAGAGTTTCTCAATTCCTTGGGTGTTTATATGAATGGGAGGGATAGGTGGGTGTGATGGTGTTGACATGTCTGGTAAGTGTTCATGTTCATGGGTAAAAACGGACTGGAATTGTGTGTTAAGGGCGTTGGCTTTGTCTTGTGGGTGTGTAACCAAGGAATTGTTGTGTAGTAATGTTGTAATACCGTTCGAGTCTTGTTTGCGTGCTTTAAAAAAGCTGAAGAATTTTTTGTGGTTTTGTGTGTTGTCTGCGAGGAAAGTGGATGTGTATTTAGTTTCTTTCTGTAGTGTTTTCTGTATATTTTTGTATTCTAACCATTGTTCTGTATCGTTGTATCGTTTTGCTCTGTTGTATGCTTTTACCTTGTTTCTGTGTAGTCTTTTTAATTGTCTATTGTACCATGGTAGTGACCGGTTATGTGTGATGGTTTTCGTAGGTATGTGTTTGTCCATTGTGTCGCGTATAAAGTCACGAAGTCTGGTCCAGTTTGTTTCCACAGAGCTGGCCATTGGGTCTGAGTCAAGGAACGAGTCACGAAATTCAACTAAGTCTTAGGTAATGCCACCCATGTCAGCTCTATTGTACATGTAAATTGTCCTGGGTAATTGTTTTTGTGTTGTTGGCTTGATGTTTGCGTCAATGAGTACCATCTCATGGTCACTAAGACCAGGTAGTACTCGTGTCCGTGTAATTAAGGAAATGTTGTTTGTGAGAAATAAGTCTAATATGTTGGATGTGACCCCGTGTCTTATGTTAGGATTATGTCTTTCTACACTGACTTGTGTGCGTGTTGGTTCGAGTACTGTTTGAGTAAGTGAGTGTGTGTTAATGATGTCAATGAAATTTTCATGTAAGAGTTTCATATCATTCTGTAATAGTAAGTCGCCTTATATGGGTGGAATTGTCCAGTGTCGCCTGTGCGACACCCGGGGGTGGATGGGATAACTGCTGAAATGTTAAAGTGTGGGGGGGAGGTAGTGGTGGAATGGATGTTGCTTATATGCACATTGGCTTGGAGGTAGGAAAAGGTGCCAGAGGATTGGAGGAGAGCCATGATTGTACCTTTGTATAAGGGGAAGGGGAGTAAGGATGAGTGTGGTAGCTATAGGGGAATAAGCCTTCTTAGTGTACCGAGGAAGGTGTATGGGAAGGTTCTTACTGAAAGACTGGTTGAAGTAACAGGGAATAAAGTTAGTGAGGAGCAGGGAGGGTTCAGAAAGGGTAGAGGATGTGTGGACCAAATATTTGCATTAAAATCAATAGTGGAGAAATATATTGGGAAGGGTAGAAAGTTGTATGCTGCCTTCATGGACTTGGAGAAGGCATACGATAGAGTTGATAGGAAAGCTATGTCAGAGGTGTTGAGAATTTATGGTGTTGGGGGGTCTTTGCTGAAAGGCACTGAGGCCTTTTATGCAGAGGCAACAGCATGTGTGCGGGTAGAGGGTGATCTAAGTGAGAGTTTTAATATTAACGTAGGGCTGAGACAGGGATGTGTTATGTCACCATGGCTGTTCAATATATATATGGATGGTTGTATGAGAGAGATGAAAGCCATAGGGAAAGGCCTATTGGTGAAATTGAGGCTGAATGAAGCAAATTGGTCCTTGGTGGCAAGTTTATTTGCGGATGTCAATGTGTTGATGGCTAAGAGTGAAAGGGAGTTACAAAGGGTGGTGGATGAGTTTCAGTCCGTGTATAAACGAAGAAAACTGAAGGTAAATGTTGGTAAGAGTAAGGTGAAGGTATTTGAGAGGACCAAAACAGAAGTAATTGACTTTGCTACACCCTATAGAGTGGCTGTACCAACTGGGACGAAATGTGAGATAACCTTAGGGGGTGAGAGGATAGAGGAGGTGAGGGAATTCAAGTACCTGTGAACAGTTCTGTGTAAACATGGAAGTATTGAAGGAGAAATCAGGGAGAGAGCAATGAGGGGCAGACAGGTCATAGGATCACTGGGGAGGATTATGAAGGGTAGGAGTGTGAGTATGGAAGTGAAAAAGGGACTGAAAAATAGTATTTTCCTGCCAACACTGACATATGCGTCGGAGACATGGACATGGAGTAGGGCTCATCATTCGAGAATAGGTGCTGTGGAAATGGGTTACTTGAGAGGAGTATGTGGACTTACTAGATGGGATGGAGAAAATAATGAGTGTGTATGAGAGATGTGGTATGAGTGAGAAGGCAATTGGTATTGAGTGTGGAGTGGTAGAGAGAGTGAAGCGTAATACACTGAGATGGTTTGGACATGTAGAGAGAATGCAAGGTGTAGAGTTTGTAAAGGTGGTGTACGATAGTGAAGTTGTGGCACCTGGTGTGAGAGGTAGACCACCGGTTAGATGGCAGAACAGAGTGGAAGAGTATGTGAGAGCGAGAAGTGTGAGGGAGGAAGGGGGGATGGAGCAAGTGAGGAGGGAGTGTTGGAACAGGGAAAACTGGAGACTCTTCTGCCGTGGCCACCCCCTTGGTGGGAGTTCCCGGAGGGGGCGAGGCGTCAGAGCTATAGATGGATAGATGAAAAATATATTATGATGTTAAGAGACACAGAATTACACCAGTTATAACACCAAATAAGAGAACACAATCAGAGTAGAGTAGAGCAGATCTGGTATGTAGTAGCGGAGTGAAGTCTGAGTCTTCACTGAGTTGAAGCGTTGTTGCAGGAACCACACTGTGTGTGGACAAGCGGTTGCCAGTCCAGCTTTTTTGTGTAGCCTTTAGATCGGCGTTCTCTATGAAGGGTGGGAGGGGGACTGAGCTATTCCACTACATACAAACAACTAGTTTAGTATATAAAACAACCCGCTCTTCCCCATCTCACCCACAGTACTCTCTCTCTCTCCCCCATCACACCCACAGTACTCTCTCTCTCCCCCATCACACCCACAGTACTCTCTCTCTCCCCCATCCCACCCACAGTACTCTCTCTCTCCCTCATCCCACCCTCAGTACTCTCTCTCTCTCACCCATCCCACCCACAGTACTCTCTCTCTCCCTATCACACCCACAGTACTCTCTCTCTCTCTCTCTCCCCATCCCACCCACAGTACTCTCTCTCTCTCTCTCCCCATCCCACGCACAGTACTCTCTCTCTCTCTCCCCATCCCACCCACAGTACTCTCTCTCCCATCACACCCACAGTACTCTCTCTCTCTCCCCATCCCACCCACAGTACTCTCTCTCTCTCCCCCATCCGACCCACAGTACTCTCTTCTACACACACTGTGGGCCGAGTGTTGCCAAAGTAGTGTCTGTTTTCGTCATCGTGAAGTTGCCTCCATTTTCTTATGTTAGTCGTTGTAAAAGAAAACGGCACAAGGTCTACAGATTAGGTGATAATCTACGCTATGTTCAAGTTTAGGGTCCCGCAGAGGGCAGCTCATTGGCGGCATAATATGCGGGGGTTGTGCGGGGGATTTAGGGATCCAGGGTAGGATTAGGAAGAGGGTTAGGATAAGGCTGGATTGGGTCAGGGACTGTGGGTTGGGGATTAGGATTGGGGAGGTAATGATTGGTGATCCTATTTCTAAACGTGTCAAAAGTGGGGCTATTAACTACGTGAAATGGGAGATGATTCCACTCTTGGATGCTGCGGGGAAAGAATGAGTGCCTAAATATATCAGTGCTTGTCTGATATGTATGGTATTTTAAGTTGTGGCTGCCTCTAGTGGATCGTATACTTGTAGGGTGTAGATATGTGTCTTTGTCTATGTCAACTAACTTGTTTGTGATTTTGTATATCATCTGTTGTCTGTGTATCTGTCTTCGTGTTACTAATGGGTCTAGTTTTGTGTCTTTTTTAAGCAAAGTGACTGATGTAGTGTGTCTGTAATCACGTCTGGCCCATCTTGCAGTCTTGTTTTGTGTGGACTCTAATTTATTGATATTATTGTAAGTGTGTGGGTCCCAGACGGTGTCGCAATAATCTAAATGTGGCCGAACGAAAGTGTTATATGCAATAATTTTGGTGTCTGTGTTACACCTGCTGAGGTTCCTGCGCAAGAACCCCAGGACCCTACTAGCTTTGGCCCTGATGTTACCTATGTGTGTGTTCCACCTCATGTCCGCTGAGATGTGGACGCCCAAGTATTTGTGGGAAGTGACTGTGTTGAGGTTGGTGTTGTGTAGTTGGTATGTATATGGAATGACATTATGGGCACGGGTAAAACGGATGTGATGGCATTTGTCTGGTCTAAATGTCATCTGCCACTTGACTTCCCAGTCTTCAAGTGCAGTTAGGTCGTCCTGTAGTCGAAGGCAGTCATTCCTATCATTAATCAGTCTGTAAACTAAGCTATCGTCTGCAAAGAGTCTAGTGGTAGAGGAAAGTGAGAGTGGGAGGTCATTAATGTATGAAAGGAAGAGAAGGGGACCCAGGACAGTTCCCTGGGGTACCCTAGAGGTCACAGGAACAGATGGAGACTGACTATCGTCAAGAACTACACGTTGCTTTCTGGTATTCAAGAACGTTCTAATCCAGTGAAGAAGTTGTCCCTGTATGCCATATAATTCTAATTTGTGTAGTAGTCTTTGGTGAGGGATTTTGTCGAAGGCATTGGCAAAGACTAATACTATGGTGTCAACCTGTCTAATTTTTGTGTCATTGAGGGACTGCAAGATGTCATGAACGTTTAGGCCGAAAACCGTGTTGATTGTCAGTCAGTATATATTGTCTATCAAAGTGGTCCATTATGTGTCTATGAATAATGTGTCCTAAATTTTGCAGGGGACTGAGGTAAGTAAAATAGGTCTATAATTAATGGGAAAGGTTCTGTCTCCGGATTTAAAAATTGGGGTCACATTTGCCAAAAGCCAGTCTTGGGGGAGTTCACCGGTCTGTAAAGTCTGTGAGAATATAACCTGCAGGACAGGGGCAAGAACGCTAGCATTAGTCCTCAATATCCTTCAGGGTATATTGTCTGGTCCAGTCACTTTGTGTATGTCTACCTCAGATAAGAGTTTCTCAATTCCTTGGGTGTTTATATGAATGGGAGGGATAGGTGGGTGTGATGGTGTTGACATGTCTGGTAAGTGTTCATGTTCATGGGTAAAAACGGACTGGAATTGTGTGTTAAGGGCGTTGGCTTTGTCTTGTGGGTGTGTAACCAAGGAATTGTTGTGTAGTAATGTTGTAATACCGTTCGAGTCTTGTTTGCGTGCTTTAAAAAAGCTGAAGAATTTTTTGTGGTTTTGTGTGTTGTCTGCGAGGAAAGCGGATGTGTATTTAGTTTCTTTCTGTAGTGTTTTCTGTATATTTTTGTACTCTAACCAGTGTTCTGTATCGTTGTATCGTTTTGCTCTGTTGTATGCTTTTACCTTGTTTCTGTGTAGTCTTTTTAATTGTCTATTGTACCATGGTAGTGACCGGTTATGTGTGATGGTTTTCGTAGGTATGTGTTTGTCCATTGTGTCGCGTATAAAGTCACGAAGTCTGGTCCAGTTTGTTTCCACAGAGCTGGCCATTGGGTCTGAGTCAAGGAACGAGTCACGAAATTCAACTAAGTCTTAGGTAATGCCACCCATGTCAGCTCTATTGTACATGTAAATTGTCCTGGGTAATTGTTTTTGTGTTGTTGGCTTGATGTTTGCGTCAATGAGTACCATCTCATGGTCACTAAGACCAGGTAGTACTCGTGTCCGTGTAATTAAGGAAATGTTGTTTGTGAGAAATAAGTCTAATATGTTGGATGTGACCCCGTGTCTTATGTTAGGATTATGTCTTTCTACACTGACTTGTGTGCGTGTTGGTTCGAGTACTGTTTGAGTAAGTGAGTGTGTGTTAATGATGTCAATGAAATTTTCATGTAAGAGTTTCATATCATTCTGTAATAGTAAGTCGCCTTATATGGGTGGAATTGTCCAGTGTCGCCTGTGCTGTCCAGTTTATGTCGGGAAGGTTAAAGTCACCAGCCAACCATATATTTTTGGAGGGGTCAATTTTAGATAAACAATCGTCAAGGGTCTGCAGGTATTCTAAGTTTGAATTTGGGGGACGATAAAATGATCCTATAATGAGTGTCCTGCAGCCCTGTATCTGTATTTTAGTCCATATAATTTCAGAGTCCGTGTTCAGTTCGGTGGCTGGGGTCGCAACTAGTCCTGGCTTTGTCGCAATTAGGACTCCGCCATGTTTATCATCTATTCTGTCCTTCCTGTGTAGGGTCATATTATAGGGACTGTCCGTCGGGAAGATTTCACTGTCCTGGATGTCAGGTGTGAGCCAGGTCTCTGTCCCTATAATAATGTCGGGGTCATAGGTCTGGAGGGTTTGGTGAAAGGCGGCTCTTTTGTTTATGATGCTGCGGAAGTTAATGATTAGGGTACGAAGGGAAGACAGTTTTTTATGGGTGATGGAGTCGAGTGTGGTGTTAGTGGTAGAATGGGGTGTGAGGGTGGATGATCTATTGGGGATGGTGATTGGTGTTATGGAGAATGAGTGTGCACTATGGAGAGTCTGGTTGGGTGTAGAATGGTTTGGGAGTGGAGGAGTGGATGATGCGGAGTTAAGGGAAGTCATGTCTTGCTGTCGGTTTTGTTTAGGGGAGGAATTGTCTCTGTTGTGTCTACCTAAACGTCGGGTGATCCTATCTAATGGTGGAGGTGTGTTGTGAGTTGTGGGTGGTGGTGAAGATGAAGTGGTGGTGTCTAATAAACTGAATCTATTGGTGTAGTGTATTGGGGAGTGAAAAAGGGAGGAGATAAAATTAGGCGCACTACAGTCCCAGCAGATCCACGAAAGGCTCCGACCCTCCAATCCGTCGAACGCAGCCGTGAAGCCCCCAACACAGCTGACATGATACCAGCCTGCATGCTGGGAAACCTCACAGCAGCGATCGCACTGGATGGCCCGCTGGCCCCATTTCACCGCCCGTCGGCATAATTGACAGGGGTACTTTGGGGAGCGGGGGCCAGGGTTGATCAGAGCCCCTGTGTCACCACACAACATAAGGAGTGACAGGGCACCCCGGAGATTGCCGAGGCAAGCCACCTTTAACCCTTGAGGGCCCTTAGGGGTGCCCAGGTTCCCAAACAGGTGTGTGTATATGGAGGTGTGGGTGTAGATGTCTGGTGTTAGTGAGTCTGGTGTGTTGGTATGTGTGCAGCCAGTGTTTTTATTGTCAGTGTTGTAGAGTATTAAAACTAGTGAGCAGTATGTGTAGAATATTGTTAGTGTACATGTGTATGTTGTTTTGTGTGGGGTGTGTCTGTACATGTTTATAAAGCACCAATATAAATATACAACACAAACTTACCCCTGTACCGAGACAGTCTGCACGGCTGCAGGAAGGAATAAAACATAAAAAAAACCCTAACTTGTGTCAGGGGTCAGTTATATAAAAAAAAGAGAATTGATAATAAAACCTATGAATTTAACTAAAAAGGATATACAAATGTTAAAAAGATGATAAAATACACTAAAAAAAAGAACTGTATTATTAAAAATAGTGGAAATTGAGGGGTGGGGGACGGTGTTATGTTGAGGGAGGGTCTGTGTAAATTTAAAAGACATTAAAAACGGTAATAAAAAGAAGGAAAAGATGACGTGAAATGACAGCTAGAACAAACAATCTCGATACTTATCTTGATGAAATGTGATGATATGAAGGGTTCGTTAATTTAAAAAAAAAGAGGAAAGGACAAATGAGAAGGAAGACGGAGCTCGGGGAGGACACGTCCGAGTCCAGGGACTCTACGAAGATCATTATAACAACAGGTTTATCCGTATATTTCCCACGTTGTAATTTCACACACTACCTCATACATATCACTACATATAACATAACTATAAATAAGGGAAATGCTTTCTTGTATAACGAAAATTTTAATTTTGTTCATTATTGTAATACAAATAATATAATTATTTGCAAACATTACAAGGATTATTAAAATCAATGTAAATTAATAATGTTAATATAAATGGTCAGTTTATATACCACAGAAATTAATACAGTACTTTAATTAATAGACTTCATTAATACAGACCATGAAAACATAAGCCAGCATTACATACCTACAGTATTAATATAAATGAAACGGCACAACTATTACGTGAGAAGAGAATGTAGCGTAGCTTCTGAAGGAAGGAATTTATTACAGCACTCTTGTGACTTAACTGACTCAGACAGAACAGTCAGTGCTTGGAGTGCTGGCATCTGGAGCCTGTTCCTGGTATCTGTTTTAATTAAATTTAATTTAGAAAACAGTCTTTCTGCAGCATTGTTGCATGTAGGTAGTGCCAACACCTGCAATGCGAAAGTAGCAAAGTTATTAAATTGATGTACTCCCTCATTGTCCTTCATTTCCTGTAATTTATTATAAAAGTCAGTGATATTACAATCCTGTATATGTACCGCATGTCTGTCAGGACATTGAGGTAGGTTCACGTTCTATAAAATTTAATGTTTAACATCAATAGAAATTTTCACCTCGCATTTCTCTTTGACAGAAAATGGAAGAAAATGGAATGTTGTGTATGGTATACGATCATAATATGCAGGAGAGGTTGGTATTCAGTAAACATTTAGCTAATATACGATTACAGTACAACGCACACAGTGCATAATACAAATATGAATAACACTTACAGCAGCTAAGATGATGATTCAATGGGTTTCTTCAAGAACTGACGGGACAAGGAGGAAAAATTCACCAGAGTGCATTGGTTTGTTGTCACGGCGATGTGGACGTGGACGAGTTTGTCCACAGAGGGTTGCCAGACTTCACCATATAACCACGCTGGCATACAAATATCCACAAAACGGCAACACTGCCAGTGCGTTGGTGAGCCAAATGTAGGAGCTTTGTACCCCGTACTGACAGCGGATTGGTCAGTCTAGAGATACCAGCAGGTCAATGATTGGTTGGTATGCGCAACTGCTGCTCAAACTGGGTAGTTAAGGGCAGCAGCTGGTGCCTAGTTGTCGGGCTGGTTCTGGTTGTCGGTTACAGGGCCGTGACAGCGGGCTCACACGTTCTGTTCCCGTCCGTCCATCCCCTGGACGCCGCAGTTCTGCACGCGGCACCGAGTTATTTGCCACTTGCCAATTTTGGTATTCCATTTCCGAAATTATTCAACATATTTAGAAATATTCCAAAAGTTTCGCCAATTGAATCTCTTTTTCTTGTGATGAAAACTGAAAATGATAAAAAGTAAAGTTTTCGAAAATTATACGCGTGCACCTGGCATGCTGGCAACCCTCGTTAGTCTGTTACAGTGTTACTACTCGCCATTCCGTTCTGGACCTGTCCACTGTCCGTTCATAAGGTTCATTCAATCATTCATCCTGGCCAGTTTACAGACCGCTGTCCATAAAGGTGGACGTCTGCAGTGCTTGCAGTACCGTGCACGCTGACCAAATTAACCCCTTGGGACCGATTGACTGACATATCGGTGATAAAAAATTAATGGTTCGCTCCGAATCACCGACATGTCGACGTACCTATAAAAAGCTGTAGCGAGTAGCTAGCGAGCTGGCGTTGGTAACGATGGAAAGCTAACGTCCTTGAGAAAAGGATTGACTGTGGTAGTGGTGTTTGGCAGCTGCATATGCCAACAAGGAAATATCTCACCACTACATGGTGTTTTCTTATGTTTCTCGTATCTCTCTGCTGTCTACTATACTCCAGGAGAGTCTAGACAGACAAAATTACACTGAAATACGTTTATTATCATTGAAAACCACTTAAACGCATTATTTAGGTGTTTATATACATGTTTAGAGGTACGCAGAGCGTATGAGGTTTTCTTTCATGCGTTTCAGGGGATACTATTTATTTATTTTCGGACTTTGACGCTCTGTCATACGCAAACGCGTACACCTAGGAGGGTCCCGTTTTCAGTTCCTGGTGTGTAAATTCAAGCTCTTTCATTCTGTAAGAACAAAATTTGCCTACATGAAAGTTGGAAATTGACCCCCAGAAGTCGGCTGGGGATGAAAAAAAAAAAAAAGAAGTCAGTCCTAAGGGGTTAAGGAACGTGATAAATAACTCATCATTAGTCATAGTTAACCATGCCAAAGCGGTCTTGATATACGCAGAAGTTCCGAGGGAAATGGTTACAGGACCCGACGTTACGGGTCTGGTGTGTGGAGAAAAAGAAAGTACCGGAACCAGTGTGCCTCAGTGCAGGTATTGTCAGTCTGTACTGATTCCAAAGTTAAGTGACTTGAAAGATCTTGGCAAAAGTAAGAAACGCATAAAAAATGCAGAAGCTATGTCAGCTGCTAGGCAACCAACATTAAAGTGTCAGTCTGTAACAAAATCTTGTCAGGAACAGATTGCAGAGGGTCAGATTGTATTATTTGTTGCTAAGCATACATCTATGGCAACTACACCTTTTCACCCTCAAATTAAAATAACTGAAGTTCAAATTAAAACATCTGAAGTTTAATTTAAACTACCTGATGTTTAATTTACAACAACTGAAGTTTAATTTAAGACATTTGAAGTTTAATTTAAAAGAACAGAAGTTTTATTAAAAGTAAGTGAATTGTAATTCAAAATAAAACTCATTTGTTCATGAATTCATTGTACAGTAGATAAAAATAAATGAGCAGCGTATCATAGGCTCTGTACCAAGGAAATTACTTGCAAATTAATTCTACTTCTATGATGAACACTTCCCCAGAGAGTATGACACACACAGAATACAGATTGCAATATCTTGAATGCTGCATTGATAATGCCATATCGGCTATCACGCCAATGCTGTGTTTGAAAACCTCCAACCGTGTACAAAAACATTTTCCGAGTGCAATGCAGATCCAAGATCTTAGGTATGATGACAATTAAATATTTCAGTTTAATACTGCAAACAAAGGCAATGTAATGTTGTATACTATTTATTTTATTTATTTATTTTATTGTAAATCACACGTGATTGTTTTTATTTTTCTGATGAACAGTAAAGAAATCCCAGTTATTATCATGTTTAATTATCGGTGAATGTTTATTTAATTGTTTATGTAATCGTACACAGGAAATCTCCTTTACATTACAAATCACACATACAGATATTAGTCTACGATCAATTAATTGAATTATTTGTTTTATTTTAATTTAGAGTTTACTTATTATTAATAAAACTTCAGATGTTTTAAATTAAACTTCAGATGTTTTAAATTAAACTTCAGGTAGATTAAATTAAACTTCAGGTAGTTTAAATTAAACTTCAGGTAGTTTAAATTAAACTTCAGGTAGTTTAAATTAAACTTCAGGCAGTTTAAATTAAACTTCAGGCAGTTTAAATTAAACTTCAGGTAGTTTAAATTAAACTTCAAATGTTTTAATTTGAACTTCAGTTATTTTAATTTGAGGGTGAAAAGGTGTAGTGATCATTTAAGTGAATGATGCAAACGATGTTTGCCAGAAAGCAGTGTTGCAGCTCGCATTCAAGTACGGAGATCGAAGTGTAGTGGTATTATAAAAAATGTCTTGTATCCTCACTTCATGTCAGAATTAAGAAAAGGCATTGGAAATAATGAGTATAGTCTATTGTTGGATGAATCAACTGATGTTAGTGATATTAAGCATTTGGGTATTGCCATAATATACAATGATGAAGAAAAGGAGAGGATTAATTCTTCACATCTAAACCTTTTTGAATTAGAATAATCGAATGCAGTGGGCATTGTCACTGCACTGAAAAGAACTGAATGAATTTGCATTGGACCTAAAAAAGTTGAGAGGAATTGGTACAGATAATGCGAGTGTCATGGTTGGAGTGAACAATGGTGTAAATGAGAAGCTGAAAAAAGAGGTTCTGAATCTAATTTTAATCCGTTGCGTGTGTCACTTGCTGCATCTGTCTGTATCTGCTGCAACAGCAGAGACCTTGCCAAGGAACTTGGATTTCGTAATAACTGAAACCTACAATTGGTTTTCGAGATCTTCGTCTAGGCACTCAACATACAAGATTATATACAACCTTCCAAATGATAACCATGATCCTTTAAAAATTATCAAAGCATGTCAAACTCGATGGCTCTCCATAAGTACAGCCGTCGAGAGGATTTGTGATCAGTGATTGGAACTGAAAACACACTTTGATGTTGCACGACACAGTGAAAAGTGCTACACAGCTGAAATGCTTTACATAATGTATAATGATCCACAAAACCTTGCTTATATAAAGTTTTGGGTCCCAGTATTAAAAGATATCAGACGAGTGAACAAGTCTTTTGAGGGAAATGATGTAGATCCTACCAAATTACTTGATGACTTAGTGATTTTTATGAAGTCTGTAGTGAAAAAATAACCTTGCCAACATTCAAGTTTTACCTTTTGGAGAGCGTTATTGAAAATTATATGGACCCCAAACCTTACCTAGGTTATGAATTCGAGAGAGAAGTGGAAAATATGCGAAAGAAAGGTTTTCCTACTGATCAAGAACACACAGTGAGAGACAGATGTATAAAGATGTAAAATACTACGGTCTTAGACACTGCACAGCAATGATGGGTAAGATTAAGGTGTGAGCTCTAGGAGTCTGACAATAAGGCACGGTTCATTTGAACAAAACAGGAATATTATCGCCAAGTGCGAGTGAAGCTTTATAGCTGATGTGGGAAAGATTGCTACAATACCATCTCTGCTCAAACTATTGAATGTTTCATCCACTGAGGGGAATTGGATGACTATAATTAATTTTAAACATGAATACTGCACAAATAAACCAAATTAAGCCAAGAATAAAGTGAATACTTAAGCAATAAACAACTTAAGTTACAGATCAAAATAGAAATGCAATTATTAGAGTGAAACCTCCCGGACAGGCCCCCACATCTTGTTACAACCCCAGGTATGGCTTGTTTATGTTTAAGGGAAGATCCGAGGTTGTGAACAAGCTTGAGTTATAACTCTGGTAGGTATGTTACTGTAGTCAATGGAATTACAACTAATGAAATGAAGAAAGGGAACCTCACTCCAATCCCTCAATGGATGTTTGCCCAGAAAAGAATAATGAAAACAAATGACGAATTAATTTACTATGTATATTATTACGATCACCAAATTAAAAATTAATTAGCCATTTAACAAAAGTTAACCCATTATTCCATTTATAATTACAATATTTTACAATTGCGCAGTCGCAGTATCGTAACCAATGAGGTTGTGATATGTGCTGCTGCACAGAGCAACATCTGTCGGTATTGGGAAGAGCAACAATCTCGGTGACCTATCCCTCCCTAGGAAGGGTAGGTAAGTCTTACCCCGCCTCCAAGCGGTCACCTCGGGGGTACACCTCCTTATTTTATCTTCATTTTATCCATTCAGGAGGTGGTGCCAAAGGGGAAGGCGGTGTGAGGGTGAGTCCTAGCTGACCCCACATATAGGTTTTAAGGTTTTTATTGTATTTTAGTGTTTTAAGATTTTAATTTCTTTTATTGCGTGTTTCTATATTTTGTAATAATTTTTTCAATTTGTGACCGTGTTTTTAGCTTTTGACAATGCCGACGGCCCGTGTCCCTCCGGGAATGAGCACTGCATTGGCCTTGCCAGCCATCAGTGGCCCCCCAATGGGGGAGTGGACAGCTATGGCTACTGGCAGGGGGGGAGTCTCCGCGCTGCCCTGTAGAGGGAGGGGGGAAGAGAGATAGTATGAGAGTGGTAACTGAATGGAATGACAGATGGGACTAAGAGGCGAGAGATTGTAAAATGTTTCAAGAAAGGAAGAGTGGATGTGATGGGAGTGACGGTGACGCATGTGAAAGGATGTGGAGTGGTTGAGTGTAAGGAGGGAAGGGAGAGTGGACTGTGGGAGGGAATGGAGAGAGGAGTAGTATGGACGGGTATGAATGAAAAGAGTAAAGGAAGAGGGAAGGAAGGGTGTGCGCTGTTGGTGTCTCCGTGGGTGTGGAAGGGAGTGGATGGACATGGGTGGAATGGGTCAAGGATAGTATGGATGACTGAAAAGATTGGCATGGTGAAGTATGCGTGTGTGTTTGCATATGTACCAGTGGAAGAAAAGAGTAAGATGGGGAGAGAGAAGATGAGTGTTTTGGGAGGAGTTGAATGCATGTCTGAAAGGGATTGATAATGGAAGGAGAGTGGTGATGATGGGAGACATGAATGGAAAGATGGGAGGTGAGGAAGTGGGGAATATTGTGAGTAAGGAACAAATGAGAATGGTGAGTATCTGGTGGATGTCTGTGCTGAGAGGGAGTTGTTCTTGGCAAACACCTTCTTTCAGCACAAGGTGATCCACAGGTATACATGGAGGAGAAGGGATGAGAGAGGAGAGCTAAAGAGTTTGATTGATTATGTGGCAGTGGATGAAAGGTTGAGGAAGGATGTGTACGATGCAAAAGTGGTGGGAGGAATGATCCAATGCTCCGACCATTTTGCGGTGTTGGTAAGGATGAAGGTTAGGGTTAAGTGGGAATATAGTAGGAGGGATGAAGGGGTGAGAAACAAGATGGGAGGTGGCTAGTGGGAAATTAGATGTAGCAGAGTATAGGGAGGAATATAAGAGGAGGGTGGGTGAGGTGCTGGGGGATGGAAGGATGGGGATAGGGGAGGGAGTGGGAGTAAATGTTGTGTATGAAATTTGTAAGAAAATAGTATTGAGGACAGCAGCAGAGGTAGTGGGATATAAGACAGAGAAGAGGGGCAAGAAAGGGAGTGCTTGCTGGTCAGAAGAAGTGAAAGATGCCGTAGAGAAGAAAAGGAACGCATATAGGAAAACATTATAGAGGAATGTGTCACAGAAAGTGAAAGAGAGATGGAAGAGAGACTATAATGTATGTAAGAAACACGTGAAAAGGATGGTGAGTGAGAGTAAGAGGAGAGTGGGTGAGGAGTTTGGTATGAAACTGAGTGAAAAGTTTAAAGGGAACAAGAAATTATTCTGGAAGGAAGTGAAAAGAGATAGAGGAGAAGGAAAGTTTGGAAGCGTGAGAATGAAGAGAGAGGATGTAGTTACTGTAAGTAGAAGTGAGGAAGTGAAAGAAGTGTGGAAGAGGCATTTTGATCGGTTGATGAATGGAGGGACGGGAGGGGAGGCGGTGGTGACATGCATGGGGATGGAGGCAGGTGGTAGACGACAGGATGTACAGGGAGAATTAGGATGGGAAGAGGTTAGGAAAGCAATAGGAAAGTTGAAGATGAGAAAGGCACCCGGGGGTGGATGGGATAACTGCTGAAATGTTAAAGTGTGGGGGGGAGGTAGTGGTGGAATGGATGTTGCTTATATGCACATTGGCTTGGAGGTAGGAAAAGGTGCCAGAGGATTGGAGGAGAGCCATGATTGTACCTTTGTATAAGGGGAAGGGGAGTAAGGATGAGTGTGGTAGCTATAGGGGAATAAGCCTTCTTAGTGTACCGGGGAAGGTGTATGGGAAGGTTCTTACTGAAAGACTGGTTGAAGTAACAGGGAATAAAGTTAGTGAGGAGCAGGGAGGGTTCAGAAAGGGTAGAGGATGTGTGGACCAAATATTTGCATTAAAATCAATAGTGGAGAAATATATTGGGAAGGGTAGAAAGTTGTATGCTGCCTTCATGGACTTGGAGAAGGCATACGATAGAGTTGATAGGAAAGCTATGTCAGAGGTGTTGAGAATTTATGGTGTTGGGGGGTCTTTGCTGAAAGGCACTGAGGCCTTTTATGCAGAGGCAACAGCATGTGTGCGGGTAGAGGGTGATCTAAGTGAGAGTTTTAATATTAACGTAGGGCTGAGACAGGGATGTGTTATGTCACCATGGCTGTTCAATATATATATGGATGGTTGTATGAGAGAGATGAAAGCCATAGGGAAAGGCCTATTGGTGAAATTGAGGCTGAATGAAGCAAATTGGTCCTTGGTGGCAAGTTTATTTGCGGATGTCAATGTGTTGATGGCTAAGAGTGAAAGGGAGTTACAAAGGGTGGTGGATGAGTTTCAGTCCGTGTATAAACGAAGAAAACTGAAGGTAAATGTTGGTAAGAGTAAGGTGAAGGTATTTGAGAGGACCAAAACAGAAGTAATTGACTTTGCTACACCCTATAGAGTGGCTGTACCAACTGGGACGAAATGTGAGATAACCTTAGGGGGTGAGAGGATAGAGGAGGTGAGGGAATTCAAGTACCTGTGAACAGTTCTGTGTAAACATGGAAGTATGGAAGGAGAAATCAGGGAGAGAGCAATGAGGGGCAGACAGGTCATAGGATCACTGGGGAGGATTATGAAGGGTAGGAGTGTGAGTATGGAAGTGAAAAAGGGACTGAAAAATAGTATTTTCCTGCCAACACTGACATATGCGTCGGAGACATGGACATGGAGTAGGGCTCATCATTCGAGAATAGGTGCTGTGGAAATGGGTTACTTGAGAGGAGTATGTGGACTTACTAGATGGGATGGAGAAAATAATGAGTGTGTATGAGAGATGTGGTATGAGTGAGAAGGCAATTGGTATTGAGTGTGGAGTGGCAGAGAGAGTGAAGCGTAATACACTGAGATGGTTTGGACATGTAGAGAGAATGCAAGGTGTAGAGTTTGTAAAGGTGGTGTACGATAGTGAAGTTGTGGCACCTGGTGTGAGAGGTAGACCACCGGTTAGATGGCAGAACAGAGTGGAAGAGTATGTGAGAGCGAGAAGTGTGAGGGAGGAAGGGGGGATGGAGCAAGTGAGGAGGGAGTGTTGGAACAGGGAAAACTGGAGACTCTTCTGCCGTGGCCACCCCCTTGGTGGGAGTTCCCGGAGGGGGCGAGGCGTCAGAGCTATAGATGGATAGAAGAAAAATATATTATGACGTTAAGAGACACAGAATTACACCAGTTATAACACCAAATAAGAGAACACAATCAGAGTAGAGTAGAGCAGATCTGGTATGTAGTAGCGGAGTGAAGTCTGAGTCTTCACTGAGTTGAAGCGTTGTTGCAGGAACCACACTGTGTGTGGACAAGCGGTTGCCAGTCCAGCTTTTTTGTGTAGCCTTTAGATCGGCGTTCTCTATGAAGGGTGGGAGGGGGACTGAGCTATTCCACTACATACAAACAACTAGTTTAGTATATAAAACAACCCGCTCTTCCCCATCTCACCCACAGTACTCTCTCTCTCTCCCCCATCACACCCACAGTACTCTCTCTCTCCCCCATCACACCCACAGTACTCTCTCTCTCCCCCATCCCACCCACAGTACTCTCTCTCTCCCCATCCCACCCACAGTACTCTCTCTCTCTCCCCCATCCGACCCACAGTACTCTCTTCTACACACACTGTGGGCCGAGTGTTGCCAAAGTAGTGTCTGTTTTCGTCATCGTGAAGTTGCCTCCATTTTCTTATGTTAGTCGTTGTAAAAGAAAACGGCACAAGGTCTACAGATTAGGTGATAATCTACGCTATGTTCAAGTTTAGGGTCCCGCAGAGGGCAGCTCATTGGCGGCATAATATGCGGGGGTTGTGCGGGGGATTTAGGGATCCAGGGTAGGATTAGGAAGAGGGTTAGGATAAGGCTGGATTGGGTCAGGGACTGTGGGTTGGGGATTAGGATTGGGGAGGTAATGATTGGTGATCCTATTTCTAAACGTGTCAAAAGTGGGGCTATTAACTACGTGAAATGGGAGATGATTCCACTCTTGGATGCTGCGGGGAAAGAATGAGTGCCTAAATATATCAGTGCTTGTCTGATATGTATGGTATTTTAAGTTGTGGCTGCCTCTAGTGGATCGTATACTTGTAGGGTGTAGATATGTGTCTTTGTCTATGTCAACTAACTTGTTTGTGATTTTGTATATCATCTGTTGTCTGTGTATCTGTCTTCGTGTTACTAATGGGTCTAGTTTTGTGTCTTGTTTAAGCAAAGTGACTGATGTAGTGTGTCTGTAATCACGTCTGGCCCATCTTGCAGTCTTGTTTTGTGTGGACTCTAATTTATTGATATTATTGTAAGTGTGTGGGTCCCAGACGGTGTCGCAATAATCTAAATGTGGCCGAACGAAAGTGTTATATGCAATAATTTTGGTGTCTGTGTTACACCTGCTGAGGTTCCTGCGCAAGAACCCCAGGACCCTACTAGCTTTGGCCCTGATGTTACCTATGTGTGTGTTCCACCTCATGTCCGCTGAGATGTGGACGCCCAAGTATTTGTGGGAAGTGACTGTGTTGAGGTTGGTGTTGTGTAGTTGGTATGTATATGGAATGACATTATGGGCACGGGTAAAACGGATGTGATGGCATTTGTCTGGTCTAAATGTCATCTGCCACTTGACTTCCCAGTCTTCAAGTGCAGTTAGGTCGTCCTGTAGTCGAAGGCAGTCATTCCTATCATTAATCAGTCTGTAAACTAAGCTATCGTCTGCAAAGAGTCTAGTGGTAGAGGAAAGTGAGAGTGGGAGGTCATTAATGTATGAAAGGAAGAGAAGGGGACCCAGGACAGTTCCCTGGGGTACCCTAGAGGTCACAGGAACAGATGGAGACTGACTATCGTCAAGAACTACACGTTGCTTTCTGGTATTCAAGAACGTTCTAATCCAGTGAAGAAGTTGTCCCTGTATGCCATATAATTCTAATTTGTGTAGTAGTCTTTGGTGAGGGATTTTGTCGAAGGCATTGGCAAAGACTAATACTATGGTGTCAACCTGTCTAATTTTTGTGTCATTGAGGGACTGCAAGATGTCATGAACGTTTAGGCCGAAAACCGTGTTGATTGTCAGTCAGTATATATTGTCTATCAAAGTGGTCCATTATGTGTCTATGAATAATGTGTCCTAAATTTTGCAGGGGACTGAGGTAAGTAAAATAGGTCTATAATTAATGGGAAAGGTTCTGTCTCCGGATTTAAAAATTGGGGTCACATTTGCCAAAAGCCAGTCTTGGGGGAGTTCACCGGTCTGTAAAGTCTGTGAGAATATAACCTGCAGGACAGGGGCAAGAACGCTAGCATTAGTCCTCAATATCCTTCAGGGTATATTGTCTGGTCCAGTCACTTTGTGTATGTCTACCTCAGATAAGAGTTTCTCAATTCCTTGGGTGTTTATATGAATGGGAGGGATAGGTGGGTGTGATGGTGTTGACATGTCTGGTAAGTGTTCATGTTCATGGGTAAAAACGGACTGGAATTGTGTGTTAAGGGCGTTGGCTTTGTCTTGTGGGTGTGTAACCAAGGAATTGTTGTGTAGTAATGTTGTAATACCGTTCGAGTCTTGTTTGCGTGCTTTAAAAAAGCTGAAGAATTTTTTGTGGTTTTGTGTGTTGTCTGCGAGGAAAGTGGATGTGTATTTAGTTTCTTTCTGTAGTGTTTTCTGTATATTTTTGTACTCTAACCAGTGTTCTGTATCGTTGTATCGTTTTGCTCTGTTGTATGCTTTTACCTTGTTTCTGTGTAGTCTTTTTAATTGTCTATTGTACCATGGTAGTGACCGGTTATGTGTGATGGTTTTCGTAGGTATGTGTTTGTCCATTGTGTCGCGTATAAAGTCACGAAGTCTGGTCCAGTTTGTTTCCACAGAGCTGGCCATTGGGTCTGAGTCAAGGAACGAGTCACGAAATTCAACTAAGTCTTAGGTAATGCCACCCATGTCAGCTCTATTGTACATGTAAATTGTCCTGGGTAATTGTTTTTGTGTTGTTGGCTTGATGTTTGCGTCAATGAGTACCATCTCATGGTCACTAAGACCAGGTAGTACTCGTGTCCGTGTAATTAAGGAAATGTTGTTTGTGAGAAATAAGTCTAATATGTTGGATGTGACCCCGTGTCTTATGTTAGGATTATGTCTTTCTACACTGACTTGTGTGCGTGTTGGTTCGAGTACTGTTTGAGTAAGTGAGTGTGTGTTAATGATGTCAATGAAATTTTCATGTAAGAGTTTCATATCATTCTGTAATAGTAAGTCGCCTTATATGGGTGGAATTGTCCAGTGTCGCCTGTGCTGTCCAGTTTATGTCGGGAAGGTTAAAGTCACCAGCCAACCATATATTTTTGGAGGGGTCAATTTTAGATAAACAATCGTCAAGGGTCTGCAGGTATTCTAAGTTTGAATTTGGGGGACGATAAAATGATCCTATAATGAGTGTCCTGCAGCCCTGTATCTGTATTTTAGTCCATATAATTTCAGAGTCCGTGTTCAGTTCGGTGGCTGGGGTCGCAACTAGTCCTGGCTTTGTCGCAATTAGGACTCCGCCATGTTTATCATCTATTCTGTCCTTCCTGTGTAGGGTCATATTATAGGGACTGTCCGTCGGGAAGATTTCACTGTCCTGGATGTCAGGTGTGAGCCAGGTCTCTGTCCCTATAATAATGTCGGGGTCATAGGTCTGGAGGGTTTGGTGAAAGGCGGCTCTTTTGTTTATGATGCTGCGGAAGTTAATGATTAGGGTACGAAGGGAAGACAGTTTTTTATGGGTGATGGAGTCGAGTGTGGTGTTAGTGGTAGAATGGGGTGTGAGGGTGGATGATCTATTGGGGATGGTGATTGGTGTTATGGAGAATGAGTGTGCACTATGGAGAGTCTGGTTGGGTGTAGAATGGTTTGGGAGTGGAGGAGTGGATGATGCGGAGTTAAGGGAAGTCATGTCTTGCTGTCGGTTTTGTTTAGGGGAGGAATTGTCTCTGTTGTGTCTACCTAAACGTCGGGTGATCCTATCTAATGGTGGAGGTGTGTTGTGAGTTGTGGGTGGTGGTGAAGATGAAGTGGTGGTGTCTAATAAACTGAATCTATTGGTGTAGTGTATTGGGGAGTGAAAAAGGGAGGAGATAAAATTAGGCGCACCACAGTCCCAGCAGATCCACGAAAGGCTCCGACCCTCCAATCCGTCGAACGCAGCCGTGAAGCCCCCAACACAGCTGACATGATACCAGCCTGCATGCTGGGAAACCTCACAGCAGCGATCGCACTGGATGGCCCGCTGGCCCCATTTCACCGCCCGTCGGCATAATTGACAGGGGTACTTTGGGGAGCGGGGGCCAGGGTTGATCAGAGCCCCTGTGTCACCACACAACATAAGGAGTGACAGGGCACCCCGGAGATTGCCGAGGCAAGCCACCTTTAACCCTTGAGGGCCCTTAGGGGTGCCCAGGTTCCCAAACAGGTGTGTGTATATGGAGGTGTGGGTGTAGATGTCTGGTGTTAGTGAGTCTGGTGTGTTGGTATGTGTGCAGCCAGTGTTTTTATTGTCAGTGTTGTAGAGTATTAAAACTAGTGAGCAGTATGTGTAGAATATTGTTAGTGTACATGTGTATGTTGTTTTGTGTGGGGTGTGTCTGTACATGTTTATAAAGCACCAATATAAATATACAACACAAACTTACCCCTGTACCGAGACAGTCTGCACGGCTGCAGGAAGGAATAAAACATAAAAAAAACCCTAACTTGTGTCAGGGGTCAGTTATATAAAAAAAAGAGAATTGATAATAAAACCTATGAATTTAACTAAAAAGGATATACAAATGTTAAAAAGATGATAAAATACACTAAAAAAAGAACTGTATTATTAAAAATAGTGGAAATTGAGGGGTGGGGGACGGTGTTATGTTGAGGGAGGGTCTGTGTAAATTTAAAAGACATTAAAAACGGTAATAAAAAGAAGGAAAAGATGACGTGAAATGACAGCTAGAACAAACAATCTCGATACTTATCTTGATGAAATGTGATGATATGAAGGGTTCGTTAATTTAAAAAAAAAGAGGAAAGGACAAATGAGAAGGAAGACGGAGCTCGGGGAGGACACGTCCGAGTCCAGGGACTCTACGAAGATCATTATAACAACAGGTTTATCCGTATATTTCCCACGTTGTAATTTCACACACTACCTCATACATATCACTACATATAACATAACTATAAATAAGGGAAATGCTTTCTTGTATAACGAAAATTTTAATTTTGTTCATTATTGTAATACAAATAATATAATTATTTGCAAACATTACAAGGATTATTAAAATCAATGTAAATTAATAATGTTAATATAAATGGTCAGTTTATATACCACAGAAATTAATACAGTACTTTAATTAATAGACTTCATAAATACAGACCATGAAAACATAAGCCAGCATTACATACCTACAGTATTAATATAAATGAAACGGCACAACTATTACGTGAGAAGAGAATGTAGCGTAGCTAATGAAGGAAGGAATTTATTACAGCACTCTTGTGACTTAACTGACTCAGACAGAACAGTCAGTGCTTGGAGTGCTGGCATCTGGAGCCTGTTCCTGGTATCTGTTTTAATTAAATTTAATTTAGAAAACAGTCTTTCTGCAGCATTGTTGCATGTAGGTAGTGCCAACACCTGCAATGCGAAAGTAGCAAAGTTATTAAATTGATGTACTCCCTCATTGTCCTTCATTTCCTGTAATTTATTATAAAAGTCAGTGATATTACAATCCTGTAAATGTACCGCATGTCTGTCAGGACATTGAGGTAGGTTCACGTTCTATAAAATTTAATGTTTAACATCAATAGAAATTTTCACCTCGCATTTCTCTTTGACAGAAAATGGAAGAAAATGGAATGTTGTGTATGGTATACGATCATAATATGCAGGAGAGGTTGGTATTCAGTAAACATTTAGCTAATATACGATTACAGTACAACGCACACAGTGCATAATACAAATATGAATAACACTTACAGCAGCTAAGATGATGATTCAATGGGTTTCTTCAAGAACTGACGGGACAAGGAGGAAAAATTCACCAGAGTGCATTGGTTTGTTGTCACGGCGATGTGGACGTGGACGAGTTTGTCCACAGAGGGTTGCCAGACTTCACCATATAACCACGCTGGCATACAAATATCCACAAAACGGCAACACTGCCAGTGCGTTGGTGAGCCAAATGTAGGAGCTTTGTACCCCGTACTGACAGCGGATTGGTCAGTCTAGAGATACCAGCAGGTCAATGATTGGTTGGTATGCGCAACTGCTGCTCAAACTGGGTAGTTAAGGGCAGCAGCTGGTGCCTAGTTGTCGGGCTGGTTCTGGTTGTCGGTTACAGGGCCGTGACAGCGGGCTCACACGTTCTGTTCCCGTCCGTCCATCCCCTGGACGCCGCAGTTCTGCACGCGGCACCGAGTTATTTGCCACTTGCCAATTTTGGTATTCCATTTCCGAAATTATTCAACATATTTAGAAATATTCCAAAAGTTTCGCCAATTGAATCTCTTTTTCTTGTGATGAAAACTGAAAATGATAAAAAGTAAAGTTTTCGAAAATTATACGCGTGCACCTGGCATGCTGGCAACCCTCGTTAGTCTGTTACAGTGTTACTACTCGCCATTCCGTTCTGGACCTGTCCACTGTCCGTTCATAAGGTTCATTCAATCATTCATCCTGGCCAGTTTACAGACCGCTGTCCATAAAGGTGGACGTCTGCAGTGCTTGCAGTACCGTGCACGCTGACCAAATTAACCCCTTGGGACCGATTGACTGACATATCGGTGATAAAAAATTAATGGTTCGCTCCGAATCACCGACATGTCGACGTACCTATAAAAAGCTGTAGCGAGTAGCTAGCGAGCTGGCGTTGGTAACGATGGAAAGCTAACGTCCTTGAGAAAAGGATTGACTGTGGTAGTGGTGTTTGGCAGCTGCATATGCCAACAAGGAAATATCTCACCACTACATGGTGTTTTCTTATGTTTCTCGTATCTCTCTGCTGTCTACTATACTCCAGGAGAGTCTAGACAGACAAAATTACACTGAAATACGTTTATTATCATTGAAAACCACTTAAACGCATTATTTAGGTGTTTATATACATGTTTAGAGGTACGCAGAGCGTATGAGGTTTTCTTTCATGCGTTTCAGGGGATACTATTTATTTATTTTCGGACTTTGACGCTCTGTCATACGCAAACGCGTACACCTAGGAGGGTCCCGTTTTCAGTTCCTGGTGTGTAAATTCAAGCTCTTTCATTCTGTAAGAACAAAATTTGCCTACATGAAAGTTGGAAATTGACCCCCAGAAGTCGGCTGGGGATGAAAAAAAAAAAAAAGAAGTCAGTCCTAAGGGGTTAAGGAACGTGATAAATAACTCATCATTAGTCATAGTTAACCATGCCAAAGCGGTCTTGATATACGCAGAAGTTCCGAGGGAAATGGTTACAGGACCCGACGTTACGGGTCTGGTGTGTGGAGAAAAAGAAAGTACCGGAACCAGTGTGCCCCAGTGCAGGTATTGTCAGTCTGTACTGATTCCAAAGTTAAGTGACTTGAAAGATCTTGGCAAAAGTAAGAAATGCATAAAAAATGCAGAAGCTATGTCAGCTGCTAGGCAACCAACATTAAAGTGTCAGTCTGTAACAAAATCTTGTCAGGAACAGATTGCAGAGGGTCAGATTGTATTATTTGTTGCTAAGCATACATCTATGGCAACTACACCTTTTCACCCTCAAATTAAAATAACTGAAGTTCAAATTAAAACATCTGAAGTTTAATTTAAACTACCTGATGTTTAATTTACAACAACTGAAGTTTAATTTAAGACATTTGAAGTTTAATTTAAAAGAACAGAAGTTTTATTAAAAGTAAGTGAATTGTAATTCAAAATAAAACTCATTTGTTCATGAATTCATTGTACAGTAGATAAAAATAAATGAGCAGCGTATCATAGGCTCTGTACCAAGGAAATTACTTGCAAATTAATTCTACTTCTATGATGAACACTTCCCCAGAGAGTATGACACACACAGAATACAGATTGCAATATCTTGAATGCTGCATTGATAATGCCATATCGGCTATCACGCCAATGCTGTGTTTGAAAACCTCCAACCGTGTACAAAAACATTTTCCGAGTGCAATGCAGATCCAAGATCTTAGGTATGATGACAATTAAATATTTCAGTTTAATACTGCAAACAAAGGCAATGTAATGTTGTATACTATTTATTTTATTTATTTATTTTATTGTAAATCACACGTGATTGTTTTTATTTTTCTGATGAACAGTAAAGAAATCCCAGTTATTATCATGTTTAATTATCGGTGAATGTTTATTTAATTGTTTATGTAATCGTACACAGGAAATCTCCTTTACATTACAAATCACACATACAGATATTAGCCTACGATCAATTAATTGAATTATTTGTTTTATTTTAATTTAGAGTTTACTTATTATTAATAAAACTTCAGATGTTTTAAATTAAACTTCAGATGTTTTAAATTAAACTTCAGGTAGTTTAAATTAAACTTCAGGTAGTTTAAATTAAACTTCAGGTAGTTTAAATTAAACTTCAGGTAGTTTAAATTAAACTTCAGGCAGTTTAAATTAAACTTCAGGCAGTTTAAATTAAACTTCAGGTAGTTTAAATTAAACTTCAAATGTTTTAATTTGAACTTCAGTTATTTTAATTTGAGGGTGAAAAGGTGTAGTGATCATTTAAGTGAATGATGCAAACGATGTTTGCCAGAAAGCAGTGTTGCAGCTCGCATTCAAGTACGGAGATCGAAGTGTAGTGGTATTATAAAAAATGTCTTGTATCCTCACTTCATGTCAGAATTAAGAAAAGGCATTGGAAATAATGAGTATAGTCTATTGTTGGATGAATCAACTGATGTTAGTGATATTAAGCATTTGGGTATTGCCATAATATACAATGATGAAGAAAAGGAGAGGATTAATTCTTCACATCTAAACCTTTTTGAATTAGAATAATCGAATGCAGTGGGCATTGTCACTGCACTGAAAAGAACTGAATGAATTTGCATTGGACCTAAAAAAGTTGAGAGGAATTGGTACAGATAATGCGAGTGTCATGGTTGGAGTGAACAATGGTGTAAATGAGAAGCTGAAAAAAGAGGTTCTGAATCTAATTTTAATCCGTTGCGTGTGTCACTTGCTGCAGCTGTCTGTATCTGCTGCAACAGCAGAGACCTTGCCAAGGAACTTGGATTTCGTAATAACTGAAACCTACAATTGGTTTTCGAGATCTTCGTCTAGGCACTCAACATACAAGATTATATACAACCTTCCAAATGATAACCATGATCCTTTAAAAATTATCAAAGCATGTCAAACTCGATGGCTCTCCATAAGTACAGCCGTCGAGAGGATTTGTGATCAGTGATTGGAACTGAAAACACACTTTGATGTTGCACGACACAGTGAAAAGTGCTACACAGCTGAAATGCTTTACATAATGTATAATGATCCACAAAACCTTGCTTATATAAAGTTTTGGGTCCCAGTATTAAAAGATATCAGACGAGTGAACAAGTCTTTTGAGGGAAATGATGTAGATCCTACCAAATTACTTGATGACTTAGTGATTTTTATGAAGTCTGTAGTGAAAAAATAACCTTGCCAACATTCAAGTTTTACCTTTTGGAGAGCGTTATTGAAAATTATATGGACCCCAAACCTTACCTAGGTTATGAATTCGAGAGAGAAGTGGAATATGCGAAAGAAAGGTTTTCCTACTGATCAAGAACACACAGTGAGAGACAGATGTATAAAGTTTATCGTTCATGTAGTGAAGGAGTTACGGCAGAAACTACCTAACAATGTTGAAGTTTTCCAGAAAATGGCGTTACTTTCAGTAGACAATGCACTCCGTGTTGTCAAGGAGTCATTAATACCATTAATGGAACTACTGTAACTATCGCCGGCGGAGATTACTACAATAAAATGTCAGTAGAATGATCTAACTCTCGTCAGGTGGACTCAAGTAAAGGACACAGTACTATTCTGGAATAAGGTAAATAATTACAGAGATGATTAGCATACTAATCCTTTTAATGAACTGGCTAAGTTTGCTTTATCAGTGATTATTATTCCCCATTCTAATGCTAAAGTTGAAAGAATCTTTAGCCAGTTAAACATAGTGAAGTGACAACTGCGTATCCGTATGGGTACAAAAATAACCAATGTTCTCCTCGGAATCAAAGCAAGACTGAAAATATCCGGAAATCTTAGTCCAGTGATTGAAATTAAATAACTGAAAAATATTGTGTGTTCACGTAAGGACATAGTAACTAATGTATGTTTTTTTGTGTCATTCTGCTTCTGGCTTTGGTGATAACAGCTGGGAGAAGCCGCCATTTAGTAACAAACCCTTGAGCAACTTGACACACATGTGGTGAATAATACTAAATAATTGCTGGCAATTCACAATTCGAATAATAGTATTAGGATATTGATGTTAGGATGTATTAGGATATTGATGTTTAGAATGTGAGTTTTTTTTAAATATTGTTGTTATTGTTTTTGGTATATGGATTTAAGAGTGTTCAGATCTCTGTCAACTAGCGAGACACGGAATTCTTCCTGTCCTCGTTGACAGAACGAGTAGTAGGAAATATTGACAAGGGAGGGGGAAAATATTATTGTATTATTATATAAATATCAATGTACTGGTGTGATAATATTTAAATAAACGGGTTTATAATTAGTTGAGTATTTCCGTCACCGATATTAGCAAATAGACTGTGTTCCTATATAGATATTAATTCTCAATTCACAACACTGATCGTACCCCCATTAAAATTGTAGTCTGGGTTGCTTACTCACGCGCCTGAATAAGCTAACGATATGCTACCCCTCCAGTGTGTGTTCACTTGGTTCCTCGGATCGACTTTGGTCTGGTGGTGGCAGCGTTTACCCAGTACTGGAGAGGAGCTGGACTTATCCTTTGTATGATTTATTTTTGGCATTCGCAAGGCAAGTCCTGTTCCTCATCGGTCTCCTGTTTTTTTTCCAGACCAGGTTGATACAGCTATAGGATAGAGTAGTAGCATACACTGGTGGCTTTTTGTTTTATTAATGGCAGTGGGTTTCTGTTTTCCTCCCAGAGTAAAGTAAAATAGTAATATTAAATTAAGGGGACAAAAATCGCGCTTTACACATATTCGAGCAATGTCGCCGAGGTCGTGCTATGTTATCGAGCAATGTTTTCCATTGCAGCAGCATGTTCCCACCATTCGTGGGAACGACATTCGTGACATTCGATAGACGTTCGCTAGCTGGCAGAGCGATGGAGCTCGAACCATCCTCTCAGGCGATCGACGGCTGCCATACCGGCGTTCGAAAGGTCGTTCGAACCCCAATTTCGCCCATTGTCGCTCGCACCATCGGCCGATGGTCGGATTTTCTGGAACTATTTGGTAACATTCAGCGTCGAGGGACCGACTCCCACATGCGGTTTTCCGTCCCTCGACGCTGATTGTCGCCAATTGTCGATGCTGAGAATTCCACGCTGTGTGGATGCCTCGTGCTCACTGACCTCAGGTCCCACGCTGCCGTCTTATATAACGCTCGAACCTAGCAGCTGGCTCACACACACTGTGCTGGGTGACACGCGAAGATTCTTGTACTGCGAAAAGGCGCTCCAAAAGTCGCTCCAACGAATTTGGGCGAACAAAAGGGAGCCTTAGAGCGATGTCGCTCTTCAAAAATCCAACGTCGATCAAAGCGTCTAGCAAATGCTTTGATTTCAGAGTCGTTCCGCGAACATTTAGAACATTCCAAAATGTTCGTGGAACCTCTTTCGTCCCGCGACGCCCTATATAATGCTGGAGCTGACGGAAATTTAAATTACATCTTGAATACAAAAGGTTTGAGTGTTGGAATATATTTAAGAATGGCCTAAAGTTGGCGCTACTACCGGTGTATTATGCAAACCGCAGGACCATGCAGATTCCAGGACGAGAGAGAAAAAGCGATTATAGCGACACCTGTCGGTGCGCAAGTAAAACAGGAGTGTTCAATATTATTAAATATGCATTTTTAATACATTTCAGCTAATTAATTTAATTATTTAATTAATTTAATTATTATTGATTTTCAGGAAAAAAACGGCTCTTTTATCAAATTAATTACTATAAATTACTAATATAAATAAAAAATAAACATTTTAAAGTTAAATAGCATTATGTTTTGTAATTAAAAATAAATTTTAATTAATTAATGTAATTGTTTTTAATATTTTATTCTTTAAAAACGGCTTTTCTTACCAAATTAATTTATGTTTATTTTGTATTTATATTAGTCATTTATAGTAATTAATTTGATAAAAGAGCCGTTTTTTGCCTGAAAATCAATAATAATTAAATTAATTAAATAATTAAATTAATTAGCTGAAATGTATTAAAAATGCATATTTAATAATATTGAACACTCCTGTTTTACTTGTGCACCGACAGGTGTCGCTATAATCGCTTTTTCTCTCTCGTCCTGGAATCTGCATGGTCCTGCGGTTTGCATAATACACCGGCACATTTAAAACACCTAGTGGAATTGTGTTTTTCACATCCCTCTATTTCATTAGGATATTTTTGGATCAAATGTCCCTTAAGGTGAATATTTGCTTATAAAACCCCTTTTTTTTCAGGCAGCCACTATCAGAAACACTTAAATGGAGCCAACTGGAAGCAGTGATGTCCCCGGAGTCAGAAGATGTATTCTTCACGTTTCTGGGAAAAGGACAGTGAAGAAAGATTGTTGTGACATTTTGCCCATTGATAAAAAAACTGGTGTGTTGTGCAGGCTGCAGCCCAAAACAGGCGTGAAAAACCTCAAGTTTGCAAAGTCAGTGTATTATGATGTAGTTGTCAGTTTGCCACAACGTCCTACTGAGACAGATGGCTATCACATGGCCTGCTATCAGAAATTCACAGCTGTGAGTTCCACAACTATTTTTTCTGAGGATAGGAAATCTGACACTAGCGATAGGAGTGTGCCGCATCTCCGCTCTTCTACAAGAGCAGATGACAATGCCAAATCTACTTCATCTGCAATAATTCCCGCTACTTGCTTATTCTGTAATTTGCACAGGAAAAACTGGATTTGCTGAACATGGATGCACTCATTCTGGGCTCAGAGAGATCCTCAACAATGGTTGCTTCACTGTGAGGAGAACAGAACATGACTTCAGCAGAATTCCTATTGAATTGGCATTAGAGCAGACAATCAATGCTGATGCTGCATCTCGCCTGAGAGGAATCACCTCATTCACCAATGATTACTCTGCAAGACTGCGATGAATTATCACAAAAGCTACAAGAGCATCCTTTATCACTCAACTTCAAGAAATGACCGGGCTTATCACAAAATATGTCACACTAGAACTGCGTCCAAGACGAATTCAACAAGACAATTAAGACCTACAGAAGATCATCAACCACATTTGCAACACAAACGATCCATTTGATAAAAACCATGCTCCAGAGACACTATCCAACATCACCACTGGAAAGGGTGCCAGTGAAAAAATTCAACAAAGTCTCCTTGGAGTACCAACAAAAGGGAAAGCCAGGCACAAAGAATTCATAGAATCGTGTGAAAAAGACTCCCTGAACTTCGAAAGACCTATCAAGAAGGAAAAGCTGAAAACATTTGATGAATCTGCAACCAATCGTCGAGCCAGGAACAATGTAGTTGCAGTCTCAAAGGGGCACGTGATCTGATGGGTCGTCTCCTTGTTCTTGCTACCAATAGGAAACTTGACATGGACATGCGGCATGTCCTCCGTTACCCACTAACCCCAGTACCTCTGACCATGGCTAGCCCAGATGAAGTGATGGCAAAGACTAACAAGAGTGCTTTGTTTGAAATTTTGGAAAACAGTGTGAAAGACCATGACAGGCCAGTGGAAGTAAGTGCTCATATCATAGATGGGCAGTTTCTACTTCACAGCTTGCCAACAAGTTTGCCCCCAACTTACGGAAGACTAGCCAGGAGTATTCTTATCCAGATTCTTAGAAGTTCAGCCAAATCCATTCACATTGTCTTTGATGACTATCCACAACCATCAATAAAGGACACTGAACGGGACAGAAGGGGAGCTGACAACAGAACATTTGTCATCACTGGGTCAGAGCAGCGACGAGTGCCATGAGATATGAATGATGCCCTAAACTCCAGGTCATTCAAAAAACAACTTCCTCAGTTTCTTGCCAGTGAATGGCAGGACCTCTCCTATGCAGAAATTATAAAGCACAAGGAAGTCATCCTAGATGTTCCAGGGTATTGCTACCGATTCAAGGTAGAAGAGGGTGTGATCCAACGCAGCACAGTAGAAAGCTTAAGCAATGACCACGAAGAGGCTGACACAAAGATCTGCCTTCATGCAATATTTAAAGACTGTTCCAATAGCGACATTGTGGTCAGGGCATCCGATACAGATGTTGCAGTGATATTATTGTACCATTGCAATATGTTTCAGTCACGACTCTGGATGGATATTGGAACTGCTGCAAAGAACAACCGGCTGTTTGACTGCAATTGTTCAGGAGCTTGGACCAGATCTTTGTGAAGCATTACCAGCCTCTCATTCCTTCACTGGATCGGGCTACACCTTGTCTTTCATATGAAAGGGTAAAGTTAGGCCATTCAAAATACTTGAAAAACGACCAGACTACCAGAATGCTTTCACAGTTATGGCACGAGATACACAAGTTTCTGATACCACGAAAACAACCCTCTTGAAATTTACAGCCAATGTTTATGGAACTAAGCTAAACGCCAGCCTTAACAACTGTAGATATCAGAAGTTCATGCAGGCTTATGGACCTAAGAGATATGGAAAAAATCTGTTTTCCAGTTTGAGGGGTATTGATGCTAGTGGACTCCCACCATGTGAAGATGAGGTCAGTACCCACATAAAGCGAGCAGCATTTGTTGCCAACTTGTGGGCCAGTGCAGATCAGAGTCACATAGAGCAGCATCCGACAGAAGAAAATGGCTGGCAGTTAGTTGATGGCCAGTACAAACCTGTATGGGTTGATGGAGAGCAACTCCCAGAAACTCTCATCCCAGAGGAAGAGGAACTACATGAAATAGAGAAAGAGGCAGAATATGACATGGAGATTGCATCATCTGATGAAGAGGACAGTTCGGGCGATGATGATGAAGAGGACAGATCAGGTGATTATGAATAAAACCAGAGTTATCAAACAAACAAGAAGCACACAACGATAGAAATTTTTTCTCTGATTCACTCATAAGCAAATGAATGTAATTTAGGATTTTTTACATATCCAGTATACAGTGACTTCATATTTTCATAAATACTTTTTTAAGCAATCAGAAAGTTGATGGTTATTAAACTGACGGAAACAAAGTTGTTTATGTGGCCCTTTATCCCATTCTTAAAATAGTTTTGCACCAAATTTGTCTTTTAGGAATTAACCATTCTTGATCAGTGAGTTGTAAAGCACAATTCCACTAGGTTTCATTCATGTACTTGAAATGTGCTGGTAGTAGCACCAACTTTAGGCCATTCTTTAATGGGTTTTGCACCAAATTTGTCGCTTAAGAACTACGAATTCTCAATCAGTGAGGTGTGAAGAACGTTATCATTAAGTTTGATTGATGTACTCAACATGTGATTTAAATTGCACAATAGCGCCATCTTTAGGTCGTTCTTAAGTGGACTTGGCACCAAATTCACAACTTAAGAACGCCATATCCCTAATCAGACTGTAAAACCAAAACTTTTGGCACCAGTCTGGTTGATGTACTCCAAAATGTAATTTAAACTGATTTTGGGGGGCAGTTCAAGGAGCTCCCCCTACCAAACTCACCAACTGGACAACTTAAAAATCACCGATGAGTGGTCTGTAATGGACTCTGAATGGATTCCAACACTCAAACCTTTTGTACTCAAGATGTAATTTAAATTTCCGTCAGCTCCAGGTCTAATACCGTTGCGTGCATGCTGGCGCGCGATGTAGTGAATTTTTCGCGAGCAAAGCGATTGAATTAGATTCCGTCGTGGTGTATTATTTTTCTGGAAGTATCTGGCAACATTCAGCGTCGCGGGACGGATAATATATATGGCATTTTAACATAACATGAGACGTGATCTTCAAAATACATAAAGGAAATATGATTTTGAAGTGGCATGAGTACCCTAATCAGTAGCATTTGAGGAAAATGTCTATTATTTTGCACAGCCAGTCACAGCCAACTCAACAGGGTGGTGCTGGACTGAAGAAGAGATGTTCCTCTTCCTGTGACTACAGTTATTCCATGCTAATATCAGCCTGACATGTTATGAAAATTGTTGATTGAAATACTGGACACCAAATTGTGGGTAGAGTAACCTGGAAATATTATTGAAGAATGTGCGGCATTTTTATACCTCTTGATTTGAATTCCATTATTCCCTTTATTTATGATGAAATGAAAGGGCACCAATGCATTTTGACCATGCTTGACCCTCTAATAACTTAATTTAAAAGGCTCCACACACTGTTGTCTGTCAAAGTTAAGTCCCAGTAGTCTGCCTTGGTTAGAATTTAGTAATTTGCCCAGGTTAGGTCCCAGTAGTTTGGTCAAGTCCAGTTCAGCTAGCTTGGGTCAGCTCTGGCTGATTCTAGAACAGAAAAGTATTAAATGATTTATGGATTATTTACCAATATTAAATATTTTATGGATTGTTTACCAATATGAAATATTTTATGGATTGTTTACTAATATTACCCATCAAACTTCAAACTTCAAGTAGAACATGGAATTATTTGATGTGTACATTTTACTTTGGTCATCTTTTTCTATTTCCTTTAAGCCACAGTATTTTAATACAGTAGTGTTTCTATTGCCTCTATTATATATTGTTGAATGACCTTACGAATATATTCTGTTTACAGTTGTTACTTTCAATTACAGGTTTAAGTGTCCTTTCTGCCCTTTGCAGTCCAATAAAAGGGCATTTGTTATTGCTTATCAGCATTTTAGACACCCTGGTTTAGTACAACGGCATGAAGGTATAAATAGTGTCTAGTAGTTTTGTGTATATAGTACTGGTATTATATAACTCTATATTGCAATCTGTTCAATGAAATGGTTGTGCATAATCATTTTTTACATCATTTACAGCTGTAGAAGTACTGTGCCGTAGCTGTAAAGCATTATGTAATGAGACTACAAAAGTTTGAAGTAACTGAGCTTCCTTCTCTCATGTCTAAAGTAATAGTGCAATTTTCTAATTACTTTAATGCCAGTATAACTCTAACATGGTGCTGATGATGGACCACTTGGAACTGGCACATCATTGTTGACCATCATTTTAAGAATAGATAGGTATTTACAGCATTATACAAGTAATTCTCAGCAATTAACATGTACTTTTTCTGTCCATTATAATAAGAAATTGCTTGTGCATTCATTTGGATGATATATTATCATGGACAAAAATGGTTATCCAATTACATATTTAAAGAGTGAGTGGTAGTGGGTGTACCTCCTCCAGACACAACTGATGATAACCCTGTCGATGACCCAGTCACTATCGAGGTGGAATATGCTATACCGGTACTAGAAGTCAGTAAAGATGATGTCCGAAGCTTGCAATGTATGTACCGGTATGGTGTTACTTTCCTTTAAAACGTTCTACTTAATTAAAATATGACTTTGGTGTATGGGCTTGTGTTTCTGAAGAGGAACTAAAAATTTTTTTTTGGTTTATAATGCATGTTCTTCTCCATTTTTGTGTGGACATAATACAGTGCACATAAATAATTTGGCTTGTTGTCATTTCTTTGTTTCACCATTATTAGAGAGCACACTGCTTCAGACCTACCTATACTTACAAATTGACAATTGAAGCCCCTCACCTCCACTACCAGCTGATATATATCCATAGTTGCCTTTTCCAATTATACAACAGTATCATCCATGGCCCATATAATCCCACTGATGGGTGTAATGGTATGAGCCTGGGTTACAGTAGCATGATCGTTGTAACAGACTCGTAAAATTTACTCCTGCTTAATTAACCTCAAACTTGTACCTATTCTACAAGGCTAAATCCTGGTTTAACTACAAATATATACAGGTAATCTTTTCCTTATATCACCATCCAGAGTATTATTGCTATAAAAAAACAACAAAGAAATTTAAACACTAATATCTTTTTACAATGTCTTCTGCAGCTTCACAGCACCAACAGAGTGAAGCTACTTTTAGTTTTTCAACTACCACTCTTTTCTTTCTACTTCCTTCCTTCTTGCTGTCTCGCCTCTCTATCACCGTTTTCTGGCGCTATATGACCTCGCTGTTGCGGCGCCTAATATCAATCAATCAATTAACCTCTACATATTGAGAACTAAAATGTGATCAACAACATAATCTCAGCCGCAGTTTTTCGAATCATATAATTGGACTATAAGTGATAAGGGAGAAAGGCCTATGTCATTAAAACTTTTTAAGAACGAATGAGAAGGTTAAAAATATGAGAAAGAAAAGATAAACAGTAAGAAAGAAGGGAAGGGCAAGCGAGAGAGGGATAAGACAGTAGGGATGATGTGTAAGGTTGCCAGTTACTTGAGAGATACTGTAACATAATAGCCTATGCATAAAATTAGACCAAGTTTATTGAAAACGCCATATAGCGGCGCCTATTTAAGTTTAACATCGATTATTTTTAAGGAAATGCATATTTAGAAGAAAAAAATCCTGGTAAATAGCTTAATGAATTTGTTGACAAATATGATTGTTAAAAAAGTTAGAAAATTAAACCGTCTTCTGCCGAAAAAGAAAAAAAAAACAGCTGGGCTTGGGAGAAGGTGATAAATAGGGTGGACTACAAGCACGAGGAATTGGATTGATATTAGGTGGCGCAACAGCGAGGTCATTTAGCACCAGGAAAAGGTGATAGAGAGGTGTGACAGCAAGCAAGAATGAAATAGGAAGAAAGGAGGGACAGTTGAAGAAATATAAGCTAGTGGCGGGGGCCGAAGGGGCGCCCAAACCCTTAAAGTATTGCCCACATCATTACAGGCAATACTCCCCTACGGGGCAAGCACGAGGGATAAAAGGAATACAGGGATAGCTGTCTAATATCCAAAGGATAATATATATTCAGTAGTCTATCCCACTACGATGGTGAACAAAAGACAGTGCCTTTATTTAAAGGACATAATGTAACAGATATTCTAATTATATTTGTTTGTTATTACTTTTCAACTAATCACCTTCATTTGTCTTACCCTCTTCCCCCTCACCCTCGCCTCAAATCATCACATTTCTTCTCTCCTATATCCACCTACGTTAATGCAGTATGCACTTCTTTAAACGAGGATTCTTCAAACTACGGGTCCCGAATTCCTCCAAACTGGGTCGCAGGCTCACAAAAATAAATATATGAATAAAATAGAATAATAATGTTCGTGACAATAAAATAAATATGAAGTTCATACATGAATCCACATAACGTATTTTTATAATCGAATATTCATATATTTAATTATCAATAAAACAAAATCATTGCACAAATATTAGCCTTCTTGAGAGAGAATGAGAGAGAGAGAGAGAGAGAGGGAGGGGTAGGTGAGGCAGTGTTTATAATTCTGGTTAGAATTCCTTTTAATCATAAATATTACGTTTCAGTTTCTGGCCTTGTATTTTCTTTGGTTGATAATTCTGATCATTTGTAAAAGATCTTTCTGTATGGGTGGCGAGAATGATGTCATAGTAAAAACTGAGTCACGACTAAAAAAAGTTTAAAGAACCCTGCTTTATACTATTGGTGATTCGATACCGTTCACAGTGTATGCTTCATTCATTCCTCCTGACACACGTCTCTCTACCTGATCATTCGTTACCCTCCTATATAGCTCCGCCCACATTTCTCTCCTCCTCTCCCACTAACATCCCCCCTCCCTCCACCTGCAACTGTTACCAGATCCGACGAGGCCCAAACCAAGTCGCTGATGGATGGGGTGTGGACCATTGATCTGTCCGGAGCTGTACATTAGAATGACGACTCTTAATGCAAATTATTACAATTGTGATTTCTTTTTTCTGCTGCCCTCTGGTGAGGATTTTCATGGGACACTCTACACCAGGTGGTTCACCAGAAGCCTCAGACACTTCAGGCAAGGGGAGTCGATCAGGGAACATACTAGCTATGTTGTGAATTACGCAACATGCAACGATAATTGATGTCACATTGTTTATGTCAACCTCCAGATGTTTCAGGCATCGAAACCTACCCTTCAATAGACCAAAAGCATTTTCTATTACGACTCTAGACTTTGATAATTTGTTATTGGATATGGACTGTTTATTTGTTAGGTGCCCAAGATCTTTGAATGGAATCATTAAACTTGTTTCTAATTTAAATCCTGAGTCACCAGCTAAATGCAACTCATGCCTGGGAAAAGAATCATTAGGTGGATTTCTAAAAGCAGAACTTAACTTGTGGGAGAGGTCTAAACATCGCTGATCATGAATACTTCCAGGACATCCTGTTGATATATGAGTAAATTTCTTGTTTGCATCACACACTGCGAGCAACACGACACTGTGGGTCATTGTACGATCTAAGTAATCTTTCTGCTGCTTTTCTGGGGCCTGAAGTTTTTTATGAGTTGCATCTATAGCTCCAACAATAATAGGAAATCTTGCAATTTCATAAAATTCTGTTTCAGTTTCATCAACATTTGATGGCCATCTAATTATCTGATCTGTTAATTGGCATATTAAAAGAATAGTTGCATAGAACACACGATGCACAGCACTGATTGTCCTTTGAACTTGAACTGCAGTTTCCCGAAATATTGTCTTGTTTCCTAAAAACCATAATGTTAACGATAATCTTTTGATGGCAGGAATCTCTTCTTTGCCATGGACTCTGGATGGAGCATCATATTTCGTTATTTTCTCCAGCAAATAGTGAAATGCATACTTTGTAACACGAAGATCCTGGAAGAATATTCTTTCATCCATAGCCAATAAGTCTCCAGGAAATGAACGATCACTTTCTTCATGTGTTCTGCAACACAGGAGCAAAACACTATTAGCACAGTAGTCTATACATCACTCCAGGTTAGGTCCCGGTAGTTTGCCCAGGTAAGATCCCGGTAGTCTTCTGTGGTCTAGGTTAGGTTAGGTCAGACTAATTTCCAAATTATGTTTGTAAAACGGGGCATCTCCGAGAGAAACATCATAGATGAAAAGTGTCTTAGAATGGTCCAAAATAGTAGGTAATGATACTAAAATATACAATATATTGAACTCAGTACTTCTGTAAATTTACCTTATTACATGGTATGTGAAACATCATGGTACAAATGATCTTGGAAGTTGATTCTGGTGCAAAAACCTGTCACCTAAAAAGATGGTTACGTTTGTGACTGAAAGTGCATTGAATGAAAGTTATGCAGAGTAGAGATATATCTATTGCATTACTGTATGTTAAAAATATTCTTATTCACACTTGTTTTGTAATTTAAGGTGAAAAATGTATCCACAATGCAACTTCTATTCTAATTAATTTCATGTGAAACACCCCGATTTCCATCATTCAATTTATGCAGAGGGAAATCATTTCTCTCGATGCAGTCCATCATTCAGAAAAAAGAACTAATAAAATAGCTGGATGCCCTGAGGTTGAAGCTGGATTACAGATGACAGTGGAAAAATGTTATGGTCCAGCGTGAAGGCCTTTTCTAGTATCAAACAACTTTTCCTTACCGTGACATATCTGCGAAGCCCATAACTACACTACCAACATGTGCAGGTAGGGAATCACTAGATTCATCATCGAATTCTGCGAGTGCCGCGCACAATACTGGGAAAAACTGCTCTGCTGGGTCTTGTGATGTCATCTTCAATGTTTACAAACAAAGGAACATCAACCCGGGTTGGTGGTCGGCGTGTTCTATTTATACCATACAACCCGGGTTTTTCGGAGCAACACAGGTTGCCAACCCGGGTTGATCGAGTGGCTTAAATAGAAGACGCATATTAATATGGCCGACAGATAATTAGAATTGGCTTAATTAGTGCATGCAACTTGCAATCAGTGCCAAATAAACAAAAATTATGATGTAATAAGATGTTGTAGTATTATTTAAGGAGGTATAGGCTGCTTGGATAATTTTTGTACATATTATTATGGAAGACAAAATTTAAAGGATTATTTATATGTAATCAAACTTGCAATTTTTTACCAGTAGCCTACTTACAATTTTCTACCAGTGTTTACACTGCTGCAGAGGTCATAATTATTAAATGTAAATAATATTTATTATTAAAGAAAAATGTGGTTACTCAGTTAATTGATTCTTTACCTAACATATACCTAACCATGCAATTTCCGTGAAATTTCAACATGTGAGGGTTGGTATAATATCCATCAAGTTTTCAGTAATAATAAAGAGTGTCCAATTTGTGTTGTTGTTTTTCCCTCCACCTAAACTCGAGATATGAGGTTGGGTACCTATATAATAATTGTAATGATTTTATTTGGAGATCAGTTGGCCTTCTCTGTGGTTATTTTAAATCTTGCCAAAGTGTATTCCTAATACTAACCCTTTTATTGCTTTCCTATGATATGACGATTCCGTCAAATGATAATTTTTCGGCTATTATTTTGGTTCAGCACCTTCGGCAAGCCAGTTCTTCGGCTCCACATATCTGGTCTGTTTTTGTCGTCAGATAGTGCTTGCTCCAAGCCCGCTTGGCACCCCATGCTGACGCTTGGACAACAAAAACACCACATATATGCACCATTCCCAGAACTCTCAAAGGTAGTCCAGTGATTCCTGCTAGTTGTATTAAACATTTAGACTTATCCATAGTGAGACCCAATCTACTCGTAGTGCTTTTCCTTATTAACGTTACGTTACTTCCGGTGTCTAGCATTGCAGTACAAATTTCTTTCTTTTACAATTATATGTATGACTGGAGTGAGGCTCGTCGGGTCTAGTCATTGAGGAGGATTGGTGACAACTCCTTCGATCATCCCAACTGGTGAATTTGATTGTCTAGTATTACTCGGGCTTTTAAGGTTTTGATTTGATTGATGAGCAGGAGGACAGATGGGCTTTGATTTGATTGATGAGCAGGAGGACAAATGGGCTTTCCCGGACAAGTGGTATTACCTCGACGACAACCACAACGCAAGCAATCAAAGCAATGTTCCCTCGGTGGTTTTCTCCAACAATCTCTTAGACTCTTAGAGTATGGGTTCTGCATTGATAAAATGCACAGAACGTCCTAGACCATGGCATTGTTGATGTCGGTGTAGAGGATTGATTGATTGATTTATTGATGCCATTAGGCATCTGGCAGCGCAACAACAATGGTCATATACCGCCCAACATATAAAGGTCATCTACATCATTAATAAAATATGTACAAAAATTAAATAATTTTCACTACCTCAAAAGGGAGAAGCAGCATGAATAAAACCCACGTCTTCCAAAAGATCATATATTAATGAAATAACCTATTTAAGTTAGATATATACAAGAATTGAAATATTAACGAAAGAAACATTAAACTTTAACTACCTAAAAATTAATAGCCATAAATACAATAAAATTCACAATTTGTGGAGAAGGCCAGCCTCCTCCACATAGGAGAGGGTGTTCCCTGCCACACAACAAGCCTCCTCCCCGAGCACCTGGAAGAGACTGTAAGAACCGTCACCCTTCCGGTACTCGGAGAGGTACCTACGACGAAGGTCCCCAAGGCTGGGACACTCGACAATAAGATGCCGTACTGTCAAAGGGACCAGACAATCATCACAGTAGGGAGGGTGAGCCCTCTCCATTAAAAAGCCATGAGTCAATAATGTGTGGCCAATGCGGAGACGGACAAGAGCCGTCTCCCACCGGCGGGACATGCCACTGTAGCTCCACAATCCAAGGCGCTGGCGGATGTCACGGAGCTCGTTAGCCCCGATGGCATCCCATCTGTCCTGCCAGCAGGAACGAACGGTAGCATCTATGTAGGGTCGAAGGTCCACTGCAGGAACAGGATGACACCTGGCAGGAGGCCGGGAATTGGAGACCACAGCCTTAGCCAGGGCGTTAGCCCGCTCATTCCCATCAACACCCACATGGGCCGGGACCCAACAAAAAGTGACTTTGCGGCCACGACGACCCAGGAGGACAAGCCACTCAAGAATGGCCAACACCAGGGGATGGGTAGAGTTAAAATTGCACAAGGCCTGCAAGGCACTACAGGAATCGCTAAAAATAGTAAACGAAGGCTGAGGGAGAGTAAAAATCACTTGGAGGGCATATAAAATGGCCGAGAGCTCCGCAGTAAAAATGGACATGACAGAAAGGAGCCTGCCTCCACGGCAAAAGTCAGGAAAGACAACTCCAAAGCCAACTCCAGCATCAGGCTTTGACCCATCAGTGTACACAGGGAGGGATTCCCTGTGAGTGAAGGCATGTTCTAAAAAGAGGGAACGAGCCACTGGAGGAGGAAGAAATTCCTTCTTGTCTGTAAAGCAGGTGCAGGGGAAAACTTCTGGAAGAAGCCATGGAGCCACCCTGGGGACCCTCACAGGACAAATCTGAAAGTCATCTATGCCCATCTCCTCCATAGCCTTTCTGACCCGGAAGCCAAAGGGCCATGGTGCACGAGAATGTAAAAGGTAGTACTGAGACATGATATCAGATGACACCGCCAAGCAAGGTAGGGTGTCAGGAAGTCGATGTAATCGATGCCAACAACGAACCATCAAGGACTGGCGACGGAGATCAAGAGGTGGCTCATTAGCGTCCACCAGGAGACTGGGGATTTGGGACGACCTGAAGGCTCCGGTCGCCAGACGTACTCCAGCATGATGAACAGGGTCTAAAACTCTGAGACGGGCATCGGTGGCAGAAGAGTACACCTCACACCCATAGTCGAGTTTTGACCTAATAACAACATGGTATAGGCAGAGGAGGGTGGCCCGATCAGCCCCCCAGGATGTATGGCTCAGGACCCTCAACAGGTTAAGAGCTTTGAGGCAAGAGACCTTAAGTGTACGTAAGTGGGGAACCCAAGTCAAACGTTTGTCTAAAAGGAGACCCAAAAAGCGAGTCTCCTCGACACATCGTATCCGATGACCATACATGAATAAGTCCGGATCCGGGTGGATGCCTCGGATGTGGCAGAAGTGCATAGCAACTGTCTTGGAAGGAGAAAATCGAAACCCATGAGAATCAGTCCAACGTGACACCCTGTCAAGGGCAAGCTGCATGCGCCGCTCCGCCACTGACATACGGGAAGCAGCAAACCAGACTGCTAGGTCGTCAACGTACATCGAGTCAGCTATACCGTCTGGAAGGGATGAGGCAATGGCATTAATTGCTACTGCAAACAATGTGACACTGAGGACGCTTCCCTGGGGGACGCCCTCCTCCTGTGCAACAGATGCTGAGTGGGTTGTACCAACCCTCACAGAAAAACTGCGACCACTGAGAAACTCCTTAAGAAAGCGTGGAAGGCGACCCCGCAGGCCATATAAATGGAGTTGCTGCAGGATGCCTTATTGCCATGTAGTGTCATAGGCTTTCTCTAAATCAAAGAATACACAGACAAGGTGTTGATGTCGTGCAGAAGCCTCACATGCAGCAGCTTCCAACCTGACCAGAGCATCTGTAGTGGAACGGTATTTACGAAAGCCAGACTGGGACGGAGACAGAAAATCACCCCGTTCCAAGAAGTATACCAGTCTGACATTCACCATCTTTTCAAATAGTTTACAGAGACAGGAGGTCAAGGCAATTGGTCGATAATTGAGGGCAACACCAGAGTCCTTGCCCGGCTTGAGAAAAGGAAGGATGGTAGCAACCCTGCACCCAGAAGGAAGACACCCTCCAGCCAGATTCTGTTATATACAGCTAAAAGAAATGAGATCGCTTCCTCACCCAAGTGTCGTAACATTGCATATGGGATGTTGTCTGGCCCAGGAGAAGTGTCGCCGCAGAGAGAGAGAGAGCAGAATGCAGGTCTCTCAGGGTGAATATATGGTTATAACTTTCATTCTCGTTCCCTGAGAAATCCAGGACAGTACGCTCCTTGACTCTTAACTCATGCCTGACAGCCAGAGGTCGAGAGTCACGGCTGGAGACTTTTGCAAAAGCCTCCGCCATGGTATTGGCCACTGTCAAACCATCCATGATCTTAATTCCATTGACCTTAAGTACAGGTGGAGAACTAGGAGAAAACTTCCCCGCCATCTTACAGACTCTTCTGAACACTTGGGTGAGTGGAGTTTTAGTATTAATTGAAGACACATAGGCCTTCCAAGATGCACGTCGGGCCTCTTTTAAAACTCGTCTAGCCCGAGCCCTTGCCCGTCGGAAGTCCTCTAAAAGAGTTGGGTCCCCACGATTGCGACGAAGGCGAGAGAAAGCAGCGCGCTTCTCCCGCACAGCAGTGGTGCAGACTGGTGACCACCAAGGGACAGGACGTTTGGGAAAGTAGCCAGAAGTTCTAGGGATAGAGTTGAGAGCAGCAGAGTGGAGCATATCAGTGAAATATGTTACAGCCTCGTCAGAGCTACCGAAATCGGCTACAGAAGAGACCGAAGAAGTTAGCTCTCTAAAAAACTGCCAGTCAGCCTTCTCTAATTTCCACCTAGGAAGACGAGACTGTGGTTCGTACCTGTTACCTTCTAAAAGTATAGGGAAATGGTCACTGCCATATAAGTCAGGCAACACTCTCCAAGTAAAATCCAACAGAGCACTGGGTGAGCAAAGGGAAATGTCAATGGCGGTAAAAGTCCCAGTAGGGCTATTATAATGTGTCACATCTCCCGTATTTAAAACCCCTAATCCCTCATCCTCAATAAAAGAAGCCAATAAAACACCCCTGGGGTTGACCGAACTGTCACCCCACAGAGGATGACAACCATTAAAATCACCCAATAAAATAAAGGGAAATGGAAGGTCCCGTACAAGATGGTTGAGATCACCCCTCTCAACTGTAACACTGGGAGGAAGGTATAGACTGCATACAGTGTCCATAAAAACCTTAACTGCAACAGCCTGGAGCGGAGTGTCAAGCTCCAGGCTCGTGCATGGAATATCTCGGCGAACTAGGATGGCAGAGCCACCATGATGACCCTGCCCTTCAAATGAATTGGAATAAAATGCAGAGTATGCTGGAGGACTGGCAGGAATGTAGTCCCCAAGCATTGTCTCTTGGAGAGAAACACATGCAGGAGAGAAGCTAGAGAGAAGAACGCGCAGTTCCTCCCAAGAAGCACGCAAGCCACGGCAATTCCACTGAAGGACCTTGAACGGTGTTACTTTAGTACTGATTTTTGGGAAGCCTCACGGAGGTACTTCCCACTACCACCTCGACCTGAGAGTTTATTCAAACAATAAGATTTGTCTAATCCTGGGCCACTAGAAGAAGAGCGAACCCGAGGAGTAGTATGTTAGAAGAAGATGAAGGTATATGAGATGGGATATTCTTTGAAACAATTACATTGGTTCTGTCCTGTACAGCAGTGGTATCACTGACACAGGCAGATACATCAACATCCATAATACAGGTGGTAGAATCACTCCGCTGCTCAAGCGGAAGAGAAAGTGAATCTTTTGAAGTCACAACATCCGTGGCATCCACATTAACTTCACGCCCCTCTGATGATCCCGAAGGAAGCTTGCGAGGAGGAACTTCTGTTGAATCAAGAGATTCATCAAAGCCACGAGAACGCTTCTGGTGAAATTGAGAGGAAACTATGGATGAGTCCACAGTGATGGTTGCCTCACAAGGTGGAACATCTATAGAGTCAAGTGCCTCAGAGGAACCACGAAGGCGTCTCTGTGGCAGTTTAGGTGACTTAAGTTTCCTTTTGGGAGAGCGTGTGGCAGCGTGAACCTCTACCACATGGACACCTTTAGCTAAAGTCTAAGAATTGTCATCAGTTGAAGGGTCACCAAAATGAGTGTCTGATAAAGTTTCCAAGACAGAGAAACTATTATGTAGAGTAACCTTAGAAACGTTCTCACTAGAGCAAGAAGCAGCTGCCTCTTGAGAGGGTTGAGAGGGTGCTGCAACCAATTTAGGGCGAAGGGAGGAGGCGTATGTCTTCACACCACCATCCTTCTGTCGCCTGAATAGGTTCTCGTGGTCTTTGCCAAACCAGCAGGGAAGTCGAATAGTATACAGAGTGGAGGTGGAACAAAGAAAGTCTCTATTATTTTTACAATCTTTATTTACTTACAATTGACCCAATAACTATTAATTTACCATGACTGATATAAAAATATTCCTCCCTTTGAATTTAAACCCTTAACTCATTAATTATCAAAACAGAGCAAAAAAACATTAATTGATTACAATAACTTAATCAATGGATGTTTAAAGTCAAAAGTCCTGTCACCTCGCTTGCTTCACTGAGGCACGCGATGCTCATAGACTCGAGTTTATTAGGTGTAGAAAACGTGCGTATTTCTCGAGTCCATGAACACTGCTTGTCTCGGTGAAGCAAGTGTGGCGACAGGACTTATGTCGCCGACTGTACAGAGCCAGTTCTCGAACGGCTCACGGATGTAGGCATGCACATATCGACTTTGGACACTTAAAATATCGATTTTTAGCATGTTTTGAGCCTATATTTTGAAAACATTCTAGCACTGAGTAGGCATGTACAGATCGCTTCTGGGACCCAAAAATATCGAATTTTCGGGTGTTTTGAGGTTGAATTTGGGATATAAACGGGTGCAGAAGATGCATACACATATTGACTTGGGGCACCTAAAATATCGATTTTCAGCATGTTTTGGGCCTGTATCTGAGTAGGCATGTACAGATCGCTTCTGGGACCCCAAAATATCGAATTTTCGGGTGTTTGGAGAATGAATTTGAGATATAAACGGGTACAGAAGATGCATGCACATATCGACTTTTGGGCACCTAAAATATCGATTTTGAGCATGTTTTGGGTCTGTATTTTGAAAACATTCTAACTAGGAGTAGGCATGTACAGATCGCTTCTAGGACCCAAAAATACCGAATTTTCGGGTGTTTTGAGCCTGAATTTGAGATATAAACGGGTACAGAGATGCATGCACATATCGACTTTGGACACTTAAAATATCGATTTTTAGCATGTTTTGGGCCTGTATTTTGAAAATACTCTAACACGGAGTAGGCAAGTACAGATCGCTTCTGGGACCCCAAAATATCGAATTTTCGGGTGCTTGGAGCCTGAATTTGAGATATAAACGGGTACAGAAGATGCATCCACATATCGACTTTTGGGCACCTAAAAGATCGATTTTCAGTATGTTTTGGGCCTGTATATTGAAAATACTCTAATACGGAGTAGGCATGTACAGATCGCTTCTGGGACCCCAAAATATCGGGTTTTCGGGTGTTTTGGGCCTGAATTTGAGATATCGACTTTGGGCACCTAAAATGTCGATTTTTAGCATGTTTTGGGCCTATATTTTTAAAAACACTCTAGCACTGAGTAGGCATGTACAGATCGCTTATGGGACCCCATAATACCGAATTTTCGGGTGTTTTAAGCCTGAATTTGAGATATAAACGGGTACAGAAGATGCATGCACATAACGACTTTTGGGCACCTAACAGATCGATTTTCAGTATGTTTTAGGCCTGTATTTTGAAAATACTCTAACACGGAGTAGGTATGTACAGATCGCTTCTTGGACCCCAAAATATCGAATTTTCGGGCGTTTGGAGCCTGAATTTGAGATATAAACGGGTACAGAAAATGCATGCACATATTGACTTTGTGCACCTAAAATATCGATTTTCAGTATGTTTTGGGCCTGTATTTTGAAAATACTCTAACACGGAGTAAGTATGTACAGATCGCTTCTGGGACCCCAAAATACCGAATTTTCGGGTGTTTTGAGCCTGATTCAATTTGAGATATCAACGGGTACAGAAGATGCATGCACATATCGACTTTTGGGCACCTAAAAGAACGATTTTCGGTATGTTTTGGGCCTGTATATTGAAAATACTCTAATACGGAGTAGGCATGTACAGATCGCTTCTGGGACCCCAAAATATCGGGTTTTCGGGTGTTTTGGGCCTGAATTTGAGATATCGACTTTGGGCACCTAAAATGTCGATTTTTAGCATGTTTTGGGCCTATATTTTTAAAAACACTCTAGCACTGAGTAGGCATGTACAGATCGCTTATGGGACCCCATAATACCGAATTTTCGGGTGTTTTAAGCCTGAATTTGAGATATAAACGGGTACAGAAGATGCATGCACATAACGACTTTTGGGCACCTAACAGATCGATTTTCAGTATGTTTTAGGCCTGTATTTTGAAAATACTCTAACACGGAGTAGGTATGTACAGATCGCTTCTTGGACCCCAAAATATCGAATTTTCGTGCGTTTGGAGCCTGAATTTGAGATATAAACGGGTACAGAAAATGCATGCACATATTGACTTTGTGCACCTAAAATATCGATTTTCAGTATGTTTTGGGCCTATATTTTGAAAATACTCTAACACGGAGTAAGTATGTACAGATCGCTTCTGGGACCTCAAAATACCGAATTTTCGGGTGTTTTGAGCCTGAATTTGAGATATCAACGGGTACAGAAGATGCATGCACATATCGACTTTTGGGCACCTAAAAGATCGATTTTCGGTATGTTTTGGGCCTGTAATTTGAAAATACTCTAACACGGAGTAGGCATGTACAGATCGCTTCTGGGACCCCAAAATATCGAATTTTCGTTTTTTTTGGGCCTGAATTTGAGATATCGACTTTGGGCACCTAAAATATCGATTTTTAGCATGTTTTGGGCCTATATTTTGAAAATATTCTAGCACTAAGTAGGCATGTACAGATCACTTCTGGGACCCCAAAATATCGAATTTTCGGGTGTTTTGAGGTTGAATTTGGGATATAAACGGGTACAGAAGATGCATGCACATATCGACTTTTGGGCACCTAAAAGATCGATTTTCGGTATGTTTTGGGCCTGTAATTTGAAAATACTCTAACACGGAGTAGGCATGTAAAGATCGCTTCTGGGACCCCAAAATATCGAATTTTCGTTTTTTTTGGGCCTGAATTTGAGATATCGACTTTGGGCACCTAAAATATCGATTTTTAGCATGTTTTGGGCCTATATTTTGAAAATATTCTAGCACTAAGTAGGCATGTACAGATCACTTCTGGGACCCCAAAATATCGAATTTTCGGGTGTTTTGAGGTTGAATTTGGGATATAAACGGGTGCAGAAGATGCATACACATATTGACTTTGGTCACCTAAAATATCGATTTTCAGCATGTTTTGGGCCTGTATTTTGAAAATACTCTAACACGGAGTAGGCAACTACAATTCGCTTCTGGGACCCCAAAATATCGAATGTTCGGGTGTTTGGAACCTGAATTTGAGATATAAACGGGTACAGAAGATACATCCACATTTCGACTTTTGGGCACCTAAAAGATCTATTTTCAGTATGTTTTGGGCCTGTATATTGAAAATACTCTAACACGGAGTAGGCATGAACAGATCGCTTCTGGGACCCCAAAATATCGAAATTTCGGGTGTTTTGGGCCTGAATTTGAGATATCGACTTTGGGCACCTAAAATATCGATTTTTAGCATTTTTTGGGCCTATATTTTGAAAATATTCTAGCACTGAGTAGGCATGTACAGATTGCTTCTGGGACCCCAAAATATCAAATTTTCGGGTGTTTTGATCCTGAATTTGAGATATAAACGGGTACAGAAGATGCATGCACATATCGACTTTTGGGCACCTAAAAGATAGATTTTCAGTATGTTTTGGGCCTGTATCTTGAAAACATTCTAACTAGGAGTAGGCATGTACAGATCGCTTCTGGGACCCCAAAATATCGAATTTTCGGGTGTTTTGGGCCTGAATTTGAGATATCGACTTTGGGCACCTAAAATATCGATTTTTAGCATGTTTTGGGCCTATTTTTCGAAATAATTCTAGCCCTAAGTATGCATGTACAGATTGCTTCTGGGACCCCAAAATATCAAGTTTTCGGGTGTTTTGATCCTGAATTTGAGATATAAACGAGTACAGTAGATGCATGCACATATCGACTTTTGGGTACCTACAATATCGATTTTAAGCATATTTTGGGTCTGTATCTTGAAAACATTCTAACTAGGAGTAGGCATGTACAGATCGCTTCTAGGACCCAAAAATACCGAATTTTCGGGTGTTTTGAGCCTGAATTTGAGATATAAACGGGTACAGAAGATGCATGCACATATCTATCGACTTTGGACACTTAAAATATCGATTTTTAGCATGTTTCGAGCCTATATTTTGAAAACATTCTAGCACTGAGTATTCATGTACAGATCGCTTCTGGGACACAAAAATATAGAATTTTCGGGTGTTTTGAGCCTGAATTTGAGATATAAACAGGTACTGATGATGCATGCACATATCAACTTTTGGGCACTTAAAATATCGATTTTGAGCATGTTTTGGGTCTGTATCTTGAAAACATTCTAATTAGGAGTAGGAATGTACAGATCGCTTCTAAGACCCAAAAATACCGAATTTTCGGGTGTTTTGAGCCTGAATTTGAGATATAAACGTGTACAGAAGATGCATGCACATATCGACTTTGGACACTTAAAATATCGATTTTTAGCATGTTTTGAGCCTATATTTGGAAAACATTCTAGCACTGAGTAGGCATGTGCAGATCGCTTCTGGGACCCAAAAATACCGAATTTTCGGGTGTTTTGAGCCTGAATTTGAGATATAAACGAGTGCAGAAGATGCATACACATATTACCTTTGGGCACTTAAAATATCGATTATCAGCATGTTTTGGGCCTGTATCTGAGTAGGCATGTACAGATCGCTTCTGGGAACCCAAAATATCGAATTTTCGGGTGTTTTGATCCTGAATTTGAGATATAAACGGGTACAGAAGATGCATGCACATATCGACTTTAGACACTTAAAATATCGATTTTTAGCATGTTTTGAGCCTATATTTTGAAAACATTCTAGCACTGAGTAAGCATGTACAGTTAGCTTCTGGGACCCAAAAAATATCGAATTTTCGGGTGTTTTGAGGTTGAATTTGGGATATAAACGGGTGCAGAAGATGCATACACATATTGACTTTGGTCATCTAAAATATCGATTTTCAGCATGTTTTGGGCCTGTATTTTGAAAATACTCTAACACGGAGTAGGCAAGTACAGATCGCTTCTGGGACCCCAAAATATCGAATGTTCGGGTGTTTGGAGCCTGAATTTGAGATATAAACGGGTACAGAAGATATTATCCACATTTCGACTTTTGGGCACCTAAAAGATCGATTTTCAGTATGTTTTGGGCCTGTATATTGAAAATACTCTAATACGGAGTAGGCATGTACAGTTCGCTTCTGGGACCCAAAAATATCGAAATTTCGGGTGTTTTGGGCCTGAATTTGAGATATCGACTTTGGGCACCAAAAATATCGATTTTTAGCATTTTTTGGGCCTATATTTTGAAAATATTCTAGCACTGAGTAGGCATGTACAGATTGCTTCTGGGACCCCAAAATATCAAATTTTTGGGTGTTTTGAGCCTGAATTTGAGATATAAACGGGTACAGAAAATGCATGCACATATCGACTTTTGAGCACCTAAAATATCGATTTTGAGCATGTTTAGGGTCTGTATCTTGAAAACATTCTAACTAGGAGTAGGCATGTACAGATCGATTCTGGGACCCCAAAATATCGAATTTTCGTGTGTTTTGGGCCTCAATTTTAAAATCGACTTTGGGCACCTAAAATATCGATTTTTAGCATGTTTTGGGCCTATAATTTTGAAAATATTCTAGCACTAAGTAGGCATGTACAGATCACTTCTTGGACCCCAAAATATCGAATTTTTGGGTGTTTTGAGCCTGAATTTGAGATATAAACGGGTAGAGAAGATGCATGCACATATCGACTTTGGAAACTTAAAATATCGATTTTTTGCATGTTTTGAGCCTATATTTTGAAAACATTCTAGCACTGAGTAGGCATGTACAGATCGCTTCTGGTACCAAAAAATATCGAATTTTCGGGTGTTTTGGGCCTGAATTTGAGATATCGACTTTGGGCCCCTAAAATATCGATTTTTAGCATGTTTTGGGCCTATATTTTAAAAACAATCTAGCACTGAGTAGGCATGTACAGATCGCTTCTGGGACCCCAAAATACCGAATTTTCGGGTGTTTTGAGCCTGAATTTGAGATATAAACGGGTACAGAAAATGCATGCACATATCGACTTTTGGGCACCTAAAAGATCGATTTTCAGTATGTTTTGGGCCTTGTATTTTAAAAATACTCTAACACTGAGTAGGCATGTACAATTCGCTTCTGGGACCCCAAAATATCGATTTTTCGGGTGTTTTGGGCCTGAATTTGAGATATCGACTTTGTGCACCTAAAATATCGATTTTTAGCATGTTTTGATCCTATATTTTGAAAAAATTCTAGCACTGAGTAGGCATGTACAGATCGCTTCTGGAACCAAAAAATTATCAAATTTTCGGGTGTTTTGAGGTTGAATTTGGGATTTAAACGGGTGCAGAAGATGCATACACATGTACAGTACTGTATAGGAGGGTAACACCACAGCTTCCCCACTTGAAGCAACAGAATCCAGATGGCCTTCTTACAACAACAGACCCAAGAAGGTAACCATTTTACCCTCCAATTTCTCACTTGTCATCCCTAAACTAGAGAGAGAGAGAGGGAGAGAAAGGGAGAGAGAGAGAGAGGGAGAGAAAGTAGAAAGAGAGAGAGAGAAGAATTGGGTGGAGCTTAGACCAAACTCCACCCCTTTTCAAGAAGATAATAAGAATAATAATATCTGAATAGACTTGGCATCTTCCAAAACAGAATGTATATAAGCAGTGAAGTTGAACTAATATGTAGGATTTCCTAAACTGACTCCCAGGGCTATAACCTGTCTCCATAAGAGAGAGACACAGGCATATCAGACAAGGCATTAAATATAATTCCCTGTATAGAGATAAGTATGTATAAATAAATTAAGCCTAAAGAAACTTGTGCAGTCACTTTACCTAAGAACACCACTACGCCGAGCTCGCTACCTAATACCACAACAACCACAACAACAACAACAACTACTACGACTACACTTCGGACTAAGGTACTGTATCAGATCCTGAACGAGTTAAAGCCTTAGAGGACTGGTACATTTTGATGGCAGCGGTGTTTTTGCAACAGAGCAAGTTGCAAGGTAAAGACTTCACGGGAGTACAGTGACTAACATAGTTCAAGGACAAGTTGAAGGAATCTGCTTGTAAATTCTCTCAAGTAATTTCTTCAGTGGGTAATCTTACGACCTCTAACGAGGGAGATAAACCACAAATTCTTCACCTACAAGAAACACCTGCTTCAACATAATTGCAACTGACCTACAGAGAACCTCATCTACTTCACAACAAACAATCATCACTTCATCACTACGGCGATCCTGTTACGTAAATTCTTTCGTAAGGACAACGCCATCACTCCATCACCTCCACGCTGACGCTGACGCCTCCTTATACGTAAATTCTCTCGTATAAGACAAGTCAACGTTCATCATCTTCACTCCAATTACGACTGTTAGTGTGTTAGTGTGCGAGCTAACTAATCATCGCTTCGTCACTTCACGGTCGTCGCCCCTTCACCACTCGTCGTCATCGTCGTTGCAACTACAGTCAACTAAAGTAGGTACACATTACATGTTACATTACATTATTTTTCACTTGTCCACGAACATGTTAGAAAATAGGTTCCTCAATAACAGCCCAGACAACAGAAAACAAGTGCCAAATTAAAACAAAAGTAAAGATATAATCCCCCATTAATCCAAAGGTATCATAACTAACTTCGAATATCCCTGATAATGATTCACTAGCCTCCAAGCTAGATTCCTCTACCTCCCTAAGTTTCGTTTGTGGTTCCAACACATTCGAGTACATTCCTTTCTTTCTCCAAACCTTACCCCCATTAAAGCCTCTATCTGGTATACTATATTAACCTGTATTTTCTCCAAAAATGGCTACTCCTCCACAATCTCCGACTGTCTCTGCTCTTCTAACAATTTCTTCTAACCCCACTAACTCTACTATGCAAGCAATGAGAATTTTACCCACCCACAATTATTCAAAGTACTATACGGGAGATAATCCACAGAATTTAACGTCATATGCTACATTCAGACAGTCACTTATTGTTGTTTTTGGGGATGGTAAACTACATCATTCATTATCATGGGTTCAGAGAATAATTAAAACTAAGGCAGACAACATAAATACAAGTGAACCAGCGAAAGCACTTGCACTATCAGGGTCTCTAGCTTTAAATTCGAAGGAATCTCGTATCATACATCGTGAATTACAGATTACTCAATCCAAGGGTACGAAGATTTTTAATTTTGATGCCACACCTACTCAAGGGGAATCACAGGGAAAACGTTGCAAACACTGTAACGAAAGTAATCATAAATACAGTCATTTACATGAGTCAAAGTCGCATTCCTTAGATGAATGCATGATCCTTAACAGAATGAAACGGGACTGGCACAATCGAAACATGATGCATGAAACGAGACCGCCACAATATTAAAACGTACCGAAAATATAACTGTAGGCCCTGTCGTCGCATTTACCAATAATATACTATAATTCCCTGTCCTAGTATCACATACTAATACCCCCTTAATGATAGACACAGGCGCCGCAGTTTCCTTGTTATCGGATAATTCCTTTAACAAATTGAGCAAATTAGGTCCCCAGCAGCATTTATAAACCAAGATTGAACAGGTGACATAGAATGGTCAACCATGACAGGCAATAAATTACAGGTCTTAGGGAAACTAACCCTTCCTGTACGGTTAGCCAAGGGAACTAACCATATTCATAATGAATTTTATATAATACGAAATTATAAACTAGGTTTATCATACCTTATTAAACAAACCATAATAATAAACCCTAAACATAAAATAATACATTTTAGGAATTAATGTATTCAAATACAGGATTGTCCAGGCCAAAATATATAAGTCCAATAATGTTAACCCTATACGTATTGAAAATGAGGGAAATAACCCCATTATCATAAAGGCCACTGCTGCATATAATAATATATTAACTCCAAATTTCGTCCATAAATTGAAGGTACATCTTCCATCTCATGTACAGCCACAAACTACCGTTCTATCCTTAATAGAACTAGTAAAATAATATATAACCAGGGATTAATTTACTTAACTAATGTAAACAGTGAAAATGTCACTGATATTAATAAACCATTTACCAATATTCATGTAAAGAAAGGAACATATCTATGTGATCTGTACAGATGGAAGTTAGACCAATACCACAAGGAAATATTGTATCGGTTCTTACCGAAGGATAAATAGATAGTCGTAAGGGAGCAACTTAGAAATTTGGTCAGTGGACGCGATTTTCCACTTTATCGTGATAATCTCATCACTATACTAGCCACATATTAAAAGGCGATTGCCCTACCTGGTGAGTTATTAGAAAAAAAAAAAATATATACCATTACTCTAACATCTCCTTAACCCATTTACTCGAGCATATAGACTACCGTACCGCATAGTACACAGAAAGTGGTAAACGAAATATTAAATGAAATGATGGATGAAGGCATTATTAAGAATTCTAATTCCCATTTTAACAGCCCAATGTTTTTGGTTTCAAGAAACAAATAATGGTGATTTTAGGCCAGTCATTGATTGCAGAAAAAAAAATAAATAATGCTACACTTAAAAATAAATATTCCCTCCCTCCTTTAAGATGTTTTGTCTAACATTGGTGAAACAAAACCTATGATATTCTCCACATTAAACTTGGTCAGTGGAAACTGGCAAGTAACATTAGATGATAAAATTCAACCCATTACAACATTTAATACTTCCCATGGTTATTATCAATACATTCGTAGACCATTTGGTTTATGTAATGCTTCATCCACATTTCAGCATATGATCAATTTTCGTATTGGTTTTATTAATAACGTAGTCATCGCTAATCTCAACGATTTGATTATTTTCATAGTAAGTAACTATAAAGGTTATACAGAGATTACATTAGGTAGGTCTCAAACTTTAAAGTGTCTATGTCTCAGTTTCTTACCAGGAACTTATCATTTTAGGTTATCTATTTAACCGCCCCTGTGCTCCATACACAATCTGATAAAATACGAGCAATGACAGTATTCACTATTCTAAATAAATGTTACTAACATAAAATCATTCTTGGTCTTATGTTCTTATATAGAATCTTTGTAAAGTATTTTCCCAAGTAACTAAACACCTAAATAATCCCCTCGAGAAAGATACAAATTTAGTATGGATGCCAGAAAAACAGCTAAGCTTTGAATTATTAAAGGTTAATTAATGTAAGCTTCAATTCTTACGTTCCCAAATATTCATTGTCTTTTATGGAGTGTACAGATGCTTCTTCAGTAGGCTACGGCGCTGTACTTATGTAAGAGATAGCTACGGGTCTATGTCAGGTATGTACTTATGCTTAGAGAATATTAAGTACGCAGATTACTCGTTACTCTGTAACAAAACAGGAAACTTAAGCAATATTATGGGCACTTCGTACTTTTAGAGAAATCATATTAGGCTATCCTTAACATGTTTTCGCAAATTATCAAACGATCCGTGGCTTACTATAACCTCAAACCCTAACGGGAAAATTAGCCAGATAATGTCTAACAATTCAGGAATTTCTCCCGCATATTGATATTAACTATCTTTTAGGACGATTAATAAAGTAGTAGATCCCTTAAACAGTCATCTTGTCCTTTTAGTTCCGAGGACACCCATGGACTTTAACCTTAATGCGGTTCGTAAACATTAGCAAACAATTCTATGATGAATGTAATAAAATATTCATTAAAAACTGAGGATGAAAATAATGCGTGATTGCCAACATAACAAAACAAATTATGAGATTGCATGAAAATAATGCGTGATTGCCAACATAACAAAACAAATTATGAGCTTGCATGAAGATAATGCATGATAGCCAATATAACAAAACAAATTATGAGCTTGCATGAAAATAATGCGTGATTGCCAACATAACAAAACAAATTATGAGATTGCATGAAAATAATGCGTGATTGCCAACATAACAAAACAAATTATGAGCTTGCATGAAGATAATGCATGATAGCCAATATAACAAAACAAATTATGAGATTGCATGAAAATAATGCGTGATTGCCAACATAACAAAACAAATTATGAGCTTGCATGGAAATATTGCGTAATCGCCGACATAATAAAACAAATAACTCAATATGTTCACTCCAAGTGATAACGGGTACCCGATCGAATCTTCACACTTCTTTAGTAGGTAATAAACCTATAATAATGCATAATTTTACCAGGCGGTTGATATTGTTTATGTAAAGAGAATAAAGAAATTGGTAAAAGCGCGCAAAACCCAACATCCACAATGAAACCAATCAATATCTCTTGAACATTAACAATTCCTCTTCCTAGTAATTTTATCCCTACTATTGATGATAATAATATAAACAATTATAAACAAAAACTCCGATCGGTTTCCAATGATATATAATAATTTTTCTTACGGATGTGGCCCACATCAACCTATATAACAATTTTCGTGTTTATACTCGCGGCGCCTATTAGCTCCGACGAAGTGCATCAAGCGGATAAAAATGACGTCTACATTCTGAGAGCTCTCGTTTACAATTTTATCAAACAGTTGAAAAGACAAAAGGAAATAATAAAATATTGGGGAAGAACGATATTATCATTAATTTTTATAAGGTATCTGACTTATTACATAAATTTTCTGCCATTGAGCAGTGGGTACAGATAAGGTATTTAATGATACACTAGTTTTGTTTGACAGGTATCACACAAATGAAGTTCCCAATTTACATGTATTATATTCTAAGGTGTCCTGGCACCATTGGGCGCCCTAGGAAGGAATTCAGCGACTCAAATAATATTGCTCGCTTATTATACAAACAAAAATAATGGCTTAGAACCATCATCACAGCCCAGAGCGTGATTGGGATATTTTAAGCGGAATTTCATCAACATTATTTGGTAAGGCTTAGATAGTAATATACAAGCATTATCCCATAAATAAAAAGGTTGCGGGACAAGCCGTTGCAAATCAAGATAAGATAAAGTAACAGGTATATACTGTATTAGAGTGCAAATCATTGCACAGAAATTAAGTACGATTTATATAACTTTACATGATCAACGAAGGAAAAGAACTACATATATGGAATAATATATCATGTTTTAGGCTTCTATTTATTTCTGTGAATTAGCAGGAAATGAATTGCAGGTGAGGAACAGACAGAAATGACAACCATTTATTTCTTAAGAGAATATTTACTGCGATTAAGGTAAGATTAACTCACAATTATTACCACTCCAACAGCTACGAAATATAATGGTATAATCAATGATGAAATACCATCTTACTTATTATCTTCATACACCTACTTGGTATATTATTATACATTCATGCGTAGTATATTACTACAAGATCATAATCCCATTATTATTCACATAAAAGATAAAATGTTTTTCCCAAGCTACGTACTTCACCAATTCCCTATGAAAATGGAAGTAATCCTTTAACATTCGATTTTCATCCAATAAGTATTATACTTAGTGATGATGTCATCAGTGACACACAACACTTCTAGTGCCATGTTGCATATCTTCATATATGTTTGTCTTGCATATTTCTTTGCATTTAAGTTGCATATAAATCTCCTAAGGATGCAAAATCTCCACTTGCTTGGAATCAAAGTAATACTAATCAAACCCTATATGCATGTACATTCATATCTATTACTAATCAATATCTCTTTTCATCATCAATTTTAATTTCCACTATCTATACTTACCTGCTGATACACAATTAACATTAATTTACCCTAATCACCCTACACATGGTATGGTTACAGGCTACTATAAAGAAACGGACTCATAGGAAATACGATCCAAGGGGATCGTTACCTTGCCTAATAAACATAAACGTGCTAGACAACATGACATAATCTTTTCCACCTTTAAACATATTTCATTTAAAGTCGACTTGTTTAACATCTCCTCATTATCAGTTGTTTCGGAAAAAGTGCAACTATTATGTTATTTAAGGAGAATAGGCTTCAATCATCCTTATTATATAATTTGATTCCTCCATATATTGAAAAAAATAAAACTGAGTACCAATGTTTATTATCCACTGTCTTATCTTTCTGCCAGGTACTATCATATTTATGTATTGTATAAGGACGAACTATTGAGGTATACTGAATTATGTTGTATTGAAAAGAATAGGACTGTTATTTCACAGCCTAGCAACACGGCCCCCTTATTAATGTGTGAACCTTTAGCATAGGGTAGCTTATATACACACAATAACATGCACCTAGCTAAACACATTCATTTTAAGATGATTTTTATGTGACAATGTATTAATATTCATGTATTAATGATACTATCTATGTTCATTTATGTACAAGATGTGCCTATGTCTTAATGTCTATTTTAGGTTACTATACATGTCTTCATTGTTAATATCTTCCTTATTATGAACCCTACCAACATTGTGAACTGGCCTTCTATTAAATAAAGCTTTAATGCCTGGAGGGCCAGGCAGGTAGCGTGATAGAGCGATGTACAGTACTGTATAGGAGGGTAACACCACAGCTTCCCCACTTGAAGCAACAGAATCCAGATGGCCTTCTTACAACAACAGACCCAAGAAGGTAACCATTTTACCCTCCAATTTCTCACTTGTCATCCCTAAACTAGAGAGAGAGAGAGGGAGAGAAAGGGAGAGAGAGAGAGAGGGAGAGAAAGTAGAAAGAGAGAGAGAGAAGAATTGGGTGGAGCTTAGACCAAACTCCACCCCTTTTCAAGAAGATAATAAGAATAATAATATCTGAATAGACTTGGCATCTTCCAAAACAGAATGTATATAAGCAGTGAAGTTGAACTAATATGTAGGATTTCCTAAACTGACTCCCAGGGCTATAACCTGTCTCCATAAGAGAGAGACACAGGCATATCAGACAAGGCATTAAATATAATTCCCTGTATAGAGATAAGTATGTATAAATAAATTAAGCCTAAAGAAACTTGTGCAGTCACTTTACCTAAGAACACCACTACGCCGAGCTCGCTACCTAATACCACAACAACCACAACAACAACAACAACTACTACGACTACACTTCGGACTAAGGTACTGTATCAGATCCTGAACGAGTTAAAGCCTTAGAGGACTGGTACACACATATTGACTTTGGTCACGTAAAATATCGATTTTCAGCATGTTTTGGGCCTGTATTTGAAAATACTCTAACACGGAGTAGGCAAGTACAGATCACTTCTGGGACCCAAAAATATAGAATTTTCGGGTGTTTGGAGCCTGAATTTGAGATATAAACGGGTAAAGAAGATACATGCACGTATCGACTTTTGGGCACCTAAAATATCGATTATCTGTATGTTTTGGGCCTGTATTATATAAATACTCTAACACGGAGTAGGTATGTACAGATCGCTTCTAGGACCCCAAAATATCGAATTTTCGGGTGTTTAAGGACTGAATTTGAGATATCGACTTTGGGCACCTAAAATATCGATTTTTAGCATGTTTTGGGCCTATATTTTCAGAACATTCTAGCACTGAGTAGGCATGTACAGATCGCTTCTGGGACCCCGAAATATCGAATTTTCGGGTGTTTTAAGCCTGAATTTGAGATATAAACGGGTGCAGAAGATGCATACACATATTAACTTTGGGCACCTAAAATATCGATTTTCAGCATGTTTTGGGCCTATATCTGAGTAGGCATGTACAGATCGCTTCTGGGACCCCAAAATATCGAATTTTCGGGTGTTTGGAGCCTGAATTTAAGATATAAACGGGTACAGAAGATGCATGCACATATCGACTTTTGGGCACCTAAATAATCGATTTTCAGTATGTTATGGGTCTGTATTTTAAAAATACTCTAACACGGAGTAGGCATGTACAGTTCGCATCTAGGACCCCAAAATATCGAATTTTCAGGTGTTTTGGGCCTGAATTTTAGATATCGACTTTGGGCACCTAAAATATCGATTTTTAGCATGTTTTGAGCCTATATTTTGAAAACATTCTAGCACTGAGAAGGCATGTACAGATCACTTCAGGGACCCCAAAATATCGAATTTTCGGGTGTTTTGATCCCGAATTTGAGATATAAACGGGTCCAGAAGATGCATGCACATATCGACTTTGGACACTTAAAATATCGATTTTTAGCATGTTTTAAACCTATATTTTGAAAAAATTCTAGCACTAAGTAGGCATGTACAGATCGCTTCTGGAACCAAAAAATTATCGAATTTTCGGGTGTTTTGAGGTTGAATTTGGGATTTAAACGGGTGTAGAAGATGCATACACATATTGACTTTGGTCACCTAAAATATCGATTTTCAGCATGTTTTGGGCCTGTATTTTGAAAATACTCTAACACGGAGTAGGCAAGTACAGATCACTTCTGGGACCCCAAAATATCGAATTTTCTGGTGTTTGGAGCCTGAATTTGAGATATAAACGGGTACAGAAGATGCATGCACATATCGACTTTTGGGCACCTAAAATATCGATTATCTGTATGTTTTGGGCCTATATTTTATAAATACTCTAACACGGAGTAGGTATGTACAGATCGCTTCTAGGACCCCAAAATATCGAATTTTCGGGTGTTTAAGGACTGAATTTGAGATATCGACTTTGGGCACCTAAAATATCGATTTTTAGCATGTTTTGAACCAGTATTTTGAAAACATTCTAACTAGGAGTAGGCATGTACAGATCGCTTCTGGGACCCCGAATTATCGAATTTTCGGGTGTTTTAAGCCTGAATTTGAGATATAAACGGGTACAAAAAATGCATGCACATATTGACTTTGGGCACCTAAAATATCGATTTTCTGCATGTTTTGGGCCTGTATCTTGAAAATACTCTAACACGGAGTAGGCATGTATAGATCGCTTCTGGGACCCCGAAATATCGAATTTTCGGGTGTTTTAAGCCTGAATTTGAGATATAAACGGGTACAAAAAATGCATGCACATATTAACTTTGGGCACCTAAAATATCGATTTTAAGCATGTTTTGGGCCTGTATTTTGAAAATACTCTAACACGGAGTAGGCAAGTACAGATCGCTTCTGGGACCCCAAAATATCGAATGTTCGGGTGTTTGGAGCCTGAATTTGAGATATAAACGTGTACAGAAGATGCATGCACATATCGACTTTGGACACTTAAAATATCGATTTTTAGCATGTTTTGAGCCTATATTTGGAAAACATTCTAGCACTGAGTAGGCATGTGCAGATCGCTTCTGGGACCCAAAAATATCGAATTTTCGGGTGTTTTGAGGTTGAATTTGAGATATAAACGAGTGCAGAAGATGCATACACATATTACCTTTGGGCACTTAAAATATCGATTATCAGCATGTTTTGGGCCTGTATCTGAGTAGGCATGTACAGATCGGTTCTGGGACCCCAAAATATCGAATTTTCGGGTGTTTTGATCCTGAATTTGAGATATAAACGGGTACAGAAGATGCATGCACATATCGACTTTAGACACTTAAAATATCGATTTTTATCATGTTTTGAGCCTATATTTTGAAAACATTCTAGCACTGAGTAAGCATGTACAGTTAGCTTCTGGGACCCAAAAAATATCGAATTTTCGGGTGTTTTGAGGTTGAATTTGGGATATAAACGGGTGCAGAAGATTCATACACATATTGACTTTGGTCATCTAAAATATCGATTTTCAGCATGTTTTGGGGCTGTATTTTGAAAATACTCTAACACGGAGTAGGCAAGTACAGATCGCTTCTGGGACCCCAAAATATCGAATGTTCGGGTGTTTGGAGCCTGAATTTGAGATATAAACGGGTACAGAAGATATTATCCACATTTCGACTTTTGGGCACCTAAAAGATCGATTTTCAGTATGTTTTGGGCCTGTATATTGAAAATACTCTAATACGGAGTAGGCATGTACAGTTCGCTTCTGGGACCCAAAAATATAGAAATTTCGGGTGTTTTGGGCCTGAATTTGAGATATCGACTTTGGGCACCAAAAATATCGATTTTTAGCATTTTTTGGGCCTATATTTTGAAAATATTCTAGCACTGAGTAGGCATGTACAGATTGCTTCTGGGACCCCAAAATATCAAATTTTTGGGTGTTTTGAGCCTGAATTTGAGATATAAACGGGTACAGAAGATGCATGCACATATCGACTTTGGAAACTTAAAATATCGATTTTTTGCATGTTTTGTGCCTATATTTTGAAAACATTCTAGCACTGAGTAGGCATGTACAGATCGCTTCTGGTACCAAAAAATATCGAATTTTCGGGTGTTTTGAGGTTGAATTTGGGATATAAACGGGTGCAGAAGATGCATACACATATTGACTTTGGGCACCTAAAATATCGATTTTCAGAATGTTTTGGGCCTGTATTTTGAAAATACTCTAACACGGAGTAGGTATGTACAGATCGCTTCTGGGACCCTAAAATATCGAATTTTTGGGTGTTTTGAGCATGAATTTGAGATATAAACTGGTACAGAAGATGCATGCACATATCGACTTTTGGGCACCTAAAAGATCGATTTTCAGTATGTTTCGGGCCTGTAATTTGAAAATACTCTAACACGGAGTAGGCATGTACAGTTCGCTTCTGGGACCCCAAAAAATCGAATTTTCGGGTGTTTTGGGCCTGAATTTGAGATATCGACTTTGGGCCCCTAAAATATCGATTTTTAGCATGTTTTGGGCCTATATTTTAAAAACAATCTAGCACTGAGTAGGCATGTACAGATCGCTTCTGGGACCCCAAAATACCGAATTTTCGGGTGTTTTGAGCCTGAATTTGAGATATAAACGGGTACAGAAAATGCATGCACATATCGGCTTTTGGGCACCTAAAAGATCGATTTTCAGTATGTTTTGGGCCTGTATTTTAAAAATACTCTAACACTGAGTAGGCATGTACAGATCACTTCTGGGACCCCAAAATATCGAATTTTCGGGTGTTTTGGGCCTGAATTTGAGATATCGCCTTTGTGCACCTAAAATATCGATTTTTAGCATGTTTTGAGCCTATATTTTGAAAAAATTCTAGCACTGAGTAGGCATGTACAGATCGCTTCTGGAACCAAAAAATTATCGAATTTTCGGGTGTTTTGAGGTTGAATTTGGGATTTAAACGGGTGCAGAAGATGCATACACATATTGACTTTGGTCACATTAAATATCGATTTTCAGCATGTTTTGGGCCTGTATTTGAAAATACTCTAACACGGAGTAGGCAAGTACAGATCACTTCTGGGACCCAAAAATATAGAATTTTCGGGTGTTTGGAGCCTGAATTTGAGATATAAACGGGTAAAGAAGATACATGCACGTATCGACTTTTGGGCACCTAAAATATCGATTATCTGTATGTTTTGGGCCTGTATTATATAAATACTCTAACACGGAGTAGGTATGTACAGATCGCTTCTAGGACCCCAAAATATCGAATTTTCGGGTGTTTAAGGACTGAATTTGAGATATCGACTTTGGGCACCTAAAATATCGATTTTTAGCATGTTTTGGGCCTATATTTTGAGAACATTCTAGCACTGAGTAGGCATGTACAGATCGCTTCTGGGACCCCGAAATATCGAATTTTCGGGTGTTTTAAGCCTGAATTTGAGATATAAACGGGTGCAGAAGATGCATACACATATTAACTTTGGGCACCTAAAATATCGATTTTCAGCATGTTTTGGGCCTATATCTGAGTAGGCATGTACAGATCGCTTCTGGGACCCCAAAATATCGAATTTTCGGGTGTTTGGAGCCTGAATTTAAGATATAAACGGGTACAGAAGATGCATGCACATATCGACATTTGGGCACCTAAATAATCGATTTTCAGTATGTTATGGGTCTGTATTTTAAAAATACTCTAACACGGAGTAGGCATGTACAGTTCGCATCTAGGACCCCAAAATATCGAATTTTCAGGTGTTTTGATCCTGAATTTTAGATATCGACTTTGGGCACCTAAAATATCGATTTTTAGCATGTTTTGAGCCTATATTTTGAAAACATTCTAGCACTGAGAAGGCATGTACAGATCACTTCAGGGACCCCAAAATATCGAATTTTCGGGTGTTTTGATCCCGAATTTGAGATATAAACGGGTCCAGAAGATGCATGCACATATCGACTTTGGACACTTAAAATATCGATTTTTAGCATGTTTTAAACCTATATTTTGAAAAAATTCTAGCACTGAGTAGGCATGTACAGATCGCTTCTGGAACCAAAAAATTATCGAATTTTCGGGTGTTTTGAGGTTGAATTTGGGATTTAAACGGGTGTAGAAGATGCATACACATATTGACTTTGGTCACCTAAAATATCGATTTTCAGCATGTTTTGGGCCTGTATTTTGAAAATACTCTAACACGGAGTAGGCAAGTACAGATCACTTCTGGGACCCCAAAATATCGAATTTTCTGGTGTTTGGAGCCTGAATTTGAGATATAAACGGGTACAGAAGATGCATGCACATATCGACTTTTGGGCACCTAAAATATCGATTATCTGTATGTTTTGGGCCTATATTTTATAAATACTCTAACACGGAGTAGGTATGTACAAATCGCTTCTAGGACCCCAAAATATCGAATTTTCGGGTGTTTAAGGACTGAATTTGAGATATCGACTTTGGGCACCTAAAATATCGATTTTTAGCATGTTTTGAACCAGTATTTTGAAAACATTCTAGCACTGAGTAGGCATGTACAGATCGCTTCTGGGACCCCGAAATATCGAATTTTCGGGTGTTTTAAGCCTGAATTTGAGATATAAACGGGTACGAAAAATGCATGCACATATTGACTTTGGGCACCTAAAATATCGATTTTCTGCATGTTTTGGGCCTGTATCTTGAAAATACTCTAACACAGAGTAGGCATGTATAGATCGCTTCTGGGACCCCGAAATATCGAATTTTCGGGTGTTTTAAGCCTGAATTTGAGATATAAACGGGTACAAAAAATGCATGCACATATTAACTTTGGGCACCTAATATATCGATTTTAAGCATGTTTTGGGCCTGTATTTTGAAAATACTCTAACACGGAGTAGGCAAGTACAGATCGCTTCTGGGACCCCAAAATATCGAATGTTCGGGTGTTTGGAGCCTGAATTTGAGATATAAACGGGTACAGAAGATATTATCCACATTTCGACTTTTGGGAACCTAAAAGATCGATTTTCAGTATGTTTTGGGCCTGTATATTGAAAATACTCTAATACGGAGTAGGCATGTACAGATCGCTTCTGGGACCCCAAAATATCGAATTTTAGGGTGTTTTGGGCCTGAATTTGATATATCGACTTTGGGCACCTAAAATATCGATTTTTAGCATTTTTTGGGCCTATATTTTGAAAATATTCTAGCACTGAGTAGGCATGTACAGATTGCTTCTGGGACCCCAAAATATCAAATTTTCGGGTGTTTTGATCCTGAATTTGAGATTTAAACGGGTGCAGAAGATGCATGCACATATCGACTTTGGAAACTTAAAATATCGATTTTTTGCATGTTTTGAGCCTACATTTTGAAAACATTCTAACTAGGAGTAGGCATGTACAGATCGCTTCTAGGACCCAAAAATACCGAATTTTCGGTTGTTTTGAGCCTGAATTTGAGATATAAACGGGTACAGAAGATGCATGCACATATCGACTTTGGACACTTAAAATATCGATTTTTAGCATGTTTTGAGCCTATATTATGAAAACATTCTAGCACTGAGTATTCATGTACAGCTCGCTTCTGGGACCCAAAAATATCGAATTTTCGGGTGTTTTGAGCCTGAATTTGAGATATAAACGAGTGCAGAAGATGCATACACATATTAACTTTGGGCACCAAAAATATCGATTTTCAGCATGTTTTGGGCCTGTATCTGAGTACGAATGTACAGATCACTTCTGGGACCCCAAAATATCGAATTTTCGGGTGTTTTGAGCCTGAATTTGAGATATAAACGGGTACAGAAGATGCATGCACATATCGACTTTTGGGCACCTAAAAGATCGATTTTCAGTATGTTTTGGGCTTGTATTTTGAAAATACTCTAACACGGAGTGGGCATGTACAGTTCGCTTCTGGGACCCCAAAATATCGAATTTTCGGGTGTTTTGGGCCTGAATTTGATATATCAACTTTGGGCACCTAAAATATCGATTTTCAGAATGTTTTGGGCCTGTATTTTGAAAATACTCTAACACGGAGTATGCAGGTACAGATCGCTTCTGGGACCCCAAAATATCGAATTTTCGGGTGTTTGGAGCCTGAATTTGAGATATAAAAGGGTACAGAAGATGCATCCACATATCGACTTTTGGGCACCAAAAAGATAGATTTTCAGTATGTTTTGGGCCTGTATATTGAAAATACTCTAACACGGAGTAAGCATGTACAGATCGATTCTGGGACCCCAAAATATCGAATTTTCGTGTGTTTTTGGCCACAATTTTAATATCGACTTTGGGCACCTAAAGTATCAATTTTTAGCATGTTTTGGGCCTATATTTTGAAAATATTCTAGCACTAAGTAGGCATGTACAGATCACTTCTTGGACCCCAAAATATCGAATTTTTGGGTGTTTTGAGCCTGAATTTGAGATATAAACGGGTACTGAAGATGCATGCACATATCGACTTTCGAAACTTAAAATATCGATTTTTTGCATGTTTTGAGCCTACATTTTTAAAACATTCTAGCACTGAGTAGGCATGTACAAATCGCTTCTGGGACCCTAAAATACCGAATTTTCGGTTGTTTTGAGCCTGAATTTGAGATATAAACGGGTACAGAAGATGCATGAACATATCGACTTTTGGGCACCTAAAAGATCGATTTTCAGTATGTTTTAGGCTTGTAATTTGAAAATACTCTAACACGGAGTAGGCATGTACAGTTCGCTTCTGGGACCCCAAAATATCGAATTTTCGGGTGTTTTGGGCCTGAATTTGAGATATCGACTTTGGGCACCTAAATTATCGATTTTTCGCATGTTTTGGGCCTATATTTTAAAAACAATCTAGCACTGAGTAGGCATGTACAGATCGCTTCTGGGACCCCAAAATACCGAATTTTCGGGTGTTTTGAGCCTGAATTTGAGATATAAACGGGTACAGAAGATGCATGCACATATCGATTTTTGGGCACATAAAAGATCGATTTTCAGTATGTTTTGGGCTTGTATTTTGAAAATACTCTAACACGGAGTAGGCATGTACAATTCGCTTCTGGGACCCCAAAATACCGAATTTTCGGGTGTTTTGAGCCTGAATTTGAGATATAAACGGGTCCAGAAGATGCATGCACATATCGACTTTGGACACTTATAATTTCGATTTTTAGCATGTTTTAAACCTATATTTTGAAAAAATTCTAGCACTGAGTAGGCAAGTACAAATCGCTTCTGGAACCAAAGTTTTTTCGAATTTTCGGGTGTTTTGAGGTTGAATTTGGGATATAAACGGGTGCAGAAGATGCATACACATATTGACTTTGGTCACCTAAAATATCGATTTTCAGCATGTTTTGGGCCTGTATTTTGAAAATACTCTAACACGGAGTAGGCAAGTACAGATCACTTCTGGGACCCCAAAATATCGAATTTTCGTGTGTTTGGAGCCTGAATTTGAGATATAAACGGGTACAGAAGATTCATGCACATATCGACTTTTGGGCACCTAAAATATCGATTATCTGTATGTTTTGGGCCTGTATTTTATAAATACTCTAACACGGAGTAGGTATGTACAGATCGCTTCTAGGACCCCAAAATATAGAATTTTCGGGTGTTTAAGGACTGAATTTGAGATATCGATATTGGGCACCTAAAATATCGATTTCTAGCATGTTTTGGGCCTATATTTTGAAAACATTCTAGAACTGAGTAGGCATGTACAGATCGCTTCTGGGACCCCAAAATATCGAATTTTCGGGTGTTTTAAGCCTGAATTTGAGATATAAACGGTTACAGAAAATGCATGCACATATTGACTTTGGGCACCTTAAATATCGATTTTCAGCATGTTTTGGGCCTGTATTTTGAAAATACTCTAACACGGAGTAGGCATGTACAGATCGCTTCTTGGACCCCAAATTATCGAATTTTTGGGTGTTTGGAGCCTGAATTTGAAATATAAACGGGTACAGAAGATGCATGCACATATCGACTTTGGACACTTAAAATATCGATTTTTAGCATGTTTTGTGCCTATATTTTGAAAACATTCTAGCACTGAGGAGGCTTGTACAGATCGCTTCTGGGACCAAAAAATATCGAATTTTCGGGTGTTTTGAGGTTGAATTTGGGATATAAACGGGTGCAGAAGATGCATACACATATTGACTTTGGTCACCTAAAATATCGATTTTCAGCCTGTTTTGGGCCTGTATTTTGAAAATACTCAAACACGGAGTGGGTATGTACAGATCGCTTCTAGGACCCCAAAATATCGAATTTTCGGGTGTTTAAGGACTGAATTTGAGATATCGACTTTGGGCACCTAAAATATCGATTTTTAGCATGTTTTGGGCCTATATTTCGAAAACATTCTAGCACTGAGGAGGCATGTACAGATCGCTTCTGGGACCCCGAAATATCGAATTTTCGGGTGTTTTGAGCCTGAATTTGAGATATAAACGGGTACAGAAAATGCATGCACATATCGACTTTTGGGCACTTAAAATATCGATTTTGAGCATGTTTTGGGTCTGTATCTTGAAAACATTCTGACACGGAGTAGGAATGTACAGATCGCTTCTAAGACCCGAAAATACCGAATTTTCGGGTGTTTCGGGCATGAATTTGATATATCGACTTTGGGCACCTAAAATATAGATTTTCAGAATGTTTTGGGCCTGTATTTTGAAAATACTATAACACGGAGTATGCAAGTACAGATCGCTTCTGGGACCCCAAAATATCGAATTTTCGGGTGTTTGGAGCCTGAATTTGAGATATAAACGGGTACAGAAGATGCATCCACATATCGACTTTTGGGCACCAAAAAGATCGATTTTCAGTATGTTTTGGGTCTGTATACTGAAAATACTCTAACACGGAGTAGGCATGTACAGATCGATTCTGGGACCCCTAAATATCGAATTTTCGTGTGTTTTTTGCCTCAATTTGAGATATCGACTTTGGGCATCTAAAATATCTATTTTTAGCATGTTTTGGGGCTATATTTTGAAAATATTCTAGCACTAAGTAGGCATGTACAGATCGCTTCTGGGACCAAAAAATATCGAATTTTCGGGTGTTTTGAGGTTGAATTTGGGATATAAACGGGTGCAGCAGATGCATACACATATTGACTTTGGGCACCTAAAATATCGATTTTCAGCATGTTTTGGACCTGTATTTTGAAAATACTCTAACAGGGAGTAGGTATGTACAGATCGCTTTTGGGACCCCAAAATACCGAGTTTTCGGGTGTTTTGTGCCTGAATTTGAAATATAAACGGGTACAGAAGATGCATGTACATATCGACTTTTGCGCACCTAAAATATCGATTTTCAGTAAGTTTTGGGCCTGTAATTTGAAAATACTCTAACACGAAGTAGGCATGTACAGTTTGCTTCTGGGACCCCAAAATATCGAATTTTCGGGTGTTTTGGGCCTGAATTTGAGATATCGACTTTGGGCACCTAAAATATCGATTTTTATCATGTTTTGTGCCTATATTTTAAAAACATTCTAGCACTGAGTAGGCATGTACAGATCGCTTCTGGGACCCCAAAATACAGAATTTTCGGGTGTTTTGAGGTTGAATTTGAGATATAAACAAGTGCAGAAGATGCATACACATATTAACTTTGGGCACCTAAAATTTCGATTTTCAGCATGTTTTGGGCCTGTATCTTAGTAGCCATGTACAGATCGCTTCTGGGACCCCAAAATATCGAATTTTCGGGTGTTTGGAGCCTGAATTTGAGATATAAACGGGTACAGAAGATGCATGCACATATCGACTTTTGGGCACCTAAAAGATCGATTTTCAGTATGTTATGGGCCTGTATTTTGAAAATACTCTAACACGGAGTAGGCATGTACAGTTCGCTTGTGGGACCCCAAAATATCGAATTTTCAGGTGTTATGGGCCTGAATTTGAGATATCGACTTTAGGCACCTAATATATCGATTTTTAGCATGTTTTGAGCCTATATTTTGAAAACATTCTAGCACTGAGTAGGCATGTATAGATCACTTCTGGGACCCCAAAATATCGAATTTTCGGGTGTTTTGATCCTGAATTTGAAATATTAACGGGTACAGAAGATGCATGCACATATCGACTTTGGTCACTTAAAATATCGATTTTTAGCATGTTTTGAGCCTATATTTTGAAAACATTCTAGCACTGAGTTGGCATGTACAGTTCGCTTCTGGGTCCCAAAAAATATCGAATTTTCGGGTGTTTTGAGGTTGAATTTGAGATAAAAACGGGTACAGAAGATGCATACACATATTGACTTTGGTCACCTAAAATATCGATTTTCAGCATGTTTTGGGCCTGTATTTTGAAAATACTCTAACATGGAGTAGACAAGTACAGATCGCTTCTGGGACCCCAAAATATCGAATGTTCGGGTGTTAGGAGCCTGAATTTGAGATATAAACGGGAACAGAAGATACATCCACATATCGACTTTTGGGCACCTAAAAGATCGATTTTCAGTATGTTTTGGGCCTGTATATTGAAAATACTCTAACACGGAGTAGGCATGTACAGATCTCTTCTGGGACCCTAAAATATCGAATTTTCGGGTCTTTTGGGCCTGAATTTGAGATATCGACTTTGGGCACCTAAAATATCGATTTTTAGCATGTTTTGGGCCTATATTTTGAAAATATTCTAGCACTGAGTAGGCATGTACAGATTGCTTCTGGGACCCCAAAATATCAAATTTTCGGGTGTTTTGAACCTGAATTTGAGATATAAACTTGTACAGAAGATGCATGCACATATCGACTTTGGACACTTAAAATAACGATTTTTAACATGTTTTTGAGCCTATATTTTGAAAACATTCTAGCACTGAGTATTCATGTACAGATCGCTTCTGGGACCCAAAAATATCGAATTTTCGGGTGTTTTGAGGTTGAATTTGGGATATAAACGGGTGCAGAAGATGCATACACATATTGACTTTGTGCACCTAAAATATCGATTTTCAGCATGTTTTGAGCCTGTATCTGAGTAGGCATGTACAGATCGCTTCTGGGACCCCAAAATATCGAATTTTCGGGTGTTTGGAGCCTGAATTTGAGATATAAACGGGTACAGAAGATGCATGCACATATCGACTTTTGGGCACCTAAAAGATCGATTTTCAGTATGTTATGGGCCTGTATTTTGAAAATACTCTAACACGGAGTAGGCATGTACAGATCGCTTCTGGGACCCAAAAACATCGATTTTTCAGGTGTTTTTGGCCTGAATTTGAGATATCGACTTTGGGCACCTAAAATATCGATTTTTAGCATGTTTTGGGCCTATATTTTGAAAACCTTCTAGCACTGAGTAGGCATGTAGAGTTCGCTTCTGGGGTCCAAAAAATATCGAATTTTCGGGTGTTTTGAGGTTGAATTTGGGATATAAATGGGTGCAGAAGATGCATACACATATTGACTTTGGTCACCTAAAATATCGATTTTCAGCATGTTTTGGGCCTGTATTTTGAAAATACTCTAACACGGAGTAGGCAAGTACAGATCGCTTCTGGGACCCCAAAATATCGAATTTTCGGGTGTTTGGAGCCTGAATTTGAGATATAAACGGGTACAGAAGATACATCAACATATTGACTTTTGGGCACCTAAAAGATCGATTTTCAGTATGTTTTGGGCCTGTATATTGAAAATACTCTTACACGGAGTAGGCATGTACAGATCGATTCTGGTACTCCAAAATATCGAATTTTTGGGTGTTTTGGGCCTGAATTTGAGATATCGACTTTGGGCTCCTAAAATATCGATTTTTAGCATGTTTTTGGGCCTATATTTCGAAAATATTTTAGCACTGAGTAGGCATGTACAGATCGCTTCAGGGACCACAAAATATCAAATTTTCGAGTGTTTTGATCCTGAATTTGAGATATAAACGGGTACAGAAGATGCATTCACATATCGACTTTTGGGCACCTAAAATATCGATTTTGAGCATGTTTTGGGTCTGTATCTTGAAAACATTCTAACTAAGAGTAGGCATGTACAGATCGCTTCTAGGACCCAAAAATACCGAATGTTCGGGTTTTTTGAGGTTGAATTTGGGATATAAACGGGTGCAGAAGATGCATACACATATTAACTTTGGGCACCTAAAATATCGATTTTCAGCATGTTTTGGGCCTGTATCTGAGTAGGCATGTACAGATCGTTTCTGGGACCCCAAAATATCAAATTTTCGGGTGTTTGGAGCCTGAATTTGAGATATAAACGGGTACAGAAGATGCATACACATATCGACTTTTAAGCACCTAATAGATCGATTTTCAGTATGATATGGGCCTGTATTTTGAAAATACTCTAACACGGAGTAGGCATGTACAGTTCGCTTCTGGGACCCCAAAATATCGATTTTTCGGGGATTATTGGACCTGAATTTGAGATATCGACTTTGGGCACATAAAATATCGATTTTTAGCATGTTTTGGGCCTATATTTTGAAAATGTTCTAGCACTAAGTAGGCATGTACAGATCACTTCTGGGACCCCAAAATATCGAATTTTCGGGTGTTTTGATACTGAATTTGAGATATAAACGGGTACAGAAGATGCATGCACATATCGACTTTGGACACTTAAAATATCGATTTTTAGCATGTTTTGAGACTATATTTTGAAAATATTCTAGCACTGACTAGGCATGTACAGTTCACTTCTGGGACCTAAAAAATATCGAATTTTCGGGTGTTTTGAGGTTGAATTTGAGATATAAACGGGTGCAGAAGATGCATACACATATTGACTTTGGTCACCTAAAATATCGATTTTCAGCATGTTATGGGCCTGTATTTTGAAAATATTCTAACACGGAGTAGGCAAGTACAGATTGCTTCTGGGACCTCAAAATATCGAATTTTCGGGTGTTTTGAGGTTGAATTTGAGATATAAAAGAGTGCAGAAGATGCATACACATATTAACTTTAGTCACCTAAAATATCGATTTTTAGCATGTTTTGAGCCTATATTTTGAAAACATTCTAGCACTGACTAGGCATGTACAGTTCCCTTCTGGGACCCAAAAAATATCGGATTTTTGGGTGTTTTGAGGTTTAATTTGGGATATAAACGGGTGCAGAAGATGCATACACATATTGACTTTGGGCACCTAAATTATCGATTTTCACCATGTTTTGGGCATGTATTTTGAAAATGCTCTAACACGGAGTAGACATCTACAGATCGCTTCTGGGATCCCAAAATATCGAGTTTTCAGGTGTTTTTGGCCTGAATTTGAGATATCGACTTTGGGCACCTAAAATATCGATTTTGAGCATGTTTTGGGCCTATATTTTAAAAATAATCTAGCACTGAGTAGGCATGTTCAAATCGCTTCTGGGACCCAAAATATCGAATTTTCGGATGTTTTGAGGTTGAATTTGGAATATAAACGGGTGCAGATGATGCATACACATATTGACTTTGGGCACCTAAAATATCTATTTTTAGCATGTTTTGGACCTGTATCTGAGTAGGCATGTACAGATCGCTTCTGGGACCATGAAATATCGAATTTTCAGGTGTTTGGAGCCTGAATTTGAGATATAAACGGGTACAGAAGATGCACGCACATATCGACTTTTGGGCACCTAAAAGATCGATTTTCAGTATGTTTTGGGTCTGTATCTTGAAAACATTCTCACTAGGTATAGGCATGTACAGTTCGCTTCTAGGACCCAAAAATACCGAATTTTCGGGTGTTTTGAGCCTGAATTTGAGATATAAACGGGTACAGAAGATGCATGCACATATTGACTTTGGGCACCTAAAATATCGATAATTAGCATGTTTTGGGCCTATATTTTAAAAATATTCAAGTGCTGAGTAGGCATGTACATATCACTTTTAGGACTCCAAAATATCGAACTGTCGGGTGTTTTGAGCCTGAATTTGAGATATAAACGGGTACAGAAGATGGATGCACATATCGACTTTAGACACTTAAAATATCGATTTTCAGCATGTTTTGAGCCTATATTTTGAAAACATTCTAGCACTGAGTAGGCATGTACAGATCGCTTCTGGGTCCAAAAAATATCGAATTTTCGGGTGTTTTGGGGTTGAATTTGGGATATAAACGGTTGCAGAAGATGCATACACATATTGACTTTGGGCACCTAAAATATCGATTTTCAGCATGTTTTGGGCCTGTATTTTGAAAATATTCTAACACGGAGTCGGAATGTACAGATCGCTTCTGGGACCCAAAAATATCGAATTTTCGGGTGTTTTGAGCCTGAATTTGAGATATAAACGGGTTCAGAAGATTCATGCACATATTGACTTTGGACACCTAAAATATAGATTTTCAGCATGTTTTGGGCCTGTATTTTGAAAATACTAAAACACGGAGTAGGCATGTACAGATCGCTTCTGGGACCCCAAAATATCGAATTTTCGGGTGTTTTGATCCTGAATTTGAGATATAAACGGGTACTGAAGATGCATGCACATATCGACTTTTGGTCACCTAAAATACCGATTTTGAGCATGTTTTGGGTCTGTATCTTGAAAACATTCTTACTAGGTGTAGGCATGTACAGTTCGCTTCTAGGACCCCAAAATACCGAATTTTCGGGTGTTTTGAGCCTGAATTTGAAATATAAACGGGTACAGAAGATGCATGTACATATCGACTTTAGACACTTAAAATATCGATTTTTAGCATGTTTTCAGCCTTTACTTTGAAAACATTCGAGCACTGAGTAGGCATGTACAGATCGCTTCTGGGACCCAAAATATCGAATTTTCGGGTGTTTTAATGTTGAACTTTTAATATAAACGGGTGAAGAAGATACATACACATATTGACTTTGGGCACCTAAACTAGCGATTTTCAGCATGTTTTGGGCCTGTATTTTGAAAATGCTCTAACACGGAGTAGGCATGTACAGATCGCTTCTGGGATCCCAAAATATCGAGTTTTCAGGTGTTTTTGGCCGGAATTTGAGATATCGACTTTGGGCACCTAAAATATCGATTTTTATCATGTTTTGGGCCTATATTTTGAAAATAATCTAGCACTGAGTAGGCATGTACAGATCGCTTCTGGGACCATGAAATATCGAATTTTCGGGTGTTTTGAGCCTGAATTTGAGATATAAACGGGTACAGAAGATGCACGCACATATCGACTTTTGGGCACCTAAAAGATCGATTTTCAGTATGTTTTGGGCCTCTAATTTGAAAATACTCACACGGAATATTCATGTACAAATCGCTTCGGGGACCGCAAAATATCAAATTTTCGGGTGTTTTGTGCCTGAATTTCAGATATCGACTTTTGACACCTAAAATATCGATAATTAGCATGTTTTGGGCTTATATTTTAAAAATATTCAAGCGCTTAGTAGGCATGTACATATCGCTTCTGGGACTCCAAAATATCGAATTTTTTGGTGTTTTGAGGCTGAATTTGAGATATAAACGGGTACAGAAGATTCATGCACATATCGACTTTGAAAACTTAAAATATCGATTTTTAGCATGTTTTGAGCCTATATTTTGAAAACATTCTAGCACTGAGTAGGCATGTACAGATCGTTTCTGGGACCCCAAAATATCGAATTTTCGGGTGTTTTGGGCCTGAATTTGATATATCGACTCTAGGCACCTAAAATATCGATTTTTAGCATGTTTTGGGTCTATATTTTGAAAATATTCTAGCACTGAGTAGGCATGTGTAGATTGCATCAGGGACCACAAAATATCGAATTTTCAAGTGTTTTGAGCCGGAATTTGAGATATAAACGGGTACTGAATATGCATGCACATATCGACTTTTGGGCACCTAAAATATCGATTTCGAGCATGTTTTGGGTCTGTATCTTGAAAACACTCTAACTAGGAGTAGGCATGTACAGATCGCTTCTAGGACCCAAAATTACCGAATTTTCGGGTGTTTTGAGCCTGAATTTGAGTTATAAACGGGTACAGAAGATGCATGCACATATCGACTTTGGACACTTAAAATATCGATTTGTAGCATGTTTTGAGCCTATATTTTGAAAACATTCTAGCACTGAGTAGGGATGTACAGATCGCTTCTGGGAACCCAAAATATCGAATTTTCGGGTGTTTTTGAGGATGAATTTGGAATATAATCTGGTGTAGAAGATGCATGCACGTATTGTCTTTGGGCACCTAAAATATAGATTTTCAGCATGTTTTGGGCCTGTATTTTGAAAATACTATAGCACGGTGTAGACATGTACAGATCGCTTCTAGAACCTCAAAATATCGAATTTTCGGGTTTTTCGAGCCTGAATTTGAGATATAAACGGGTACTGAAGATGCATGCACATATCAATTTTTGGGCACCTAAAATATCGATTTGGAGCATGTTTTGGGTCTGTATCTTGAAATCATTCTAACTAGGAGTAGGCATGTACATATCGCTTCTAGGACCCACAAATACCGAATTTTCGGGTGTTTTGAGCCTGAATTTAAGATATAAACGGGTACAGAAGATCGACTTTGGACACTAAAAATATCGATTTTTAGCATGTTTTTAGCCTATATTTTGAAAACATTCTAGCACTGAGTAGGCATGTACGGATCGCTCCTGGGACCCAAAAATATCGAATTTTAGGGTGTTTTGAGGTTGAATTTGAGATATAAACGGGTACAGAAGATGCATGCCCATATCGACTTTTGGGCACCTAAAAGATCGATTTTCAGTATATTTTGGGCCTGTATTTCGAAAGTACTCTAACACGGAGTAGGCATGTGCAGATCGCTTCAGGGACCCCAAAATATCGAATTTTCAAGTGTTTTGAGTCTGAATTTGAGATATAAACGGGTACTGAAGATGCATGCACATATCGACTTTTGGGCACCTAAAATATCGATTTCGAGCATGTTTTGGGTCTGTGTCTTGAAATCACACTAACTAGGAGTAGGCATGTACAGATCGCTTCTAGGACCCTAAAATACCGAACTTTCGGGTGTTTTGAGCCTGAATTTGAGATATAAACGGGTACAGAAGATGCATGCACATATCGACTTTGGACACTTAAAATATCGATTTTTAGCATGTTTTGAGCCTATATTTTGAAAACATTCTAGCACTGAGTAGGCATGTACAGATCGCTTCTGGGAAACTCAAAATATCGAATTTTCGGGTGTTTTTGAGGATGAATTTGGAATAAAATCTTGCGCAGAAGATGCATGTACGTATTGACTTTGGGCACCTAAAATATCGATTTTGAGCATGTTTTGGGTCTGTATCATGAAAACATTCTAGCACTGAGTAGGCATGTACAGATCGCTTCTGAGACCCAAAAATATCGAATTTTCGAGTGTTTTGAGGTTGAATTTGAGATATAAACGGGTACAGAAGATTAATGCACATATTGACTTTGGGCACCTAAAAGATCGATTTTTAGCATGTTTTGCGCCTGTATTTAGAAATTTCTCTAACACGGGGTAGGCATGTACAGATCGCTTCTGGAACCTCAAAATATCGTATTTTCGAGTGTTTTGAGCCTGAATTTGAGATATAAACGGGTACTGAAGATGCATGCACATATCGACTTTGGACAATTAAAATATTGATTTTTAGCATGTTTTGAGCCTATATTTTGAAAACATTCTAGCGCTGAGTAGGCATGTACAGATCGCTTCTGAGACCCCAAAATATCGAATTTTCGGGTGTTTGGAGCCTTAATTTGAGATATAAATGGGTACACAAGATGCATGTACATATTGACTTTGGGCACCTAAAAGATCGATTTTCAGCATGTTTTGGGCCTGTATTTAAAAAATACTCTAACACGGATTAGGCATGTATCGATCGCTTCTGGGGCCTCAAAATATCGAATTTTCGGGTGTTTTGAGGTTGAATTTGAGATATAAACGGGTACAGAAGATGCATGCACATATCGACTTTTGTGCACCTAAAAGATCGATTTTCAGTATGTTTTGGGCCTGTATTTTGAAAATACTCTAACATGGAGTTGGCATGTATCGATCGCTTCTGAGACCCCAAAATATCGAATTTTCGGGTGTTTGGAGCCTGAATTTGAGATATAAACGGGTACAGAAGATGCAGGCACATATTGACTTTGGGCACTTAAAAGATCGATTTTTAGCATGTTTTGCGCCTGTATTCAGAAAATTCTATAACACGGGGTAGGCATGTACAGATCGCATCTGCGACCCCACAATATCGAATTTTGGGGTGTTTTGAGGTTGAAATTGGGATATAAACGGGTGCAGAAGATTCATACATATATTGACTTTGTGCACCTAAAATATCGATTTTCAACATGTTTTGAGCCTGTATTTTTAAAATACTCTAACACGGAGTAGGCATGTACAGATCCCTTCTAGGACCCAAAAATACCGAACTTTCGGGTATTTTGAGCCTGAATTTGAGATATAAACGGGTACAGAAGATCCATGCACATATCGACTTTGGACACATAAAATATCGATTTTTAGCATGTTTTGAGCCTATATTTTGAAAATATTCTAGCACTGAGTAGGCATGTACAGATCGCTTCTGGGATCCAAAAATATAAAATTTTCGGGTGTTTTTAAGGTTGAATTTGGGATGCAAACGGGTGCAGAAGATGCATACATATATTGACTTTGGGCACCTAAAATATCGATTTTCAGAATGTTTTGGGCCTGTATCTGACTAGGCATGTACAGATCGCTTCTGGGACCCCAAAATATCAAATTTTCGGGTGTTTGGAGCTGAATATGAAATATAAACGGGTACAGAAGATGCATGCTCATATCGACTTTTGGGCACCTAAAAGATCGATTTTCAGTATATTTTGGGCCTGTATTTTGAAAATACTCTAACACGGAGTAGGCATGTACAGATCGCATCTGGGACCCGAAAATAACGAATTTTCGGGTGTTTTGAGCCTGAATTTGAGATATAAACTGGTACAGAAGATGCATGCGCATATTGACTTTGGGCACCAAAAATATCGATTTTCAGAATTTTTTGGGCCCGTATTTTGAAAATACTCTAACACGGAGTAGGCTTGTACAGATCGTTTCTGGGACCTCAAAATATTAATTTTCCGGGTGTTTTGAGCCTGAATTTAAAATATAAACGTGTACTGAAGATGCATGCACATATCGACTTTTGGGCACCTATAATATCGATTTTGAGCATGTGTTGGTCTGTATCTTGAAAACATTCTAACTAGGAGTAGGCATGTACAGATCGCTTTTAGGACTCTAAAATCCCGAAGTTTCGGGTGTTTTGAGCCTGAATTTGAGATATAAACGGGTACAGAGAAGATGCATGCACATATCGACTTTGGACACTTAAAATATCGATTTTTAGCATGGTTTTAGCCTATATTTTGACCCAAAATATCGAATTTTCGGGTGTTTTGAGGTTGAATTTGGGATATAAACGGGTGAAGAAGATGCATACACATATTGAATTTGTTCACCTATAATATCGATTTTCAGCATGTTTTGGGCCTATATCTGAGTAGGCATGTACAGATCGCTTCTGGGACCCCAAAATATCAAATATTCGGGTGTTTGGAGCCTGAATTTGGGATATAAATGGGTACAGAAGATGCATACACATATTGACTTTGGGCACCTAAAAGATCGATTTTCAGCATGTTTTTTGCCTGTATTTAAAAAATACTCTAACACGGATTAGGCATGTATCGATCGCTTCTGGGACCTCAAAATATCGAATTTTCGGTTTTTTTGAGGTTGAATTTGAGATATAAACAGGTACAGAAGATGCATACACATATTGACTTTGGGCACCTAAAATATCGATTTTCAACATGTTTTTGGCCTGTATTTTGAAAATACTCTAACACGGAGTAGGCATGTACAGATCGCTTCTAGGACCCAAAAATACCGAATTTTCGGGTGTTTTGCGCCTGAATTTGAGATATTAACGGGGATAGAGGATCCATGCACATATTGAACTTGGGCACCTAAAAGATCGATTTTTAGCATGTTTTGCGCCTGTATTCAGAAAATTCTATAACACGGGGTAGGCATGTACAGATTGCATCTGCGACCCCACAATATCGAATTTTCGGGTGTTTTGAGGTTGAAATTAGGATATAAACGGGTGCAGAAGATGCATACACATATTGACTTTGGGCACCTAAAATATCGATTTTCAACATGTTTTGAGCCTGTATTTTGAAAATACTATAGCACGGAGTAGGCATGTACAGATCGCTTCTAGGACCCAAAAATATCGAATTTTCAGGTGTTTTGAGCCTGAATTTGAGATATAAACGGGTACAGAAGATCCATGCACATATCGACTTTGGACACATAAAATATCGATTTCTTAGCATTTTTTGAGCCTATATTTTAAAAATAATCTAGCACTGAGTAGGCATGTACAGATCGCTTCTGGGATCCAAAAATGTAAAATTTTCGGGTGTTTTTAAGGTTGAATTTGGGATATAAACGGGTGCAGAAGATGCATACACATATTGACTTTGGGCACCTAAAATATCGATTTTCAGAATGTTTGGGCCTGTATCTGACTAGGCATGTACAGATCGCTTCTGGGACCTCAAAATATCAAATTTTCGGGTGTTTGGAGCTGAATTTGAAATATAAACGGGTACAGAAGATCACATGATCATATCGACTTTTGGGCACGTAAAGGATCGATTTTCAGTATATTTTGGGCCTGTATTTTAAAAATACTCTAACACGGAGTAGGCAAGTACAGTTCGATTGTGGGACCCCAAAATATCGAATTTTCGGGTGTTTTGAGGTTAAATTTGGGATATAAACGGGTGCAAAAGATGCATACACATATTGAGTTTGGGCACCTAAAATATCGATTTTCAGCATGTTTTCGGCCTGTATCTGAGTAGGCATGTACAGATCCCTTCTGGGACCCCAAAATATCGAGTTTTCGGGTGTTTTGAGCCTGAATTTGAGATATAAACGGGTACAGAAGATGCATGCACGTATTGACTTTGGGCACCTAAAATATCGATTTTCAGCATGTTTTGGGCCTGTATTTTAAAAATACTCTAACACGAAGTAGGCATGTACAGGTCGCTTCTGAGACCCCAAAATATCGAATTTTCGGGTGTTTTGAGAATGAATTTGAGATATAAACGGGAGCAAAAGATGCATACACATATCGACTTTGGACACCTAAAATATCGATTTTTAGCATGTTTTGGGCCTGTATTTTGAAAATACTAAAACACGGAGTAGGCATGTACAGATCGCTTCTTGGACCCCAAAATATCGAATTGTCGGGTGTTTTGAGCCTTAATATGAGATATAAACGGGTACAAAAGATGCATGCATATATCGACTTTGGGCACCTAAAATATCGATTTTTAGCATGTTTTGGGCCTATATTTTGAGAACATTCTAGCACTGAGTAGGCATGTACAGATCGCTTCTGGGACCCCGAAATATCGAATTTTCGGGTGTTTTAAGCCTGAATTTGAGATATAAACGGGTGAAGAAGATGCATACACATATTAACTTTGGGCACCTAAAATATCGATTTTCAGCATGTTTTGGGCCTATATCTGAGTAGGCATGTACAGATCGCTTCTGGGACCCCAAAATATCGAATTTTCGGGTGTTTGGAGCCTGAATTTAAGATATAAACGGGTACAGAAGATGCATGCACATATCGACTTTTGGGCACCTAAAAGATCGATTTTCAGTATGTTTTGGGCCTGTATTTTGAAAATACTCTAACACGGAGTAGACATGTACAGATCGCTTCTGGGACCCCAAAATATCGAATTCTCGGGTGTTTTGGGCCTTAATTTGAGATATCGACTTTTGGCACCGAAAATATCGATTTTTAGCATGTTTTTGGCATATATTTTGAAAATATTCTAGCAATGAGTAGGTATGTACAGATCGTTTCTGGGACCCCAAAATATTGAATTTTCGGGTGTTTTGAGCCTGAATTTAGGATATAAACGGGTACAGAAGATGCATGCGCATATTGACTTTGGGCACCTAAAATATCGATTTTCAGCATGTTTTGGGCCTGTATTTTGAAAATACTCTAACACAAAGTAGGCATGTACAGATCGCTTCTGGGACCCCAAAATATCGAATTTTTGGGTGTTTTGAGCCTGAATTTCAGATATAAACGGGTACTGAAGATGCATCCACATATTGACTTTGGGCACCTAAAATATCAACATTTCAGCATGTTTTAGGCCTGTATTTTGAAAATACTCTAACACGGAGTAGGCATGTACAGATCGCTTCTGGGACCCCAAAATATCGAATTTTCGGGTGTTTTGGGCCTGAATTTGAGATATCAACTTTGGGCACCTAAAATATCGATTTTTTAGCATGTTTTGGCCCTATATTTTGAGAATATTCTAGCACTAAGTAGGCATGTACAGATCACTTCTGGGACCCCGAAATATCGATTTTTCGGGTGTTTTTGAGCCTGAATTTGAGATATAAACGGGTACAGAATATGCATGCACATATCGACTTCGGACACTTAAAATATCGATTTTTAGCATGTTTTGAGCCGATATTTTGAAAACATTCTAGCACTGAGTAGGCATGTACAGATTGCTTCTGGGACCCCATAATATCGAATGTTCGGGTGTTTTGAGGTTGAATTTGGGATATAAACGGGTGCAGAAGATGTATACACATATTGACTTTGGCACCTAAAATATCGATTTTCAGCATGTTTTGGGCCTGTATCAGAGTAGTCATGTACAGATCGCATCTGCGACCCCAAAATATCGAATTTTCGGGTGTTTTGAGCCTGAATTTGAGATATAAACGGGTACAGAGAATGCATTTACATATTGACTTTGGGCACCTAAAATATCGATTTTCACCATGTTTTGGGCCTGTAGTTTGAAAATACTCTAACACAGATCGCTTCTGGGACCCAAAAATATCGAATTTTCGGATGTTGTGAGCCTGAATTTGTGATATAAACAGGTACTGAAGATGCATGCACATATCGACTTTTGGGCACCTAAAATATCGATTTTGAGCATGTTTTAGGTCTGTATCTTGAAAACATTCCAACTAGGAGTAGGCATGTACATATTGCTTCTATTACCCAAAAATACCGAATTTTCGGATGTTTTGAGCCTGAATTTGAGATATAAACGGGTACAGAAGATGCATGCACATATTGACTTTAGACACTTAAAATATCGATTTTTGGCATGTTTTGAGCCTATATTTTGAAAACATTCTAGCACTGAGTAGGCATGTACAGATAGCTTCTGGGACATAAAAATATCGAATTTTTGGGTGTTTTGAGCCTGAATTTGAGATATAAACGGGTACAGACGATGCATGCACATATCGACATTGGACACTTAAAATATCGATTTTTAGCATGTTTTAAGCCTATATTTTGAAAACATTCTAGCACTGAGTAGGCATGTACAGATCGTTTCTGGGACCCAAAAATATCGAATTTTCGGGTGTTTTGTGGTTGAATTTGAGATATAAACGAGTGCAGAAGATGCATACACATATTGACTTTGGGCACCTAAAATATCGATTTTCAGCATGTTTTGGGTTGTATCTGAGTAGGCATGTACAGATCGCTTCTGGGACCCCAAAATATCGAATTTTCGGGTGTTTGGAGCCTGAATTTGAGATATAAACTGGTACAGAAGATGCATGCGCATATCGACTTTTGGGCACCTAAAAGATCGATTTTCAGTATGTTTTGGGCCTGTATATTGAAAATACTCTAACACGGAGTAGGCATGTTCAGATCGCTTCTGAGACCCCAAAATATAGAATTTTCGGGTGTTTTGGGCCTGAATTTGAGATATATACTTTGGGCACCTAAAATATCGATTTTTAGCATGTTTTTGGGCCTATATTTTGAAAATATTCTAGCACTGTGTAGGCATGTACAGATCGCTTCTGGGACCCCAAAATAATAATAATAATAATAATAATAAGCGGTTTATTGAGGTTGCAGCCATGAGGCTGAAAATATACAATACATTATATATATGGTTGATGATTGATGGGGATGGTTTTATATATACAACAATGAAAGATGTTATGATGGTGAAATGAATTTTAGACATAGTGTTATTTGTTGTTAATAATTCTGACCATAGATGGTATGGGACTGTTGTTATAGCGGTCAGTGCGTGCCCTTATCGGTGTTAAGATATTGGTATGCCTCGTCGATTGTCGTGGTGGTGGAAGGGAAGGGGGAAGCATATCTCGATGTCTCGGGTTGCTTAACAGTTCTATGCTAAATCGACGCAGAATGTTGTGGTGTACTGTGTCTAGGGAGACCATGCCAAGGGTGATAAGGTCCTCACTGTAGGTAGTATAGTCTGCCCCCAGTATTATACGACAAGCCCTTTTCTGTACACGTTCAAGCTGTTTCTTCTGTGTGGTGTTAATGGATGGAAACCAGCTTGGGGAGGCATAGGTGAGCTTGGAGAGTATAAACATATGATATATACTCCTCAACTCACACTGTGGTGTACCTAGGGACTTTAGCCTTCTCAGCATGTACAGACGGTAAGAGGCGGACTGGGTAGTGGTGGTAATATGATTCTTCCAGTCCATCTTGCTGTCCAGCATAATTCCCAGGATTTTGGTTGTTTCCACAACCTGGAGTGGGTGTCCCGCCAGTGTGACTGTCGGTGGTGGTACAGGTGTGTTGGATGTGTGCAGATGCATCACCACTGTCTTGTTGTGGTTGATACTGACGTTGTTGGCTTCAGTCCAAGCTTGTAGGTTGTCAAGTTGTTGTTGTAGTAGGTGGTAGTCAGGTGCAGTGTTGTCCACTACAACTCCCACAGTGGAGTCATCCACATACTTCCACCGGTGTGTGTCGGTCAGGGCATCATTAATGAGGATTAGGAAGCACAGAGGTCCCATCCTGGTCCCTTGAGGCACACCACATTTCAGTGTTTGTGGGAGAGACACTGCACCTTGATATCTTACCACCTGCTGTCGATCACTGAGGAAATCTGCCAACCACGCCACCAAGCCTGGCTCCATCCCAATACCAAGTGCCTTAATTATTATTACATTGTGGTCCACTAGGTCAAATGCCTTTTTAAAGTCAAGGAAAGTTAGTATTACTGAGGTCTTCCTTTGCTCTAAGTTCTTATATACAAAGTCAAGTAAGCTAATAAGGCAATGTGTGGTGGAGGATGACTTTATATTGCCAAACTGTTGGTTATCAATGAATTTTTTAATACTAGCTGAGGCCCAATCAAAAACAAAACTTTCACACAAAAGACTGGGGAGGGGAGTGATAGCAATGGGTCTCAACTGGTCAAAAGATTGGGGATTATTGACTTTAGGGGTTGGAGTGACATAAGCTGTCTTCCAATCTGTGGGTACTTTAAACTGACTTATGGATGCGTTGATAATAGAGCAAAGGGGGATGGCAAGCTCAACAGCAAACTCTTTATACAATGTAATAGGAAGGTCAATGGGAGTGGTGGAGCGTTTAAGTTTAAATTCTGAAAGTTTCTTGGCGACCTGATACTCTTGGACTCTGGGTGGCTGAGGGGAGGGGAGGTAGGCAGGTAGTTGGGATGGGTCAAACTCGGGTAAGCTTTGACATATGGCCGCAAAGTGGTCATTGAGGCGGCCTGCTGTATCCTCACTGGTATGTCCGTTAGTACAAGGGAGGGAGGGTGAGTGTTTACGCATCCCACACACATCCTTAATTTTGCTGTACCACTGACTGATGTTGGATTCCTTGAGATGTTGTATTTTTGTGGGGTAGTGTTTCAGTTTGGCTTTCCTGATTTCCCTAATGACTTTGTTGCGAAGACTGTTAAATCTTGCCTTGTCGGTGTAGAAGGCTTTGTTACGTTGTTTAATGAGTCTTTTTTATTCTGGTGGTAATCCATGGCATATCCGATGGGTGAACTGTCGTCGACTTTTCTGGGAAGAAGTGATGGTATGCTTGAGTGATGGTGGTAGAATAGTTCTCCCATTTGATGTCAACTTCACTGACAGTCAATACCTCAACCCACGGGTAATGTACCAGCCACTGTCCAAATCCCCTTATCAATGAGTCAGGTGTAGGTCTGTACTTCCTGATGATGGGAGGCTGGTGATGGGTGGTGGTGGGGATGGGAGTCCACAGGATGGAGAGGTGGGTACTCTTCCCCACTGGTGGCAAAGGTTGTGGTGGGAGGTACTGATTTGACAGGTCGGTGACAATCTCATCTAGGACACTCTGGTTGTGGGTTGGGAAATCAACAACTTGGCTGAGGGATAATGCATTTTCAAGTTCTTCAGTGTTAATTTCATTAAAGTCGCCACATATTATGAATTTTGCTGATGGATACCTAATTTTGAGGATGTCACATGTGTTAATAATATGTTCCATCAGCACTGCCTGAGATGGTGCACGTGGTGGATGGTAAATTAGGCAGTAGATAATGGAGGCCGTGAGTCTCGGGTGACAGGGAGGTGTTAACTTGACCCAAAGGACCTCCATTCCTTCTGGGATATCCACAATCAGGTGTAGGGGGTGGTATTTGTCCCGAGCAAATAAGGCTAACCCACCAACACGTTTATTTTCTCTAAGTCGAATTTTCGGGTGTTTTGAGCCTGAATTTGAGATATAAACGGGTACAGGAGTTGCATACATGCAGTATGTTTTGGGCCTGTATTTTGAAAATACTCTAACACGGAGTAGGCATGTAAAGTTCGCTTCTGGGACCCCAAAATATCGAATTTTCGGGTGTTTTGGGCCTGAATTTGAGATATCGACTTTGGGCACCTAAAATATCGATTTTTAGCATGTTTTGGGCCTATATTTTGAAAATATTCTAGCACTAAGTAGGCATGTACAGATCACTTCTGGGACCCCAAAATATCGAATTGTCGGTGTTTTGAGCCTGAATTTGATATATAAACGGGTATAGAAGATGCATTCACATATTGACTCTGGACACTTAAAATATCGATTTTTAGCATGTTTTAAGCCTATATTTTGAAAAAATTCTAACACGGAGTAGGCATGTACAGGTCGCTTCTGGGACCCCAAAATATCGAATTTTCGGGAGTTTTGAGAATGAATTTGAGATATAAACGGGAGCAAAAGATGCATACACATATCGACTTTGGACACCTAAAATATCGATTTTTAGCATGTTTTGGGCCTGTATTTTGAAAATACTAAAACACGGAGTAGGCATGTACAGATCGCTTCTTGGACCCCAAAATATCGAATTGTCGGGTGTTTTGAGCCTTAATATGAGATATAAACGGGTACAAAAGATGCATGCATATATCGACTTTAGACACTTAAAATATCGATTTTTAGCATGTTTTGAGCCTTTACTTTGAAAACATTCTAGGACTGAGTAGACATGTACAGATCGCTTCTGGGACCCAAAAATATCGAATTTTCGGGTGTTTTGGGCCTGAAATTGAGATATCGACTTTGGGCACCTGAAATATCGATTTTTAGCATGTTTTGGGCCTATATTCTGAAAATATTCTAGCAATGAGTAGGTATGTACAGATTGCTTCTGGGACCCCAAAATATCGAATTTTCCGGTGTTTAGGGCCTTAATTTGAGATATCGACTTTGTGCACCTAAAATATCAATTTTAGCATGTTTTAAGCCTGGATTTTGAAAATACTCTAACACGAAGTAGGCATGTACAGATCGTTTCTAGGACCCCAAAATATCGAATTTTCGGGTGTTTTCAGCCTAAATTTGAGATATAAACGGGTACAGAAGATGCATGCACATATCGACTTTTGGGCACCTAAAAGATCGATTTTCAGTATGTTTTGGGCCTGTATTTTGAAAATACTCTAACACGGAGTAGACATGTACAGATCGCTTCTGGGACCCCAAAATATCGAATTCTCGGGTGTTTTGGGCCTTAATTTGAGATATCGACTTTTGGCACCGAAAATATCGATTTTTAGCATGTTTTTGGCATATATTTTGAAAATATTCTAGCAATGAGTAGGTATGTACAGATCGTTTCTGGGACCCCAAAATATTGAATTTTCGGGTGTTTTGAGCCTGAATTTAGGATATAAACGGGTACAGAAGATGCATGCGCATATTGACTTTGGGCACCTAAAATATCGATTTTCAGCATGTTTTGGGCCTGTATTTTGAAAATACTCTAACACAAAGTAGGCATGTACAGATCGCTTCTGGGACCCCAAAATATCGAATTTTTGGGTGTTTTGAGCCTGAATTTCAGATATAAACGGGTACTGAAGATGCATCCACATATTGACTTTGGGCACCTAAAATATCAACATTTCAGCATGTTTTAGGCCTGTATTTTGAAAATACTCTAACACGGAGTAGGCATGTACAGATCGCTTCTGGGACCCCAAAATATCGAATTTTCGGGTGTTTTGGGCCTGAATTTGAGATATCAACTTTGGGCACCTAAAATATCGATTTTTTAGCATGTTTTGGCCCTATATTTTGAGAATATTCTAGCACTAAGTAGGCATGTACAGATCACTTCTGGGACCCCGAAATATCGATTTTTCGGGTGTTTTTGAGCCTGAATTTGAGATATAAACGGGTACAGAATATGCATGCACATATCGACTTCGGACACTTAAAATATCGATTTTTAGCATGTTTTGAGCCGATATTTTGAAAACATTCTAGCACTGAGTAGGCATGTACAGATTGCTTCTGGGACCCCATAATATCGAATGTTCGGGTGTTTTGAGGTTGAATTTGGGATATAAACGGGTGCAGAAGATGTATACACATATTGACTTTGGCACCTAAAATATCGATTTTCAGCATGTTTTGGGCCTGTATCAGAGTAGTCATGTACAGATCGCATCTGCGACCCCAAAATATCGAATTTTCGGGTGTTTTGAGCCTGAATTTGAGATATAAACGGGTACAGAGAATGCATTTACATATTGACTTTGGGCACCTAAAATATCGATTTTCACCATGTTTTGGGCCTGTAGTTTGAAAATACTCTAACACAGATCGCTTCTGGGACCCAAAAATATCGAATTTTCGGATGTTGTGAGCCTGAATTTGTGATATAAACAGGTACTGAAGATGCATGCACATATCGACTTTTGGGCACCTAAAATATCGATTTTGAGCATGTTTTAGGTCTGTATCTTGAAAACATTCCAACTAGGAGTAGGCATGTACATATTGCTTCTATTACCCAAAAATACCGAATTTTCGGATGTTTTGAGCCTGAATTTGAGATATAAACAGGTACAGAAGATGCATGCACATATTGACTTTAGACACTTAAAATATCGATTTTTGGCATGTTTTGAGCCTATATTTTGAAAACATTCTAGCACTGAGTAGGCATGTACAGATAGCTTCTGGGACATAAAAATATCGAATTTTTGGGTGTTTTGAGCCTGAATTTGAGATATAAACGGGTACAGACGATGCATGCACATATCGACATTGGACACTTAAAATATCGATTTTTAGCATGTTTTAAGCCTATATTTTGAAAACATTCTAGCACTGAGTAGGCATGTACAGATCGTTTCTGGGACCCAAAAATATCGAATTTTCGGGTGTTTTGTGGTTGAATTTGAGATATAAACGAGTGCAGAAGATGCATACACATATTGACTTTGGGCACCTAAAATATCGATTTTCAGCATGTTTTGGGTTGTATCTGAGTAGGCATGTACAGATCGCTTCTGGGACCCCAAAATATCGAATTTTCGGGTGTTTGGAGCCTGAATTTGAGATATAAACTGGTACAGAAGATGCATGCGCATATCGACTTTTGGGCACCTAAAAGATCGATTTTCAGTATGTTTTGGGCCTGTATATTGAAAATACTCTAACACGGAGTAGGCATGTTCAGATCGCTTCTGAGACCCCAAAATATAGAATTTTCGGGTGTTTTGGGCCTGAATTTGAGATATATACTTTGGGCACCTAAAATATCGATTTTTAGCATGTTTTTGGGCCTATATTTTGAAAATATTCTAGCACTGTGTAGGCATGTACAGATCGCTTCTGGGACCCCAAAATAATAATAATAATAATAATAATAAGCGGTTTATTGAGGTTGCAGCCATGAGGCTGAAAATATACAATACATTATATATATGGTTGATGATTGATGGGGATGGTTTTATATATACAACAATGAAAGATGTTATGATGGTGAAATGAATTTTAGACATAGTGTTATTTGTTGTTAATAATTCTGACCATAGATGGTATGGGACTGTTGTTATAGCGGTCAGTGCGTGCCCTTATCGGTGTTAAGATATTGGTATGCCTCGTCGATTGTCGTGGTGGTGGAAGGGAAGGGGGAAGCATATCTCGATGTCTCGGGTTGCTTAACAGTTCTATGCTAAATCGACGCAGAATGTTGTGGTGTACTGTGTCTAGGGAGACCATGCCAAGGGTGATAAGGTCCTCACTGTAGGTAGTATAGTCTGCCCCCAGTATTATACGACAAGCCCTTTTCTGTACACGTTCAAGCTGTTTCTTCTGTGTGGTGTTAATGGATGGAAACCAGCTTGGGGAGGCATAGGTGAGCTTGGAGAGTATAAACATATGATATATACTCCTCAACTCACACTGTGGTGTACCTAGGGACTTTAGCCTTCTCAGCATGTACAGACGGTAAGAGGCGGACTGGGTAGTGGTGGTAATATGATTCTTCCAGTCCATCTTGCTGTCCAGCATAATTCCCAGGATTTTGGTTGTTTCCACAACCTGGAGTGGGTGTCCCGCCAGTGTGACTGTCGGTGGTGGTACAGGTGTGTTGGATGTGTGCAGATGCATCACCACTGTCTTGTTGTGGTTGATACTGACGTTGTTGGCTTCAGTCCAAGCTTGTAGGTTGTCAAGTTGTTGTTGTAGTAGGTGGTAGTCAGGTGCAGTGTTGTCCACTACAACTCCCACAGTGGAGTCATCCACATACTTCCACCGGTGTGTGTCGGTCAGGGCATCATTAATGAGGATTAGGAAGCACAGAGGTCCCATCCTGGTCCCTTGAGGCACACCACATTTCAGTGTTTGTGGGAGAGACACTGCACCTTGATATCTTACCACCTGCTGTCGATCACTGAGGAAATCTGCCAACCACGCCACCAAGCCTGGCTCCATCCCAATACCAAGTGCCTTAATTATTATTACATTGTGGTCCACTAGGTCAAATGCCTTTTTAAAGTCAAGGAAAGTTAGTATTACTGAGGTCTTCCTTTGCTCTAAGTTCTTATATACAAAGTCAAGTAAGCTAATAAGGCAATGTGTGGTGGAGGATGACTTTATATTGCCAAACTGTTGGTTATCAATGAATTTTTTAATACTAGCTGAGGCCCAATCAAAAACAAAACTTTCACACAAAAGACTGGGGAGGGGAGTGATAGCAATGGGTCTCAACTGGTCAAAAGATTGGGGATTATTGACTTTAGGGGTTGGAGTGACATAAGCTGTCTTCCAATCTGTGGGTACTTTAAACTGACTTATGGATGCGTTGATAATAGAGCAAAGGGGGATGGCAAGCTCAACAGCAAACTCTTTATACAATGTAATAGGAAGGTCAATGGGAGTGGTGGAGCGTTTAAGTTTAAATTCTGAAAGTTTCTTGGCGACCTGATACTCTTGGACTCTGGGTGGCTGAGGGGAGGGGAGGTAGGCAGGTAGTTGGGATGGGTCAAACTCGGGTAAGCTTTGACATATGGCCGCAAAGTGGTCATTGAGGCGGCCTGCTGTATCCTCACTGGTATGTCCGTTAGTACAAGGGAGGGAGGGTGAGTGTTTACGCATCCCACACACATCCTTAATTTTGCTGTACCACTGACTGATGTTGGATTCCTTGAGATGTTGTATTTTTGTGGGGTAGTGTTTCAGTTTGGCTTTCCTGATTTCCCTAATGACTTTGTTGCGAAGACTGTTAAATCTTGCCTTGTCGGTGTAGAAGGCTTTGTTACGTTGTTTAATGAGTCTTTTTTATTCTGGTGGTAATCCATGGCATATCCGATGGGTGAACTGTCGTCGACTTTTCTGGGAAGAAGTGATGGTATGCTTGAGTGATGGTGGTAGAATAGTTCTCCCATTTGATGTCAACTTCACTGACAGTCAATACCTCAACCCACGGGTAATGTACCAGCCACTGTCCAAATCCCCTTATCAATGAGTCAGGTGTAGGTCTGTACTTCCTGATGATGGGAGGCTGGTGATGGGTGGTGGTGGGGATGGGAGTCCACAGGATGGAGAGGTGGGTACTCTTCCCCACTGGTGGCAAAGGTTGTGGTGGGAGGTACTGATTTGACAGGTCGGTGACAATCTCATCTAGGACACTCTGGTTGTGGGTTGGGAAATCAACAACTTGGCTGAGGGATAATGCATTTTCAAGTTCTTCAGTGTTAATTTCATTAAAGTCGCCACATATTATGAATTTTGCTGATGGATACCTAATTTTGAGGATGTCACATGTGTTAATAATATGTTCCATCAGCACTGCCTGAGATGGTGCACGTGGTGGATGGTAAATTAGGCAGTAGATAATGGAGGCCGTGAGTCTCGGGTGACAGGGAGGTGTTAACTTGACCCAAAGGACCTCCATTCCTTCTGGGATATCCACAATCAGGTGTAGGGGGTGGTATTTGTCCCGAGCAAATAAGGCTAACCCACCAACACGTTTATTTTCTCTAAGTCGAATTTTCGGGTGTTTTGAGCCTGAATTTGAGATATAAACGGGTACAGGAGATGCATACATGCAGTATGTTTTGGGCCTGTATTTTGAAAATACTCTAACACGGAGTAGGCATGTAAAGTTCGCTTCTGGGACCCCAAAATATCGAATTTTCGGGTGTTTTGGGCCTGAATTTGAGATATCGACTTTGGGCACCTAAAATATCGATTTTTAGCATGTTTTGGGCCTATATTTTGAAAATATTCTAGCACTAAGTAGGCATGTACAGATCACTTCTGGGACCCCAAAATATCGAATTGTCGGTGTTTTGAGCCTGAATTTGAGATATAAACGGGTATAGAAGATGCATGCACATATTGACTCTGGACACTTAAAATATCGATTTTTAGCATGTTTTAAGCCTATATTTTGAAAAAATTCTAGCACTGAGTAGGCATGTACAGATCGCTTCTGGGACCCAAAAATATCGGATTTTCGGGTGTTTTGAGGTTGAATTTGGGATATAAACGGGTGCAGAAGATGCATACACAGATTGACTTTGGTCACCTAAAATATCGATTTTTAGCATGTTTTGAGCCAATATTTTGAAAACATTCTACAACTGAGTAGGCATCGATTTTCAGTATGTTTTGGGCCTGTATATCGAAAATACTCTAACACTGAGAAGGCATGTACAAATCGCTTCTGGGACCCCAAAATACCGAATTTTCAGGTGTTTAGGGCCTGAATTTGAGATATAAACGGGTACAGAAGATGCATGCACATATCGACTTTTGGGCACCTAAAATATCGATTTTGAGCATGTTTTGGGTCTGTATTTTGAAAACATTCTAACTAGGAGTAGGCATGTACAGATCGCTTCTAGGACCCAAAAATACCGAATTTTCGGGTGTTTTGAGCCTGAATTTGAGATATAAACGGGTACAGAAGATGCATGCACATATCGAATTTGGACACATAAAATATCGATTTTTAGTATGTTTTGAGCCTATATTTTGAAAACATTCTAGCACTGAGTAGGCATGTACAGATCGCTTCTGGGACCCAAAAATATCGAATTTTCGGGTGTTTTAAGGTTGAATTTGGGATATAAACGGGTGCAGAAGATGCATACACATATTGACTTTGGGCACCTAAAATATCGATTTTCAGCATGTTTTGGGCCTGTATCTGAGTAGGCATGTACAGATCGCTTCTGGGACCAAAAAATATTGAATTTTCGGGTGTTTGGAGCCTGAATTTGAGATATAAACGGGTACAGAAGATGCATGCACATATCGACTTTTAGGCACCTAAAATATCGATTTTCTGTATGTTTTGGGCTTTTATTTTGAAAATACTCTAACACGGAGTAGGCATGTACAGATCGCTTCTGGGACCAAAAAATATCGAATTTTCGGGTGTTTTGGGCCTGAATTTGAGGTATCGACTTTGGGCACCTAAAATATCGATTTTTAGCATGTTTTGGGCCTATATTTTGAAAATATTCTAGCACTAAGTAGGCATGTACAGATCACTTCTGGGACCCCAAAATATCGAATTGTCGGTGTTTTGAGCCTGAATTTGAGATATAAACGGGTATAGAGGATGCATGCACATATTGACTCTGGACACTTAAAATATCGATTTTTTGCATGTTTTAAGCCTATATTTTGAAAAAATTCTAGCACTGAGTAGGCATGTACAGATCGCTTCTGGGACCCAAAAATATCGGATTTTCGGGTGTTTTGAGGTTGAATTTGGGATATAAACGGGTGCAGAAGATGCATACACAGATTGACTTTGGTCACCTAAAATATCGATTTTTAGCATGTTTTGAGCCAATATTTTGAAAACATTCTAGCACTGAGTAGGCATCGATTTTCAGTATGTTTTGGGCCTGTATATTGAAAATACTCTAACACGGAGTAGGCATGTACAAATCGCTTCTGGGACCCCAAAATATCGAAGTTTCAGGTGTTTTGGGCCTGAATTTGAGATATAAACGGGTACAGAAGATGCATGCACATATCGACTTTTGGGCACCTAAAATATCGATTTTGAGCATGTTTTGGGTCTGTATCTTGAAAACATTCTAACTAGGAGTAGGCATGTACAGATCGCTTCTAGGACCCAAAAATACCGAGTTTTCGGGTGTTTTGAGCCTGAATTTGAGATATAAACGGGTACAGAAGATGCATGCACATATCGACTATGGACACATAAAATATCGATTTTTAGTATGTTTTGAGCCCATATTTTGAAAACATTCTAGCACTGAGTATTCATGTACAGATCGCTTCTGGGACCCAAAAATATCGAATTTTCGGGTGTTTTAAGGTTGAATTTGGGATATAAACGGGTGCAGAAGATGCATACACATATTGACTTTAGGCACCTAAAATATCGATTTTCAGCATGTTTTGGGCCTGTATCTGAGTAGGCATGTACAGATCGCTTCTGGGACCAAAAAATATCGAATTTTCGGGTGTTTGGAGCCTGAATTTGAGATATAAACGGGTACAGAAGATGCATGCACATATCGACTTTTGGGCACCTAAAATATCGATTATCTGTATGTTTTGGGCTTGTATTTTGAAAATACTCTAACACGGAGTAGGCATGTACAGATCGCTTCTGGGACCAAAAAATATCGAATTTTCGGGTGTTTTGGGCCTGAATTTGAGATATCGACTTTGGGCACCTAAAATATCGATTTTTAGCATGTTTTGGGCCTATAATTTGAAAATATTCTAGCGCTCAGTAGGCATGTACAGATCACTTCTGGGACCCCAAAATATCGGGTTTTCGGGTGTTTTGAGCCTGAATTTGAGATATAAAAGGGTACAGAAAATGCGTGCACATATTGACTTTGGCACCTAAAATATCGATTCTCAGCATGTTTTGGGCCTGTATTTTGAAAATACTCTAAAACGGAGTAGGCAAGTACAGATCGCTTCTGGGACCCCAAAATATCGAATTTTCGGGTGTTTCGAGCCTGAATTTGAGATATAAACGGGTACAGAAGATTCATCCACATATCGACTTTTGGGCACCTAAAAGATCGATTTTCTGTATGTTTTGGGTCTGTATTTTGAAAATACTCTAACACGTAGTAGGCATGTACGGATCGGTTCTGGGACCCCAAAATATCGAATTCTCAGGTGTTTTGGGGAAAATTTGAAATATCGACTTTGGGCACCTAAAATATCGATTTTTAGCATGTTTTGGGCCTATATTTTGAAAATATTCTAGCACTGAGTAAGCATGTACAGATCGCTTCTGGTACCCCAAAATATCGAGTTTTCGGGTGTTTTGAGAATGAATTTGAGATATAATCGGGTACAGAAAATGCATGCACATATTGACTTTGGGCACCTAAAATATCGATTTTCAGCATGTTTTGGGCCTGTATTTTGAAAATACTCTAACACGGAGTAGGCAAGTACAGATCGCTTCTAGGACCCAAAAATACCGATTTTTCGGGTGTTTTGAGCCTGAATTTGAGATATAAACGGGTACAGAAGATGCATGCACATATCGACTATGGACACATAAAATATCGATTTTTAGTATGTTTTGAGCCTATATTTTGAAAACATTCTAGTACTGAGTATTCATGTACAGATCGCTTCTGGGACCCAAAAATATCGAATTTTCGGGTGTTTTAAGGTTGAATTTGGGATATAAACGGGTGCAGAAGATGCATACACATATTGACTTTAGGCACCTAAAATATCGTTTTTCAGCATGTTTTGGGCCTGTACAATCTGAGTAAGCATGTACAGATCGCTTCTGGGACCAAAAAATATCGAACTTTCGGGTGTTTGGAGCCTGAATTTGAGATATAAACGGGTACAGAAGATGCATGCACATATCGACTTTTGGGCACCTAAAATATCGATTATCTGTATGTTTTGGGCTTGTATTTTGAAAATACTCTAACACGGAGTAGGCATGTACAGATCGCTTCTGGGACCAAAAAATATCGAATTTTCGGGTGTTTTTGGGATAAATTTGAAATATCGACTTTGGGCACCTAAAATATCGATTTTTAGCATGTTTTGGGCCTATATTTTGAAAATATTCTAGCACTGAGTAAGCATGTACAGATCGCTTCTGGTACCCCAAAATATCGAGTTTTCGGGTGTTTTGAGCCTGAATTTGAGATATAATCGGGTACAGAAAATGCATGCACATATTGACTTTGGGCACCTAAAATATCGATTTTCAGCATGTTTTGGGCCCGTATTTTGAAAATACTCTAACACGGAGTAGGCAAGTACAGATCGCTTCTGGGACCCAAAAATACTGATTTCTCGGGTGTTTTGAGCCTGAATTTGAGATATAAACGGGTACATAAGATGCATGCACATATCGACTTTGGACACTTAAAATATCGATTTGTAGCATGTTTTGAGCCTATATTTTGAAAATATTCTAGCACTGAGTAGGCATGTACAGATCGCTTCTGGGACCGAAAAATATCGAATTTTCGGGTGTTATGAGGTTGAATTTGGGATATAAACGGGTGCAGAAGATGCATACACATATCGACTTTTTGGCACCTAAAATATCGATTTTCAGCATGTTTTGGGCTTGTATATTAAAAATACTCTAACACGGAGTAGGCATGTACAGATAGCATCTGGGTCCCCAAAATAACGAATTTTCAGGTGTTTTGGGCCTGAATTTGATATATCGATTTTGGGCACCTAAAATATCGAATTTTAGCATGTTTTGGGCCTGTATTTTAAAAATATTCTAGTACTGCTTAGGCATGTACAGATCGCTTCTGGGACCCCAAAATATCGAATTTTCGGTGTTTTGAGCCAGAATTTGAGATATAAACGGGTACAGAAGATGCATGCACATATCGACTTTTGGCCACCTAAAATATCGATTTTGAGCATGTTTTGGGTCTGTATCTTGAAAACATTCTAACTAGGAGTAGGCATGTACAGATCGCTTCTAGGACCCAAAAATATAGAATTTTCGGGTGTTTTGGGGATAAATTTGAAATATCGACTTTGGGCACCTAAAATATCGATTTTGAGCATGTTTTGGGTCTGTATCTTGAAAAAATTCTAACTAGGAGTAGGCAAGTACAGATCGCTTCTAGGACCCAAAAATACCGATTTTACGGGTGTTTTGAGCCTGAATTTGAGATATAAACGGGTACAGAAGATGCATGCACATATCGACTTTGGACACTTAAAATATCGATTTTTAGCATGTTTTGAGCCTATATTTTGAAAACATTCTAGACTTGAGTAGGCATGTACAGATCGCTTCTGGGACCGAAAAATATCGAATTTTCGGGTGTTTTGTGGTTGAATTTGAGATATAAACGGGTGCAGAAGATGCATACACATATTGACTTTGGGCACCTAAAATATCGATTTTCAGCATGTTTTGGGCCTGTATCTGAGTAGGCATGTACAGATCGCTTCTGGGACCCCAAAATATCGAATTTTCGGGTGTTCGGAACCTGAATTTGAGATATAAACGGGTACAGAAGATGCATGCACATATCGAATTTGGACACTTAAAATATTGATTTTTAGCATGTTTTGAGCCTATATTTTGAAAATATTCTAGCACAAAGTACATATGTACAGATCACTTCTGGGACCCCAAAATATCGAATTTTCGGGTGTTTTAAGCCTGAATTTGAGATATAAACGGGTACAGAAGATGCATGCACATATCGACTTTGGACACTTTAAATATCGATTTTTAGCATGTTTTGAGCCTATATTTTGAAAACATTCTAGCACTGAGTAGGCATGTACAGATCGCTTCTGGGACCCAAAAATATCGAATTTTCAGGTGTTTTGAGGTTGAATTTGGGATATAAACGGGTGCAGAAGATGCATGCAGATATCGACTTTGATCACCTATAATATCGATTTTAAGTATGTTTTGGGCCTGTATTTTGAAAATATTCTAGCACTGACTATGCATGTGGAGATTGCTTCTGGGATCCAAAAATATCGAATTTTCAGGTGTTTTGAGACTGAATTTGGGATATAAACGGGTACAGAAGATGCATGAACATTTCGACTTTGGGCACCTAAAAGATCGATTTTCAGTATGTTTTGGGCCTGTATATTAAAAATACTCTAACACGGAGTAGGCATGTACAGATCGCTTCTGGGACCCCAAAATATCGAATTTTCGGGTGTTTTGGGCCTGAATTTGATATATCGACTTTGGGCACCTAAAATATCGATTTTTAGCATGTTTTGGGCCTGCATTTTGAAAATATTCTAGCACTGCGTAGGCATGTACATATCGCTTCTGGGACCCCAAAATATCGAATTTTCGGGTGTTTTGAGCCTGAAAGAGATATAAACGGGTACAGAAGATGCATTCCCATATCGACTTTTGGGCACCTAAAATATCGATTTTGAGCATGTTTTGGGTCTGTATCTTGAAAACATTCTAACTAGGAGTAGGCATGTACAGATCGCTTCTAGGACCCAAAAATATAGAATTTTCGGGTGTTTTGAGCCTGAATTTGAGATAGAAACCGGTACTGAAGATACATGCACATATCGTCTTTGGTCACCTGAAGTATCGATTTTCAGGATGTTTTGGCCCTATATTTTGAATGTATTCTAGCATTGTGTAAGCATGTTCAGATTGCTTCTGAGACCCAAAAATATCGAATTTTCGGGTGTTTTGAGCCTAAATTTGAGATATAAACGGGTACAGAAGATGAATGCACATATAAATTTTGGGCACATAAAATATCGGTTTTCAGCTTGTTTTGGGTCTGTATTTTGAAAATATTTTAACATTGAGTAGGCATTTACCGATCCCTTCTGGGAACAAAAAGTATCGAATTTTAAGGTGTTTTAAACCTGAATTTGGGATACAAGCGAGTGCTGATGATTCATGCACATATCGATTTTGGGCACCAAAAATTGCGATTTTCAGCTTATTATGGGCCTGTATTTTGAAAATATTCTAACACTGAGTAGGCATGTACAGATCGCTTTTGGGACCCCAAAAAATCAAATTTTCAGGTGTTTTTAGCCTGAATTTGGGATATAAACGGGAACAGAAGATGCATGCAGATATCGACTTTGATCACCTATAATATCGATTTTAAGCATGTTTTGGGCCTGTATTATGAAAATATTCTAGCACTGACTATGCATGTGGAGATTGCTACTGGGATCCAAAAATATCGAATTTTCAGGTGTTTTGAGACTGAATTTGGGATATAAACGGGTACAGAAGATGCATGAACATTTCGACTTTGGGCACCTAAAATATCGATTTTTAGTATGTTTTGGCCCTATATTTTGAATTTAATCTAGCACTGGGTAAGCATGTAAAGAGCGCTTCTAAGACCCAAAAATACCGAATTTTCTGGTGTTTTGAGAATGAATTTGAGATATAAACGGGTACAGAAGATGCATGCACATATCGACTTTCTTCACAAAAAAAAACTATTTTCAGCATGTTTTAGGCCTATATTTTGTAAAATATTCTTGCACAGAGTGAGCATGTACAGATCCCTTCTGGGACCCAAAAATATTGAGTTTTCGGGTGTTTTGAGCCTGAATTTGAGATATAAACGGGCACTGAAGATGCATGCATATATCGACTTTGGGCACCCAAAATATCGATTTTGAGCATGTTTTTGGCCTGTATTTTGAAAATACTCTAACACAGAGTAGGCATGTACAGATCGCTTCTGGGACCCGATAATATATGGAATTTTCAGGTGTTTTGGGCCTGAATTTGAGATATCGACTTTGGGCAACTAAAATATTGATTTTCAGCATGTTTTGGGCCTGTATTTTGAAAATACTCTAACACGGAGTAGGCATGTACAGATCGCTTCTGGGACCCCAAAATATCGAATTTTCGGGTGTTTTGAGCCTGAATTTGAGAAATAAACGGGCACTGAAGATGCATGCACATATCGACTTTTAGGCACCTAAAATATCGATTTTGAGCATGTTTTGGGTCTGTATCTTGACAACATTCTAACTAGGAGTAGGCATATACAGATCGCTTCTAGGACCCATAAATACCGAATTTTCGGGTGTTTTAAGCCTGAATTTGAGATATAAACGGGTACAGAAGATGCATGCACATATCGACTTTGGACACCTAAAATATCGATTTTTAGCATGTTTTGGGCCTGTATTTTGAAAATACTAAAACACGGAGTAGGCATGTACAGATCGCTTCTTGGACCCCAAAATATCGAATTGTCGGGTGTTTTGAGCCTGAATTTGAGATATAAACGGGTACTGAAGATGCATGCACATATCGACTTTAGGGGCCCTAAAATATTGATTTTTAACATGTTTTGGGTCTGTATCTTGAAAACATTCTCACTAGGTGTAGGCATGTACAGTTCGCTTCTAGGACCCAAAAATATCGAATTTTCGGGTGTTTTAAGCCTGAATTTGAGATATAAACGGGTACAGAAGATGCATGCACATATCGACTTTAGACACTTAAAATATCGATTTTTAGCATGTTTTGAGCCTTTACTTTGAAAACATTCCAGCACTGAGTAGGCATGTACAGATCGCTTCTGGGACCCAAAAATATCGAATTTTCGGGTGTTTTGAGGTTGAATTTTTTATATAAACGGGTGCAGAAGATGCATACACATATTGACTTTGGGCACCTAAACTAGCGATTTTCACCATGCTTTGGGCCTGTATTTTGAAAATGCTCTAACACGGAGTAGGCATGTACAGATCGCTTCTGGGATCCCAAAATATCGAGTTTTCAGGTGTTTTTGGCCTTAATTTGAGATATCGACATTGGGCACTTAAAATATCGATTTTCAGCATGTTTTGGGCCTATATTTTGAAAATAATCTGGCACTGAGTAGGCATGTACAAATCGCTTCTGGGACCCAAAAATATCGAATTTTCGGGTTTTTGGAGTCTGAATTTGAGATATAAACGGGTACAGAAGATGCATGCACATATCGACTTTTGGGCACCTAAAAGATCGATTTTCAGTATGTTTTGGGCTTGTATTTTGAAAGAACTCTAACAAGGAGTAGCCATGTACAAATCGCTTCAGGGACCCTAAAATATCGAATTTTTGGGTGTTTTGGGCCTGAATTTGAGATATCGACTTTGGGCACCTAAAATATCGATTTTTAGCATGTTTTGGCCCTATATTTTTGAAAATATTCTAGCACTGAGTAGGCATGTACAGATCGCGTCTGGGACCCCAAAATATCGAATTTTCAGTTGTTTTGAGCCTGAATTTGAGATATAAACGGGTACAGAAGATGCATGCACATATCGACTTTTGGGCTCCTCAAATATCGATTTTGAGCATGTTTTTGGTCTGTATCTTGAAAACATTCTTACTAGGAGTAGGCATGTACAGATCGCTTCTAGGACCAAAAAATACCGAATTTCGGGTGTTTTGAGCCTGAATTTGAGATATAAACGGGTACAGAAGATGTATGCACATATCGACTTTGGACACTTAAAATATCGATTTTGAGCATGTTTTGGGTCTATATTTTGAAAATATTCTAGCACTGAGTAGGCATGTACAGATCGCTTCTGGGACCCCAAAATATCGAGTTTCCGGGTGTTTTGAGCCTGAATTTGAGATATAAACGGGTACAGAAGATGTATGCACTTATCGACTTTGAACACTTAAAATATCGATTTTTAGCATGTTTTAAGCCTTTATTTTGAAAACATTTTAGCACTGAGTAGGCATGTACAGATCGCTTCTGGGACCCCAAAATATCGAATTTTCAGGTGTTTTGGGCCTGAATTTGAGATATAAACGGGTACAGAAGATGCATGCACATATCGACTTTTGGGCTCCTAAAATATCGATTTTGAGCATGTTTTGGGTCTGTATCTTGAAAACATTCTTACTAGGAGTAGGCATGTACAGATCTCTTCTAGGACCCAAAAATACCGAATTTTCGGGTGTTTTGAGCCTGAATTTGAGATATAAACGGGTACAGAAGATGTATGCACATATCGAATTTGGACACTTAAAATATCGATTTTGAGAATGTTTTGAGCTTGTATTTAGAAAATACTCTAACACGGGGTAGGCATGTACACATCGCTTCTGGGACCTCAAAATATCGAATTTGCGGGTGTTTTGAGCCTGAATTTGAGATATAAACGGGTACTGAAGATGCATGCACATATCGACTTGTGGGCACCTAAAATATCGATTTTGAGCATGTTTTGGGTCTATATCTTGAAAATATTCTAACTAGGAGTAGGCATGTACATATCGCTTCTAGGACCCAAAAATACCGAATTTTCGAATGTTTTGAGCCTGAATTTAGGATATAAACGGGTACAGAAGATCGACTTTGGACACTAAAAATATCGATTTTTAGCTTGTTTTGAGCCTATATTTTGAAAATATTCTAGCCCTGAGTAGGCATGTACAGATCGCTTCTGGGACCCAAACATATCGAATTTTCGGGTGTTTTTAGGTTGAATTTGGGATATAAACGGTTGCAGAAGATGCATTCACATATCGACTTTGGGCACCTAAAATATCGATTTTCAGTATACAGTAATTTGGGCCTGTATTTTGAAAATACTCTAACACGGAGTAGGCATGTACAGATCGCTTCTGGGACTCCAAAATATCGGATTTTCGGGTGTTTTGGGCCTGAATTTGAGATATCGACTTTGGGCACCTAAAATATCTATTTCTAGCATGTTTTGGGTCTATATTTTGAAAATATTCTAGCACTGAGTAGGCATGTACAGATCGCTTCTGGGACCCCAAAATATTGAATTTTCGGGTGTTTTCAGCCTGAATTTGAGATATAAACGGGTACTGAAGATGCATGCACATATCGACTTTTGGGCACCTAAAATATCGATTCTTAAGTATGTTTTGGGTCTGTATCTTGAAAACATTCTACCTAGGAGTAGGCATGTACTGATCGCTTCTAGGACCCCGAAATACCGAATTTTCGGGTGTTTTGATCCTGAATTTGAGATATAAACGGGTACAGAAGATGCATGCATATATCGACTTTGGACACTTAAAATATCGATTTTTAGCATGTTTTGAGCCTATATTTTGAAAATACTCTAATAACGGAGTAAGCATGTACATATAGCTTCTGGGACTCCAAAATATCGAATTTTCGGGTGTTTTGAGCCTGAATTTGAGATATAAACGGGTACAGAAGATGCATGCACATATTGACTTTGGACACATAAAATATCGATTTTGAGCATGTTTTGGGTCTATATTTTGAAAATATTCTAGCACTGAGTAGACATGTACAGATCGCTTCTGGGACTCCAAAAAATCGAATTTTCGGGTGTTTTGAGCCTGAATTTGAGATATAAACGGGTACAGAAGATGCATGCACATATTGACTTTGGGCACCTAAAATATCTATTTTCTGCATGTTTTGGGCGTGTATCTGAATAGGCCAGTACAGATCGCTTCTGGGACCCCAAAATATCGAATTTCCGGGTGTTTGGAACCTGAATTTTAGATTTAAACGGGTACAGAAGATGCATGCACATATCGACTTTTAGGCACCTAAAAGATCGATTTTCAGTATGTTTTGGAACTGTATTTTGAAAATACTCTAACACCGATTAGGCATGCACAGATCGCTTCTGGGACCCCAAAATAACGAATTTTCGGGTGTTTTGAGCCTGAATTTGAGATATCGACTTTGGGCACCTAAAATATCGATTTTTAGCATGTTTTGGGCCTATATTTTGAAAATATTCTAGCACTGAGTAGGCATGTACAGATCGCTTTTGGGACCCCAAAATATCAAATTTTCGGGTGTTTTGAGCCTGAATTTGAGATATAAACGGGTACTGAAGATGCATGCACATATCAACTTTTGGGCACCTAAAATATCGATTTTGAGTATGTTTTGAGCCTATATTTTGAAAACATTCTAGCCCTGACTAGGCATGTACTGATCGCTTCTAGGACCCCGAAATACCGAATTTTCGAGTGTTTTGATCCTGAATTTGAGATGCACATATCGACTTTGGACACTTAAAATATCGATTTTTTTATTATGTTTTGAGCCTATATTTTGAAAATACTCTAACACGGAGTAGGCATGTACAGATCGTTTCTGGGATTCCAAAATATCGGATTTTCGGGTGTTTTGGGCCTGAATTTGAGATATCGACTTTGGGCACCTAAAATATCTATTTCTAGCATGTTTTGGGTCTATATTTTGAAAATATTCTAGCACTGAGTAGGCATGTACAGATCGCTTCTGGAACCTCAAAATATCGAATATTTGGGTGTTTTCTGCCTGAATTTGAGATATAAACGGGTACTGAAGATGCATGCCCATATCGACTTTTGGGCACCTAAAATATCGATTTTTAAGAATGTTTTGGGTCTGTATCTTGAAAACATTCTAACTAGGAGTAGGCATGTACTGATCGCATAAAGGACCCCGAAATACCGATTTTTCGGGTGTTTTGATCCTGAATTTGAGATATAAACGGGTACAGAAGATGCATGCACATATCGACTTTGGACACTTAAAATATCGATTTATAGCATGTTTTGAGCCTATATTTTGAAAATACTCTAACAAGGAGTAAGCATGTACATATCGCTTCTGGGACCCTAAAATATCGAATTTTCCGGTTTTTTGGGCTTGAATTTGATATATCGACTTTGGACACTTAAAATATCGATTTTTAGCATGTTTTGAGCCTATATTTTGAAAATACTTTAACACGGAGTAAGCATGTACATATCGCTTCTGGGATTCCAAAATATCGAATTTTCGGGTGTTTGGAGCCTGAATTTGAGATATAAACGGGTACAAAAGATCCACGCACATATCGACTTTGGACACATAAAATATCGATTTTGAGCATGTTTTGGGTCTATATTTTGAAAACATTCTAGCACTGACTAGGCATGTACAGATCGCTTCTGGGACTCCAAAAAATCGAATTTTCGGGTGTTTTGAGCCTGAATTTGAGATATAAACGGATACAGAAGATGCATGCACATATTGACTTTGGGCACCTAAAATATCTATTTTCAGCATGCTTTGGGCGTGTATCTGAATAGGCCAGTACAGATCGCTTCTGGGACCCCAAAATATCGAATTTCCGGGTGTTTGGAACCTGAATTTGAGATATAAACGGGTACAGAAGATGTTTGCACATATCGACTTTTGGGCACCTAAAAGATCGATTTTCAGTATGTTTTGGGCCTGTATTTTGAAAATACTCTAATATGGAGTAGTCATGTACATATCGCTTCTAGGACCCAAAAATATCGAATTTTCGGGTGTTTTGGGCCTGAATTTGAGATATCGATTTTGAGCACCTAAAATATCGATTTTTAGCATGTTTTGGGACTATATTTTGAAAATATTCTAGCTGTGAGTAGGCATCTACAGATTGCTTCTGGGACCCCAAAATATCGAATTTTCGGGTGTTTTGACCCTGAATTTGATATATAAACGGGTACTGAAGATGCATGCACATATCAACTTTGGGCACCTAAAATATCGATTTTGAGCATGTTTTGGGTCTGTATCTTGAAAACATTCTAACTAGGAGCAGGCATGTACATATTGCTTCTAGGACCCAAAAATACTGAATTTTCGAGTGTTTTGATCCTGAATTTAAGATATAAACGGGTACAAAAGTACGACTTTGGAAACTAAAAATATCGATTTTTAGCATGTTTTGAGCCTATATTTTGAAAAAAATTCTAGCACTGAGTAGGCATGTACAGATCGCTTCTGGGACCGAAAAATATCGAATTTTAGGGTGTTTTGAGGTTGAATTTGTGATATAAACGGGTACAGAAGATGCATGCACATATCGACTTTTGGGCACCTAAAAGATCGATTTTCAGTATGTTTTGGGCCTGTATTTCGAAAATACTCTAACACGGAGTATTCATGTACAGATCGCTTCTGGGACCCTAGAATATCGAATTTTCCGGTGTTTTGGGCTTGAATTTGATATATCGACTCTAGGCACCTAAAATATCGATTTTTAGCATGTTTTGGGTCTATATTTTGAAAATGTTCTAGCACTGAGTAGGCATGTACAGATCGCTTTTGGGACCCCAAAATATCGAATTTTCGGGTGTTTGGAGCCTGAATTTGAGATATAAACGGGTACAGAAGATCCACGCACATATCGACTTTTGGGTACCTAAAAGATCGATTTTCAGTATATTTTGGGCCTGTATTTTGAAAATACTCTAACACGGAGTAGGCATGTACATATCGCTTCTGGGACTCCAAAATATCGAATTTTCGGGTGTTTTGAGCCTGAATTTGATATATAAACGGGTACTGAAAATGCATGCACATATCAACTTTTGGGCACCTAAAATATCGATTTTGAGCATGTTTTGGGTCTGTATCTTGAAAACATTCTAACTAGGAGTAGGCATGTACATATCGCTTCAAGGATCCAAAAATACCGAATTTTCGAGTGTTTTGAGCCTGAATTTAAGATATAAACGGGTACAGAAGATCGACTTTTGACACTAAAAATATCGATTTTTAGCATGTTTTGAGCCTATATTTTGAAAACATTCTAGCACTGAGTAGGCATGTACAGATCGCTTCTGGGACCGAAAAATATCGAATTTCCGGGTGTTTTGGGGTTGAATTTGGAATATAAACGGTTGCAGAAGATGCATACACATATTGACTTGGGGCACCTAAAATATCGATTTTCAGCATGTTTTGGGCCTGTATCTGAATAGGCATGTACAGATCGCTTCTGGGACCCCAAAATATCGAATTTCCGGGTGTTTGGAACCTGAATTTGAGATTTAAACGGGTACAGAAGATGCATGCACATATCGACTTTTGGGCACTTAAAAGATCGATTTTCAGTATGTTTTGGGCCTTTTTTTTGAAAATACTCTAACACCGATTAGGCATGTACAGATCGCTTCTGGGAACCCCAAATAACAAATTTTCGAGTGTTTTGGGCCTTAATTTGAGATATCGACTTTGGGCACCTAAAATATCGATTTTTAGCATGTTTTGGGCCAATATTTTGAAAATATTCTAGCACTGAGGAGGCATGTACAGATCGCTTTTGGGACCCCAAAATATAAAATTTTCCGGTGTTTTGAGCCTGAATTTGAGATATAAACGGGTACTGAAGATGCATGCACATATCAACTTTTGGGCACCTAAAATATCGATTTTGAGCATGTTTTGAGCCTATATTTTGAAAACATTCTAGCCCTGAGTAGGCATGTACAGATCGCTTCTGGGACCCAAAAATATCGAATTTTCGGGTGTTTTGAGGTTGAATTTGGGATATAAACGGTTGCAAAAGATGCATACACATATCGACTTTGGGCAACTGAAATATCGATTTTCAGCATGTTTTGCGCCTGTATCTGAGTAGGCATGTTCAGATCGCTTCTGGGTCCCCAAAATATAGAATTTCCGGGTGTTAGGAACCTGAATTTGAGATATAAACGGAAACAGAAGATGCATGCACATATCGACTTTGGGCACGTAAAAGATCGATTTTCAGTATACAGTAATTTGGGCCTGTATTTTGAAAATACTCTAACACGGAGTAGGCATGTACAGATCGCTTCTGGGACTCCAAAATATCGGATTTTCGGGTGTTTTGGGCCTGAATTTGAGATATCGACTTTGGGCACCTAAAATATCTATTTCTAGCATGTTTTGGGTCTACATTTTGAAAATGTTCTAGCACTGAGTAGGCATGTACAGATCGCTTTTGGGACCCCAAAATATCGAATTTTCGGGTGTTTGGAGCCTGAATTTGAGATATAAACGGGTACAGAAGATCCACGCACATATCGACTTTTGGGCACCTAAAAGATCGATTTTCAGTATGTTTTGGGCCTGTATTTTGAAAATACTCTAACACGGAGTAGGCATGTACATATCGCTTCTGGGACTCCAAAATATCGAATTTTCGGGTGTTTTGAGCCTGAATTTGATATATAAACGGGTACTGAAAATGTATGCACATATCAACTTTTGGGCACCTAAAATATCGATTTTGAGCATGTTTTGGGTCTGTATCTTGAAAACATTCTAACTAGGAGTAGGCATGTACATATCGCTTCTAGGATCCAAAAATACCGAATTTTCGAGTGTTTTGAGCCTTAATTTAAGATATAAACGGGTACAGAAGATCGACTTTTGACACTAAAAATATCGATTTTTAGCATGTTTTGAGCCTATATTTTGAAAACATTCTAGCACTGAGTAGGCATGTACAGATCGCTTCTGGGACCGAAAAATATCGAATTTCCGGGAGTTTTGGGGTTGAATTTGGAATATAAACGGTTACAGAAGATGCATACACATATTGACTTGGGGCACCTAAAATATCGATTTTCAGCATGTTTTGGGCCTGTATCTGAATAGGCATGTACAGATCGCTTCTGGGACCCCAAAATATCGAATTTCCGGGTGTTTGGAACCTGAATTTGATTTTTAAACGGGTACAGAAGATGCATGCACATATCGACTTTTGGGCACCTAAAAGATCGATTTTCAGTATGTTTTGGGCCTGTATTTTGAAAATACTCTAACACCGATTAGGCATGTACAGATCGCTTCTGAGACCCCAAAATAACAAATTTTCGGGTGTTTTGGGCCTTAATTTGAGATATCGACTTTGAGCACCTAAAATATCGATTTTTAGCATGTTTTGGGCCTATATTTTGAAAATATTCTAGCACTGAGGAGGCATGTACAGATCGCTTTTGGGACCCCAAAATATAAAATTTTCCGGTGTTTTGAGCCTGAATTTGAGATATAAACGGGTACTGAAGATGCATGCACATATCAACTTTTGGGCACCTAAAATATCGATTTTGAGCATGTTTTGAGCCTATATTTTGAAAACATTCTAGCCCTGAGTAGGCATGTACAGATCGCTTCTGGGACCCAAAAATATCGAATTTTCGGGTGTTTTGAGGTTGAATTTGGGATATAAACGGTTGCAAAAGATGCATACACATATCGACTTTGGGCACCTAAAATATCGATTTTCAGCATGTTTTGGGCCTGTATCTTAGTAGGCATGTTCAGATCGCTTCTGGGACCCCAAAATATCGAATTTCCGGGTGTTAGGAACCTGAATTTGAGATATAAACGGAAACAGAAGATGCATGCAAATATATCGACTCTAGGCACCTAAAATATCGATTTTTAGCATGTTTTGGGTCTATATTTTGAAAATATTCTAGCACTGAGTAGGCATGTGTAGATTGCATCAGGGACCACAAAATATCGAATTTTCAAGTGTTTTGAGCCGGAATTTGAGATATAAACGGGTACTGAATATGCATGCACATATCGACTTTTGGGCACCTAAAATATCGATTTCGAGCATGTTTTGGGTCTGTATCTTGAAAACACTCTAACTAGGAGTAGGCATGTACAGATCGCTTCTAGGACCCAAAATTACCGAATTTTCGGGTGTTTTGAGCCTGAATTTGAGTTATAAACGGGTACAGAAGATGCATGCACATATCGACTTTGGACACTTAAAATATCGATTTGTAGCATGTTTTGAGCCTATATTTTGAAAACATTCTAGCACTGAGTAGGGATGTACAGATCGCTTCTGGGAACCCAAAATATCGAATTTTCGGGTGTTTTTGAGGATGAATTTGGAATATAATCTGGTGTAGAAGATGCATGCACGTATTGTCTTTGGGCACCTAAAATATAGATTTTCAGCATGTTTTGGGCCTGTATTTTGAAAATACTATAGCACGGTGTAGACATGTACAGATCGCTTCTAGAACCTCAAAATATCGAATTTTCGGGTTTTTCGAGCCTGAATTTGAGATATAAACGGGTACTGAAGATGCATGCACATATCAATTTTTGGGCACCTAAAATATCGATTTGGAGCATGTTTTGGGTCTGTATCTTGAAAACATTCTAACTAGGAGTAGGCATGTACATATCGCTTCTAGGACCCACAAATACCGAATTTTCGGGTGTTTTGAGCCTGAATTTAAGATATAAACGGGTACAGAAGATCGACTTTGGACACTAAAAATATCGATTTTTAGCATGTTTTTAGCCTATATTTTGAAAACATTCTAGCACTGAGTAGGCATGTACGGATCGCTCCTGGGACCCAAAAATATCGAATTTTAGGGTGTTTTGAGGTTGAATTTGAGATATAAACGGGTACAGAAGATGCATGCCCATATCGACTTTTGGGCACCTAAAAGATCGATTTTCAGTATATTTTGGGCCTGTATTTCGAAAGTACTCTAACACGGAGTAGGCATGTGCAGATCGCTTCAGGGACCCCAAAATATCGAATTTTCAAGTGTTTTGAGTCTGAATTTGAGATATAAACGGGTACTGAAGATGCATGCACATATCGACTTTTGGGCACCTAAAATATCGATTTCGAGCATGTTTTGGGTCTGTGTCTTGAAATCACACTAACTAGGAGTAGGCATGTACAGATCGCTTCTAGGACCCTAAAATACCGAACTTTCGGGTGTTTTGAGCCTGAATTTGAGATATAAACGGGTACAGAAGATGCATGCACATATCGACTTTGGACACTTAAAATATCGATTTTTAGCATGTTTTGAGCCTATATTTTGAAAACATTCTAGCACTGAGTAGGCATGTACAGATCGCTTCTGGGAAACTCAAAATATCGAATTTTCGGGTGTTTTTGAGGATGAATTTGGAATAAAATCTTGCGCAGAAGATGCATGCACGTATTGACTTTGGGCACCTAAAATATCGATTTTGAGCATGTTTTGGGTCTGTATCATGAAAACATTCTAGCACTGAGTAGGCATGTACAGATCGCTTCTGAGACCCAAAAATATCGAATTTTCGAGTGTTTTGAGGTTGAATTTGAGATATAAACGGGTACAGAAGATTAATGCACATATTGACTTTGGGCACCTAAAAGATCGATTTTTAGCATGTTTTGCGCCTGTATTTAAAAATTTCTCTAACACGGGGTAGGCATGTACAGATCGCTTCTGGAACCTCAAAATATCGTATTTTCGAGTGTTTTGAGCCTGAATTTGAGATATAAACGGGTACTGAAGATGCATGCACATATCGACTTTGGACAATTAAAATATTGATTTTTAGCATGTTTTGAGCCTATATTTTGAAAACATTCTAGCGCTGAGTAGGCATGTACAGATCGCTTCTGAGACCCCAAAATATCGAATTTTCGGGTGTTTGGAGCCTTAATTTGAGATATAAATGGGTACACAAGATGCATGTACATATTGACTTTGGGCACCTAAAAGATCGATTTTCAGCATGTTTTGGGCCTGTATTTAAAAAATACTCTAACACGGATTAGGCATGTATCGATCGCTTCTGGGGCCTCAAAATATCGAATTTTCGGGTGTTTTGAGGTTGAATTTGAGATATAAACGGGTACAGAAGATGCATGCACATATCGACTTTTGGGCACCTAAAAGATCGATTTTCAGTATGTTTTGGGCCTGTATTTTGAAAATACTCTAACATGGAGTTGGCATGTATCGATCGCTTCTGAGACCCCAAAATATCGAATTTTCGGGTGTTTGGAGCCTGAATTTGAGATATAAACGGGTACAGAAGATGCAGGCACATATTGACTTTGGGCACTTAAAAGATCGATTTTTAGCATGTTTTGCGCCTGTATTCAGAAAATTCTATAACACGGGGTAGGCATGTACAGATCGCATCTGCGACCCCACAATATCGAATTTTGGGGTGTTTTGAGGTTGAAATTGGGATATAAACGGGTGCAGAAGATTCATACATATATTGACTTTGTGCACCTAAAATATCGATTTTCAACATGTTTTGAGCCTGTATTTTTAAAATACTCTAACACGGAGTAGGCATGTACAGATCCCTTCTAGGACCCAAAAATACCGAACTTTCGGGTATTTTGAGCCTGAATTTGAGATATAAACGGGTACAGAAGATCCATGCACATATCGACTTTGGACACATAAAATATCGATTTTTAGCATGTTTTGAGCCTATATTTTGAAAATATTCTAGCACTGAGTAGGCATGTACAGATCGCTTCTGGGATCCAAAAATATAAAATTTTCGGGTGTTTTTAAGGTTGAATTTGGGATGCAAACGGGTGCAGAAGATGCATACATATATTGACTTTGGGCACCTAAAATATCGATTTTCAGAATGTTTTGGGCCTGTATCTGACTAGGCATGTACAGATCGCTTCTGGGACCCCAAAATATCAAATTTTCGGGTGTTTGGAGCTGAATATGAAATATAAACGGGTACAGAAGATGCATGCTCATATCGACTTTTGGGCACCTAAAAGATCGATTTTCAGTATATTTTGGGCCTGTATTTTGAAAATACTCTAACACGGAGTAGGCATGTACAGATCGCATCTGGGACCCGAAAATAACGAATTTTCGGGTGTTTTGAGCCTGAATTTGAGATATAAACTGGTACAGAAGATGCATGCACATATTGACTTTGGGCACCAAAAATATCGATTTTCAGAATTTTTTGGGCCCGTATTTTGAAAATACTCTAACACGGAGTAGGCTTGTACAGATCGTTTCTGGGACCTCAAAATATTAATTTTCCGGGTGTTTTGAGCCTGAATTTAAAATATAAACGTGTACTGAAGATGCATGCACATATCGACTTTTGGGCACCTATAATATCGATTTTGAGCATGTGTTGGTCTGTATCTTGAAAACATTCTAACTAGGAGTAGGCATGTACAGATCGCTTTTAGGACTCTAAAATCCCGAAGTTTCGGGTGTTTTGAGCCTGAATTTGAGATATAAACGGGTACAGAGAAGATGCATGCACATATCGACTTTGGACACTTAAAATATCGATTTTTAGCATGGTTTTAGCCTATATTTTGACCCAAAATATCGAATTTTCGGGTGTTTTGAGGTTGAATTTGGGATATAAACGGGTGAAGAAGATGCATACACATATTGAATTTGTTCACCTATAATATCGATTTTCAGCATGTTTTGGGCCTATATCTGACTAGGCATGTACAGATCGCTTCTGGGACCTCAAAATATCAAATTTTCGGGTGTTTGGAGCTGAATTTGAAATATAAACGGGTACAGAAGATCACATGATCATATCGACTTTTGGGCACGTAAAGGATCGATTTTCAGTATATTTTGGGCCTGTATTTTAAAAATACTCTAACACGGAGTAGGCAAGTACAGTTCGATTGTGGGACCCCAAAATATCGAATTTTCGGGTGTTTTGAGGTTAAATTTGGGATATAAACGGGTGCAAAAGATGCATACACATATTGAGTTTGGGCACCTAAAATATCGATTTTCAGCATGTTTTGGGCCTGTATCTGAGTAGGCATGTACAGATCCCTTCTGGGACCCCAAAATATCGAGTTTTCGGGTGTTTTGAGCCTGAATTTGAGATATAAACGGGTACAGAAGATGCATGCACGTATTGACTTTGGGCACCTAAAATATCGATTTTCAGCATGTTTTGGGCCTGTATTTTAAAAATACTCTAACACGGAGTATGCATGTACAGGTCGCTTCTGGGACCCCAAAATATCGAATTTTCGGGTGTTTTGAGAATGAATTTGAGATATAAACGGGAGCAAAAGATGCATACACATATCGACTTTGGACACCTAAAATATCGATTTTTAGCATGTTTTGGGCCTGTATTTTGAAAATACTAAAACACGGAGTAGGCATGTACAGATCGCTTCTTGGACCCCAAAATATCGAATTGTCGGGTGTTTTGAGCCTTAATATGAGATATAAACGGGTACAAAAGATGCATGCATATATCGACTTTAGACACTTAAAATATCGATTTTTAGCATGTTTTGAGCCTTTACTTTGAAAACATTCTAGGACTGAGTAGACATGTACAGATCGCTTCTGGGACCCAAAAATATCGAATTTTCGGGTGTTTTGGGCCTGAAATTGAGATATCGACTTTGGGCACCTGAAATATCGATTTTTAGCATGTTTTGGGCCTATATTCTGAAAATATTCTAGCAATGAGTAGGTATGTACAGATTGCTTCTGGGACCCCAAAATATCGAATTTTCCGGTGTTTAGGGCCTTAATTTGAGATATCGACTTTGTGCACCTAAAATATCAATTTTAGCATGTTTTAAGCCTGGATTTTGAAAATACTCTAACACGAAGTAGGCATGTACAGATCGTTTCTAGGACCCCAAAATATCGAATTTTCGGGTGTTTTCAGCCTAAATTTGAGATATAAACGGGTACAGAAGATGCATGCACATATCGACTTTTGGGCACCTAAAAGATCGATTTTCAGTATGTTTTGGGCCTGTATTTTGAAAATACTCTAACACGGAGTAGACATGTACAGATCGCTTCTGGGACCCCAAAATATCGAATTCTCGGGTGTTTTGGGCCTTAATTTGAGATATCGACTTTTGGCACCGAAAATATCGATTTTTAGCATGTTTTTGGCATATATTTTGAAAATATTCTAGCAATGAGTAGGTATGTACAGATCGTTTCTGGGACCCCAAAATATTGAATTTTCGGGTGTTTTGAGCCTGAATTTAGGATATAAACGGGTACAGAAGATGCATGCGCATATTGACTTTGGGCACCTAAAATATCGATTTTCAGCATGTTTTGGGCCTGTATTTTGAAAATACTCTAACACAAAGTAGGCATGTACAGATCGCTTCTGGGACCCCAAAATATCGAATTTTTGGGTGTTTTGAGCCTGAATTTCAGATATAAACGGGTACTGAAGATGCATCCACATATTGACTTTGGGCACCTAAAATATCAACATTTCAGCATGTTTTAGGCCTGTATTTTGAAAATACTCTAACACGGAGTAGGCATGTACAGATCGCTTCTGGGACCCCAAAATATCGAATTTTCGGGTGTTTTGGGCCTGAATTTGAGATATCAACTTTGGGCACCTAAAATATCGATTTTTTAGCATGTTTTGGCCCTATATTTTGAGAATATTCTAGCACTAAGTAGGCATGTACAGATCACTTCTGGGACCCCGAAATATCGATTTTTCGGGTGTTTTTGAGCCTGAATTTGAGATATAAACGGGTACAGAATATGCATGCACATATCGACTTCGGACACTTAAAATATCGATTTTTAGCATGTTTTGAGCCGATATTTTGAAAACATTCTAGCACTGAGTAGGCATGTACAGATTGCTTCTGGGACCCCATAATATCGAATGTTCGGGTGTTTTGAGGTTGAATTTGGGATATAAACGGGTGCAGAAGATGTATACACATATTGACTTTGGCACCTAAAATATCGATTTTCAGCATGTTTTGGGCCTGTATCAGAGTAGTCATGTACAGATCGCATCTGCGACCCCAAAATATCGAATTTTCGGGTGTTTTGAGCCTGAATTTGAGATATAAACGGGTACAGAGAATGCATTTACATATTGACTTTGGGCACCTAAAATATCGATTTTCACCATGTTTTGGGCCTGTAGTTTGAAAATACTCTAACACAGATCGCTTCTGGGACCCAAAAATATCGAATTTTCGGATGTTGTGAGCCTGAATTTGTGATATAAACAGGTACTGAAGATGCATGCACATATCGACTTTTGGGCACCTAAAATATCGATTTTGAGCATGTTTTAGGTCTGTATCTTGAAAACATTCCAACTAGGAGTAGGCATGTACATATTGCTTCTATTACCCAAAAATACCGAATTTTCGGATGTTTTGAGCCTGAATTTGAGATATAAACGGGTACAGAAGATGCATGCACATATTGACTTTAGACACTTAAAATATCGATTTTTGGCATGTTTTGAGCCTATATTTTGAAAACATTCTAGCACTGAGTAGGCATGTACAGATCGCTTCTGGGACATAAAAATATCGAATTTTTGGGTGTTTTGAGCCTGAATTTGAGATATAAACGGGTACAGACGATGCATGCACATATCGACATTGGACACTTAAAATATCGATTTTTAGCATGTTTTAAGCCTATATTTTGAAAACATTCTAGCACTGAGTAGGCATGTACAGATCGTTTCTGGGACCCAAAAATATCGAATTTTCGGGTGTTTTGTGGTTGAATTTGAGATATAAACGAGTGCAGAAGATGCATACACATATTGACTTTGGGCACCTAAAATATCGATTTTCAGCATGTTTTGGGTTGTATCTGAGTAGGCATGTACAGATCGCTTCTGGGACCCCAAAATATCGAATTTTCGGGTGTTTGGAGCCTGAATTTGAGATATAAACTGGTACAGAAGATGCATGCGCATATCGACTTTTGGGCACCTAAAAGATCGATTTTCAGTATGTTTTGGGCCTGTATATTGAAAATACTCTAACACGGAGTAGGCATGTTCAGATCGCTTCTGAGACCCCAAAATATAGAATTTTCGGGTGTTTTGGGCCTGAATTTGAGATATATACTTTGGGCACCTAAAATATCGATTTTTAGCATGTTTTTGGGCCTATATTTTGAAAATATTCTAGCACTGTGTAGGCATGTACAGATCGCTTCTGGGACCCCAAAATAATAATAATAATAATAATAATAAGCGGTTTATTGAGGTTGCAGCCATGAGGCTGAAAATATACAATACATTATATATATGGTTGATGATTGATGGGGATGGTTTTATATATACAACAATGAAAGATGTTATGATGGTGAAATGAATTTTAGACATAGTGTTATTTGTTGTTAATAATTCTGACCATAGATGGTATGGGACTGTTGTTATAGCGGTCAGTGCGTGCCCTTATCGGTGTTAAGATATTGGTATGCCTCGTCGATTGTCGTGGTGGTGGAAGGGAAGGGGGAAGCATATCTCGATGTCTCGGGTTGCTTAACAGTTCTATGCTAAATCGACGCAGAATGTTGTGGTGTACTGTGTCTAGGGAGACCATGCCAAGGGTGATAAGGTCCTCACTGTAGGTAGTATAGTCTGCCCCCAGTATTATACGACAAGCCCTTTTCTGTACACGTTCAAGCTGTTTCTTCTGTGTGGTGTTAATGGATGGAAACCAGCTTGGGGAGGCATAGGTGAGCTTGGAGAGTATAAACATATGATATATACTCCTCAACTCACACTGTGGTGTACCTAGGGACTTTAGCCTTCTCAGCATGTACAGACGGTAAGAGGCGGACTGGGTAGTGGTGGTAATATGATTCTTCCAGTCCATCTTGCTGTCCAGCATAATTCCCAGGATTTTGGTTGTTTCCACAACCTGGAGTGGGTGTCCCGCCAGTGTGACTGTCGGTGGTGGTACAGGTGTGTTGGATGTGTGCAGATGCATCACCACTGTCTTGTTGTGGTTGATACTGACGTTGTTGGCTTCAGTCCAAGCTTGTAGGTTGTCAAGTTGTTGTTGTAGTAGGTGGTAGTCAGGTGCAGTGTTGTCCACTACAACTCCCACAGTGGAGTCATCCACATACTTCCACCGGTGTGTGTCGGTCAGGGCATCATTAATGAGGATTAGGAAGCACAGAGGTCCCATCCTGGTCCCTTGAGGCACACCACATTTCAGTGTTTGTGGGAGAGACACTGCACCTTGATATCTTACCACCTGCTGTCGATCACTGAGGAAATCTGCCAACCACGCCACCAAGCCTGGCTCCATCCCAATACCAAGTGCCTTAATTATTATTACATTGTGGTCCACTAGGTCAAATGCTTTTTTAAAGTCAAGGAAAGTTAGTATTACTGAGGTCTTCCTTTGCTCTAAGTTCTTATATACAAAGTCAAGTAAGCTAATAAGGCAATGTGTGGTGGAGGATGACTTTATATTGCCAAACTGTTGGTTATCAATGAATTTTTTAATACTAGCTGAGGCCCAATCAAAAACAAAACTTTCACACAAAAGACTGGGGAGGGGAGTGATAGCAATGGGTCTCAACTGGTCAAAAGATTGGGGATTATTGACTTTAGGGGTTGGAGTGACATAAGCTGTCTTCCAATCTGTGGGTACTTTAAACTGACTTATGGATGCGTTGATAATAGAGCAAAGGGGGATGGCAAGCTCAACAGCAAACTCTTTATACAATGTAATAGGAAGGTCAATGGGAGTGGTGGAGCGTTTAAGTTTAAATTCTGAAAGTTTCTTGGCGACCTGATACTCTTGGACTCTGGGTGGCTGAGGGGAGGGGAGGTAGGCAGGTAGTTGGGATGGGTCAAACTCGGGTAAGCTTTGACATATGGCCGCAAAGTGGTCATTGAGGCGGCCTGCTGTATCCTCACTGGTATGTCCGTTAGTACAAGGGAGGGAGGGTGAGTGTTTACGCATCCCACACACATCCTTAATTTTGCTGTACCACTGACTGATGTTGGATTCCTTGAGATGTTGTATTTTTGTGGGGTAGTGTTTCAGTTTGGCTTTCCTGATTTCCCTAATGACTTTGTTGCGAAGACTGTTAAATCTTGCCTTGTCGGTGTAGAAGGCTTTGTTACGTTGTTTAATGAGTCTTTTTTATTCTGGTGGTAATCCATGGCATATCCGATGGGTGAACTGTCGTCGACTTTTCTGGGAAGAAGTGATGGTATGCTTGAGTGATGGTGGTAGAATAGTTCTCCCATTTGATGTCAACTTCACTGACAGTCAATACCTCAACCCACGGGTAATGTACCAGCCACTGTCCAAATCCCCTTATCAATGAGTCAGGTGTAGGTCTGTACTTCCTGATGATGGGAGGCTGGTGATGGGTGGTGGTGGGGATGGGAGTCCACAGGATGGAGAGGTGGGTACTCTTCCCCACTGGTGGCAAAGGTTGTGGTGGGAGGTACTGATTTGACAGGTCGGTGACAATCTCATCTAGGACACTCTGGTTGTGGGTTGGGAAATCAACAACTTGGCTGAGGGATAATGCATTTTCAAGTTCTTCAGTGTTAATTTCATTAAAGTCGCCACATATTATGAATTTTGCTGATGGATACCTAATTTTGAGGATGTCACATGTGTTAATAATATGTTCCATCAGCACTGCCTGAGATGGTGCACGTGGTGGATGGTAAATTAGGCAGTAGATAATGGAGGCCGTGAGTCTCGGGTGACAGGGAGGTGTTAACTTGACCCAAAGGACCTCCATTCCTTCTGGGATATCCACAATCAGGTGTAGGGGGTGGTATTTGTCCCGAGCAAATAAGGCTAACCCACCAACACGTTTATTTTCTCTAAGTCGAATTTTCGGGTGTTTTGAGCCTGAATTTGAGATATAAACGGGTACAGGAGATGCATACATGCAGTATGTTTTGGGCCTGTATTTTGAAAATACTCTAACACGGAGTAGGCATGTAAAGTTCGCTTCTGGGACCCCAAAATATCGAATTTTCGGGTGTTTTGGGCCTGAATTTGAGATATCGACTTTGGGCACCTAAAATATCGATTTTTAGCATGTTTTGGGCCTATATTTTGAAAATATTCTAGCACTAAGTAGGCATGTACAGATCACTTCTGGGACCAAAAAATATCGAATTGTCGGTGTTTTGAGCCTGAATTTGAGATATAAACGGGTATAGAAGATGCATGCACATATTGACTCTGGACACTTAAAATATCGATTTTTAGCATGTTTTAAGCCTATATTTTGAAAAAATTCTAACACGGAGTAGGCATGTACAGGTCGCTTCTGGGACCCCAAAATATCGAATTTTCGGGTGTTTTGAGAATGAATTTGAGATATAAACGGGAGCAAAAGATGCATACACATATCGACTTTGGACACCTAAAATATCGATTTTTAGCATGTTTTGGGCCTGTATTTTGAAAATACTAAAACACGGAGTAGGCATGTACAGATCGCTTCTTGGACCCCAAAATATCGAATTGTCGGGTGTTTTGAGCCTTAATATGAGATATAAACGGGTACAAAAGATGCATGCATATATCGACTTTAGACACTTAAAATATCGATTTTTAGCATGTTTTGAGCCTTTACTTTGAAAACATTCTAGGACTGAGTAGACATGTACAGATCGCTTCTGGGACCCAAAAATATCGAATTTTCGGGTGTTTTGGGCCTGAAATTGAGATATCGACTTTGGGCACCTGAAATATCGATTTTTAGCATGTTTTGGGCCTATATTCTGAAAATATTCTAGCAATGAGTAGGTATGTACAGATTGCTTCTGGGACCCCAAAATATCGAATTTTCCGGTGTTTAGGGCCTTAATTTGAGATATCGACTTTGTGCACCTAAAATATCAATTTTAGCATGTTTTAAGCCTGGATTTTGAAAATACTCTAACACGAAGTAGGCATGTACAGATCGTTTCTAGGACCCCAAAATATCGAATTTTCGGGTGTTTTCAGCCTAAATTTGAGATATAAACGGGTACAGAAGATGCATGCACATATCGACTTTTGGGCACCTAAAAGATCGATTTTCAGTATGTTTTGGGCCTGTATTTTGAAAATACTCTAACACGGAGTAGACATGTACAGATCGCTTCTGGGACCCCAAAATATCGAATTCTCGGGTGTTTTGGGCCTTAATTTGAGATATCGACTTTTGGCACCGAAAATATCGATTTTTAGCATGTTTTTGGCATATATTTTGAAAATATTCTAGCAATGAGTAGGTATGTACAGATCGTTTCTGGGACCCCAAAATATTGAATTTTCGGGTGTTTTGAGCCTGAATTTAGGATATAAACGGGTACAGAAGATGCATGCGCATATTGACTTTGGGCACCTAAAATATCGATTTTCAGCATGTTTTGGGCCTGTATTTTGAAAATACTCTAACACAAAGTAGGCATGTACAGATCGCTTCTGGGACCCCAAAATATCGAATTTTTGGGTGTTTTGAGCCTGAATTTCAGATATAAACGGGTACTGAAGATGCATCCACATATTGACTTTGGGCACCTAAAATATCAACATTTCAGCATGTTTTAGGCCTGTATTTTGAAAATACTCTAACACGGAGTAGGCATGTACAGATCGCTTCTGGGACCCCAAAATATCGAATTTTCGGGTGTTTTGGGCCTGAATTTGAGATATCAACTTTGGGCACCTAAAATATCGATTTTTTAGCATGTTTTGGCCCTATATTTTGAGAATATTCTAGCACTAAGTAGGCATGTACAGATCACTTCTGGGACCCCGAAATATCGATTTTTCGGGTGTTTTTGAGCCTGAATTTGAGATATAAACGGGTACAGAATATGCATGCACATATCGACTTCGGACATTTAAAATATCGATTTTTAGCATGTTTTGAGCCGATATTTTGAAAACATTCTAGCACTGAGTAGGCATGTACAGATTGCTTCTGGGACCCCATAATATCGAATGTTCGGGTGTTTTGAGGTTGAATTTGGGATATAAACGGGTGCAGAAGATGTATACACATATTGACTTTGGCACCTAAAATATCGATTTTCAGCATGTTTTGGGCCTGTATCAGAGTAGTCATGTACAGATCGCATCTGCGACCCCAAAATATCGAATTTTCGGGTGTTTTGAGCCTGAATTTGAGATATAAACGGGTACAGAGAATGCATTTACATATTGACTTTGGGCACCTAAAATATCGATTTTCACCATGTTTTGGGCCTGTAGTTTGAAAATACTCTAACACAGATCGCTTCTGGGACCCAAAAATATCGAATTTTCGGATGTTGTGAGCCTGAATTTGTGATATAAACAGGTACTGAAGATGCATGCACATATCGACTTTTGGGCACCTAAAATATCGATTTTGAGCATGTTTTAGGTCTGTATCTTGAAAACATTCCAACTAGGAGTAGGCATGTACATATTGCTTCTATTACCCAAAAATACCGAATTTTCGGATGTTTTGAGCCTGAATTTGAGATATAAACGGGTACAGAAGATGCATGCACATATTGACTTTAGACACTTAAAATATCGATTTTTGGCATGTTTTGAGCCTATATTTTGAAAACATTCTAGCACTGAGTAGGCATGTACAGATAGCTTCTGGGACATAAAAATATCGAATTTTTGGGTGTTTTGAGCCTGAATTTGAGATATAAACGGGTACAGACGATGCATGCACATATCGACATTGGACACTTAAAATATCGATTTTTAGCATGTTTTAAGCCTATATTTTGAAAACATTCTAGCACTGAGTAGGCATGTACAGATCGTTTCTGGGACCCAAAAATATCGAATTTTCGGGTGTTTTGTGGTTGAATTTGAGATATAAACGAGTGCAGAAGATGCATACACATATTGACTTTGGGCACCTAAAATATCGATTTTCAGCATGTTTTGGGTTGTATCTGAGTAGGCATGTACAGATCGCTTCTGGGACCCCAAAATATCGAATTTTCGGGTGTTTGGAGCCTGAATTTGAGATATAAACTGGTACAGAAGATGCATGCGCATATCGACTTTTGGGCACCTAAAAGATCGATTTTCAGTATGTTTTGGGCCTGTATATTGAAAATACTCTAACACGGAGTAGGCATGTTCAGATCGCTTCTGAGACCCCAAAATATAGAATTTTCGGGTGTTTTGGGCCTGAATTTGAGATATATACTTTGGGCACCTAAAATATCGATTTTTAGCATGTTTTTGGGCCTATATTTTGAAAATATTCTAGCACTGTGTAGGCATGTACAGATCGCTTCTGGGACCCCAAAATAATAATAATAATAATAATAATAAGCGGTTTATTGAGGTTGCAGCCATGAGGCTGAAAATATACAATACATTATATATATGGTTGATGATTGATGGGGATGGTTTTATATATACAACAATGAAAGATGTTATGATGGTGAAATGAATTTTAGACATAGTGTTATTTGTTGTTAATAATTCTGACCATAGATGGTATGGGACTGTTGTTATAGCGGTCAGTGCGTGCCCTTATCGGTGTTAAGATATTGGTATGCCTCGTCGATTGTCGTGGTGGTGGAAGGGAAGGGGGAAGCATATCTCGATGTCTCGGGTTGCTTAACAGTTCTATGCTAAATCGACGCAGAATGTTGTGGTGTACTGTGTCTAGGGAGACCATGCCAAGGGTGATAAGGTCCTCACTGTAGGTAGTATAGTCTGCCCCCAGTATTATACGACAAGCCCTTTTCTGTACACGTTCAAGCTGTTTCTTCTGTGTGGTGTTAATGGATGGAAACCAGCTTGGGGAGGCATAGGTGAGCTTGGAGAGTATAAACATATGATATATACTCCTCAACTCACACTGTGGTGTACCTAGGGACTTTAGCCTTCTCAGCATGTACAGACGGTAAGAGGCGGACTGGGTAGTGGTGGTAATATGATTCTTCCAGTCCATCTTGCTGTCCAGCATAATTCCCAGGATTTTGGTTGTTTCCACAACCTGGAGTGGGTGTCCCGCCAGTGTGACTGTCGGTGGTGGTACAGGTGTGTTGGATGTGTGCAGATGCATCACCACTGTCTTGTTGTGGTTGATACTGACGTTGTTGGCTTCAGTCCAAGCTTGTAGGTTGTCAAGTTGTTGTTGTAGTAGGTGGTAGTCAGGTGCAGTGTTGTCCACTACAACTCCCACAGTGGAGTCATCCACATACTTCCACCGGTGTGTGTCGGTCAGGGCATCATTAATGAGGATTAGGAAGCACAGAGGTCCCATCCTGGTCCCTTGAGGCACACCACATTTCAGTGTTTGTGGGAGAGACACTGCACCTTGATATCTTACCACCTGCTGTCGATCACTGAGGAAATCTGCCAACCACGCCACCAAGCCTGGCTCCATCCCAATACCAAGTGCCTTAATTATTATTACATTGTGGTCCACTAGGTCAAATGCCTTTTTAAAGTCAAGGAAAGTTAGTATTACTGAGGTCTTCCTTTGCTCTAAGTTCTTATATACAAAGTCAAGTAAGCTAATAAGGCAATGTGTGGTGGAGGATGACTTTATATTGCCAAACTGTTGGTTATCAATGAATTTTTTAATACTAGCTGAGGCCCAATCAAAAACAAAACTTTCACACAAAAGACTGGGGAGGGGAGTGATAGCAATGGGTCTCAACTGGTCAAAAGATTGGGGATTATTGACTTTAGGGGTTGGAGTGACATAAGCTGTCTTCCAATCTGTGGGTACTTTAAACTGACTTATGGATGCGTTGATAATAGAGCAAAGGGGGATGGCAAGCTCAACAGCAAACTCTTTATACAATGTAATAGGAAGGTCAATGGGAGTGGTGGAGCGTTTAAGTTTAAATTCTGAAAGTTTCTTGGCGACCTGATACTCTTGGACTCTGGGTGGCTGAGGGGAGGGGAGGTAGGCAGGTAGTTGGGATGGGTCAAACTCGGATAAGCTTTGACATATGGCCGCAAAGTGGTCATTGAGGCGGCCTGCTGTATCCTCACTGGTATGTCCGTTAGTACAAGGGAGGGAGGGTGAGTGTTTACGCATCCCACACACATCCTTAATTTTGCTGTACCACTGACTGATGTTGGATTCCTTGAGATGTTGTATTTTTGTGGGGTAGTGTTTCAGTTTGGCTTTCCTGATTTCCCTAATGACTTTGTTGCGAAGACTGTTAAATCTTGCCTTGTCGGTGTAGAAGGCTTTGTTACGTTGTTTAATGAGTCTTTTTTATTCTGGTGGTAATCCATGGCATATCCGATGGGTGAACTGTCGTCGACTTTTCTGGGAAGAAGTGATGGTATGCTTGAGTGATGGTGGTAGAATAGTTCTCCCATTTGATGTCAACTTCACTGACAGTCAATACCTCAACCCACGGGTAATGTACCAGCCACTGTCCAAATCCCCTTATCAATGAGTCAGGTGTAGGTCTGTACTTCCTGATGATGGGAGGCTGGTGATGGGTGGTGGTGGGGATGGGAGTCCACAGGATGGAGAGGTGGGTACTCTTCCCCACTGGTGGCAAAGGTTGTGGTGGGAGGTACTGATTTGACAGGTCGGTGACAATCTCATCTAGGACACTCTGGTTGTGGGTTGGGAAATCAACAACTTGGCTGAGGGATAATGCATTTTCAAGTTCTTCAGTGTTAATTTCATTAAAGTCGCCACATATTATGAATTTTGCTGATGGATACCTAATTTTGAGGATGTCACATGTGTTAATAATATGTTCCATCAGCACTGCCTGAGATGGTGCACGTGGTGGATGGTAAATTAGGCAGTAGATAATGGAGGCCGTGAGTCTCGGGTGACAGGGAGGTGTTAACTTGACCCAAAGGACCTCCATTCCTTCTGGGATATCCACAATCAGGTGTAGGGGGTGGTATTTGTCCCGAGCAAATAAGGCTAACCCACCAACACGTTTATTTTCTCTAAGTCGAATTTTCGGGTGTTTTGAGCCTGAATTTGAGATATAAACGGGTACAGGAGATGCATACATGCAGTATGTTTTGGGCCTGTATATTGAAAATACTCTAACACGGAGTAGGCATGTAAAGTTCGCTTCTGGGACCCCAAAATATCGAATTTTCGGGTGTTTTGGGCCTGAATTTGAGATATCGACTTTGGGCACCTAAAATATCGATTTTTAGCATGTTTTGGGCCTATATTTTGAAAATATTCTAGCACTAAGTAGGCATGTACAGATCACTTCTGGGACCCCAAAATATCGAATTGTCGGTGTTTTGAGCCTGAATTTGAGATATAAACGGGTATAGAAGATGCATGCACATATTGACTCTGGACACTTAAAATATCGATTTTTAGCATGTTTTAAGCCTATATTTTGAAAAAATTCTAGCACTGAGTAGGCATGTACAGATCGCTTCTGGGACCCAAAAATATCGGATTTTCGGGTGTTTTGAGGTTGAATTTGGGATATAAACGGGTGCAGAAGATGCATACACAGATTGACTTTGGTCACCTAAAATATCGATTTTTAGCATGTTTTGAGCCAATATTTTGAAAACATTCTAGCACTGAGTAGGCATCGATTTTCAGTATGTTTTGGGCCTGTATATCGAAAATACTCTAACACTGAGAAGGCATGTACAAATCGCTTCTGGGACCCCAAAATACCGAATTTTCAGGTGTTTAGGGCCTGAATTTGAGATATAAACGGGTACAGAAGATGCATGCACATATCGACTTTTGGGCACCTAAAATATCGATTTTGAGCATGTTTTGGGTCTGTATTTTGAAAACATTCTAACTAGGAGTAGGCATGTACAGATCGCTTCTAGGACCCAAAAATACCGAATTTTCGGGTGTTTTGAGCCTGAATTTGAGATATAAACGGGTACAGAAGATGCATGCACATATCGACTTTGGACACATAAAATATCGATTTTTAGTATGTTTTGAGCCTATATTTTGAAAACATTCTAGCACTGAGTAGGCATGTACAGATCGCTTCTGGGACCCAAAAATATCGAATTTTCGGGTGTTTTAAGGTTGAATTTGGGATATAAACGGGTGCAGAAGATGCATACACATATTGACTTTGGGCACCTAAAATATCGATTTTCAGCATGTTTTGGGCCTGTATCTGAGTAGGCATGTACAGATCGCTTCTGGGACCAAAAAATATTGAATTTTCGGGTGTTTGGAGCCTGAATTTGAGATATAAACGGGTACAGAAGATGCATGCACATATCGACTTTTGGGCACCTAAAATATCGATTATCTGTATGTTTTGGGCTTGTATTTTGAAAATACTCTAACACGGAGTAGGCATGTACAGATCGCTTCTGGGACCAAAAAATATCGAATTTTCGGGTGTTTTGGGCCTGAATTTGAGATATCGACTTGGGGCACCTAAAATATCGATTTTTAGCATGTTTTGGGCCTATAATTTGAAAATATTCTAGCGCTCAGTAGGCATGTACAGATCACTTCTGGGACCCCAAAATATCGAGTTTTCGGGTGTTTTGAGCCTGAATTTGAGATATAAAATGGTACAGAAAATGCGTGCACATATTGACTTTGGCACCTAAAATATCGATTCTCAGCATGTTTTGGGCCTGTATTTTGAAAATACTCTAAAACGGAGTAGGCAAGTACAGATCGCTTCTGGGACCCCAAAATATCGAATTTTCGGGTGTTTCGAGCCTGAATTTGAGATATAAACGGGTACAGAAGATGCATCCACATATCGACTTTTGGGCACCTAAAAGATCGATTTTCTGTATGTTTTGGGTCTGTATTTTGAAAATACTCTAACACGTAGTAGGCATGTACGGATCGGTTCTGGGACCCCAAAATATCGAATTCTCAGGTGTTTTGGGGAAAATTTGAAATATCGACTTTGGGCACCTAAAATATCGATTTTTAGCATGTTTTGGGCCTATATTTTGAAAATATTCTAGCACTGAGTAAGCATGTACAGATCGCTTCTGGTACCCCAAAATATCGAGTTTTCGGGTGTTTTGAGAATGAATTTGAGATATAATCGGGTACAGAAAATGCATGCACATATTGACTTTGAGCACCTAAAATATCGATTTTCAGCATGTTTTGGGCCTGTATTTTGAAAATACTCTAACACGGAGTAGGCAAGTACAGATCGCTTCTAGGACCCAAAAATACCGATTTTTCGGGTGTTTTGAGCCTGAATTTGAGATATAAACGGGTACAGAAGATGCATGCACATATCGACTATGGACACATAAAATATCGATTTTTAGTATGTTTTGAGCCTATATTTTGAAAACATTCTAGTACTGAGTATTCATGTACAGATCGCTTCTGGGACCCAAAAATATCGAATTTTCGGGTGTTTTAAGGTTGAATTTGGGATATAAACGGGTGCAGAAGATGCATACACATATTGACTTTAGGCACCTAAAATATCGTTTTTCAGCATGTTTTGGGCCTGTATCTGAGTAAGCATGTACAGATCGCTTCTGGGACCAAAAAATATCGAACTTTCGGGTGTTTGGAGCCTGAATTTGAGATATAAACGGGTACAGAAGATGCATGCACATATCGACTTTTGGGCACCTAAAATATCGATTATCTGTATGTTTTGGGCTTGTATTTTGAAAATACTCTAACACGGAGTAGGCATGTACAGATCGCTTCTGGGACCAAAAAATATCGAATTTTCGGGTGTTTTTGGGATAAATTTGAAATATCGACTTTGGGCACCTAAAATATCGATTTTTAGCATGTTTTGGGCCTATATTTTGAAAATATTCTAGCACTGAGTAAGCATGTACAGATCGCTTCTGGTACCCCAAAATATCGAGTTTTCGGGTGTTTTGAGCCTGAATTTGAGATATAATCGGGTACAGAAAATGCATGCACATATTGACTTTGGGCACCTAAAATATCGATTTTCAGCATGTTTTGGGCCCGTATTTTGAAAATACTCTAACACGGAGTAGGCAAGTACAGATCGCTTCTGGGACCCAAAAATACTGATTTTTCGGGTGTTTTGAGCCTGAATTTGAGATATAAACGGGTACAGAAGATGCATGCACATATCGACTTTGGACACTTAAAATATCGATTTGTAGCATGTTTTGAGCCTATATTTTGAAAATATTCTAGCACTGAGTAGGCATGTACAGATCGCTTCTGGGACCGAAAAATATCGAATTTTCGGGTGTTATGAGGTTGAATTTGGGATATAAACGGGTGCAGAAGATGCATACACATATCGACTTTTTGGCACCTAAAATATCGATTTTCAGCATGTTTTGGGCTTGTATATTAAAAATACTCTAACACGGAGTAGGCATGTACAGATAGCATCTGGGTCCCCAAAATAACGAATTTTCAGGTGTTTTGGGCCTGAATTTGATATATCGATTTTGGGCACCTAAAATATCGAATTTTAGCATGTTTTGGGCCTGTATTTTAAAAATATTCTAGTACTGCTTAGGCATGTACAGATCGCTTCTGGGACCCCAAAATATCGAATTTTCGGTGTTTTGAGCCAGAATTTGAGATATAAACGGGTACAGAAGATGCATGCACATATCGACTTTTGGCCACCTAAAATATCGATTTTGAGCATGTTTTGGGTCTGTATCTTGAAAACATTCTAACTAGGAGTAGGCATGTACAGATCGCTTCTAGGACCCAAAAATATAGAATTTTCGGGTGTTTTGGGGATAAATTTGAAATATCGACTTTGGGCACCTAAAATATCGATTTTTAGCATGTTTTGGGCCTATATTTTGAAAATATTCTAGCACTGAGTAAGCATGTACAGATCGCTTCTGGGACCCCAAAATATCGAGTTTTCGGGTTTTTTGAGCCTGAATTTGAGATATAAACGGGTACAGAAAATGCATGTACATATTGACTTTGGGCACCTAAAATATCGATTTTTAGCATGCTTTGGGCCTGTATTTTGAAAATACTCTAACACGGAGTAGGCATGTACATATCGCTTCTGGGACCCAAAAATATCGAATTTTCGGGTGTTTTGAGCCTTAATTTGAGATATAAACAGATACTGAAGATGCATGAACATATCGACTTTTGGGCACCTAAAATATCGATTTTGAGCATGTTTTGGGTCTGTATCTTGAAAAAATTCTAACTAGGAGTAGGCAAGTACAGATCGCTTCTAGGACCCAAAAATACCGATTTTACGGGTGTTTTGAGCCTGAATTTGAGATATAAACGGGTACAGAAGATGCATGCACATATCGACTTTGGACACTTAAAATATCGATTTTTAGCATGTTTTGAGCCTATATTTTGAAAACATTCTAGACTTGAGTAGGCATGTACAGATCGCTTCTGGGACCGAAAAATATCGAATTTTCGGGTGTTTTGTGGTTGAATTTGAGATATAAACGGGTGCAGAAGATGCATACACATATTGACTTTGGGCACCTAAAATATCGATTTTCAGCATGTTTTGGGCCTGTATCTGAGTAGGCATGTACAAATCGCTTCTGGGACCCCAAAATATCGAATTTTCGGGTGTTCGGAACCTGAATTTGAGATATAAACGGGTACAGAAGATGCATGCACATATCGAATTTGGACACTTAAAATATTGATTTTTAGCATGTTTTGAGCCTATATTTTGAAAATATTCTAGCACAAAGTACATATGTACAGATCACTTCTGGGACCCCAAAATATCGAATTTTCGGGTGTTTTAAGCCTGAATTTGAGATATAAACGGGTACAGAAGATGCATGCACATATCGACTTTGGACACTTTAAATATCGATTTTTAGCATGTTTTGAGCCTATATTTTGAAAACATTCTAGCACTGAGTAGGCATGTACAGATCGCTTCTGGGACCCAAAAATATCGAATTTTCAGGTGTTTTGAGGTTGAATTTGGGATATAAACGGGTGCAGAAGATGCATGCAGATATCGACTTTGATCACCTATAATATCGATTTTAAGTATGTTTTGGGCCTGTATTTTGAAAATATTCTAGCACTGACTATGCATGTGGAGATTGCTTCTGGGATCCAAAAATATCGAATTTTCAGGTGTTTTGAGACTGAATTTGGGATATAAACGGGTACAGAAGATGCATGAACATTTCGACTTTGGGCACCTAAAAGATCGATTTTCAGTATGTTTTGGGCCTGTATATTAAAAATACTCTAACACGGAGTAGGCATGTACAGATCGCTTCTGGGACCCCAAAATATCGAATTTTCGGGTGTTTTGGGCCTGAATTTGATATATCGACTTTGGGCACCTAAAATATCGATTTTTAGCATGTTTTGGGCCTGCATTTTGAAAATATTCTAGCACTGCGTAGGCATGTACATATCGCTTCTGGGACCCCAAAATATCGAATTTTCGGGTGTTTTGAGCCTGAAAGAGATATAAACGGGTACAGAAGATGCATTCCCATATCGACTTTTGGGCACCTAAAATATCGATTTTGAGCATGTTTTGGGTCTGTATCTTGAAAACATTCTAACAAGGAGTAGGCATGTACAGATCGCTTCTAGGACCCAAAAATATAGAATTTTCGGGTGTTTTGAGCCTGAATTTGAGATAGAAACCGGTACTGAAGATACATGCACATATCGTCTTTGGTCACCTGAAGTATCGATTTTCAGGATGTTTTGGCCCTATATTTTGAATGTATTCTAGCATTGTGTAAGCATGTTCAGATTGCTTCTGAGACCCAAAAATATCGAATTTTCGGGTGTTTTGAGCCTAAATTTGAGATATAAACGGGTACAGAAGATGAATGCACATATAAATTTTGGGCACATAAAATATCGGTTTTCAGCTTGTTTTGGGTCTGTATTTTGAAAATATTTTAACATTGAGTAGGCATTTACCGATCCCTTCTGGGAACAAAAAGTATCGAATTTTAAGGTGTTTTAAACCTGAATTTGGGATACAAGCGAGTGCTGATGATTCATGCACATATCGATTTTGGGCACCAAAAATTGCGATTTTCAGCTTATTTTGGGCCTGTATTTTGAAAATATTCTAACACTGAGTAGGCATGTACAGATCGCTTTTGGGACCCCAAAAAATCAAATTTTCAGGTGTTTTTAGCCTGAATTTGGGATATAAACGGGAACAGAAGATGCATGCAGATATCGACTTTGATCACCTATAATATCGATTTTAAGCATGTTTTGGGCCTGTATTATAAAAATATTCTAGCACTGACTATGCATGTGGAGATTGCTACTGGGATCAAAAAATATCGAATTTTCAGGTGTTTTGAGACTGAATTTGGGATATAAACGGGTACAGAAGATGCATGAACATTTCGACTTTGGGCACCTAAAATATCGATTTTTAGTATGTTTTGGCCCTATATTTTGAATTTAATCTAGCACTGGGTAAGCATGTAAAGAGCGCTTCTAAGACCCAAAAATACCGAATTTTCTGGTGTTTTGAGAATGAATTTGAGATATAAACGGGTACAGAAGATGCATGCACATATCGACTTTCTTCACAAAAAAAAACTATTTTCAGCATGTTTTAGGCCTATATTTTGTAAAATATTCTAGCACAGAGTGAGCATGTACAGATCCCTTCTGGGACCCAAAAATATTGAGTTTTCGGGTGTTTTGAGCCTGAATTTGAGATATAAACGGGCACTGAAGATGCATGCATATATCGACTTTGGGCACCCAAAATATCGATTTTGAGCATGTTTTTGGCCTGTATTTTGAAAATACTCTAACACAGAGTAGGCATGTACAGATCGCTTCTGGGACCCGATAATATATGGAATTTTCAGGTGTTTTGGGCCAGAATTTGAGATATCGACTTTGGGCAACTAAAATATTGATTTTCAGCATGTTTTGGGCCTGTATTTTGAAAATACTCTAACACGGAGTAGGCATGTACAGATCGCTTCTGGGACCCCAAAATATCGAATTTTCGGGTGTTTTGAGCCTGAATTTGAGAAATAAACGGGCACTGAAGATGCATGCACATATCGACTTTTAGGCACCTAAAATATCGATTTTGAGCATGTTTTGGGTCTGTATCTTGACAACATTCTAACTAGGAGTAGGCATATACAGATCGCTTCTAGGACCCATAAATACCGAATTTTCGGGTGTTTTAAGCCTGAATTTGAGATATAAACGGGTACAGAAGATGAATGCACATATCGACTTTGGACACCTAAAATATCGATTTTTAGCATGTTTTGGGCCTGTATTTTGAAAATACTAAAACACGGAGTAGGCATGTACAGATCGCTTCTTGGACCCCAAAATATCGAATTGTCGGGTGTTTTGAGCCTGAATTTGAGATATAAACGGGTACTGAAGATGCATGCACATATCGACTTTAGGGGCCCTAAAATATTGATTTTTAACATGTTTTGGGTCTGTATCTTGAAAACATTCTCACTAGGTGTAGGCATGTACAGTTCGCTTCTAGGACCCAAAAATATCGAATTTTCGGGTGTTTTAAGCCTGAATTTGAGATATAAACGGGTACAGAAGATGCATGCACATATCGACTTTAGACACTTAAAATATCGATTTTTAGCATGTTTTGAGCCTTTACTTTGAAAACATTCCAGCACTGAGTAGGCATGTACAGATCACTTCTGGGACCCAATAATATCGAATTTTCGGGTGTTTTGAGGTTGAATTTTTTATATAAACGGGTGCAGAAGATGCATACACATATTGACTTTGGGCACCTAAACTAGCGATTTTCACCATGCTTTGGGCCTGTATTTTGAAAATGCTCTAACACGGAGTAGGCATGTACAGATCGCTTCTGGGATCCCAAAATATCGAGTTTTCAGGTGTTTTTGGCCTTAATTTGAGATATCGACTTTGGGCACTTAAAATATCGATTTTTAGCATGTTTTGGGACTATATTTTGAAAATAATCTGGCACTGAGTAGGCATGTACAAATCGCTTCTGGGACCCAAAAATATCGAATTTTCGGGTGTTTGGAGTCTGAATTTGAGATATAAACGGGTACAGAAGATGCATGCACATATCGACTTTTGGGCACCTAAAAGATCGATTTTCAGTATGTTTTGGGCTTGTATTTTGAAAGAACTCTAACAAGGAGTAGCCATGTACAAATCGCTTCAGGGACCCCAAAATATCGAATTTTTGGGTGTTTTGGGCCTGAATTTGAGATATCGACTTTGGGCACCTAAAATATCGATTTTTAGCATGTTTCGGCCCTATATTTTTGAAAATATTCTAGCACTGAGTAGGCATGTACAGATCGCGTCTGGGACCCCAAAATATCGAATTTTCAGTTGTTTTGAGCCTGAATTTGATATATAAACGGGTACAGAAGATGCATGCACATATCGACTTTTGGGCTCCTCAAATATCGATTTTGAGCATGTTTTTGGTCTGTATCTTGAAAACATTCTTACTAGGAGTAGGCATGTACAGATCGCTTCTAGGACCAAATAATACCGAATTTCGGGTGTTTTGAGCCTGAATTTGAGATATAAACGGGTACAGAAGATGTATGCACATATCGACTTTCTTCACAAAAAAAAACTATTTTCTGCATGTTTTAGGCCTATATTTTGTAAAATATTCTAGCACAGAGTGAGCATGTACAGATCCCTTCTGGGACCCAAAAATATTGAGTTTTCGGGTGTTTTGAGCCTGAATTTGAGATATAAACGGGCACTGAAGATGCATGCATATATCGACTTTGGGCACCCAAAATATCGATTTTGAGCATGTTTTTGGCCTGTATTTTGAAAATACTCTAACACAGAGTAGGCATGTACAGATCGCTTCTGGGACCCCATAATATATAGAATTTTCAGGTGTTTTGGGCCTGAATTTGAGATATCGACTTTGGGCAACTAAAATATTGATTTTCAGCATGTTTTGGGCCTGTATTTTGAAAATACTCTAACACGGAGTAGGCATGTACAGATCGCTTCTGGGACCCCAAAATATCGAATTTTCGGGTGTTTTGAGCCTGAATTTGAGAAATAAACGGGCACTGAAGATGCATGCACATATCGACTTTTAGGCACCTAAAATATCGATTTTTTAGCATGTTTTGGGTCTGTATCTTGACAACATTCTAACTAGGAGTAGGCATATACAGATCGCTTCTAGGACCCATAAATACCGAATTTTCGGGTGTTTTAAGCCTGAATTTGAGATATAAACGGGTACAGAAGATGCATGCACATATCGACTTTGGACACCTAAAATATCGATTTTTAGCATGTTTTGGGCCTGTATTTTGTAAATACTAAAACACGGAGTAGGCATGTACAGATCGCTTCTTGGACCCCAAAATATCGAATTGTCGGGTGTTTTGAGCCTGAATTTGAGATATAAACGGGTACTGAAGATGCATGCACATATCGACTTTAGGGGCCCTAAAATATTGATTTTTAACATGTTTTGGGTCTGTATCTAGAAAACATTCTCACTTGGTGTAGGCATGTACAGTTCGCTTCTAGGACCCAAAAATATCGAATTTTCGGGTGTTTTAAGCCTGAATTTGAGATATAAACGGGTACAGAAGATGCATGCACATATCGACTTTAGACACTTAAAATATCGATTTTTAGCATGTTTTGAGCCTTTACTTTGAAAACATTCCAGCACTGAGTAGGCATGTACAGATCGCTTCTGGGACCCAAAAATATCGAATTTTCGGGTGTTTTGAGGTTGAATTTTTTATATAAACGGGTGCAGAAGATGCATACACATATTGACTTTGGGCACCTAAACTAGCGATTTTCACCATGCTTTGGGCCTGTATTTTGAAAATGCTCGAACACGGAGTAGGCATGTACAGATCGCTTCTGGGATCCCAAAATATCGAGTTTTCAGGTGTTTTTGGCCTTAATTTGAGATATCGACTTTGGGCACTTAAAATATCGATTTTCAGCATGTTTTGGGCCTATATTTTGAAAATAATCTGGCACTGAGTAGGCATGTACAAATCGCTTCTGGGACCCAAAAATATCGAATTTTCGGGTTTTTGGAGTCTGAATTTGAGATATAAACGGGTACAGAAGATGCATGCACATATCGACTTTTGGGCACCTAAAAGATCGATTTTCAGTATGTTTTGGGCTTGTATTTTGAAAGAACTCTAACAAGGAGTAGCCATGTACAAATCGCTTCAGGGACCCCAAAATATCGAATTTTTGGGTGTTTTGGGCCTGAATTTGAGATATCGACTTTGGGCACCTAAAATATCGATTTTTAGCATGTTTTGGCCCTATATTTTTGAAAATATTCTAGCACTGAGTAGGCATGTACAGATCGCGTCTGGGACCCCAAAATATCGAATTTTCAGTTGTTTTGAGCCTGAATTTGAGATATAAACGGGTACAGAAGATGCATGCACATATCGACTTTTGGGCTCCTCAAATATCGATTTTGAGCATGTTTTTGGTCTGTATCTTGAAAACATTCTTACTAGTAGTAGGCATGTACAGATCGCTTCTAGGACCAAAAAATACCGAATTTCGGGTGTTTTGAGCCTGAATTTGAGATATAAACGGGTACAGAAGATGTATGCACATATCGACTTTGGACACTTAAAATATCGATTTTGAGCATGTTTTGGGTCTATATTTTGAAAATATTCTAGCACTGAGTAGGCATGTACAGATCGCTTCTGGGACCCCAAAATATCGAGTTTCCGGGTGTTTTGAGCCTGAATTTGAGATATAAACGGGTACAGAAGATGTATGCACTTATCGACTTTGAACACTTAAAATAACGATTTTTAGCATGTTTTAAGCCTTTATTTTGAAAACATTTTAGCACTGAGTAGGCATGTACAGATCGCTTCTGGGACCCCAAAATATCGAATTTTCAGGTGTTTTGGGCCTGAATTTGAGATATAAACGGGTACAGAAGATGCATGCACATATCGACTTTTGGGCTCCTAAAATATCGATTTTGAGCATGTTTTGGGTCTGTATCTTGAAAACATTCTTACTAGGAGTAGGCATGTACAGATCTCTTCTAGGACCCAAAAATACCGAATTTTCGGGTGTTTTGAGCCTGAATTTGAGATATAAACGGGTACAGAAGATGTATGCACATATCGAATTTGGACACTTAAAATATCGATTTTGAGCATGTTTTGAGCTTGTATTTAGAAAATACTCTAACACGGGGTAGGCATGTACACATCGCTTCTGGGACCTCAAAATATCTAATTTGCGGGTGTTTTGAGCCTGAATTTGAGATATAAACGGGTACTGAAGATGCATGCACATATCGACTTGTGGGCACCTAAAATATCGATTTTGAGCATGTTTTGGGTCTATATCTTGAAAATATTCTAACTAGGAGTAGGCATGTACATATCGCTTCTAGGACCCAAAAATACCGAATTTTCGAATGTTTTGAGCCTGAATTTAGGATATAAACGGGTACAGAAGATCGACTTTGGACACTAAAAATATCGATTTTTAGCTTGTTTTGAGCCTATATTTTGAAAATATTCTAGCCCTGAGTAGGCATGTACAGATCGCTTCTGGGACCCAAACATATCGAATTTTCGGGTGTTTTTAGGTTGAATTTGGGATATAAACGGTTGCAGAAGATGCATTCACATATCGACTTTGGGCACCTAAAATATCGATTTTCAGTATACAGTAATTTGGGCCTGTATTTTGAAAATACTCTAACACGGAGTAGGCATGTACAGATCGCTTCTGGGACTCCAAAATATCGGATTTTCGGGTGTTTTGGGCCTGAATTTGAGATATCGACTTTGGGCACCTAAAATATCTATTTCTAGCATGTTTTGGGTCTATATTTTGAAAATATTCTAGCACTGAGTAGGCATGTACAGATCGCTTCTGGGATCCCAAAATATCGAGTTTTCAGGTGTTTTTGGCCTTAATTTGAGATATCGACTTTGGGCACTTAAAATATCGATTTTCAGCATGTTTTGGGCCTATATTTTGAAAATAATCTGGCACTGAGTAGGCATGTACAAATCGCTTCTGGGACCCAAAAATATCGAATTTTCGGGTTTTTGGAGTCTGAATTTGAGATATAAACGGGTACAGAAGATGCATGCACATATCGACTTTTGGGCACCTAAAAGATCGATTTTCAGTATGTTTTGGGCTTGTATTTTGAAAGAACTCTAACAAGGAGTAGCCATGTACAAATCGCTTCAGGGACCCCAAAATATCGAATTTTTGGGTGTTTTGGGCCTGAATTTGAGATATCGACTTTGGGCACCTAAAATATCGATTTTTAGCATGTTTTGGCCCTATATTTTTGAAAATATTCTAGCACTGAGTAGGCATGTACAGATCGCGTCTGGGACCCCAAAATATCGAATTTTCAGTTGTTTTGAGCCTGAATTTGAGATATAAACGGGTACAGAAGATGCATGCACATATCGACTTTTGGGCTCCTCAAATATCGATTTTGAGCATGTTTTTGGTCTGTATCTTGAAAACATTCTTACTAGGAGTAGGCATGTACAGATCGCTTCTAGGACCAAAAAATACCGAATTTCGGGTGTTTTGAGCCTGAATTTGAGATATAAACGGGTACAGAAGATGTATGCACATATCGACTTTGGACACTTAAAATATCGATTTTGAGCATGTTTTGGGTCTATATTTTGAAAATATTCTAGCACTGAGTAGGCATGTACAGATCGCTTCTGGGACCCCAAAATATCGAGTTTCCGGGTGTTTTGAGCCTGAATTTGAGATATAAACGGGTACAGAAGATGTATGCACTTATCGACTTTGAACACTTAAAATATCGATTTTTAGCATGTTTTAAGCCTTTATTTTGAAAACATTTTAGCACTGAGTAGGCATGTACAGATCGCTTCTGGGACCCCAAAATATCGAATTTTCAGGTGTTTTGGGCCTGAATTTGAGATATAAACGGGTACAGAAGATGCATGCACATATCGACTTTTGGGCTCCTAAAATATCGATTTTGAGCATGTTTTGGGTCTGTATCTTGAAAACATTCTTACTAGGAGTAGGCATGTACAGATCTCTTCTAGGACCCAAAAATACCGAATTTTCGGGTGTTTTGAGCCTGAATTTGAGATATAAACGGGTACAGAAGATGTATGCACATATCGAATTTGGACACTTAAAATATCGATTTTGAGCATGTTTTGAGCTTGTATTTAGAAAATACTCTAACACGGGGTAGGCATGTACACATCGCTTCTGGGACCTCAAAATATCGAATTTGCGGGTGTTTTGAGCCTGAATTTGAGATATAAACGGGTACTGAAGATGCATGCACATATCGACTTGTGGGCACCTAAAATATCGATTTTGAGCATGTTTTGGGTCTATATCTTGAAAATATTCTAACTAGGAGTAGGCATGTACATATCGCTTCTAGGACCCAAAAATACCGAATTTTCGAATGTTTTGAGCCTGAATTTAGGATATAAACGGGTACAGAAGATCGACTTTGGACACTAAAAATATCGATTTTTAGCTTGTTTTGAGCCTATATTTTGAAAATATTCTAGCCCTGAGTAGGCATGTACAGATCGCTTCTGGGACCCAAACATATCGAATTTTCGGGTGTTTTTAGGTTGAATTTGGGATATAAACGGTTGCAGAAGATGCATTCACATATCGACTTTGGGCACCTAAAATATCGATTTTCAGTATACAGTAATTTGGGCCTGTATTTTGAAAATACTCTAACACGGAGTAGGCATGTACAGATCGCTTCTGGGACTCCAAAATATCGGATTTTCGGGTGTTTTGGGCCTGAATTTGAGATATCGACTTTGGGCACCTAAAATATCTATTTCTAGCATGTTTTGGGTCTATATTTTGAAAATATTCTAGCACTGAGTAGGCATGTACAGATCGCTTCTGGGACCCCAAAATATTGAATTTTCGGGTGCTTTCAGTCTGAATTTGAGATATAAACGGGTACTGAAGATGCATGCACATATCGACTTTTGGGCACCTAAAATATCGATTCTTAAGTATGTTTTGGGTCTGTATCTTGAAAACATTCTACCTAGGAGTAGGCATGTACTGATCGCTTCTAGGACCCCGAAATACCGAATTTTCGGGTGTTTTGATCCTGAATTTGAGATATAAACGGGTACAGAAGATGCATGCATATATCGACTTTGGACACTTAAAATATCGATTTTTAGCATGTTTTGAGCCTATATTTTGAAAATACTCTAATAACGGAGTAAGCATGTACATATAGCTTCTGGGACTCCAAAATATTGAATTTTCGGGTGTTTTGAGCCTGAATTTGAGATATAAACGGGTACAGAAGATGCATGCACATATTGACTTTGGACACATAAAATATCGATTTTGAGCATGTTTTGGGTCTATATTTTGAAAATATTCTAGCACTGAGTAGACATGTACAGATCGCTTCTGGGACTCCAAAAAATCGAATTTTCGGGTGTTTTGAGCCTGAATTTGAGATATAAACGGGTACAGAAGATGCATGCACATATTGACTTTGGGCACCTAAAATATCTATTTTCAGCATGTTTTGGGCGTGTATCTGAATAGGCCAGTACAGATCGCTTCTGGGACCCCAAAATATCGAATTTCCGGGTGTTTGGAACCTGAATTTTGGATTTAAACGGGTAAAGAAGATGCATGCACATATCGACTTTTAGGCACCTAAAAGATCGATTTTCAGTATGTTTTGGAACTGTATTTTGAAAATACTCTAACACCGATTAGGCATGCACAGATCGCTTCTGGGACCCCAAAATAACGAATTTTCGGGTGTTTTGAGCCTGAATTTGAGATATCGACTTTGGGCACCTAAAATATCGATTTTTAGCATGTTTTGGGCCTATATTTTGAAAATATTCTAGCACTGAGTAGGCATGTACAGATCGCTTTTGGGACCCCAAAATATCAAATTTTCGGGTGTTTTGAGCCTGAATTTGAGATATAAACGGGTACTGAAGATGCATGCACATATCAACTTTTGGGCACCTAAAATATCGATTTTGAGCATGTTTTGAGCCTATATTTTGAAAACATTCTAGCCCTGACTAGGCATGTACTGATCGCTTCTAGGACCCCGAAATACCGAATTTTCGAGTGTTTTGATCCTGAATTTGAGATATAAACGGGTACAGAAGATGCATGCACATATCGACTTTGGACACTTAAAATATCGATTTTTTTATTATGTTTTGAGCCTATATTTTGAAAATACTCTAACACGGAGTAGGCATGTACAGATCGTTTCTGGGATTCCAAAATATCGGATTTTCGGGTGTTTTGGGCCTGAATTTGAGATATCGACTTTGGGCACCTAAAATATCTATTTCTAGCATGTTTTGGGTCTATATTTTGAAAATATTCTAGCACTGAGTAGGCATGTACAGATCGCTTCTGGAACCTCAAAATATCGAATATTTGGGTGTTTTCTGCCTGAATTTGAGATATAAACGGGTACTGAAGATGCATGCCCATATCGACTTTTGGGCACCTAAAATATCGATTTTTAAGAATGTTTTGGGTCTGTATCTTGAAAACATTCTAACTAGGAGTAGGCATGTACTGATCGCATAAAGGACCCCGAAATACCGATTTTTCGAGTGTTTTGATCCTGAATTTGAGATATAAACGGGTACAGAAGATGCATGCACATATCGACTTTGGACACTTAAAATATCGATTTATAGCATGTTTTGAGCCTATATTTTGAAAATACTCTAACAAGGAGTAAGCATGTACATATCGCTTCTGGGACCCTAAAATATCGAATTTTCCGGTTTTTTGGGCTTGAATTTGATATATCGACTTTGGACACTTAAAATATCGATTTTTAGCATGTTTTGAGCCTATATTTTGAAAATACTTTAACACGGAGTAAGCATGTACATATCGCTTCTGGGATTCCAAAATATCGAATTTTCGGGTGTTTGGAGCCTGAATTTGAGATATAAACGGGTACAAAAGATCCACGCACATATCGACTTTGGACACATAAAATATCGATTTTGAGCATGTTTTGGGTCTATATTTTGAAAACATTCTAGCACTGACTAGGCATGTACAGATCGCTTCTGGGACTCCAAAAAATCGAATTTTCGGGTGTTTTGAGCCTGAATTTGAGATATAAACGGATACAGAAGATGCATGCACATATTGACTTTGGGCACCTAAAATATCTATTTTCAGCATGCTTTGGGCGTGTATCTGAATAGGCCAGTACAGATCGCTTCTGGGACCCCAAAATATCGAATTTCCGGGTGTTTGGAACCTGAATTTGAGATATAAACGGGTACAGAAGATGTTTGCACATATCGACTTTTGGGCACCTAAAAGATCGATTTTCAGTATGTTTTGGGCCTGTATTTTGAAAATACTCTAATATGGAGTAGTCATGTACATATCGCTTCTAGGACCCAAAAATATCGAATTTTCGGGTGTTTTGGGCCTGAATTTGAGATATCGATTTTGAGCACCTAAAATATCGATTTTTAGCATGTTTTGGGACTATATTTTGAAAATATTCTAGCTGTGAGTAGGCATCTACAGATTGCTTCTGGGACCCCAAAATATCGAATTTTCGGGTGTTTTGACCCTGAATTTGATATATAAACGGGTACTGAAGATGCATGCACATATCAACTTTGGGCACCTAAAATATCGATTTTGAGCATGTTTTGGGTCTGTATCTTGAAAACATTCTAACTAGGAGTAGGCATGTACATATTGCTTCTAGGACCCAAAAATACTGAATTTTCGAGTGTTTTGATCCTGAATTTAAGATATAAACGGGTACAAAAGTACGACTTTGGAAACTAAAAATATCGATTTTTAGCATGTTTTGAGCCTATATTTTGAAAAAAATTCTAGCACTGAGTAGGCATGTACAGATCGCTTCTGGGACCGAAAAATATCGAATTTTAGGGTGTTTTGAGGTTGAATTTGTGATATAAACGGGTACAGAAGATGCATGCACATATCGACTTTTGGGCACCTAAAAGATCGATTTTCAGTATGTTTTGGGCCTGTATTTCGAAAATACTCTAACACGGAGTATTCATGTACAGATCGCTTCTGGGACCCTAGAATATCGAATTTTCCGGTGTTTTGGGCTTGAATTTGATATATCGACTCTAGGCACCTAAAATATCGATTTTTAGCATGTTTTGGGTCTATATTTTGAAAATGTTCTAGCACTGAGTAGGCATGTACAGATCGCTTTTGGGACCCCAAAATATATAATTTTCGGGTGTTTGGAGCCTGAATTTGAGATATAAACGGGTACAGAAGATCCACGCACATATCGACTTTTGGGTACCTAAAAGATCGATTTTCAGTATATTTTGGGCCTGTATTTTGAAAATACTCTAACACGGAATAGGCATGTACATATCGCTTCTGGGACTCCAAAATATCGAATTTTCGGGTGTTTTGAGCCTGAATTTGATATATAAACGGGTACTGAAAATGCATGCACATATCAACTTTTGGGCACCTAAAATATCGATTTTGAGCATGTTTTGGGTCTGTATCTTGAAAACATTCTAACTAGGAGTAGGCATGTACATATCGCTTCAAGGATCCAAAAATACCGAATTTTCGAGTGTTTTGAGCCTGAATTTAAGATATAAACGGGTACAGAAGATCGACTTTTGACACTAAAAATATCGATTTTTAGCATGTTTTGAGCCTATATTTTGAAAACATTCTAGCACTGAGTAGGCATGTACAGATCGCTTCTGGGACCGAAAAATATCGAATTTCCGGGTGTTTTGGGGTTGAATTTGGAATATAAACGGTTGCAGAAGATGCATACACATATTGACTTGGGGCACCTAAAATATCGATTTTCAGCATGTTTTGGGCCTGTATCTGAATAGGCATGTACAGATCGCTTCTGGGACCCCAAAATATCGAATTTCCGGGTGTTTGGAACCTGAATTTGAGATTTAAACGGGTACAGAAGATGCATGCACATATTGACTTTTGGGCACTTAAAAGATCGATTTTCAGTATGTTTTGGGCCTGTATTTTGAAAATACTCTAACACCGATTAGGCATGTACAGATCGCTTCTGGGACCCCAAAATAACAAATTTTCGAGTGTTTTGGGCCTTAATTTGAGATACCGACTTTGGGCACCTAAAATATCGATTTTTAGCATGTTTTGGGCCTATATTTTGAAAATATTCTAGCACTGAGGAGGCATGTACAGATCGCTTTTGGGACCCCAAAATATAAAATTTTCCGGTGTTTTGAGCCTGAATTTGAGATATAAACGGGTACTGAAGATGCAAGCACATATCAACTTTTGGGCACCTAAAATATCGATTTTGAGCATGTTTTGAGCCTATATTTTGAAAACATTCTAGCCCTGAGTAGGCATGTACAGATCGCTTCTGGGACCCAAAAATATCGAATTTTCGGGTGTTTTGAGGTTGAATTTGGGATATAAACGGTTGCAAAAGATGCATACACATATCGACTTTGGGCAACTGAAATATCGATTTTCAGCATGTTTTGCGCCTGTATCTGAGTAGGCATGTTCAGATCGCTTCTGGGTCCCCAAAATATAGAATTTCCGGGTGTTAGGAACCTGAATTTGAGATATAAACGGAAACAGAAGATGCATGCACATATCGACTTTGGGCACGTAAAAGATCGATTTTCAGTATACAGTAATTTGGGCCTGTATTTTGAAAATACTCTAACACGGAGTAGGCATGTACAGATCGCTTCTGGGACTCCAAAATATCGGATTTTCGGGTGTTTTGGGCCTGAATTTGAGATATCGACTTTGGGCACCTAAAATATCTATTTCTAGCATGTTTTGGGTCTACATTTTGAAAATGTTCTAGCACTGAGTAGGCATGTACAGATCGCTTTTGGGACCCCAAAATATCGAATTTTCGGGTGTTTGGAGCCTGAATTTGAGATATAAACGGGTACAGAAGATCCACGCACATATCGACTTTTGGGCACCTAAAAGATCGATTTTCAGTATGTTTTGGGCCTGTATTTTGAAAATACTCTAACACGGAGTAGGCATGTACATATCGCTTCTGGGACTCCAAAATATCGAATTTTCGGGTGTTTTGAGCCTGAATTTGATATATAAAAGGGTACTGAAAATGTATGCACATATCAACTTTTGGGCACCTAAAATATCGATTTTGAGCATGTTTTGGGTCTGTATCTTGAAAACATTCTAACTAGGAGTAGGCATGTACATATCGCTTCTAGGATCCAAAAATACCGAATTTTCGAGTGTTTTGAGCCTTAATTTAAGATATAAACGGGTACAGAAGATCGACTTTTGACACTAAAAATATCGATTTTTAGCATGTTTTGAGCCTATATTTTGAAAACATTCTAGCACTGAGTAGGCATGTACAGATCGCTTCTGGGACCGAAAAATATCGAATTTCCGGGAGTTTTGGGGTTGAATTTGGAATATAAACGGTTACAGAAGATGCATACACATATTGACTTGGGGCACCTAAAATATCGATTTTCAGCATGTTTTGGGCCTGTATCTGAATAGGAATGTACACATCGCTTCTGGGACCCCAAAATATCGAATTTCCGGGTGTTTGGAACCTGAATTTGATTTTTAAACGGGTACAGAAGATGCATGCACATATCGACTTTTGGGCACCTAAAAGATCGATTTTCAGTATGTTTTGGGCCTGTATTTTGAAAATACTCTAACACCGATTAGGCATGTACAGATCGCTTCTGAGACCCCAAAATAACAAATTTTCGGGTGTTTTGGGCCTTAATTTGAGATATCGACTTTGAGCACCTAAAATATCGATTTTTAGCATGTTTTGGGCCTATATTTTGAAAATATTCTAGCACTGAGGAGGCATGTACAGATCGCTTTTGGGACCCCAAAATATAAAATTTTCCGGTGTTTTGAGCCTGAATTTGAGATATAAACGTGTACTGAAGATGCATGCACATATCAACTTTTGGGCACCTAAAATATCGATTTTGAGCATGTTTTGAGCCTATATTTTGAAAACATTCTAGCCCTGAGTAGGCATGTACAGATCGCTTCTGGGACCCAAAAATATCGAATTTTCGGGTGTTTTGAGGTTGAATTTGGGATATAAACGGTTGCAAAAGATGCATACACATATCGACTTTGGGCACCTAAAATATCGATTTTCAGCATGTTTTGGGCCTGTATCTGAGTAGGCATGTTCAGATCGCTTCTGGGACCCCAAAATATCGAATTTCCGGGTGTTAGGAACCTGAATTTGAGATATAAACGGAAACAGAAGATGCATGCAATATATCGACTCTAGGCACCTAAAATATCGATTTTTAGCATGTTTTGGGTCTATATTTTGAAAATATTCTAGCACTGAGTAGGCATGTGTAGATTGCATCAGGGACCACAAAATATCGAATTTTCAAGTGTTTTGAGCCGGAATTTGAGATATAAACGGGTACTGAATATGCATGCACATATCGACTTTTGGGCACCTAAAATATCGATTTCGAGCATGTTTTGGGTCTGTATCTTGAAAACACTCTAACTAGGAGTAGGCATGTACAGATCGCTTCTAGGACCCAAAATTACCGAATTTTCGGGTGTTTTGAGCCTGAATTTGAGTTATAAACGGGTACAGAAGATGCATGCACATATCGACTTTGGACACTTAAAATATCGATTTGTAGCATGTTTTGAGCCTATATTTTGAAAACATTCTAGCACTGAGTAGGGATGTACAGATCGCTTCTGGGAACCCAAAATATCGAATTTTCGGGTGTTTTTGAGGATGAATTTGGAATATAATCTGGTGTAGAAGATGCATGCACGTATTGTCTTTGGGCACCTAAAATATAGATTTTCAGCATGTTTTGGGCCTGTATTTTGAAAATACTATAGCACGGTGTAGACATGTACAGATCGCTTCTAGAACCTCAAAATATCGAATTTTCGGGTTTTTCGAGCCTGAATTTGAGATATAAACGGGTACTGAAGATGCATGCACATATCAATTTTTGGGCACCTAAAATATCGATTTGGAGCATGTTTTGGGTCTGTATCTTGAAAACATTCTAACTAGGAGTAGGCATGTACATATCGCTTCTAGGACCCACAAATACCGAATTTTCGGGTGTTTTGAGCCTGAATTTAAGATATAAACGGGTACAGAAGATCGACTTTGGACACTAAAAATATCGATTTTTAGCATGTTTTTAGCCTATATTTTGAAAACATTCTAGCACTGAGTAGGCATGTACGGATCGCTCCTGGGACCCAAAAATATCGAATTTTAGGGTGTTTTGAGTCTGAATTTGAGATATAAACGGGTACTGAAGATGCATGCACATATCGACTTTTGGGCACCTAAAATATCGATTTCGAGCATGTTTTGGGTCTGTGTCTTGAAATCACACTAACTAGGAGTAGGCATGTACAGATCGCTTCTAGGACCCTAAAATACCGAACTTTCGGGTGTTTTGAGCCTGAATTTGAGATATAAACGGGTACAGAAGATGCATGCACATATCGACTTTGGACACTTAAAATATCGATTTTTAGCATGTTTTGAGCCTATATTTTGAAAACATTCTAGCACTGAGTAGGCATGTACAGATCGCTTCTGGGAAACTCAAAATATCGAATTTTCGGGTGTTTTTGAGGATGAATTTGGAATAAAATCTTGCGCAGAAGATGCATGCACGTATTGACTTTGGGCACCTAAAATATCGATTTTGAGCATGTTTTGGGTCTGTATCATGAAAACATTCTAGCACTGAGTAGGCATGTACAGATCGCTTCTGAGACCCAAAAATATCGAATTTTCGAGTGTTTTGAGGTTGAATTTGAGATATAAACGGGTACAGAAGATTAATGCACATTTTGACTTTGGGCACCTAAAAGATCGATTTTTAGCATGTTTTGCGCCTGTATTTAGAAATTTCTCTAACACGGGGTAGGCATGTACAGATCGCTTCTGGAACCTCAAAATATCGTATTTTCGAGTGTTTTGAGCCTGAATTTGAGATATAAACGGGTACTGAAGATGCATGCACATATCGACTTTGGACAATTAAAATATTGATTTTTAGCATGTTTTGAGCCTATATTTTGAAAACATTCTAGCGCTGAGTAGGCATGTACAGATCGCTTCTGAGACCCCAAAATATCGAATTTTCGGGTGTTTGGAGCCTTAATTTGAGATATAAATGGGTACACAAGATGCATGTACATATTGACTTTGGGCACCTAAAAGATCGATTTTCAGCATGTTTTGGGCCTGTATTTAAAAAATACTCTAACACGGATTAGGCATGTATCGATCGCTTCTGGGGCCTCAAAATATCGAATTTTCGGGTGTTTTGAGGTTGAATTTGAGATATAAACGGGTACAGAAGATGCATGCACATATCGACTTTTGGGCACCTAAAAGATCGATTTTCAGTATGTTTTGGGCCTGTATTTTGAAAATACTCTAACATGGAGTTGGCATGTATCGATCGCTTCTGAGACCCCAAAATATCGAATTTTCGGGTGTTTGGAGCCTGAATTTGAGATATAAACGGGTACAGAAGATGCAGGCACATATTGACTTTGGGCACTTAAAAGATCGATTTTTAGCATGTTTTGCGCCTGTATTCAGAAAATTCTATAACACGGGGTAGGCATGTACAGATCGCATCTGCGACCCCACAATATCGAATTTTGGGGTGTTTTGAGGTTGAAATTGGGATATAAACGGGTGCAGAAGATTCATACATATATTGACTTTGTGCACCTAAAATATCGATTTTCAACATGTTTTGAGCCTGTATTTTTAAAATACTCTAACACGGAGTAGGCATGTACAGATCCCTTCTAGGACCCAAAAATACCGAACTTTCGGGTATTTTGAGCCTGAATTTGAGATATAAACGGGTACAGAAGATCCATGCACATATCGACTTTGGACACATAAAATATCGATTTTTAGCATGTTTTGAGCCTATATTTTGAAAATATTCTAGCACTGAGTAGGCATGTACAGATCGCTTCTGGGATCCAAAAATATAAAATTTTCGGGTGTTTTTAAGGTTGAATTTGGGATGCAAACGGGTGCAGAAGATGCATACATATATTGACTTTGGGCACCTAAAATATCGATTTTCAGAATGTTTTGGGCCTGTATCTGACTAGGCATGTACAGATCGCTTCTGGGACCCCAAAATATCAAATTTTCGGGTGTTTGGAGCTGAATATGAAATATAAACGGGTACAGAAGATGCATGCTCATATCGACTTTTGGGCACCTAAAAGATCGATTTTCAGTATATTTTGGGCCTGTATTTTGAAAATACTCTAACACGGAGTAGGCATGTACAGATCGCATCTGGGACCCGAAAATAACGAATTTTCGGGTGTTTTGAGCCTGAATTTGAGATATAAACTGGTACAGAAGATGCATGCACATATTGACTTTGGGCACCAAAAATATCGATTTTCAGAATTTTTTGGGCCCGTATTTTGAAAATACTCTAACACGGAGTAGGCTTGTACAGATCGTTTCTGGGACCTCAAAATATTAATTTTCCGGGTGTTTTGAGCCTGAATTTAAAATATAAACGTGTACTGAAGATGCATGCACATATCGACTTTTGGGCACCTATAATATCGATTTTGAGCATGTGTTGGTCTGTATCTTGAAAACATTCTAACTAGGAGTAGGCATGTACAGATCGCTTTTAGGACTCTAAAATCCCGAAGTTTCGGGTGTTTTGAGCCTGAATTTGAGATATAAACGGGTACAGAGAAGATGCATGCACATATCGACTTTGGACACTTAAAATATCGATTTTTAGCATGGTTTTAGCCTATATTTTGACCCAAAATATCGAATTTTCGGGTGTTTTGAGGTTGAATTTGGGATATAAACGGGTGAAGAAGATGCATACACATATTGAATTTGTTCACCTATAATATCGATTTTCAGCATGTTTTGGGCCTATATCTGACTAGGCATGTACAGATCGCTTCTGGGACCTCAAAATATCAAATTTTCGGGTGTTTGGAGCTGAATTTGAAATATAAACGGGTACAGAAGATCACATGATCATATCGACTTTTGGGCACCTAAAAGATCGATTTTCAGTATATTTTGGGCCTGTATTTTGAAAATACTCTAACACGGAGTAGGCATGTACAGATCGCATCTGGGACCCGAAAATAACGAATTTTCGGGTGTTTTGAGCCTGAATTTGAGATATAAACTGGTACAGAAGATGCATGCGCATATTGACTTTGGGCACCAAAAATATCGATTTTCAGAATTTTTTGGGCCCGTATTTTGAAAATACTCTAACACGGAGTAGGCTTGTACAGATCGTTTCTGGGACCTCAAAATATTAATTTTCCGGGTGTTTTGAGCCTGAATTTAAAATATAAACGTGTACTGAAGATGCATGCACATATCGACTTTTGGGCACCTATAATATCGATTTTGAGCATGTGTTGGTCTGTATCTTGAAAACATTCTAACTAGGAGTAGGCATGTACAGATCGCTTTTAGGACTCTAAAATCCCGAAGTTTCGGGTGTTTTGAGCCTGAATTTGAGATATAAACGGGTACAGAGAAGATGCATGCACATATCGACTTTGGACACTTAAAATATCGATTTTTAGCATGGTTTTAGCCTATATTTTGACCCAAAATATCGAATTTTCGGGTGTTTTGAGGTTGAATTTGGGATATAAACGGGTGAAGAAGATGCATACACATATTGAATTTGTTCACCTATAATATCGATTTTCAGCATGTTTTGGGCCTATATCTGAGTAGGCATGTACAGATCGCTTCTGGGACCCCAAAATATCAAATATTCGGGTGTTTGGAGCCTGAATTTGGGATATAAATGGGTACAGAAGATGCATACACATATTGACTTTGGGCACCTAAAAGATCGATTTTCAGCATGTTTTTTGCCTGTACTTAAAAAATACTCTAACACGGATTAGGCATGTATCGATCGCTTCTGGGACCTCAAAATATCGAATTTTCGGTTTTTTTGAGGTTGAATTTGAGATATAAACAGGTACAGAAGATGCATACACATATTGACTTTGGGTACCTAAAATATCGATTTTCAACATGTTTTTGGCCTGTATTTTGAAAATACTCTAACACGGAGTAGGCATGTACAGATCGCTTCTAGGACCCAAAAATACCGAATTTTCGGGTGTTTTGCGCCTGAATTTGAGATATTAACGGGGATAGAGGATCCATGCACATATTGAACTTGGGCACCTAAAAGATCGATTTTTAGCATGTTTTGCGCCTGTATTCAGAAAATTCTATAACACGGGGTAGGCATGTACAGATTGCATCTGCGACCCCACAATATCGAATTTTCGGGTGTTTTGAGGTTGAAATTAGGATATAAACGGGTGCAGAAGATGCATACACATATTGACTTTGGGCACCTAAAATATCGATTTTCAACATGTTTTGAGCCTGTATTTTGAAAATACTATAGCACGGAGTAGGCATGTACAGATCGCTTCTAGGACCCAAAAATATCGAATTTTCAGGTGTTTTGAGCCTGAATTTGAGATATAAACGGGTACAGAAGATCCATGCACATATCGACTTTGGACACATAAAATATCGATTTCTTAGCATTTTTTGAGCCTATATTTTAAAAATAATCTAGCACTGAGTAGGCATGTACAGATCGCTTCTGGGATCCAAAAATGTAAAATTTTCGGGTGTTTTTAAGGTTGAATTTGGGATATAAACGGGTGCAGAAGATGCATACACATATTGACTTTGGGCACCTAAAATATCGATTTTCAGAATGTTTGGGCCTGTATCTGACTAGGCATGTACAGATCGCTTCTGGGACCTCAAAATATCAAATTTTCGGGTGTTTGGAGCTGAATTTGAAATATAAACGGGTACAGAAGATCACATGATCATATCGACTTTTGGGCACGTAAAGGATCGATTTTCAGTATATTTTGGGCCTGTATTTTAAAAATACTCTAACACGGAGTAGGCAAGTACAGTTCGATTGTGGGACCCCAAAATATCGAATTTTTGGGTGTTTTGAGGTTAAATTTGGGATATAAACGGGTGCAAAAGATGCATACACATATTGAGTTTGGGCACCTAAAATATCGATTTTCAGCATGTTTTGGGCCTGTATCTGAGTAGGCATGTACAGATCCCTTCTGGGACCCCAAAATATCGAGTTTTCGGGTGTTTTGAGCCTGAATTTGAGATATAAACGGGTACAGAAGATGCATGCACGTATTGACTTTGGGCACCTAAAATATCGATTTTCAGCATGTTTTGGGCCTGTATTTTAAAAATACTCTAACACGGAGTAGGCATGTACAGGTCGCTTCTGGGACCCCAAAATATCGAATTTTCGGGTGTTTTGAGAATGAATTTGAGATATAAACGGGAGCAAAAGATGCATACACATATCGACTTTGGACACCTAAAATATCGATTTTTAGCATGTTTTGGGCCTGTATTTTGAAAATACTAAAACACGGAGTAGGCATGTACAGATCGCTTCTTGGACCCCAAAATATCGAATTGTCGGGTGTTTTGAGCCTTAATATGAGATATAAACGGGTACAAAAGATGCATGCATATATCGACTTTAGACACTTAAAATATCGATTTTTAGCATGTTTTGAGCCTTTACTTTGAAAACATTCTAGGACTGAGTAGACATGTACAGATCGCTTCTGGGACCCAAAAATATCGAATTTTCGGGTGTTTTGGGCCTGAAATTGAGATATCGACTTTGGGCACCTGAAATATCGATTTTTAGCATGTTTTGGGCCTATATTCTGAAAATATTCTAGCAATGAGTAGGTATGTACAGATTGCTTCTGGGACCCCAAAATATCGAATTTTCCGGTGTTTAGGGCCTTAATTTGAGATATCGACTTTGTGCACCTAAAATATCAATTTTAGCATGTTTTAAGCCTGGATTTTGAAAATACTCTAACACGAAGTAGGCATGTACAGATCGTTTCTAGGACCCCAAAATATCGAATTTTCGGGTGTTTTCAGCCTAAATTTGAGATATAAACGGGTACAGAAGATGCATGCACATATCGACTTTTGGGCACCTAAAAGATCGATTTTCAGTATGTTTTGGGCCTGTATTTTGAAAATACTCTAACACGGAGTAGACATGTACAGATCGCTTCTGGGACCCCAAAATATCGAATTCTCGGGTGTTTTGGGCCTTAATTTGAGATATCGACTTTTGGCACCGAAAATATCGATTTTTAGCATGTTTTTGGCATATATTTTGAAAATATTCTAGCAATGAGTAGGTATGTACAGATCGTTTCTGGGACCCCAAAATATTGAATTTTCGGGTGTTTTGAGCCTGAATTTAGGATATAAACGGGTACAGAAGATGCATGCGCATATTGACTTTGGGCACCTAAAATATCGATTTTCAGCATGTTTTGGGCCTGTATTTTGAAAATACTCTAACACAAAGTAGGCATGTACAGATCGCTTCTGGGACCCCAAAATATCGAATTTTTGGGTGTTTTGAGCCTGAATTTCAGATATAAACGGGTACTGAAGATGCATCCACATATTGACTTTGGGCACCTAAAATATCAACATTTCAGCATGTTTTAGGCCTGTATTTTGAAAATACTCTAACACGGAGTAGGCATGTACAGATCGCTTCTGGGACCCCAAAATATCGAATTTTCGGGTGTTTTGGGCCTGAATTTGAGATATCAACTTTGGGCACCTAAAATATCGATTTTTTAGCATGTTTTGGCCCTATATTTTGAGAATATTCTAGCACTAAGTAGGCATGTACAGATCACTTCTGGGACCCCGAAATATCGATTTTTCGGGTGTTTTTGAGCCTGAATTTGAGATATAAACGGGTACAGAATATGCATGCACATATCGACTTCGGACACTTAAAATATCGATTTTTAGCATGTTTTGAGCCGATATTTTGAAAACATTCTAGCACTGAGTAGGCATGTACAGATTGCTTCTGGGACCCCATAATATCGAATGTTCGGGTGTTTTGAGGTTGAATTTGGGATATAAACGGGTGCAGAAGATGTATACACATATTGACTTTGGCACCTCAAATATCGATTTTCAGCATGTTTTGGGCCTGTATCAGAGTAGTCATGTACAGATCGCATCTGCGACCCCAAAATATCGAATTTTCGGGTGTTTTGAGCCTGAATTTGAGATATAAACGGGTACAGAGAATGCATTTACATATTGACTTTGGGCACCTAAAATATCGATTTTCACCATGTTTTGGGCCTGTAGTTTGAAAATACTCTAACACAGATCGCTTCTGGGACCCAAAAATATCGAATTTTCGGATGTTGTGAGCCTGAATTTGTGATATAAACAGGTACTGAAGATGCATGCACATATCGACTTTTGGGCACCTAAAATATCGATTTTGAGCATGTTTTAGGTCTGTATCTTGAAAACATTCCAACTAGGAGTAGGCATGTACATATTGCTTCTATTACCCAAAAATACCGAATTTTCGGATGTTTTGAGCCTGAATTTGAGATATAAACGGGTACAGAAGATGCATGCACATATTGACTTTAGACACTTAAAATATCGATTTTTGGCATGTTTTGAGCCTATATTTTGAAAACATTCTAGCACTGAGTAGGCATGTACAGATCGCTTCTGGGACATAAAAATATCGAATTTTTGGGTGTTTTGAGCCTGAATTTGAGATATAAACGGGTACTGAAGATGCATCCACATATTGACTTTGGGCACCTAAAATATCAACATTTCAGCATGTTTTAGGCCTGTATTTTGAAAATACTCTAACACGGAGTAGGCATGTACAGATCGCTTCTGGGACCCCAAAATATCGAATTTTCGGGTGTTTTGGGCCTGAATTTGAGATATCAACTTTGGGCACCTAAAATATCGATTTTTTAGCATGTTTTGGCCCTATATTTTGAGAATATTCTAGCACTAAGTAGGCATGTACAGATCACTTCTGGGACCCCGAAATATCGATTTTTCGGGTGTTTTTGAGCCTGAATTTGAGATATAAACGGGTACAGAATATGCATGCACATATCGACTTCGGACACTTAAAATATCGATTTTTAGCATGTTTTGAGCCGATATTTTGAAAACATTCTAGCACTGAGTAGGCATGTACAGATTGCTTCTGGGACCCCATAATATCGAATGTTCGGGTGTTTTGAGGTTGAATTTGGGATATAAACGGGTGCAGAAGATGTATACACATATTGACTTTGGCACCTAAAATATCGATTTTCAGCATGTTTTGGGCCTGTATCAGAGTAGTCATGTACAGATCGCATCTGCGACCCCAAAATATCGAATTTTCGGGTGTTTTGAGCCTGAATTTGAGATATAAACGGGTACAGAGAATGCATTTACATATTGACTTTGGGCACCTAAAATATCGATTTTCACCATGTTTTGGGCCTGTAGTTTGAAAATACTCTAACACAGATCGCTTCTGGGACCCAAAAATATCGAATTTTCGGATGTTGTGAGCCTGAATTTGTGATATAAACAGGTACTGAAGATGCATGCACATATCGACTTTTGGGCACCTAAAATATCGATTTTGAGCATGTTTTAGGTCTGTATCTTGAAAACATTCCAACTAGGAGTAGGCATGTACATATTGCTTCTATTACCCAAAAATACCGAATTTTCGGATGTTTTGAGCCTGAATTTGAGATATAAACGGGTACAGAAGATGCATGCACATATTGACTTTAGACACTTAAAATATCGATTTTTGGCATGTTTTGAGCCTATATTTTGAAAACATTCTAGCACTGAGTAGGCATGTACAGATCGCTTCTGGGACATAAAAATATCGAATTTTTGGGTGTTTTGAGCCTGAATTTGAGATATAAACGGGTACAGACGATGCATGCACATATCGACATTGGACACTTAAAATATCGATTTTTAGCATGTTTTAAGCCTATATTTTGAAAACATTCTAGCACTGAGTAGGCATGTACAGATCGTTTCTGGGACCCAAAAATATCGAATTTTCGGGTGTTTTGTGGTTGAATTTGAGATATAAACGAGTGCAGAAGATGCATACACATATTGACTTTGGGCACCTAAAATATCGATTTTCAGCATGTTTTGGGTTGTATCTGAGTAGGCATGTACAGATCGCTTCTGGGACCCCAAAATATCGAATTTTCGGGTGTTTGGAGCCTGAATTTGAGATATAAACTGGTACAGAAGATGCATGCGCATATCGACTTTTGGGCACCTAAAAGATCGATTTTCAGTATGTTTTGGGCCTGTATATTGAAAATACTCTAACACGGAGTAGGCATGTTCAGATCGCTTCTGAGACCCCAAAATATAGAATTTTCGGGTGTTTTGGGCCTGAATTTGAGATATATACTTTGGGCACCTAAAATATCGATTTTTAGCATGTTTTTGGGCCTATATTTTGAAAATATTCTAGCACTGTGTAGGCATGTACAGATCGCTTCTGGGACCCCAAAATAATAATAATAATAATAATAATAAGCGGTTTATTGAGGTTGCAGCCATGAGGCTGAAAATATACAATACATTATATATATGGTTGATGATTGATGGGGATGGTTTTATATATACAACAATGAAAGATGTTATGATGGTGAAATGAATTTTAGACATAGTGTTATTTGTTGTTAATAATTCTGACCATAGATGGTATGGGACTGTTGTTATAGCGGTCAGTGCGTGCCCTTATCGGTGTTAAGATATTGGTATGCCTCGTCGATTGTCGTGGTGGTGGAAGGGAAGGGGGAAGCATATCTCGATGTCTCGGGTTGCTTAACAGTTCTATGCTAAATCGACGCAGAATGTTGTGGTGTACTGTGTCTAGGGAGACCATGCCAAGGGTGATAAGGTCCTCACTGTAGGTAGTATAGTCTGCCCCCAGTATTATACGACAAGCCCTTTTCTGTACACGTTCAAGCTGTTTCTTCTGTGTGGTGTTAATGGATGGAAACCAGCTTGGGGAGGCATAGGTGAGCTTGGAGAGTATAAACATATGATATATACTCCTCAACTCACACTGTGGTGTACCTAGGGACTTTAGCCTTCTCAGCATGTACAGACGGTAAGAGGCGGACTGGGTAGTGGTGGTAATATGATTCTTCCAGTCCATCTTGCTGTCCAGCATAATTCCCAGGATTTTGGTTGTTTCCACAACCTGGAGTGGGTGTCCCGCCAGTGTGACTGTCGGTGGTGGTACAGGTGTGTTGGATGTGTGCAGATGCATCACCACTGTCTTGTTGTGGTTGATACTGACGTTGTTGGCTTCAGTCCAAGCTTGTAGGTTGTCAAGTTGTTGTTGTAGTAGGTGGTAGTCAGGTGCAGTGTTGTCCACTACAACTCCCACAGTGGAGTCATCCACATACTTCCACCGGTGTGTGTCGGTCAGGGCATCATTAATGAGGATTAGGAAGCACAGAGGTCCCATCCTGGTCCCTTGAGGCACACCACATTTCAGTGTTTGTGGGAGAGACACTGCACCTTGATATCTTACCACCTGCTGTCGATCACTGAGGAAATCTGCTAACCACGCCACCAAGCCTGGCTCCATCCCAATACCAAGTGCCTTAATTATTATTACATTGTGGTCCACTAGGTCAAATGCCTTTTTAAAGTCAAGGAAAGTTAGTATTACTGAGGTCTTCCTTTGCTCTAAGTTCTTATATACAAAGTCAAGTAAGCTAATAAGGCAATGTGTGGTGGAGGATGACTTTATATTGCCAAACTGTTGGTTATCAATGAATTTTTTAATACTAGCTGAGGCCCAATCAAAAACAAAACTTTCACACAAAAGACTGGGGAGGGGAGTGATAGCAATGGGTCTCAACTGGTCAAAAGATTGGGGATTATTGACTTTAGGGGTTGGAGTGACATAAGCTGTCTTCCAATCTGTGGGTACTTTAAACTGACTTATGGATGCGTTGATAATAGAGCAAAGGGGGATGGCAAGCTCAACAGCAAACTCTTTATACAATGTAATAGGAAGGTCAATGGGAGTGGTGGAGCGTTTAAGTTTAAATTCTGAAAGTTTCTTGGCGACCTGATACTCTTGGACTCTGGGTGGCTGAGGGGAGGGGAGGTAGGCAGGTAGTTGGGATGGGTCAAACTCGGGTAAGCTTTGACATATGGCCGCAAAGTGGTCATTGAGGCGGCCTGCTGTATCCTCACTGGTATGTCCGTTAGTACAAGGGAGGGAGGGTGAGTGTTTACGCATCCCACACACATCCTTAATTTTGCTGTACCACTGACTGATGTTGGATTCCTTGAGATGTTGTATTTTTGTGGGGTAGTGTTTCAGTTTGGCTTTCCTGATTTCCCTAATGACTTTGTTGCGAAGACTGTTAAATCTTGCCTTGTCGGTGTAGAAGGCTTTGTTACGTTGTTTAATGAGTCTTTTTTATTCTGGTGGTAATCCATGGCATATCCGATGGGTGAACTGTCGTCGACTTTTCTGGGAAGAAGTGATGGTATGCTTGAGTGATGGTGGTAGAATAGTTCTCCCATTTGATGTCAACTTCACTGACAGTCAATACCTCAACCCACGGGTAATGTACCAGCCACTGTCCAAATCCCCTTATCAATGAGTCAGGTGTAGGTCTGTACTTCCTGATGATGGGAGGCTGGTGATGGGTGGTGGTGGGGATGGGAGTCCACAGGATGGAGAGGTGGGTACTCTTCCCCACTGGTGGCAAAGGTTGTGGTGGGAGGTACTGATTTGACAGGTCGGTGACAATCTCATCTAGGACACTCTGGTTGTGGGTTGGGAAATCAACAACTTGGCTGAGGGATAATGCATTTTCAAGTTCTTCAGTGTTAATTTCATTAAAGTCGCCACATATTATGAATTTTGCTGATGGATACCTAATTTTGAGGATGTCACATGTGTTAATAATATGTTCCATCAGCACTGCCTGAGATGGTGCACGTGGTGGATGGTAAATTAGGCAGTAGATAATGGAGGCCGTGAGTCTCGGGTGACAGGGAGGTGTTAACTTGACCCAAAGGACCTCCATTCCTTCTGGGATATCCACAATCAGGTGTAGGGGGTGGTATTTGTCCCGAGCAAATAAGGCTAACCCACCAACACGTTTATTTTCTCTAAGTCGAATTTTCGGGTGTTTTGAGCCTGAATTTGAGATATAAACGGGTACAGGAGATGCATACATGCAGTATGTTTTGGGCCTGTATATTGAAAATACTCTAACACGGAGTAGGCATGTAAAGTTCGCTTCTGGGACCCCAAAATATCGAATTTTCGGGTGTTTTGGGCCTGAATTTGAGATATCGACTTTGGGCACCTAAAATATCGATTTTTAGCATGTTTTGGGCCTATATTTTGAAAATATTCTAGCACTAAGTAGGCATGTACAGATCACTTCTGGGACCCCAAAATATCGAATTGTCGGTGTTTTGAGCCTGAATTTGAGATATAAACGGGTATAGAAGATGCATGCACATATTGACTCTGGACACTTAAAATATCGATTTTTAGCATGTTTTAAGCCTATATTTTGAAAAAATTCTAACACGGAGTAGGCATGTACAGGTCGCTTCTGGGACCCCAAAATATCGAATTTTCGGGTGTTTTGAGAATGAATTTGAGATATAAACGGGAGCAAAAGATGCATACACATATCGACTTTGGACACCTAAAATATCGATTTTTAGCATGTTTTGGGCCTGTATTTTGAAAATACTAAAACACGGAGTAGGCATGTACAGATCGCTTCTTGGACCCCAAAATATCGAATTGTCGGGTGTTTTGAGCCTTAATATGAGATATAAACGGGTACAAAAGATGCATGCATATATCGACTTTAGACACTTAAAATATCGATTTTTAGCATGTTTTGAGCCTTTACTTTGAAAACATTCTAGGATTGAGTAGACATGTACAGATCGCTTCTGGGACCCAAAAATATCGAATTTTCGGGTGTTTTGGGCCTGAAATTGAGATATCGACTTTGGGCACCTGAAATATCGATTTTTAGCATGTTTTGGGCCTATATTCTGAAAATATTCTAGCAATGAGTAGGTATGTACAGATTGCTTCTGGGACCCCAAAATATCGAATTTTCCGGTGTTTAGGGCCTTAATTTGAGATATCGACTTTGTGCACCTAAAATATCAATTTTAGCATGTTTTAAGCCTGGATTTTGAAAATACTCTAACACGAAGTAGGCATGTACAGATCGTTTCTAGGACCCCAAAATATCGAATTTTCGGGTGTTTTCAGCCTAAATTTGAGATATAAACGGGTACAGAAGATGCATGCACATATCGACTTTTGGGCACCTAAAAGATCGATTTTCAGTATGTTTTGGGCCTGTATTTTGAAAATACTCTAACACGGAGTAGACATGTACAGATCGCTTCTGGGACCCCAAAATATCGAATTCTCGGGTGTTTTGGGCCTTAATTTGAGATATCGACTTTTGGCACCGAAAATATCGATTTTTAGCATGTTTTTGGCATATATTTTGAAAATATTCTAGCAATGAGTAGGTATGTACAGATCGTTTCTGGGACCCCAAAATATTGAATTTTCGGGTGTTTTGAGCCTGAATTTAGGATATAAACGGGTACAGAAGATGCATGCGCATATTGACTTTGGGCACCTAAAATATCGATTTTCAGCATGTTTTGGGCCTGTATTTTGAAAATACTCTAACACAAAGTAGGCATGTACAGATCGCTTCTGGGACCCCAAAATATCGAATTTTTGGGTGTTTTGAGCCTGAATTTCAGATATAAACGGGTACTGAAGATGCATCCACATATTGACTTTGGGCACCTAAAATATCAACATTTCAGCATGTTTTAGGCCTGTATTTTGAAAATACTCTAACACGGAGTAGGCATGTACAGATCGCTTCTGGGACCCCAAAATATCGAATTTTCGGGTGTTTTGGGCCTGAATTTGAGATATCAACTTTGGGCACCTAAAATATCGATTTTTTAGCATGTTTTGGCCCTATATTTTGAGAATATTCTAGCACTAAGTAGGCATGTACAGATCACTTCTGGGACCCCGAAATATCGATTTTTCGGGTGTTTTTGAGCCTGAATTTGAGATATAAACGGGTACAGAATATGCATGCACATATCGACTTCGGACACTTAAAATATCGATTTTTAGCATGTTTTGAGCCGATATTTTGAAAACATTCTAGCACTGAGTAGGCATGTACAGATTGCTTCTGGGACCCCATAATATCGAATGTTCGGGTGTTTTGAGGTTGAATTTGGGATATAAACGGGTGCAGAAGATGTATACACATATTGACTTTGGCACCTAAAATATCGATTTTCAGCATGTTTTGGGCCTGTATCAGAGTAGTCATGTACAGATCGCATCTGCGACCCCAAAATATCGAATTTTCGGGTGTTTTGAGCCTGAATTTGAGATATAAACGGGTACAGAGAATGCATTTACATATTGACTTTGGGCACCTAAAATATCGATTTTCACCATGTTTTGGGCCTGTAGTTTGAAAATACTCTAACACAGATCGCTTCTGGGACCCAAAAATATCGAATTTTCGGATGTTGTGAGCCTGAATTTGTGATATAAACAGGTACTGAAGATGCATGCACATATCGACTTTTGGGCACCTAAAATATCGATTTTGAGCATGTTTTAGGTCTGTATCTTGAAAACATTCCAACTAGGAGTAGGCATGTACATATTGCTTCTATTACCCAAAAATACCGAATTTTCGGATGTTTTGAGCCTGAATTTGAGATATAAACGGGTACAGAAGATGCATGCACATATTGACTTTAGACACTTAAAATATCGATTTTTGGCATGTTTTGAGCCTATATTTTGAAAACATTCTAGCACTGAGTAGGCATGTACAGATAGCTTCTGGGACATAAAAATATCGAATTTTTGGGTGTTTTGAGCCTGAATTTGAGATATAAACGGGTACAGACGATGCATGCACATATCGACATTGGACACTTAAAATATCGATTTTTAGCATGTTTTAAGCCTATATTTTGAAAACATTCTAGCACTGAGTAGGCATGTACAGATCGTTTCTGGGACCCAAAAATATCGAATTTTCGGGTGTTTTGTGGTTGAATTTGAGATATAAACGAGTGCAGAAGATGCATACACATATTGACTTTGGGCACCTAAAATATCGATTTTCAGCATGTTTTGGGTTGTATCTGAGTAGGCATGTACAGATCGCTTCTGGGACCCCAAAATATCGAATTTTCGGGTGTTTGGAGCCTGAATTTGAGATATAAACTGGTACAGAAGATGCATGCGCATATCGACTTTTGGGCACCTAAAAGATCGATTTTCAGTATGTTTTGGGCCTGTATATTGAAAATACTCTAACACGGAGTAGGCATGTTCAGATCGCTTCTGAGACCCCAAAATATAGAATTTTCGGGTGTTTTGGGCCTGAATTTGAGATATATACTTTGGGCACCTAAAATATCGATTTTTAGCATGTTTTTGGGCCTATATTTTGAAAATATTCTAGCACTGTGTAGGCATGTACAGATCGCTTCTGGGACCCCAAAATAATAATAATAATAATAATAATAAGCGGTTTATTGAGGTTGCAGCCATGAGGCTGAAAATATACAATACATTATATATATGGTTGATGATTGATGGGGATGGTTTTATATATACAACAATGAAAGATGTTATGATGGTGAAATGAATTTTAGACATAGTGTTATTTGTTGTTAATAATTCTGACCATAGATGGTATGGGACTGTTGTTATAGCGGTCAGTGCGTGCCCTTATCGGTGTTAAGATATTGGTATGCCTCGTCGATTGTCGTGGTGGTGGAAGGGAAGGGGGAAGCATATCTCGATGTCTCGGGTTGCTTAACAGTTCTATGCTAAATCGACGCAGAATGTTGTGGTGTACTGTGTCTAGGGAGACCATGCCAAGGGTGATAAGGTCCTCACTGTAGGTAGTATAGTCTGCCCCCAGTATTATACGACAAGCCCTTTTCTGTACACGTTCAAGCTGTTTCTTCTGTGTGGTGTTAATGGATGGAAACCAGCTTGGGGAGGCATAGGTGAGCTTGGAGAGTATAAACATATGATATATACTCCTCAACTCACACTGTGGTGTACCTAGGGACTTTAGCCTTCTCAGCATGTACAGACGGTAAGAGGCGGACTGGGTAGTGGTGGTAATATGATTCTTCCAGTCCATCTTGCTGTCCAGCATAATTCCCAGGATTTTGGTTGTTTCCACAACCTGGAGTGGGTGTCCCGCCAGTGTGACTGTCGGTGGTGGTACAGGTGTGTTGGATGTGTGCAGATGCATCACCACTGTCTTGTTGTGGTTGATACTGACGTTGTTGGCTTCAGTCCAAGCTTGTAGGTTGTCAAGTTGTTGTTGTAGTAGGTGGTAGTCAGGTGCAGTGTTGTCCACTACAACTCCCACAGTGGAGTCATCCACATACTTCCACCGGTGTGTGTCGGTCAGGGCATCATTAATGAGGATTAGGAAGCACAGAGGTCCCATCCTGGTCCCTTGAGGCACACCACATTTCAGTGTTTGTGGGAGAGACACTGCACCTTGATATCTTACCACCTGCTGTCGATCACTGAGGAAATCTGCCAACCACGCCACCAAGCCTGGCTCCATCCCAATACCAAGTGCCTTAATTATTATTACATTGTGGTCCACTAGGTCAAATGCCTTTTTAAAGTCAAGGAAAGTTAGTATTACTGAGGTCTTCCTTTGCTCTAAGTTCTTATATACAAAGTCAAGTAAGCTAATAAGGCAATGTGTGGTGGAGGATGACTTTATATTGCCAAACTGTTGGTTATCAATGAATTTTTTAATACTAGCTGAGGCCCAATCAAAAACAAAACTTTCACACAAAAGACTGGGGAGGGGAGTGATAGCAATGGGTCTCAACTGGTCAAAAGATTGGGGATTATTGACTTTAGGGGTTGGAGTGACATAAGCTGTCTTCCAATCTGTGGGTACTTTAAACTGACTTATGGATGCGTTGATAATAGAGCAAAGGGGGATGGCAAGCTCAACAGCAAACTCTTTATACAATGTAATAGGAAGGTCAATGGGAGTGGTGGAGCGTTTAAGTTTAAATTCTGAAAGTTTCTTGGCGACCTGATACTCTTGGACTCTGGGTGGCTGAGGGGAGGGGAGGTAGGCAGGTAGTTGGGATGGGTCAAACTCGGGTAAGCTTTGACATATGGCCGCAAAGTGGTCATTGAGGCGGCCTGCTGTATCCTCACTGGTATGTCCGTTAGTACAAGGGAGGGAGGGTGAGTGTTTACGCATCCCACACACATCCTTAATTTTGCTGTACCACTGACTGATGTTGGATTCCTTGAGATGTTGTATTTTTGTGGGGTAGTGTTTCAGTTTGGCTTTCCTGATTTCCCTAATGACTTTGTTGCGAAGACTGTTAAATCTTGCCTTGTCGGTGTAGAAGGCTTTGTTACGTTGTTTAATGAGTCTTTTTTATTCTGGTGGTAATCCATGGCATATCCGATGGGTGAACTGTCGTCGACTTTTCTGGGAAGAAGTGATGGTATGCTTGAGTGATGGTGGTAGAATAGTTCTCCCATTTGATGTCAACTTCACTGACAGTCAATACCTCAACCCACGGGTAATGTACCAGCCACTGTCCAAATCCCCTTATCAATGAGTCAGGTGTAGGTCTGTACTTCCTGATGATGGGAGGCTGGTGATGGGTGGTGGTGGGGATGGGAGTCCACAGGATGGAGAGGTGGGTACTCTTCCCCACTGGTGGCAAAGGTTGTGGTGGGAGGTACTGATTTGACAGGTCGGTGACAATCTCATCTAGGACACTCTGGTTGTGGGTTGGGAAATCAACAACTTGGCTGAGGGATAATGCATTTTCAAGTTCTTCAGTGTTAATTTCATTAAAGTCGCCACATATTATGAATTTTGCTGATGGATACCTAATTTTGAGGATGTCACATGTGTTAATAATATGTTCCATCAGCACTGCCTGAGATGGTGCACGTGGTGGATGGTAAATTAGGCAGTAGATAATGGAGGCCGTGAGTCTCGGGTGACAGGGAGGTGTTAACTTGACCCAAAGGACCTCCATTCCTTCTGGGATATCCACAATCAGGTGTAGGGGGTGGTATTTGTCCCGAGCAAATAAGGCTAACCCACCAACACGTTTATTTTCTCTAAGTCGAATTTTCGGGTGTTTTGAGCCTGAATTTGAGATATAAACGGGTACAGGAGATGCATACATGCAGTATGTTTTGGGCCTGTATTTTGAAAATACTCTAACACGGAGTAGGCATGTAAAGTTCGCTTCTGGGACCCCAAAATATCGAATTTTCGGGTGTTTTGGGCCTGAATTTGAGATATCGACTTTGGGCACCTAAAATATCGATTTTTAGCATGTTTTGGGCCTATATTTTGAAAATATTCTAGCACTAAGTAGGCATGTACAGATCACTTCTGGGACCCCAAAATATCGAATTGTCGGTGTTTTGAGCCTGAATTTGAGATATAAACGGGTATAGAAGATGCATGCACATATTGACTCTGGACACTTAAAATATCGATTTTTAGCATGTTTTAAGCCTATATTTTGAAAAAATTCTAACACGGAGTAGGCATGTACAGGTCACTTCTGGGACCCCAAAATATCGAATTTTCGGGTGTTTTGAGAATGAATTTGAGATATAAACGGGAGCAAAAGATGCATACACATATCGACTTTGGACACCTAAAATATCGATTTTTAGCATGTTTTGGGCCTGTATTTTGAAAATACTAAAACACGGAGTAGGCATGTACAGATCGCTTCTTGGACCCCAAAATATCGAATTGTCGGGTGTTTTGAGCCTTAATATGAGATATAAACGGGTACAAAAGATGCATGCATATATCGACTTTAGACACTTAAAATATCGATTTTTAGCATGTTTTGAGCCTTTACTTTGAAAACATTCTAGGACTGAGTAGACATGTACAGATCGCTTCTGGGACCCAAAAATATCGAATTTTCGGGTGTTTTGGGCCTGAAATTGAGATATCGACTTTGGGCACCTGAAATATCGATTTTTAGCATGTTTTGGGCCTATATTCTGAAAATATTCTAGCAATGAGTAGGTATGTACAGATTGCTTCTGGGACCCCAAAATATCGAATTTTCCGGTGTTTAGGGCCTTAATTTGAGATATCGACTTTGTGCACCTAAAATATCAATTTTAGCATGTTTTAAGCCTGGATTTTGAAAATACTCTAACACGAAGTAGGCATGTACAGATCGTTTCTAGGACCCCAAAATATCGAATTTTCGGGTGTTTTCAGCCTAAATTTGAGATATAAACGGGTACAGAAGATGCATGCACATATCGACTTTTGGGCACCTAAAAGATCGATTTTCAGTATGTTTTGGGCCTGTATTTTGAAAATACTCTAACACGGAGTAGACATGTACAGATCGCTTCTGGGACCCCAAAATATCGAATTCTCGGGTGTTTTGGGCCTTAATTTGAGATATCGACTTTTGGCACCGAAAATATCGATTTTTAGCATGTTTTTGGCATATATTTTGAAAATATTCTAGCAATGAGTAGGTATGTACAGATCGTTTCTGGGACCCCAAAATATTGAATTTTCGGGTGTTTTGAGCCTGAATTTAGGATATAAACGGGTACAGAAGATGCATGCGCATATTGACTTTGGGCACCTAAAATATCGATTTTCAGCATGTTTTGGGCCTGTATTTTGAAAATACTCTAACACAAAGTAGGCATGTACAGATCGCTTCTGGGACCCCAAAATATCGAATTTTTGGGTGTTTTGAGCCTGAATTTCAGATATAAACGGGTACTGAAGATGCATCCACATATTGACTTTGGGCACCTAAAATATCAACATTTCAGCATGTTTTAGGCCTGTATTTTGAAAATACTCTAACACGGAGTAGGCATGTACAGATCGCTTCTGGGACCCCAAAATATCGAATTTTCGGGTGTTTTGGGCCTGAATTTGAGATATCAACTTTGGGCACCTAAAATATCGATTTTTTAGCATGTTTTGGCCCTATATTTTGAGAATATTCTAGCACTAAGTAGGCATGTACAGATCACTTCTGGGACCCCGAAATATCGATTTTTCGGGTGTTTTTGAGCCTGAATTTGAGATATAAACGGGTACAGAATATGCATGCACATATCGACTTCGGACACTTAAAATATCGATTTTTAGCATGTTTTGAGCCGATATTTTGAAAACATTCTAGCACTGAGTAGGCATGTACAGATTGCTTCTGGGACCCCATAATATCGAATGTTCGGGTGTTTTGAGGTTGAATTTGGGATATAAACGGGTGCAGAAGATGTATACACATATTGACTTTGGCACCTAAAATATCGATTTTCAGCATGTTTTGGGCCTGTATCAGAGTAGTCATGTACAGATCGCATCTGCGACCCCAAAATATCGAATTTTCGGGTGTTTTGAGCCTGAATTTGAGATATAAACGGGTACAGAGAATGCATTTACATATTGACTTTGGGCACCTAAAATATCGATTTTCACCATGTTTTGGGCCTGTAGTTTGAAAATACTCTAACACAGATCGCTTCTGGGACCCAAAAATATCGAATTTTCGGATGTTGTGAGCCTGAATTTGTGATATAAACAGGTACTGAAGATGCATGCACATATCGACTTTTGGGCACCTAAAATATCGATTTTGAGCATGTTTTAGGTCTGTATCTTGAAAACATTCCAACTAGGAGTAGGCATGTACATATTGCTTCTATTACCCAAAAATACCGAATTTTCGGATGTTTTGAGCCTGAATTTGAGATATAAACGGGTACAGAAGATGCATGCACATATTGACTTTAGACACTTAAAATATCGATTTTTGGCATGTTTTGAGCCTATATTTTGAAAACATTCTAGCACTGAGTAGGCATGTACAGATCGCTTCTGGGACATAAAAATATCGAATTTTTGGGTGTTTTGAGCCTGAATTTGAGATATAAACGGGTACAGACGATGCATGCACATATCGACATTGGACACTTAAAATATCGATTTTTAGCATGTTTTAAGCCTATATTTTGAAAACATTCTAGCACTGAGTAGGCATGTACAGATCGTTTCTGGGACCCAAAAATATCGAATTTTCGGGTGTTTTGTGGTTGAATTTGAGATATAAACGAGTGCAGAAGATGCATACACATATTGACTTTGGGCACCTAAAATATCGATTTTCAGCATGTTTTGGGTTGTATCTGAGTAGGCATGTACAGATCGCTTCTGGGACCCCAAAATATCGAATTTTCGGGTGTTTGGAGCCTGAATTTGAGATATAAACTGGTACAGAAGATGCATGCGCATATCGACTTTTGGGCACCTAAAAGATCGATTTTCAGTATGTTTTGGGCCTGTATATTGAAAATACTCTAACACGGAGTAGGCATGTTCAGATCGCTTCTGAGACCCCAAAATATAGAATTTTCGGGTGTTTTGGGCCTGAATTTGAGATATATACTTTGGGCACCTAAAATATCGATTTTTAGCATGTTTTTGGGCCTATATTTTGAAAATATTCTAGCACTGTGTAGGCATGTACAGATCGCTTCTGGGACCCCAAAATAATAATAATAATAATAATAATAAGCGGTTTATTGAGGTTGCAGCCATGAGGCTGAAAATATACAATACATTATATATATGGTTGATGATTGATGGGGATGGTTTTATATATACAACAATGAAAGATGTTATGATGGTGAAATGAATTTTAGACATAGTGTTATTTGTTGTTAATAATTCTGACCATAGATGGTATGGGACTGTTGTTATAGCGGTCAGTGCGTGCCCTTATCGGTGTTAAGATATTGGTATGCCTCGTCGATTGTCGTGGTGGTGGAAGGGAAGGGGGAAGCATATCTCGATGTCTCGGGTTGCTTAACAGTTCTATGCTAAATCGACGCAGAATGTTGTGGTGTACTGTGTCTAGGGAGACCATGCCAAGGGTGATAAGGTCCTCACTGTAGGTAGTATAGTCTGCCCCCAGTATTATACGACAAGCCCTTTTCTGTACACGTTCAAGCTGTTTCTTCTGTGTGGTGTTAATGGATGGAAACCAGCTTGGGGAGGCATAGGTGAGCTTGGAGAGTATAAACATATGATATATACTCCTCAACTCACACTGTGGTGTACCTAGGGACTTTAGCCTTCTCAGACGGTAAGAGGCGGACTGGGTAGTGGTGGTAATATGATTCTTCCAGTCCATCTTGCTGTCCAGCATAATTCCCAGGATTTTGGTTGTTTCCACAACCTGGAGTGGGTGTCCCGCCAGTGTGACTGTCGGTGGTGGTACAGGTGTGTTGGATGTGTGCAGATGCATCACCACTGTCTTGTTGTGGTTGATACTGACGTTGTTGACTTCAGTCCAAGCTTGTAGGTTGTCAAGTTGTTGTTGTAGTAGGTGGTAGTCAGGTGCAGTGTTGTCCACTACAACTCCCACAGTGGAGTCATCCACATACTTCCACCGGTGTGTGTCGGTCAGGGCATCATTAATGAGGATTAGGAAGCACAGAGGTCCCATCCTGGTCCCTTGAGGCACACCACATTTCAGTGTTTGTGGGAGAGACACTGCACCTTGATATCTTACCACCTGCTGTCGATCACTGAGGAAATCTGCCAACCACGCCACCAAGCCTGGCTCCATCCCAATACCAAGTGCCTTAATTATTATTACATTGTGGTCCACTAGGTCAAATGCCTTTTTAAAGTCAAGGAAAGTTAGTATTACTGAGGTCTTCCTTTGCTCTAAGTTCTTATATACAAAGTCAAGTAAGCTAATAAGGCAATGTGTGGTGGAGGATGACTTTATATTGCCAAACTGTTGGTTATCAATGAATTTTTTAATACTAGCTGAGGCCCAATCAAAAACAAAACTTTCACACAAAAGACTGGGGAGGGGAGTGATAGCAATGGGTCTCAACTGGTCAAAAGATTGGGGATTATTGACTTTAGGGGTTGGAGTGACATAAGCTGTCTTCCAATCTGTGGGTACTTTAAACTGACTTATGGATGCGTTGATAATAGAGCAAAGGGGGATGGCAAGCTCAACAGCAAACTCTTTATACAATGTAATAGGAAGGTCAATGGGAGTGGTGGAGCGTTTAAGTTTAAATTCTGAAAGTTTCTTGGCGACCTGATACTCTTGGACTCTGGGTGGCTGAGGGGAGGGGAGGTAGGCAGGTAGTTGGGATGGGTCAAACTCGGGTAAGCTTTGACATATGGCCGCAAAGTGGTCATTGAGGCGGCCTGCTGTATCCTCACTGGTATGTCCGTTAGTACAAGGGAGGGAGGGTGAGTGTTTACGCATCCCACACACATCCTTAATTTTGCTGTACCACTGACTGATGTTGGATTCCTTGAGATGTTGTATTTTTGTGGGGTAGTGTTTCAGTTTGGCTTTCCTGATTTCCCTAATGACTTTGTTGCGAAGACTGTTAAATCTTGCCTTGTCGGTGTAGAAGGCTTTGTTACGTTGTTTAATGAGTCTTTTTTATTCTGGTGGTAATCCATGGCATATCCGATGGGTGAACTGTCGTCGACTTTTCTGGGAAGAAGTGATGGTATGCTTGAGTGATGGTGGTAGAATAGTTCTCCCATTTGATGTCAACTTCACTGACAGTCAATACCTCAACCCACGGGTAATGTACCAGCCACTGTCCAAATCCCCTTATCAATGAGTCAGGTGTAGGTCTGTACTTCCTGATGATGGGAGGCTGGTGATGGGTGGTGGTGGGGATGGGAGTCCACAGGATGGAGAGGTGGGTACTCTTCCCCACTGGTGGCAAAGGTTGTGGTGGGAGGTACTGATTTGACAGGTCGGTGACAATCTCATCTAGGACACTCTGGTTGTGGGTTGGGAAATCAACAACTTGGCTGAGGGATAATGCATTTTCAAGTTCTTCAGTGTTAATTTCATTAAAGTCGCCACATATTATGAATTTTGCTGATGGATACCTAATTTTGAGGATGTCACATGTGTTAATAATATGTTCCATCAGCACTGCCTGAGATGGTGCACGTGGTGGATGGTAAATTAGGCAGTAGATAATGGAGGCCGTGAGTCTCGGGTGACAGGGAGGTGTTAACTTGACCCAAAGGACCTCCATTCCTTCTGGGATATCCACAATCAGGTGTAGGGGGTGGTATTTGTCCCGAGCAAATAAGGCTAACCCACCAACACGTTTATTTTCTCTAAGTCGAATTTTCGGGTGTTTTGAGCCTGAATTTGAGATATAAACGGGTACAGGAGATGCATACATGCAGTATGTTTTGGGCCTGTATTTTGAAAATACTCTAACACGGAGTAGGCATGTAAAGTTCGCTTCTGGGACCCCAAAATATCGAATTTTCGGGTGTTTTGGGCCTGAATTTGAGATATCGACTTTGGGCACCTAAAATATCGATTTTTAGCATGTTTTGGGCCTATATTTTGAAAATATTCTAGCACTAAGTAGGCATGTACAGATCACTTCTGGGACCCCAAAATATCGAGTTTTCGGGTGTTTTGAGCCTGAATTTGAGATATAAAAGGGTACAGAAAATGCGTGCACATATTGACTTTGGCACCTAAAATATCGATTCTCAGCATGTTTTGGGCCTGTATTTTGAAAATACTCTAAAACGGAGTAGGCAAGTACAGATCGCTTCTGGGACCCCAAAATATCGAATTTTCGGGTGTTTCGAGCCTGAATTTGAGATATAAACGGGTACAGAAGATGCATCCACATATCGACTTTTGGGCACCTAAAAGATCGATTTTCTGTATGTTTTGGGTCTGTATTTTGAAAATACTCTAACACGTAGTAGGCATGTACGGATCGGTTCTGGGACCCCAAAATATCGAATTCTCAGGTGTTTTGGGGAAAATTTGAAATATCGACTTTGGGCACCTAAAATATCGATTTTTAGCATGTTTTGGGCCTATATTTTGAAAATATTCTAGCACTGAGTAAGCATGTACAGATCGCTTCTGGTACCCCAAAATATCGAGTTTTCGGGTGTTTTGAGAATGAATTTGAGATATAATCGGGTACAGAAAATGCATGCACATATTGACTTTGGGCACCTAAAATATCGATTTTCAGCATGTTTTGGGCCTGTATTTTGAAAATACTCTAACACGGAGTAGGCAAGTACAGATCGCTTCTAGGACCCAAAAATACCGATTTTTCGGGTGTTTTGAGCCTGAATTTGAGATATAAACGGGTACAGAAGATGCATGCACATATCGACTATGGACACATAAAATATCGATTTTTAGTATGTTTTGAGCCTATATTTTGAAAACATTCTAGTACTGAGTATTCATGTACAGATCGCTTCTGGGAGCCAAAAATATCGAATTTTCGGGTGTTTTAAGGTTGAATTTGGGATATAAACGGGTGCAGAAGATGCATACACATATTGACTTTAGGCACCTAAAATATCGTTTTTCAGCATGTTTTGGGCCTGTATCTGAGTAAGCATGTACAGATCGCTTCTGGGACCAAAAAATATCGAACTTTCGGGTGTTTGGAGCCTGAATTTGAGATATAAACGGGTACAGAAGATGCATGCACATATCGACTTTTGGGCACCTAAAATATCGATTATCTGTATGTTTTGGGCTTGTATTTTGAAAATACTCTAACACGGAGTAGGCATGTACAGATCGCTTCTGGGACCAAAAAATATCGAATTTTCGGGTGTTTTTGGGATAAATTTGAAATATCGACTTTGGGCACCTAAAATATCGATTTTTAGCATGTTTTGGGCCTATATTTTGAAAATATTCTAGCACTGAGTAAGCATGTACAGATCGCTTCTGGTACCCCAAAATATCGAGTTTTCGGGTGTTTTGAGCCTGAATTTGAGATATAATCGGGAACAGAAAATGCATGCACATATTGACTTTGGGCACCTAAAATATCGATTTTCAGCATGTTTTGGGCCCGTATTTTGAAAATACTCTAACACGGAGTAGGCAAGTACAGATCGCTTCTGGGACCCAAAAATACTGATTTTTCGGGTGTTTTGAGCCTGAATTTGAGATATAAACGGGTACAGAAGATGCATGCACATATCGACTTTGGACACTTAAAATATCGATTTGTAGCATGTTTTGAGCCTATATTTTGAAAATATTCTAGCACTGAGTAGGCATGTACAGATCGCTTCTGGGACCGAAAAATATCGAATTTTCGGGTGTTATGAGGTTGAATTTGGGATATAAACGGGTGCAGAAGATGCATACACATATCGACTTTTTGGCACCTAAAATATCGATTTTCAGCATGTTTTGGGCTTGTATATTAAAAATACTCTAACACGGAGTAGGCATGTACAGATAGCATCTGGGTCCCCAAAATAACGAATTTTCAGGTGTTTTCGGCCTGAATTTGATATATCGATTTTGGGCACCTAAAATATCGAATTTTAGCATGTTTTGGGCCTGTATTTTAAAAATATTCTAGTACTGCTTAGGCATGTACAGATCGCTTCTGGGACCCCAAAATATCGAATTTTCGGTGTTTTGAGCCAGAATTTGAGATATAAACGGGTACAGAAGATGCATGCACATATCGACTTTTGGCCACCTAAAATATCGATTTTGAGCATGTTTTGGGTCTGTATCTTGAAAACATTCTAACTAGGAGTAGGCATGTACAGATCGCTTCTAGGACCCAAAAATATAGAATTTTCGGGTGTTTTGGGGATAAATTTGAAATATCGACTTTGGGCACCTAAAATATCGATTTTTAGCATGTTTTGGGCCTATATTTTGAAAATATTCTAGCACTGAGTAAGCATGTACAGATCGCTTCTGGGACCCCAAAATATCGAGTTTTCGGGTTTTTTGAGCCTGAATTTGAGATATAAACGGGTACAGAAAATGCATGTACATATTGACTTTGGGCACCTAAAATATCGATTTTTAGCATGCTTTGGGCCTGTATTTTGAAAATACTCTAACACGGAGTAGGCATGTACATATCGCTTCTGGGACCCAAAAATATCGAATTTTCGGGTGTTTTGAGCCTTAATTTGAGATATAAACAGATACTGAAGATGCATGAACATATCGACTTTTGGGCACCTAAAATATCGATTTTGAGCATGTTTTGGGTCTGTATCTTGAAAAAATTCTAACTAGGAGTAGGCAAGTACAGATCGCTTCTAGGACCCAAAAATACCGATTTTACGGGTGTTTTGAGCCTGAATTTGAGATATAAACGGGTACAGCAGATGCATGCACATATCTACTTTGGACACTTAAAATATCGATTTTTAGCATGTTTTGAGCCTATATTTTGAAAACATTCTAGACTTGAGTAGGCATGTACAGATCGCTTCTGGGACCGAAAAATATCGAATTTTCGGGTGTTTTGTGGTTGAATTTGAGATATAAACGGGTGCAGAAGATGCATACACATATTGACTTTGGGCACCTAAAATATCGATTTTCAGCATGTTTTGGGCCTGTATCTGAGTAGGCATGTACAGATCGCTTCTGGGACCCCAAAATATCGAATTTTCGGGTGTTCGGAACCTGAATTTGAGATATAAACGGGTACAGAAGATGCATGCACATATCGAATTTGGACACTTAAAATATTGATTTTTAGCATGTTTTGAGCCTATATTTTGAAAATATTCTAGCACAAAGTACATATGTACAGATCACTTCTGGGACCCCAAAATATCGAATTTTCGGGTGTTTTAAGCCTGAATTTGAGATATAAACGGGTACAGAAGATGCATGCACATATCGACTTTGGACACTTTAAATATCGATTTTTAGCATGTTTTGAGCCTATATTTTGAAAACATTCTAGCACTGAGTAGGCATGTACAGATCGCTTCTGGGACCCAAAAATATCGAATTTTCAGGTGTTTTGAGGTTGAATTTGGGATATAAACGGGTGCAGAAGATGCATGCAGATATCGACTTTGATCACCTATAATATCGATTTTAAGTATGTTTTGGGCCTGTATTTTGAAAATATTCTAGCACTGACTATGCATGTGGAGATTGCTTCTGGGATCCAAAAATATCGAATTTTCAGGTGTTTTGAGACTGAATTTGGGATATAAACGGGTACAGAAGATGCATGAACATTTCGACTTTGGGCACCTAAAAGATCGATTTTCAGTATGTTTTGGGCCTGTTTATTAAAAATACTCTAACACGGAGTAGGCATGTACAGATCGCTTCTGGGACCCCAAAATATCGAATTTTCGGGTGTTTTGGGCCTGAATTTGATATATCGACTTTGGGCACCTAAAATATCGATTTTTAGCATGTTTTGGGCCTGCATTTTGAAAATATTCTAGCACTGCGTAGGCATGTACATATCGCTTCTGGGACCCCCAAATATCGAATTTTCGGGTGTTTTGAGCCTGAAAGAGATATAAACGGGTACAGAAGATGCATTCCCATATCGACTTTTGGGCACCTAAAATATCGATTTTGAGCATGTTTTGGGTCTGTATCTTGAAAACATTCTAACAAGGAGTAGGCATGTACAGATCGCTTCTAGGACCCAAAAATATAGAATTTTCGGGTGTTTTGAGCCTGAATTTGAGATAGAAACCGGTACTGAAGATACATGCACATATCGTCTTTGGTCACCTGAAGTATCGATTTTCAGGATGTTTTGGCCCTATATTTTGAATGTATTCTAGCATTGTGTAAGCATGTTCAGATTGCTTCTGAGACCCAAAAATATCGAATTTTCGGGTGTTTAGAGCCTAAATTTGAGATATAAACGGGTACAGAAGATGAATGCACATATATATTTTGGGCACATAAAATATCGGTTTTCAGCTTGTTTTGGGTCTGTATTTTGAAAATATTTTAACATTGAGTAGGCATTTACCGATCCCTTCTGGGAACAAAAAGTATCGAATTTTAAGGTGTTTTAAACCTGAATTTGGGATACAAGCGAGTGCTGATGATTCATGCACATATCGATTTTGGGCACCAAAAATTGCGATTTTCAGCTTATTTTGGGCCTGTATTTTGAAAATATTCTAACACTGAGTAGGCATGTACAGATCGCTTTTGGGACCCCAAAAAATCAAATTTTCAGGTGTTTTTAGCCTGAATTTGGGATATAAACGGGAACAGAAGATGCATGCAGATATCGACTTTGATCACCTATAATATCGATTTTAAGCATGTTTTGGGCCTGTATTATGAAAATATTCTAGCACTGACTATGCATGTGGAGATTGCTACTGGGATCCAAAAATATCGAATTTTCAGGTGTTTTGAGACTGAATTTGGGATATAAACGGGTACAGAAGATGCATGAACATTTCGACTTTGGGCACCTAAAATATCGATTTTTAGTATGTTTTGGCCCTATATTTTGAATTTAATCTAGCACTGGGTAAGCATGTAAAGAGCGCTTCTAAGACCCAAAAATACCGAATTTTCTGGTGTTTTGAGAATGAATTTGAGATATAAACGGGTACAGAAGATGCATGCACATATCGACTTTCTTCACAAAAAAAAACTATTTTCAGCATGTTTTAGGCCTATATTTTGTAAAATATTCTAGCACAGAGTGAGCATGTACAGATCCCTTCTGGGACCCAAAAATATTGAGTTTTCGGGTGTTTTGAGCCTGAATTTGAGATATAAACGGGCACTGAAGATGCATGCATATATCGACTTTGGGCACCCAAAATATCGATTTTGAGCATGTTTTTGGCCTGTATTTTGAAAATACTCTAACACAGAGTAGGCATGTACAGATCGCTTCTGGGACCCGATAATATATGGAATTTTCAGGTGTTTTGGGCCTGAATTTGAGATATCGACTTTGGGCACCTAAAATATTGATTTTCAGCATGTTTTGGGCCTGTATTTTGAAAATACTCTAACACGGAGTAGGCATGTACAGATCGCTTCTGGGACCCCAAAATATCGAATTTTCGGGTGTTTTGAGCCTGAATTTGAGAAATAAACGGGCACTGAAGATGCATGCACATATCGACTTTTAGGCACCTAAAATATCGATTTTGAGCATGTTTTGGGTCTGTATCTTGACAACATTCTAACTAGGAGTAGGCATATACAGATCGCTTCTAGGACCCATAAATACCGAATTTTCGGGTGTTTTAAGCCTGAATTTGAGATATAAACGGGTACAGAAGATGAATGCACATATCGACTTTGGACACCTAAAATATCGATTTTTAGCATGTTTTGGGCCTGTATTTTGAAAATACTAAAACACGGAGTAGGCATGTACAGATCGCTTCTTGGACCCCAAAATATCGAATTGTCGGGTGTTTTGAGCCTGAATTTGAGATATAAACGGGTACTGAAGATGCATGCACATATCGACTTTAGGGGCCCTAAAATATTGATTTTTAACATGTTTTGGGTCTGTATCTTGAAAACATTCTCACTAGGTGTAGGCATGTACAGTTCGCTTCTAGGATCCAAAAATATCGAATTTTCGGGTGTTTTAAGCCTGAATTTGAGATATAAACGGGTACAGAAGATGCATGCACATATCGACTTTAGACACTTAAAATATCGATTTTTAGCATGTTTTGAGCCTTTACTTTGAAAACATTCCAGCACTGAGTAGGCATGTACAGATCGCTTCTGGGACCCAAAAATATCGAATTTTCAGGTGTTTTGAGGTTGAATTTTTTATATAAACGGGTGCAGAAGATGCATACACATATTGACTTTGGGCACCTAAACTAGCGATTTTCACCATGCTTTGGGCCTGTATTTTGAAAATGCTCTAACACGGAGTAGGCATGTACAGATCGCTTCTGGGATCTCAAAATATCGAGTTTTCAGGTGTTTTTGGCCTTAATTTGAGATATCGACTTTGGGCACTTAAAATATCGATTTTTAGCATGTTTTGGGCCTATATTTTGAAAATAATCTGGCACTGAGTAGGCATGTACAAATCGCTTCTGGGACCCAAAAATATCGAATTTTCGAGTGTTTGGAGTCTGAATTTGAGATATAAACGGGTACAGAAGATGCATGCACATATCGACTTTTGGGCACCTAAAAGATCGATTTTCAGTATGTTTTGGGCTTGTATTTTGAAAGAACTCTAACAAGGAGTAGCCATGTACAAATCGCTTCAGGGACCCCAAAATATCGAATTTTTGGGTGTTTTGGGCCTGAATTTGAGATATCGACTTTGGGCACCTAAAATATCGATTTTTAGCATGTTTTGGCCCTATATTTTTGAAAATATTCTAGCACTGAGTAGGCATGTACAGATCGCGTCTGGGACCCCAAAATATCGAATTTTCAGTTGTTTTGAGCCTGAATTTGATATATAAACGGGTACAGAAGATGCATGCACATATCGACTTTTGGGCTCCTCAAATATCGATTTTGAGCATGTTTTTGGTCTGTATCTTGAAAACATTCTTACTAGGAGTAGGCATGTACAGATCGCTTCTAGGACCAAAAAATACCGAATTTCGGGTGTTTTGAGCCTGAATTTGAGATATAAACGGGTACAGAAGATGTATGCACATATCGACTTTCTTCACAAAAAAAAACTATTTTCTGCATGTTTTAGGCCTATATTTTGTAAAATATTCTAGCACAGAGTGAGCATGTACAGATCCCTTCTGGGACCCAAAAATATTGAGTTTTCGGGTGTTTTGAGCCTGAATTTGAGATATAAACGGGCACTGAAGATGCATGCATATATCGACTTTGGGCACCCAAAATATCGATTTTGAGCATGTTTTTGGCCTGTATTTTGAAAATACTCTAACACAGAGTAGGCATGTACAGATCGCTTCTGGGACCCCATAATATATAGAATTTTCAGGTGTTTTGGGCCTGAATTTGAGATATTGACTTTGGGCAACTAAAATATTGATTTTCAGCATGTTTTGGGCCTGTATTTTGAAAATACTCTAACACGGAGTAGGCATGTACAGATCGCTTCTGGGACCCCAAAATATCGAATTTTCGGGTGTTTTGAGCCTGAATTTGAGAAATAAACGGGCACTGAAGATGCATGCACATATCGACTTTTAGGCACCTAAAATATCGATTTTGAGCATGTTTTGGGTCTGTATCTTGACAACATTCTAACTAGGAGTAGGCATATACAGATCGCTTCTAGGACCCATAAATACCGAATTTTCGGGTGTTTTAAGCCTGAATTTGAGATATAAACGGGTACAGAAGATGCATGCACATATCGACTTTGGACACCTAAAATATCGATTTTTAGCATGTTTTGGGCCTGTATTTTGTAAATACTAAAACACGGAGTAGGCATGTACAGATCGCTTCTTGGACCCCAAAATATCGAATTGTCGGGTGTTTTGAGCCTGAATTTGAGATATAAACGGGTACTGAAGATGCATGCACATATCGACTTTAGGGGCCCTAAAATATTGATTTTTAACATGTTTTGGGTCTGTATCTTGAAAACATTCTCACTTGGTGTAGGCATGTACAGTTCGCTTCTAGGACCCAAAAATATCGAATTTTCGGGTGTTTTAAGCCTGAATTTGAGATATAAACGGGTACAGAAGATGCATGCACATATCGACTTTAGACACTTAAAATATCGATTTTTAGCATGTTTTGAGCCTTTACTTTGAAAACATTCCAGCACTGAGTAGGCATGTACAGATCGCTTCTGGGACCCAAAAATATCGAATTTTCGGGTGTTTTGAGGTTGAATTTTTTATATAAACGGGTGCAGAAGATGCATACACATATTGACTTTGGGCACCTAAACTAGCGATTTTCACCATGCTTTGGGCCTGTATTTTGAAAATGCTCTAACACGGAGTAGGCATGTACAGATCGCTTCTGGGATCCCAAAATATCGAGTTTTCAGGTGTTTTTGGCCTTAATTTGAGATATCGACTTTGGGCACTTAAAATATTGATTTTCAGCATGTTTTGGGCCTATATTTTGAAAATAATCTGGCACTGAGTAGGCATGTACAAATCGCTTCTGGGACCCCAAAATATCGAATTTTCGGGTTTTTGGAGTCTGAATTTGAGATATAAACGGGTACAGAAGATGCATGCACATATCGACTTTTGGGCACCTAAAAGATCGATTTTCAGTATGTTTTGGGCTTGTATTTTGAAAGAACTCTAACAAGGAGTAGCCATGTACAAATCGCTTCAGGGACCCCAAAATATCGAATTTTTGGGTGTTTTGGGCCTGAATTTGAGATATCGACTTTGGGCACCTAAAATATCGATTTTTAGCATGTTTTGGCCCTATATTTTTGAAAATATTCTAGCACTGAGTAGGCATGTACAGATCGCGTCTGGGACCCCAAAATATCGAATTTTCAGTTGTTTTGAGCCTGAATTTGAGATATAAACGGGTACAGAAGATGCATGCACATATCGACTTTTGGGCTCCTCAAATATCGATTTTGAGCATGTTTTTGGTCTGTATCTTGAAAACATTCTTAATAGGAGTAGGCATGTACAGATCGCTTATAGGATCAAAAAATACCGAATTTCGGGTGTTTTGAGCCTGAATTTGAGATATAAACGGGTACAGAAGATGTATGCACATATCGACTTTGGACACTTAAAATATCGATTTTGAGCATGTTTTGGGTCTATATTTTGAAAATATTCTAGCACTGAGTAGGCATGTACAGATCGCTTCTGGGACCCCAAAATATCGAGTTTCCGGGTGTTTTGAGCCTGAATTTGAGATATAAACGGGTACAGAAGATGTATGCACTTATCGACTTTGAACACTTAAAATATCGATTTTTAGCATGTTTTAAGCCTTTATTTTGAAAACATTTTAGCACTGAGTAGGCATGTACAGATCGCTTCTGGGACCCCAAAATATCGAATTTTCAGGTGTTTTGGGCCTGAATTTGAGATATAAACGGGTACAGAAGATGCATGCACATATCGACTTTTGGGCTCCTAAAATATCGATTTTGAGCATGTTTTGGGTCTGTATCTTGAAAACATTCTTACTAGGAGTAGGCATGTACAGATCTCTTCTAGGACCCAAAAATACCGAATTTTCGGGTGTTTTGAGCCTGAATTTGAGATATAAACGGGTACAGAAGATGTATGCACATATCGAATTTGGACACTTAAAATATCGATTTTGAGCATGTTTTGAGCTTGTATTTAGAAAATACTCTAACACGGGGTAGGCATGTACACATCGCTTCTGGGACGTCAAAATATCGAATTTGCGGGTGTTTTGAGCCTGAATTTGAGATATAAACGGGTACTGAAGATGCATGCACATATCGACTTGTGGGCACCTAAAATATCGATTTTGAGCATGTTTTGGGTCTATATCTTGAAAATATTCTAACTAGGAGTAGGCATGTACATATCGCTTCTAGGACCCAAAAATACCGAATTTTCGAATGTTTTGAGCCTGAATTTAGGATATAAACGGGTACAGAAGATCGACTTTGGACACTAAAAATATCGATTTTTAGCTTGTTTTGAGCCTATATTTTGAAAATATTCTAGCCCTGAGTAGGCATGTACAGATCGCTTCTGGGACCCAAACATATCGAATTTTCGGGTGTTTTTAGGTTGAATTTGGGATATAAACGGTTGCAGAAGATGCATTCACATATCGACTTTGGGCACCTAAAATATCGATTTTCAGTATACAGTAATTTGGGCCTGTATTTTGAAAATACTCTAACACGGAGTAGGCATGTACAGATCGCTTCTGGGACTCCAAAATATCGGATTTTCGGGTGTTTTGGGCCTGAATTTGAGATATCGACTTTGGGCACCTAAAATATCGATTTTTAGCATGTTTTGGGTCTATATTTTGAAAATATTCTAGCACTGAGTAGGCATGTACAGATCGCTTCTGGGACCCCAAAATATTGAATTTTCGGGTGTTTTCAGCCTGAATTTGAGATATAAACGGGTACTGAAGATGCATGCACATATCGACTTTTGGGCACCTAAAATATCGATTCTTAAGTATGTTTTGGGTCTGTATCTTGAAAACATTCTACCTAGGAGTAGGCATGTACTGATCGCTTCTAGGACCCCGAAATACCGAATTTTCGGGTGTTTTGATCCTGAATTTGAGATATAAACGGGTACAGAAGATGCATGCATATATCGACTTTGGACACTTAAAATATCGATTTTTAGCATGTTTTGGGTCTATATTTTGAAAATATTCTAGCACTGAGTAGACATGTACAGATCGCTTCTGGGACTCCAAAAAATCGAATTTTCGGGTGTTTTGAGCCTGAATTTGAGATATAAACGGGTACAGAAGATGCATGCACATATTGACTTTGGGCACCTAAAATATCTATTTTCAGCATGTTTTGGTCGTGTATCTGAATAGGCCAGTACAGATCGCTTCTGGGACCCCAAAATATCGAATTTCCGGGTGTTTGGAACCTGAATTTTAGATTTAAACGGGTACAGAAGATGCATGCACATATCGACTTTTAGGCACCTAAAAGATCGATTTTCAGTATGTTTTGGAACTGTATTTTGAAAATACTCTAACACCGATTAGGCATGCACAGATCGCTTCTGGGACCCCAAAATAACGAATTTTCGGGTGTTTTGAGCCTGAATTTGAGATATCGACTTTGGGCACCTAAAATATCGATTTTTAGCATGTTTTGGGCCTATATTTTGAAAATATTCTAGCACTGAGTAGGCATGTACAGATCGCTTTTGGGACCCCAAAATATCAAATTTTCGGGTGTTTTGAGCCTGAATTTGAGATATAAACGGGTACTGAAGATGCATGCACATATCAACTTTTGGGCACATAAAATATCGATTTTGAGCATGTTTTGAGCCTATATTTTGAAAACATTCTAGCCCTGACTAGGCATGTACTGATCGCTTCTAGGACCCCGAAATACCGAATTTTCGAGTGTTTTGATCCTGAATTTGAGATATAAACGGGTACAGAAGATGCATGCACATATCGACTTTGGACACTTAAAATATCGATTTTTTTATTATGTTTTGAGCCTATATTTTGAAAATACTCTAACACGGAGTAGGCATGTACAGATCGTTTCTGGGATTCCAAAATATCGGATTTTCGGGTGTTTTGGGCCTGAATTTGAGATATCGACTTTGGGCACCTAAAATATCTATTTCTAGCATGTTTTGGGTCTATATTTTGAAAATATTCTAGCACTGAGTAGGCATGTATAGATCGCTTCTGGAACCTCAAAATATCGAATATTTGGGTGTTTTCTGCCTGAATTTGAGATATAAACGGGTACTGAAGATGCATGCCCATATCGACTTTTGGGCACCTAAAATATCGATTTTTAAGAATGTTTTGGGTCTGTATCTTGAAAACATTCTAACTAGGAGTAGGCATGTACTGATCGCATAAAGGACCCCGAAATACCGATTTTTCGGGTGTTTTGATCCTGAATTTGAGATATAAACGGGTACAGAAGATGCATGCACATATCGACTTTGGACACTTAAAATATCGATTTATAGCATGTTTTGAGCCTATATTTTGAAAATACTCTAACAAGGAGTAAGCATGTACATATCGCTTCTGGGACCCTAAAATATCGAATTTTCCGGTTTTTTGGGCTTGAATTTGATATATCGACTTTGGACACTTAAAATATCGATTTTTAGCATGTTTTGAGCCTATATTTTGAAAATACTTTAACACGGAGTAAGCATGTACATATCGCTTCTGGGATTCCAAAATATCGAATTTTCGGGTGTTTGGAGCCTGAATTTGAGATATAAACGGGTACAAAAGATCCACGCACATATCGACTTTGGACACATAAAATATCGATTTTGAGCATGTTTTGGGTCTATATTTTGAAAACATTCTAGCACTGACTAGGCATGTACAGATCGCTTCTGGGACTCCAAAAAATCGAATTTTCGGGTGTTTTGAGCCTGAATTTGAGATATAAACGGATACAGAAGATGCATGCACATATTGACTTTGGGCACCTAAAATATCTATTTTCAGCATGCTTTGGGCGTGTATCTGAATAGGCCAGTACAGATCGCTTCTGGGACCCCAAAATATCGAATTTCCGGGTGTTTGGAACCTGAATTTGAGATATAAACGGGTACAGAAGATGTTTGCACATATCGACTTTTGGGCACCTAAAAGATCGATTTTCAGTATGTTTTGGGCCTGTATTTTGAAAATACTCTAATATGGAGTAGTCATGTACATATCGCTTCTAGGACCCAAAAATATCGAATTTTCGGGTGTTTTGGGCCTGAATTTGATATATCGATTTTGAGCACCTAAAATATCGATATTTAGCATGTTTTGGGACTATATTTTGAAAATATTCTAGCTGTGAGTAGGCATCTACAGATTGCTTCTGGGACCCCAAAATATCGAATTTTCGGGTGTTTTGACCCTGAATTTGATATATAAACGGGTACTGAAGATGCATGCACATATCAACTTTGGGCACCTAAAATATCGATTTTGAGCATGTTTTGGGTCTGTATCTTGAAAACATTCTAACTAGGAGTAGGCATGTACATATTGCTTCTAGGACCCAAAAATACTGAATTTTCGAGTGTTTTGATCCTGAATTTAAGATATAAACGGGTACAAAAGTACGACTTTGGAAACTAAAAATATCGATTTTTAGCATGTTTTGAGCCTATATTTTGAAAAAAATTCTAGCACTGAGTAGGCATGTACAGATCGCTTCTGGGACCGAAAAATATCGAATTTTAGGGTGTTTTGAGGTTGAATTTGTGATATAAACGGGTACAGAAGATGCATGCACATATCGACTTTTGGGCACCTAAAAGATCGATTTTCAGTATGTTTTGGGCCTGTATTTCGAAAATACTCTAACACGGAGTATTCATGTACAGATCGCTTCTGGGACCCTAGAATATCGAATTTTCCGGTGTTTTGGGGTTGAATTTGATATATCGACTCTAGGCACCTAAAATATCGATTTTTAGCATGTTTTGGGTCTATATTTTGAAAATGTTCTAGCACTGAGTAGGCATGTACAGATCGCTTTTGGGACCCCAAAATATCGAATTTTCGGGTGTTTGGAGCCTGAATTTGAGATATAAACGGGTACAGAAGATCCACGCACATATCGACTTTTGGGTACCTAAAAGATCGATTTTCAGTATATTTTGGGCCTGTATTTTGAAAATACTCTAACACGGAGTAGGCATGTACATATCGCTTCTGGGACTCCAAAATATCGAATTTTCGGGTGTTTTGAGCCTGAATTTGATATATAAACGGGTACTGAAAATGCATGCACATATCAACTTTTGGGCACCTAAAATATCGATTTTGAGCATGTTTTGGGTCTGTATCTTGAAAACATTCTGACTAGGAGTAGGCATGTACATATCGCTTCAAGGATCCAAAAATACCGAATTTTCGAGTGTTTTGAGCCTGAATTTAAGATATAAACGGGTACAGAAGATCGACTTTTGACACTAAAAATATCGATTTTTAGCATGTTTTGAGCCTATATTTTGAAAACATTCTAGCACTGAGTAGGCATGTACAGATCGCTTCTGGGACCGAAAAATATCGAATTTCCGGGTGTTTTGGGGTTGAATTTGGAATATAAACGGTTGCAGAAGATGCATACACATATTGACTTGGGGCACCTAAAATATCGATTTTCAGCATGTTTTGGGCCTGTATCTGAATAGGCATGTACAGATCGCTTCTGGGACCCCAAAATATCGAATTTCCGGGTGTTTGGAACCTGAATTTGAGATTTAAACGGGTACAGAAGATGCATGCACATATCGACTTTTGGGCACTTAAAAGATCGATTTTCAGTATGTTTTGGGCCTGTATTTTGAAAATACTCTAACACCGATTAGGCATGTACAGATCGCTTCTGGGACCCCAAAATAACAAATTTTCGAGTGTTTTGGGCCTTAATTTGAGGTATCGACTTTGGGCACCTAAAATATCGATTTTTAGCATGTTTTGGGCCTATATTTTGAAAATATTCTAGCACTGAGGAGGCATGTACAGATCGCTTTTGGGACCCCAAAATATAAAATTTTCCGGTGTTTTGAGCCTGAATTTGAGATATAAACGGGTACTGAAGATGCATGCACATATCAACTTTTGGGCACCTAAAATATCGATTTTGAGCATGTTTTGAGCCTATATTTTGAAAACATTCTAGCCCTGAGTAGGCATGTACAGATCGCTTCTGGGACCCAAAAATATCGAATTTTCGGGTGTTTTGAGTTTGAATTTGGGATATAAACGGTTGCAAAAGATGCATACACATATCGACTTTGGGCAACTGAAATATCGATTTTCAGCATGTTTTGCGCCTGTATCTGAGTAGGCATGTTCAGATCGCTTCTGGGTCCCCAAAATATAGAATTTCCGGGTGTTAGGAATCTGAATTTGAGATATAAACGGAAACAGAAGATGCATGCACATATCGACTTTGGGCACGTAAAAGATCGATTTTCAGTATACAGTAATTTGGGCCTGTATTTTGAAAATACTCTAACACGGAGTAGGCATGTACAGATCGCTTCTGGGACTCCAAAATATCGGATTTTCGGGTGTTTTGGGCCTGAATTTGAGATATCGACTTTGGGCACCTAAAATATCTATTTCTAGCATGTTTTGGGTCTACATTTTGAAAATGTTCTAGCACTGAGTAGGCATGTACAGATCGCTTTTGGGACCCCAAAATATCGAATTTTCGGGTGTTTGGAGCCTGAATTTGAGATATAAACGGGTACAGAAGATCCACGCACATATCGACTTTTGGGAACCTAAAAGATCGATTTTCAGTATGTTTTGGGCCTGTATTTTGAAAATACTCTAACACGGAGTAGGCATGTACATATCGCTTCTGGGACTCCAAAATATCGAATTTTCGGGTGTTTTGAGCCTGAATTTGATATATAAACGGGTACTGAAAATGTATGCACATATCAACTTTTGGGCACCTAAAATATCGATTTTGAGCATGTTTTGGGTCTGTATCTTGAAAACATTCTAACTAGGAGTAGGCATGTACATATCGCTTCTAGGATCCAAAAATACCGAATTTTCGAGTGTTTTGAGCCTTAATTTAAGATATAAACGGGTACAGAAGATCGACTTTTGACACTAAAAATATCGATTTTTAGCATGTTTTGAGCCTATATTTTGAAAACATTCTAGCACTGAGTAGGCATGTACAGATCGCTTCTGGGACCGAAAAATATCGAATTTCCGGGAGTTTTGGGGTTGAATTTGGAATATAAACGGTTACAGAAGATGCATACACATATTGACTTGGGGCACCTAAAATATCGATTTTCAGCATGTTTTGGGCCTGTATCTGAATAGGCATGTACATATCGCTTCTGGGACCCCAAAATATCGAATTTCCGGGTGTTTGGAACCTGAATTTGATTTTTAAACGGGTACAGAAGATGCATGCACATATCGACTTTTGGGCACCTAAAAGATCGATTTTCAGTATGTTTTGGGCCTGTATTTTGAAAATACTCTAACACCGATTAGGCATGTACAGTTCGCTTCTGAGACCCCAAAATAACAAATTTTCGGGTGTTTTGGGCCTTAATTTGAGATCTCGACTTTGAGCACCTAAAATATCGATTTTTAGCATGTTTTGGGCCTATATTTTGAAAATATTCTAGCACTGAGGAGGCATGTACAGATCGCTTTTGGGACCCCAAAATATAAAATTTTCCGGTGTTTTGAGCCTGAATTTGAGATATAAACGTGTACTGAAGATGCATGCACATATCAACTTTTGGGCACCTAAAATATCGATTTTGAGCATGTTTTGAGCCTATATTTTGAAAACATTCTAGCCCTGAGTAGGCATGTACAGATCGCTTCTGGGACCCAAAAATATCGAATTTTCGGGTGTTTTGAGGTTGAATTTGGGATATAAACGGTTGCAAAAGATGCATACACATATCGACTTTGGGCACCTAAAATATCGATTTTCAGCATGTTTTGGGCCTGTATCTGAGTAGGCATGTTCAGATCGCTTCTGGGACCCCAAAATATCGAATTTCCGGGTGTTAGGAACCTGAATTTGAGATATAAACGGAAACAGAAGATGCATGCACATATCGACTTTGGGCACCTAAAAGATCGATTTTCAGTATACAGTAATTTGGGCCTGTATTTTGAAAGTACTCTAACACGGAGTAGGCATGTACAGATCGCTTCTGGGACTCCAAAATATCGGATTTTCGGTTGTTTTGGGCCTGAATTTGAGATATCGACTTTGGGAACCTAAAATATCTATTTCTAGCATGTTTTGGGTCTATATTTTGAAAATATTCTAGCACTGAGTAGGCATGTACAGATCGCTTCTGGGACCCAAAAATATCGAATTTTCGGGTGTTTTGAGCCTGAATTTGATATATAAACGGGTACTGAAGATGCATGCACATATCGACTTTTGGGCACATAAAATATCGATTTTCAGCATGTTTTGGGCCTGTATTTTGAAAATACTCTAACACGGAGTAGGCATGTACAGATCGATTCTGGGACCTCAAAATATCGAATTTTCGGGTGTTTTCAGCCTGAATTTGAGATATAAACAACTTTGGGCACCTAAAAGATCGATTTTCAGTATACAGTAATTTGGGCCTGTATTTTGAAAATACTCTAACACGGAGTCTGGGACTCCAAAATATCGGATTTTCGGGTGTTTTGGGCCTGAATTTGAGATATCGACTTTGGGCACCTAAAATATCTATTTTTAGCATGTTTTGGGTCTATATTTTGAAAATATTCTAGCACTGAGTAGGCATGTACAGATCGCTTCTGGGACCCCAAAATATTTTGGGGGGTACTGAAGATGCATGCACATATCGACTTTTGGGCACCGAAAATATCGATTTTTAAGTATGTTTTGGGTCTGTATCTTGAAAACATTCTAACTAGGAGTAGGCATGTACTGATCGCTTCTAGGACCCCGAAATACCGAATTTTCGGGTGTTTTGATCCTGAATTTGAGATATAAACGGGTACAGAAGATGCATGCACATATCGACTTTGGACACTTAAAATATCGATTTTTAGCATGTTTTGAGCCTATATTTTGAAAATACTCTAACACCGAGTAAGCATGTACATATCGCTTCTGGGACTCCAAAATATCGAATTTTCGGGTGTTTTGAGCCTGAATTTGAGATATAAACGGGTACAGAAGATGCATGCACATATTGACTTTGGACACTTAAAATATCGATTTTGAGCATGTTTTGGGTCTATATTTTGAAAATATTCTAGCACTGAGTAGGCATGTACAGATCGCTTATGGGACTCCAAAATATCGAATTTTCGGGTGTTTTGAGCCTGAATTTGAGATAAAAACGGGTACAGAAGATGCATGCACATATTGACTTTGGGCACCTAAAATATCGATTTTTAGCATGTTTTGGGACTATATTTTGAAAATATTCTAGCAGTGAGTAGGCATGTACAGATCGCTTCTGGGATCCCAAAATAACGAATTTTCGGGTGTTTTGGGCCTGAATTTGAGATATCGACTTTGGGCACCTAAAATATCGATTTTTAGCATGTTTTGGGATTATATTTTGAAAATATTCTAGCAGTGAGTAGGCATGTACAGATCGCTTCTGGGATCCCAAAATATCGAATTTTCGGGTGTTTTGACCCTGAATTTGATATATAAACGGGTACTGAAGATGCATGCACATATCAAATTTTGGGCACCTAAAATATCGATTTTGAGCATGTTTTGAGCCTATATTTTGAAAACATTCTAACCCTGAGTAGGCATGTACTGATCGCTTCTAGGACCCCGAAATACCGAATTTTCGGGTGTTTTGATCCTGAATTTGAGATATAAACGGGTACAGAAGATGCATGCACATATCGACTTTGGACACTTAAAATATCGATTTTTTATCATGTTTTGAGCCTATATTTTGAAAATACTCTAACACGGAGTAGGCATGTACAGATCGCTTTTGGGACCCCAAAATATCAAATTTTCCGGTGTTTTGAGCCTGAATATGAGATATAAACGGGTACTGAAGATGCATGCACATATCAAATTTTGGGCTCCTAAAATATCGATTTTGAGCATGTTTTGGGTCGGTATCTTGAAAACATTCTTACTAGGAGTAGGCATGTACAGATCGCTTCTAGGACCCAAAAATACCGAATTTTCGGGTGTTTTGAGCCTGAATTTGAAATATAAACGGGTACAGAAGATGTATGCACATATCGACTTTGGACACTTAAATTATCGATTTTGAGCATGTTTTGAGCCTGTATTTAGAAAATACTCTAACACGGGGTAGGCATATACAGATCGCTTCTGGGACCTCAAAATATCGAATTTGCGGGTGTTTTGAGCCTGAATTTGAGATATAAACGGGTACTGAAGATCGACTTTGGACACTAAAAATATCGATTTTTGGCTTGTTTTGAGCCTATATTTTGAAAACATTTTAGCACTGAGTAGGCATGTACAGATCGCTTCTGGGACCCAAAAATATCGAATTTTCGGGGGTTTTGAGGTTAAATTTGGGATATAAACGGTTGCAGAAGATGCATACACATATCGACTTTGGGCACCTAAAATATAGATTTTCAGCAGGTTTTGGGCCTGTATCTGAGTAGGCATGTACAGATCGCTTCTGGGACCCCAAAATATCGAATTTCCGGGTGTTAGTAACCTGAATTTGAGATATAAACGGAAACAGAAGATGCATGCACATATCGACTTTGGGCACCTAAAAGATCGATTTTCAGTATACAGTAATTTGGGCCTGTATTTTGAAAATACTCTAACACGGAGTAGGCATGTACAGATCGTTTCTGGGACTCCAAAATATCGGATTTTCGGGTGTTTTGGGCCAGAATTTGAGATATCGACTTTGGGCACCTAAAATATCTATTTCTAGCATGTTTTGGGTCTATATTTTGAAAATATTCTAGCACTGAGTAGGCATGTACAGATCGCTTCTGGGACCCCAAAATATCGAATTTTCGGGTGTTTTGAGCCTGAATTTGATATATAAACGGGTACTGAAGATGTATGCACATATCGACTTTTGGCACCTAAAATATCGATTTTCAGCATGTTTTGGGCCTGTATTTTGAAAATACTCTAACACGGAGTAGGCATGTACAGATCGCTTCTGGAACCTCAAAATATCGAATATTTGGGTGTTTTCTGCCTGAATTTGAGATATAAACGGGTACTGAAGATGCATGCCCATATCGACTTTTGGGCACCTAAAATATCGATTTTTAAGAATGTTTTGGGTCTGTATCTTGAAAACATTCTAACTAGGAGTAGGCATGTACTGATCGCATAAAGGACCCCGAAATACCGATTTTTCGGGTGTTTTGATCCTGAATTTGAGATATAAACGGGTACAGAAGATGCATGCACATATCGACTTTGGACACTTAAAATATCGATTTTTAGCATGTTTTGAGCCTATATTTTGAAAATACTCTAACACGGAGTAAGCATGTACATATTGCTTCTGGGACTCCAAAATATCGAATTTTCGGGTGTTTTGAGCCTGAATTTGAGATATAAACGGGTACAGAAGATGCATGCACATATTGACTTTGGGCACCTAAAATATCGATTTTCAGCATGTTTTGAGCGTGTATTTTAATAGGCCAGTACAGATCGCTTCTGGGACCCCAAAATATCGAATTTCCGGGTGTTTGGAACCTGAATTTGAGATATAAACGGGTACAGAAGATGCATGCACATATCGACTTTTGGGCACCTAAAGGATCGATTTTCAGTTTGTTTTGGGCCTGTATTTTAAAAATACTCTAAAATGGAGTAGTCATGTACAGATCGCTTCTCGGACCCCAAAATATCGAATTTTTCGGGTGTTTTGGGCCTGAATTCGAGATATCGACTTTGGGCACCTAAAATATTGGTTTTTAGCATGTTTTGGGACTATATTTTGAAAATATTCTAGCAGTGAGTAGGCATGTACAGATCGCTTCTGGGACCTCAAAATATCGAATTTTCGGGTGTTTTGACCCTGAAATTGATATATAAACGGGTACTGAAGATGCATGCACATATCAACTTTGGGCACCTAAAATATCGATTTTGAGCATGTTTTGGGTCTGTATCTTGAAAACATTCTAACTAGGAGTAGGCATGTACATATCGCTTCTAGGACCCAAAAATACCGAATTTTCGAGTGTTTTGAGCCGGAATTTAAGATATAAACGGGTACAAAAGTACGACTTTGGATTTAAAAATATCGATTTTTAGCATGTTTTGAGCCTATATTTTGAAAAAAATTCTTGCACTGAGTAGGCATGTACAGATTGCTTCTGGGACCCAAAAATATCGAATTTTAGGGTGTTTTGAGGTTTAATTTGAGATATAAACGGGTACCGAAGATGCATGCACATATCGAATTTTGGGCACCTAAAATATCGATTTTTAAGAATGTTTTGGGTCTGTATCTTGAAAACATTCTAACTAGGAGTAGGCATGTACTGATCGCATAAAGGACCCCGAAATACCGATTTTTCGGGTGTTTTGATCCTGAATTTGAGATATAAACGGGTACAGAAGATGCATGCACATATCGACTTTGGACACTTAAAATATCGATTTTTAGCATGTTTTGAGCCTATATTTTGAAAATACTCTAACACGGAGTAAGCATGTACATATTGCTTCTGGGACTCCAAAATATCGAATTTTCGGGTGTTTTGAGCCTGAATTTGAGATATAAACGGGTACAGAAGATGCATGCACATATTGACTTTGGGCACCTAAAATATCGATTTTCAGCATGTTTTGGGCGTGTATCTTAATAGGCCAGTACAGATCGCTTCTGGGACCCCAAAATATCGAATTTCCGGGTGTTTGGAACCTGAATTTGAGATATAAACGGGTACAGAAGATGCATGCACATATCGACTTTTGGGCACCTAAAGGATCGATTTTCAGTTTGTTTTGGGCCTGTATTTTAAAAATACTCTAAAATGGAGTAGTCATGTACAGATCGCTTCTCGGACCCCAAAATGACGAATTTTTCGGGTGTTTTGGGCCTGAATTCGAGATATCGACTTTGGGCACCTAAAATATTGGTTTTTAGCATGTTTTGGGACTATATTTTGAAAATATTCTAGCAGTGAGTAGGCATGTACAGATCGCTTCTGGGACCTCAAAATATCGAATTTTCGGGTGTTTTGACCCTGAAATTGATATATAAACGGGTACTGAAGATGCATGCACATATCAACTTTGGGCACCTAAAATATCGATTTTGAGCATGTTTTGGGTCTGTATCTTGAAAACATTCTAACTAGGAGTAGGCATGTACATATCGCTTCTAGGACCCAAAAATACCGAATTTTCGAGTGTTTTGAGCCGGAATTTAAGATATAAACGGGTATAAAAGTACGACTTTGGATTTAAAAATATCGATTTTTAGCATGTTTTGAGCCTATATTTTGAAAAAAATTCTTGCACTGAGTAGGCATGTACAGATTGCTTCTGGGACCCAAAAATATCGAATTTTAGGGTGTTTTGAGGTTTAATTTGAGATATAAACGGGTACCGAAGATGCATGCACATATCGACTTTTGGGCACCTAAAAGATCGATTTTCAGTATGTTTTGGGCCTGTATTTCGAAAATACTCTAACACGGAGTAGGCATGTACAGATCGCTTCTGGGACCCTAAAATATCGAATTTTCCGGTGTTTTGGGCTTGAATTTAATATATAGACTCTAGGCACCTAAATTTTCGATTTTTAGCATGTTTTGGGTCTATATTTTGAAAATGTTCCAGCACTGTGTAGGCATGTACAGATCGCTTTTGGGACCCCAAAATATCGAATTTTCGGGTGTTTGGAGCCTGAATTTGAGATATAAACGGGACCAGAAGATGCACACACATATCGACTTTTGGGCACCTAAAAGATCATTTTTCAGTATGTTTTGGGCCTGTATTTTGAAAATACTCTAACACGGAGTAGGCATGTACATATCGCTTCTGGGACTCCAAAATATCAAATTTTCGGGTGTTTTAAGCCTGAATTTGAGATATAAACGGGCACTGAAGATGCATGCACATATCAACTTTTGGGCACCTAAAATATCGATTTTGAGCATGTTTTGAGCCTATATCTTGAAAACATTCTAGCCCTGAGAAGGCATGTACAGATCGCTTCTTGGACCCAAAAATATCGAATTTTCGGGTGTTTTGAGGTTAAATTTGGGATATAAACTGTTGCAGAAGATGCATACACATATCGACTTTGGGCACCTAAAATATAGATTTTCAGCAGGTTTTGGGCCTGTATCTGAGTAGGCATGTACAGATCGCTTCTGGGACCCCAAAATATCTAATTTCCGGGTGCTAGTAGCCTGAATTTGAGATATAAACGGAAACAGAAGATGCATGCACATATCGACTTTGGGCACCTAAAGGATCGATTTTCAGTATACAGTAATTTGGGCCTGTATTTTGAAAATACTCTAACACGGAGTAGGCATGTACAGATCGTTTCTGGGACTCCAAAATATCGGATTTTCGGGTGTTCTGGGCCTGTATTTGAGATATCGACTTTGGGCACCTAAAATATCTATTTCTAGCATGTTTTGGGTCTATATTTTGAAAATATTCTAGCACTGAGTAGGCATGTACAGATCGCTTCTGGGACCCCAAAATATCGAATTTTCGGGTGTTTTGAGCCTGAATTTGATATATAAACGGGTACTGAAGATGCATGCCCATATCGACTTTTGGGCACCTAAAATATCGATTTTTGAGAATGTTTTGGGTCTGTATCTTGAAAACATTCTAACTAGGAGTAGGCATGTACTGATCGCATAAAGGACCCCGAAATACTGATTTTTCGGGTGTTTTGATCCTGAATTTGAGATATAAACGGGTACAGAAGATGCATGCACATATCGACTTTGGATACTTAAAAGATCGATTTTCAGTATGTTTTGAGCCTATATTTTGAAAATACTCTAACACGGAATAAGCATGTACATATCGCTTCTGGGACTCCAAAACATCAAATTTTCGGGTGTTTTGAGCCTGAATTTGAGATATAAACGGGTACAGAAGATGCATGCACATATTGACTTTGGGCACCTAAAATATCGATTTTCAGCATGTTTTGGGCGTGTATCTGAATAGGCCAGTACAGATCGCTTCTGGGACCCCAAAATATCGAATTTCCGGGTTTTGGAACCTGAATTTGAGATATAAACGGGTACAGAAGATGCATTCACATATCGACTTTTGGGCACATAAAAGATCGATTTTCAGTATGTTTTGGGCCTGTATTTTGAAAATACTCTAATACGGAGTAGGCATGTACAGATAGCTTCTGGGACCCCAATATATCGAATTTTTTTGTGTTTTGGGCCTGAAATTGAGAAATCGACTTTGGGCACCTAAAATATCGATTTTTAGTATGTTTTGGGACTATATTTTGAAAATATTCTAGCAGTGAGTAGGCATGTACAGATCGCTTCTGGGAACCCAAAATATCGAATTTTCGGGTGTTTTGAGCCTGAATTTGAGATATAAACGGGTACAGAAGATGCATGCACATATCAACTTTTGGGCACCTCAAATATCGATTTTGAGCATGTTTTGGGCCTATATTTTGAAAACATTCTAGCCCTGAGAAGGCATGTACAGATCGCTTCTGGGACCCAAAAATATCGAATTTTCGTGTGTTTTGAGGTTACATTTGGGATATAAACGGTTGCAGAAGATGCATACACATATCGACTTTGGGCACCTAAAATATAGATTTTCAGCAGGTTTTGGGCCTGTATCTGAGTAGGCATGTACAGATCGCTTCTGGGACACCAAAATATCGAATTTCCGGGTGCTAGTAACCTGAATTTGAGATATAAGCGGAAACAGAAGATGCATGCACATATCGACTTTGGGCAACTAAAGGATCGATTTTCAGTATACAGTAATTTGGGCCTGTATTTTGAAAATACTCTAACACGGAGTAGGCATGTACAGATCGTTTCTGGGACTCCAAAATATCGGATTTTCGGGTGTTTTGGGCCTGTATTTGAGATATCGACTTTGGGCACCTAAAATATATATTTCTAGCATGTTTTGGGTCTATATTTTGAAAATATTCTAGCACTGAGTAGGCATGTACAGATCGCTTTTGGGACCCCAAAATATCGAATTTTCGGTTGTTTGGAGCCTGAATTTGAGATATAAACGGGACCAGAAGATGCACACACATATCGACTTTTGGGCACCTAAAAGATCGATTTTCAGTATGTTTTGGGCCTGTATTTTGAAAATACTCTAACACGGAGTAGGCATGTACATATCGCTTCTGGGACTCCAAAATATCAAATTTTCGGGTGTTTTGAGCCTGAATTTGAGATATAAACGGGTACAGAAGATGCATGCACATATTGACTTTGGGCACTTAAAATATCGATTTTCAGCATGTTTTGGGCCTGTATCTGAATAGGCCAGTACAGATCACTTCTGGGACCCCAAAATATCGAATTTCCGGGTGTTTGGAACTTGAATTTGAGATATAAACGGGTAAAGAAGATGCATTCACATATCGACTTTTGGGCACATAAAAGATCGATTTTCAGTATGTTTTGGGCCTGTATTTTGAAAATACTCTAATACGGAGTAGGCATGTACAGATAGCTTCTGGGACCCCAAAATATCGAATTTTTTTGTGGTTTGGGCCTGAAATTGAGAAATCGACTTTGGGCACCGAAAATATCGATTTTTAGCATGTTTTGGGACTATATTTTGAAAATATTCTAGCAGTGAGTAGGCATGTACAGATCGCTTCTGGGACCCCAAAATATCGAATTTTCGGGTGTTTTGAGCCTGAATTTGAGATATAAACGGGTACAGAAGATGCATGCACATATCAACTTTTGGGCACCTCAAATATCGATTTTGAGCATGTTTTGGGCCTATATTTTGAAAACATTCTAGCCCTGAAAAGGCATGTACAGATCGCTTCTGGGACCCAAAAATATCGAATTTTCGGGTGTTTTGAGGTTAAATTTGGGATATAAACGGTTGCAGTTGATGCATACACATATCGACTTTGGGCACCTAAAATATAGATTTTCAGCAGGTTTTGGGCTTGTATCTGAGTAGGCATGTACAGATCGCTTCTGGGACCCCAAAATATCGAATTTCCGGGTGCTAGTAACCTGAATTTGAGATATAAACGGAAACAGAAGATGCATGCACATATCGACTTTGGGCACCTAAAGGATCGATTTTCAGTATACAGTAATTTGGGCCTGTATTTTGAAAATACTCTAACACGGAGTAGGCATGTACAGATCGTTTCTGGGACTCCAAAATACCGGATTTTCGGGTGTTTTGGGCCTGTTTTTGAGATATCGACTTTGGGCACCTAAAATATCTATTTCTAGCATGTTTTGGGTCTATATTTTGAAAATATTCTAGCACTGAGTAGGCATGTACAGATCGCTTCTGGGACCCCAAAATATCGAATTTTCGGGTGTTTTGAGCCTGAATTTGAGATATAAACGGGTACAGAAGATCGACTTTTGACACTAAAAATATCGATTTTTAGCATGTTTTGAGCCTATATTTTGAAAACATTCAAGCACTGAGTAGGCATGTACAGATCGCTTCTGGCACCCAAAAATATTGAATTTTAGGGTGTTTTGAGGTTGAATTTGAAATATAAACGGGTACAGAAGATACATGCACATATCTACTATGGACATTTAAAATATCGATTTTTAGTATGTTTTGGGCCTGTAATTTGAAAATACTCTAACACGGAGTAGGCATGTGGAGATCGCTTCTGGAACCTCAAAATATCAAATTTTCGAGTGTTTTGAGCCTGAATTTGAGATATAAACGGGTATTGAAGTTGCATGCACATATTGACTTTTGGGCATCTAAAATATCGATTTCGAGCATGTTTTTGGTCTGTATTATGAAAACATTCTAAATAGGAGTAGGCATGTACAGATCGCTTCTATGACCCCGAAATACCGAATTTTCGGGTGTGTTTTGAGCCTGAATTTGATATATAAACGGGTACAGAAGATGCATGCACATATCGACTTTGGTCACTTAAAATATTGATTTTTAGCATGTTTTCAGCCTATATTTTGAAAACATTCTAGCACTTAGTAGGCATGTACAGATCGCTTCTGGGACCTCAAAATATCGAATTTTCGGGTTTTTTGAGCCTGAATTTAGGATATAAACGGGTACAGAAGATCGACTTTGGACACTAAAAATATCGATTTTTAGCTTGTTTTGAGCCTATATTTTGAAAACATTCTAGCCCTGAGTAGGCATGTACAGATCGCTTCTGGGACCCAAAAATATCGAATTTTCGGGTGTTTGGAGCCTGAATTTGAGATATAAACGGGTACAGAAGATGCATGCACATATCGACTTGTGGGCACCTAAAATATCGATTTTGAGCATGTTTTGGGTCTGTATCTTGAAAACATTCTAACTAGGAGTAGGCATGTACATATCGCTTCTAGGATCCTAAAATACCGAATTTTCGAGTGTTTTGAGCCTGAATTTAAGATATAAACGGGTACAGAAGATCGACTTTTGACACTAAAAATATCGATTTTTAGCATGTTTTGAGCCTATATTTTGAAAACATTCTAGCACTGAGTAGGCATGTACAGATCGCTTCTGGGACCGAAAAATATCGAATTTTCGGGTGTTTTGGGGTTGAATTTGGAATATAAACTGGTACAGAAGATGCATGCACATATCGAGTTTTGGGCACCTAAAAGATCGATTTTCAGTATGTTTTGGGCCTGTATTTTGAAAATACTCTAACACCGATTAGGCATATACAGATCGCTTCTGGGACCCCAAAATAACGAATTTTCGGGTGTTTTGGGCCTGAATTTGAGATATCGACTCTGGGCACATAAAATATCGATTTTTAACATGTTTTGGGCATATATTTTGAAAATATTCTAGCACTGAGTAGGGATGTACAGATCGCTTTTGGGACCCTAAAATATCAAATTTTCGGGTGTTTTGAGCCTGAATTTGGAATATAAACGGGTACAGAAGATGCATGCACATATTGACTTTGGGCACCTAAAATATCGATTTTCAGCATGTTTTGGGCGTGTATCTGAATAGGCCAGTACAGATCCCTTCTGGGACCCCAAAATATCGAATTTCCGGGTGTTTGGAACCTGAATTTGAGATATAAACGGGTACAGAAGATGCATGCACATATCGACTTTTGGGCACCTAAAAGATCGATTTTCAGTATGTTTTGCGCCTGTATTTTGAAAATACTCTAATATGGAGTAGTCATGTACAGATCGCTTCTGGGACCCCAAAATATCGAATTTTCGGGTGTTTTGGGCCTGAATTTTAGATATCGACTTTGGGCACCTAAAATATCGATTTTTAGCATGTTTTGGGACTATATTTTGAAAATATTCTAGCAGTGAGTAGGCATGTACAGATCGCTTCTGGGACCCTAAAATATCGAATTTTCGGGTGTTTTGACCCTGAATTTGATATATAAACGGGTACGGAAGATGCATGCACATATCAACTTTGGGCACCTAAAATATCGATTTTGAGCATGTTTTGGGTCTGTATCTTGAAAACATTCTAACTAGGAGTAGGCATGTACATATCGCTTCTAGGACCCAAAAATACCGAATTTTCGAGTGTTTTGAGCCTGAATTTAAGATATAAACGGGTACAAAAGTATGATTTTGGACTCTAAAAATATCGATTTTTAGCATGTTTTGAGCCTATATTTTGAAAAAAATTCTAGCACTGAGTAGGCATGTACAGATCGCTTCTGGGACCCAAAAATATCGAATTTTATGGTGTTTTGAGGTTGAATTTGAGATATAAACGGGTACCGAAGATGCATGCACATATCGACTTTTGGGCACCTAAACGATCGATTTTCATTATGTTTTGGGCCTGTATTTCAAAAATACTCTAACACGGAGTAGGCATGTACAGATCGCTTCTGGGACCCTAAAATATCGAATTTTCCGGTGTTTTGGGCTTGAATTTAATATATATCGACTCTAGGCACCTAAAATATCGATTTTTAGCATGTTTTGGGTCAATATTTTGAAAATGTTCTAGCACTGAGTAGGCATATACAGATCGCTTTTGGGACCCCAAAATAACGAATTTTCGGGTGTTTGGAGCCTGAATTTGAGATATAAACGGGACCAGAAGATGCACACACATGTCGACTTTTGGGCACCTAAAAGATCGATTTTCTGTATGTTTTAGGCCTGTATTTTGAAAATACTCTAACACGGAGTAGGCATGTACATATCGCTTCTGGGACTCCAAAATATCAAATTTTCAGGTGTTTTGAGCCTGAATTTTAGATATAAACGGGTACAGAAGATGCATGCACATATTGACTTTGGGCACTTAAAATATCGATTTTCAGCATGTTTTGGGCCTGTATCTGAATAGGCCAGTACAGATCACTTCTGGGACCCCAAAATATCGAATTTCCGGGTGTTTGGAACCTGAATTTGAGATATAAACGGGTACAAAAGATGCATTCACATATCGACTTTTGGGCACATAAAAGATCGATTTTCAGTATGTTTTGGGCCTGTATTTTGAAAATACTCTAATACGGAGTAGGCATGTACAGATAGCTTCTGGGACCCCAAAATATCGAATTTTTTTGTGTTTTGGGCCTGAAATTGAGAAATCGACTTTGGGCACCTAAAATATCGATTTTTAGCATGTTTTGGGCATATATTTTGAAAATATTCTAGCACTGAGTAGGCATGTACAGATCGCTTTTGGGACCCTAAAATATCGAATTTTCGGGTGTTTTGAGCCTGAATTTGGAATATAAACGGGTACAGAAGATGCATGCACATATTGACTTTGGGCACCTAAAATATCGATTTTCAGCATGTTTTGGGCGTGTATCTGAATAGGCCAGTACAGATCGCTTCTGGGACCCCAAAATATCGAATTTCCGGGTGTTTGGAACCTGAATTTGAGATATAAACGGGTACAGAAGATGCATGCACATATCGACTTTTGGGCACCTAAAAGATCGATTTTCAGTATGTTTTGGGCCTGTACTTTGAAAATACTCTAATATGGAGTAGTCATGTACAGATCGCTTCTGGGACCCCAAAATATCGAATTTTCGGGGGTTTTGGGCCTGAATTTTAGATATCGACTTTGGGCACCTAAAATATCGATTTTTAGCATGTTTTGGGACTATATTTTGATAATATTCTAGCAGTGAGTAGGCATGTACAGATCGCTTCTGGAACCCTAAAATATCGAATTTTCGGGTGTTTTGACTCTGAATTTGATATATAAACGGGTACGGAAGATGCATGCACATATCAACTTTGGGCACCTAAAATATCGATTTTGAGCATGTTTTGGGTCTGTATCTTGAAAACATTCTAACTAGGAGTAGGCATGTACATATCGCTTCTAGGACCCAAAAATACCAAATTCTCGAGTGTTTTGATCCTGAATTTAAGATATAAACGGGTACAAAAGTACGACTTTGGACACTAAAAATATCGATTTTTAGCAAGTTTTGAGCCTATATTTTGAAAAATGTTCTAGCACTGAGTAGGCATGTACAGATCGCTTCTGGGACCCAAAAATATCGAATTTTAGGGTTTTTTGAGGTTGAATTTGAGATATAAACGGGTACAGAGATGCATGCACATATCGACTTTTGGGCACCTAAAAGATCGATTTTCAGTATGTTTTGGGCCTGTATTTTGAAAATACTCTAACACGGAGTAGGCATGTACATATCGCTTCTGGGACTCCAAAATATCGAATTTTCGGGTGTTTTGAGCCTGAATTTGAGATATAAACGGGTACAGAAGATGCATGCACATATTGACTTTGGGCACTTAAAATTTCGATTTTCAGCATGTTTTGGGCCTATATCTGAATAGGCCAGTACAGATCACTTCTGGGACCCCAAAATATCGAATTTCCGGGTGTTTGGAACCTGAATTTGAGATATAAACGGGTACAGAAGATGCATGCACATATCGACTTTTGGGCACATAAAAGATCGATTTTCAGTATGTTTTGGGCCTGTATTTTGAAAATACTCTAATAAGGAGTAGGCATGTACAGATAGCTTCTGGGACCCCAAAATATCGAATTTTTGTGTGTTTTGGGCCTGAATTTGAGAAATCAACTTTGGGCACCTAAAATATCGATTTTTAGCATATTTTGGGACTATATTTTGAAAATATTCTAGCAGTGAGTAGGCATGTACAGATCGCTTCTGGGACTCCAAAATATCGAATTTTCGGGTGTTTTGACACTGAATTTGATATATAAACGGGTACTGAAGATGCATGCACATATAAACTTTTGGGCACCTAAAATATCGATTTTGAGTATGTTTTGGTTCTGTATCTTGAAAACATTCTAACTAGGAGTAGGCATGTACATATCGCTTCTAGGTTCCAAAAATATCGAATTTTCGAGTGTTTTGAGCCTGAATTTAAGATATAAACGGGTACAGAAGATCGACTTTTGACACTAAAAATATCGATTTTTAGCATGTTTTGAGCCTATATTTTGAAAACATTCTAGCAGTGAGTAGGCATGTACAGATCGCTTCTGGCACCCAAAAATATCGAATTTTAGGGTGTTTTGAGGTTGAATTTGAGATATAAACGGGTACAGAAGATACATGCACATATCGACTATGGACACTTAAAATATCGATTTTAAGCATGTTTTGAGCCTAAATTTTGAAAACATTCTAGCACTGAGTAGGCATGTACAGATCGCTTCTGGGACCCCAAAATATCGAATTTTCAGGTGTTTTGGGCCTGAATTTGAGATATAAACGGGTACAGAAGATGCATGCACATATCGACTTTTGGGCTCCTAAAATATCGATTTTGAGCATGTTTTGGGTCTGTATCTTGAAAACCTTTTTACTAGGAGTAGGCATGTACAGATCTCTTCTAGGACCCAAAAATTCCGAATTTTCTGGTGTTTTGAGCCTGAATTTGAGATATAAACGGATACAGAAGATGTATGCACATATCGACTTTGGACACTTAAAATATCGATTTTGAGCGTGTTTTGAGCCTGTATTTTGAAAATACTCTAACACTGGGTAGGCATGTACACATCGCTTCTGGGACCTCAAAATTTCGAATTTGCGGGTGTTTTGAGCCTGAATTTGAGATATAAACGGGTACTGAAGATGCATGCACATATCGACTTGTGGGCACCTAAAATATCGATTTTGAGCATGTTTTAGGTCTGTATCTTGAAAATATTCTAACTAGGAGTAGGCATGTACATATCGCTTCTAGGACATAAAAATACCGAATTTTCGGGTGTTTTGAGCCTGAATTTATGATATAAACGGGTACAGAAGATCGACTTTGGACACTAAAAATATCGATTTTTAGCTTGTTTTGAGCCTATATTTTGAAAACATTCTAGCCCTGAGTAGGCATGTACAGATCGCTTCTGGGACCCAAAATATCGAATTTTCGGGTGTTTTGAGCCTGAATTTGAGATATAAACGGGTACAGAAGATGCATGCACATATTGACTTTGGACACTTAAAATATCGATTTTGAGCATGTTTTGGGTCTATATTTTGAAAATATTCTAGCACTGAGTAGGCATGTACAGATCGCTTCTGGGACTCCAAAATATCGAATTTTTGGGTGTTTTGAGCCTGAATTTGAGATATAAACGGGTACAGAAGATGCATGCACATATTGACTTTGGCACCTAAAATATCGATTTTCATCATGTTTTGGGCGTGTATCTGAATAGGCCAGTACAGATCGCTTCTGGGACCCCAAAATATCGAATTTCCGGGTGTTTGGAACCTGAATTTGAGATATAAAAGGGTACAGAAGATGCTTGCACATATCGACTTTTGGGCACCTAAAACATCGATTTTCAGTATGTTTTGGGCCTGTATTTTGAAAATACTCTAATATGGAGTAGTCATGTACAGATCGCTTCTGGGACCCCAAAATATCGAATTTTCGGGTGTTTTGGGCCTGAATTTGAGATATCGACTTTGGGCACCTAAAATATCGATTTTTAGACTATATTTTGAAAATATTCTAGCAGTGAGTAGGCATGTACAGATCGCTTCTAGGACCCCAAAATATCGAATTTTCGGGTGTTTTGACCCTGAATTTGATATATAAACGGGTACTGAAGATGCATGCACATATCAACTTTGGGCACCTAAAATATCGATTTTGAGCATGTTTTGGGTCTGTATCTTGAAAACATTCTAACTAGGAGTAGGCATGTACATATCGCTTCTAGGACCCAAAAATACCGAATTCTCGAGTGTTTTGATCCTGAATTTAAGATATAAACGGGTACAAAAGTACGACTTTGGAAACTAAAAATATCGATTTTTAGCATGTTTTGAGCCTATATTTAAAAAAAAAAAATTCTAGCACTGAGTAGGCATGTACAGATCGCTTCTGGGACCCAAAAATATCGAATTTTAGGGTGTTTTGAGGTTGAATTTGAGATATAAACGGATACAGAAGATGCATGCACATATCGACTTTTGGGCACCTAAAAGATCGATTTTCAGTATGTTTTGGGCCTGTATTTCGAAAATACTCTAACACGTAGTAGGCATGTACAGATCGCTTCTGGGACCCTAAAATATCGAATTTTCCGGTGTTTTGGGCTTGAATTTGATATATCGACTCTAGGCACCTAAAATATCGATTTTTAGCATGTTTTGGGTCTATATTTTGAAAAAAATTCTAGCACTGAGTAGGCATGTACAGATCGCTTCTGGGACCCAAAAATATCGAATTTTAGGGTGTTTTGAGGTTGAATTTGAGATATAAACGGGTACAGAAGATGCATGCACATATCGACTTTTGAGCACCTAAAAGATCGATTTTTAGTATGTTTTGGGCCTGTAATTTGAAAATACTCTAACACGGAGTAGGCATGTGGAGATCGATTCTGGAACCTCAAAATATCAAATTTTCGAGTGTTTTGAGCCTGAATTTGAAATATAAACGGGTATTGAAGATGCATGCACATATTGACTTTTGGGCATCTAAAATATCGATTTCGAGCATGTTTTTGGTCTGTATCATTGCTTCTAGGACCCCGAAATACCGAATTTTCGGGTGTTTTGAGCCTGAATTTGATATATAAACGGGTACAGAAGATGCATGCACATATCGACTTTGGTCACTTAAATTATCGATTTTTAGCATGTTTTCAGCCTATATTTTGAAAACATTCTAGCACTGAGTAGGCATGTACAGATCGCTTCTGGGACCTCAAAATATCGAATTTTCGGGTTTTTTCAGCCTTAATTTGAGATATAAACGGGTACTGAAGATGAATGCCCATATCGACTTTTGGGCACCTAAAATATCGATTTTTAAGTATGTTTTGGGTCTGTATCTTGAAAACATTCTAAATAGGAGTAGGCATGTACTGATCGCATAAAGGACCCCGAAATACCGATTTTTCGGGTGTTTTGATCCTGAATTTGAGATATAAACGAGTACAGAAGATGCACGCACATATCGACTTTTGGGCACCTAAAAGATCGATTTTCAGCATGTTTTGGGCCTGTATTTCGAAAATACTCAAAAACGGAGTAGGCATGTACAGATCGCTTCTGGGACCCCAAAATATCGAATATTCCGGTGTTTTGGGCTTGAATTTGATATATCGACTCTAGGCACCTAAAAAATCGATTTTTAGCATGTTTTGGGTCTATATTTTGAAAATGTTCTAGCACTGAGTAGGCATGTACAGATCGCTTTGGGGACCCCAAAATATCGATATTTCGGGTGTTTTGAGCCTGAATTTGAGATATAAACGAGTACAGAAGATGCACGCACATATCGACTTTTGGGCACCTAAAAGATCGATTTTCAGTATGTTTTGGGCCTGTATTTTGAAAATACTCTAACACGGAGTAGGCATGTACATATCGCTTCTGGGACTCCAAAATATCGAATTTTCGGGTGTTTTGAGCCTGAATTTGAGATGTAAACGGGTACAGAAGATGCATGCACATATTGACTTTGGGCACCTAAAATATCGATTTTCAGCATGTTTTGGGCCTGTATCTGAATAGGCCAGTACAGATCACTTCTGGGACCCCAAAATATCGAATTTCCGGGTGTTTGGAACCTGAATTTGAGATATAAACGGGTACAGAAGATGCATGCACATATCGACTTTTGGGCACATAAAAGATCGATTTTCAGTATGTTTTGGGCCTGTATTTTGAAATTACTCTAATACGGAGTAGGCATGTACAGATAGCTTCTGGGACCCCAAAATATCGAATTTTTGGGTGTTTTTGGCATGAATTTGAGAAATCGACTTTGGGCACCTAAAATATCGATTTTTAGCATATTTTGGGACTATATTTTGAAAATATTCTAGCAGTGAGTAGGCATGTACAGATCGCTTCTGGGACCCCAAAATATCGAATTTTCGGGTGTTTTGACCCTGAATTTGATATATAAACGGGTACTGAAGATGCATGCACATATCAACTTTTGGGCACCTAAAATATCGATTTTGAGCATGTTGTGGTTCTGTATCTTGAAAACATTCTAACTAGGAGTAGGCATGTACATATCGCTTCTAGGATCCAAAAATACCGAATTTTCGAGTGTTTTGAGCCTGAATTTAAGATATAAACGGGTACAGAAGATCGACTTTTGACACTAAAAATATCGATTTTTAGCATGTTTTGAGCCTATATTTTGAAAACATTCTAGTACTGAGTAGGCATGTACAGATCGCTTCTGGCACCCAAAAATATCGAATTTTATGGTGTTTTGAGGTTGAATTTGAGATATAAACGGGTACAGAAGATGCATGCACATATCGACTTTTGGGCACCTAAAAGATCGATTTTTAGTATGTTTTGGGCCTGTAATTTGAAAATACTCTAACACGGAGTAGGCATGTGGAGATCGCTTCTGGAACCTCAAAATATCAAATTTTCGAGTGTTTTGAGCATGAATTTGATATATAAACGGGTACAGAAGATGCATGCACATATCGACTTTGGTCACTTAAATTATCGATTTTTAGCATGTTTTTAGCCTATATTTTGAAAACATTCTAGCACTGAGTAGGCATGTACAGATCGCTTCTGGGACCTCAAAATATCGAATTTTCGGGTTTTTTCAGCCTTAATTTGAGATATAAACGGGTACTGAAGATGCATGCCCATATCGACTTTTGGGCACCTAAAATATCGATTTTTAAGTATGTTTTGGGTCTGTATCTTGAAAACATTTTAACTAGGAGTAGGCATGTACTGATCGCATAAAGGACCCCGAAATACCGATTTTTCGGGTGTTTTGATCCTGAATTTGAGATATAAACGAGTACAGAAGATGCACGCACATATCGACTTTTGGGCACATAAAAGATCGATTTTCAGCATGTTTTTGGCCTGTATTTCGAAAATACTCTAACACGGAGTAGGCATGTACAGATCGCTTCTGGGACCCCAAAATATCGAATATTCCGGTGTTTTGGGCTTGAATTTGATATATCAACTTTCGGCACCTAAAATATCTATTTCTAGCATGTTTTGGGTCTATATTTTGAAAATGTTCTAGCACTGAGTAGGCATGTACAGATCGCTTTTGGGACCCCAAAATATCGATATTTCGGGTGTTTTGAGGCTGAATTTGAGATATAAACGAGTACAGAAGATGCACGCAAATATCGACTTTTGGGCACCTAAAAGATCGATTTTCAGTATGTTTTGGGCCTGTATTTTGAAAATACTCTAACACGGAGTAGGCATATACATATCGCATCTGGGACTCCAAAATATCGAATTTTCGGGTGTTTTGAGCCTGAATTTGAGATATAAACGGGTACAGAAGATGCATGCACATATTGACTTTGGGCACCTAAAATATCGATTTTCAGCATGTTTTGGGCCTGTATCTGAATAGGCCAGTACAGATCACTTCTGGGACCCCAAAATATCGAATTTCCGGGTGTTTGGAACCTGAATTTGAGATATAAACGGGTACAGAAGATGCATGCACATATCGACTTTTGGGCACATAAAAGATCGATTTTCAGTATGTTTTGGGCCTGTATTTTGAAATTACTCTAATACGGAGTAGACATGTACAGATAGCTTCTGGGACCCCAAAATATCGAATTTTTGGGTGTTTTTGGCATGAATTTGAGAAATCGACTTTGGGCACCTAAAATATCGATTTTTAGCATATTTTAGGACTATATTTTGAAAATATTCTAGCAGTGAGTAGGCATGTACAGATCGCTTCTGGGACCCCAAAATATCGAATTTTCGGGTGTTTTGAGCCTGAATTTGATATATAAACGGGTACAGAAGATGCATGCACATATCGACTTTTGGGCACCTAAAATATCGATTTTGAGCATGTTTTGGGTCTGTATTTTGGAATCATTCTAACTAGGAGTAGGAATGTACATATCGCTTCTAGGACCCCTTAATACCGAATTTTCGGGTGTTTTGATCCTGAATTTGAGATATAAACGGGTACAGAAGATGCATGCACATATCGACTTTGGACACTTAAAATATCGATTTTTAGCATGTTTTGAGCATATATTTTGAAAATACTCTAACACGGAGTAAGCATGTACATATCGCTTCTTGGACTCCAAAATATCGAATTTTCGGGTGTTTTGAGCCTGAATTTGAGATATAAACGGGTACAGAAGATGCATGCACATATTGACTTTGGACACTTAAAATATCGATTTTGAGCATGTTTTGGGTCTATATTTTGAAAATATTCTAGCACTGAGTAGGCATGTACAGATCGCTTCTGGGACTCCAAAATATCGAATTTTCGGGAGTTTTGAGCCTGAATTTGAGATATAAACGGGTACAGAAGATGCATGCACATATTGACTTTGGCACCTAAAATATCGATATTCATCATGTTTTGGGCGTGTATCTGAATAGGCCAGTACAAATCGCTTCTGGGACCCCAAAATATCGAATTTCCGGGTGTTTGGAACCTGAATTTGAGATATAAAAGGGTACAGAAGATGCTTGCACATATCGACTTTTGGGCACCTAAAAGATCGATTTTCAGTATGTTTTGGGCCTGTATTTTTAAAATACTCTAATATGGAGTAGTCATGTACAGATTGCTTCTGGGACCCCAAAATATCGAATTTTCGGGTGTTTTGGGCCTGAATTTGAGATATCGACTTTGGGCACCTAAAATATCGATTTTTAGACTATATTTTGAAAATATTCTAGCAGTGAGTAGGCATGTACAGATCGCTTCTGGGACCCCAAAATATCGAATTTTCGGGTGTTTTGACCCTGAATTTGATATATAAACGGGTACTGAAGATGCATGCACATATCAACTTTTGGGCACCTAAAATATCGATTTTGAGCATGTTGTGGTTCTGTATCTTGAAAACATTCTAACTAGGATTAGGCATGTACATATCGCTTCTAGGATCCAAAAATACCGAATTTTCGAGTGTTTTGAGCCTGAATTTAAGATATAAACGGGTACAGAAGATCGACTTTTGACACTAAAAATATCGATTTTTAGCATGTTTTGAGCCTATATTTTGAAAACATTCTAGCACTGAGTAGGCATGTACAGATCGCTTCTGGCACCCAAAAATATCGAATTTTATGGTGTTTTGAGGTTGAATTTGAGATATAAACGGGTACAGAAGATGCATGCACATATCGACTTTTGGGCACCTAAAAGATCGATTTTTAGTATGTTTTGGGCCTGTAATTTGAAAATACTCTAACACGGAGTAGGCATGTGGAGATCGCTTCTGGAACCTCAAAATATCAAATTTTCGAGTGTTTTGAGCCTGAATTTGATATATAAACGGGTACAGAAGATGCATGCACATATCGACTTTGGTCACTTAAATTATCGATTTTTAGCATGTTTTTAGCCTATATTTTGAAAACATTCTAGCACTGAGTAGGCATGTACAGATCGCTTCTGGGACCTCAAAATATCGAATTTTCGGGTTTTTTCAGCCTTAATTTGAGATATAAACGGGTACTGAAGATGCATGCCCATATCGACTTTTGGGCACCTAAAATATCGATTTTTAAGTATGTTTTGGGTCTGTATCTTGAAAACATTTTAACTAGGAGTAGGCATGTACTGATCGCATAAAGGACCTCGAAATACCGATTTTTCGGGTGTTTTGATCCTGAATTTGAGATATAAACGAGTACAGAAGATGCACGCACATATCGACTTTTGGGCACATAAAAGATCGATTTTCAGCATGTTTTTGGCCTGTATTTCGAAAATACTCTAACACGGAGTAGGCATGTACAGATCGCTTCTGGGACCCCAAAATATCGAATATTCCGGTGTTTTGGGCTTGAATTTGATATATCGACTTTCGGCACCTAAAATATCTATTTCTAGCATGTTTTGGGTCTATATTTTGAAAATGTTCTAGCACTGAGTAGGCATGTACAGATCGCTTTTGGGACCCCAAAATATCGATATTTCGGGTGTTTTGAGCCTGAATTTGAGATATAAACGAGTACAGAAGATGCACGCACATATCGACTTTTGGGCACCTAAAAGATCGATTTTCAGTATGTTTTGGGCCTGTATTTTGAAAATACTCTAACACGGAGTAGGCATGTACATATCGCTTCTGGGACTCCAAAATATCGAATTTTCGGGTGTTTTGAGCCTGAATTTGAGATATAAACGGGTACAGAAGATGCATGCACATATTGACTTTGGGCACCTAAAATATCGATTTTCAGCATGTTTTGGGCCTGTATCTGAATAGGCCAGTACAGATCACTTCTGGGACCCCAAAATATCGAATTTCCGGGTGTTTGGAACCTGAATTTGAGATATAAACGGGTACAGAAGATGCATGCACATATCGACTTTTGGGCACATAAAAGATCGATTTTCAGTATGTTTTGGGCCTGTATTTTGAAATTACTCTAATACGGAGTAGGCATGTACAGATAGCTTCTGGGACCCCAAAATATCGAATTTTTGGGTGTTTTTGGCATGAATTTGAGAAATCGACTTTGGGCACCTAAAATATCGATTTTTAGCATATTTTGGGACTATATTTTGAAAATATTCTAGCAGTGAATAGGCATGTACAGATCGCTTCTGGGACCCCAATATATCGAATTTTCGGGTGTTTTGACCCTGAATTTGATATATAAACGGGTACTGAAGATGCATGTACATATCAACTTTTGGGCACCTAAAATATCGATTTTGAGCATGTTGTGGTTCTGTATCTTGAAAACATTCTAACTAGGAGTAGGCATGTACATATCGCTTCTAGGATCCAAAAATACCGAATTTTCGAGTGTTTTGAGCCTGAATTTAAGATATAAACGGGTACAGAAGATCGACTTTTGACACTAAAAATATCGATTTTTAGCATGTTTTGAGCCTATATTTTGAAAACATTCTAGCACTGAGTAGGCATGTACAGATCGCTTCTGGCACCCAAAAATATCGAATTTTATGGTGTTTTGAGGTTGAATTTTTTATATAAACGGGTACAGAAGATGCATGCACATATCGACTTTTGGGCACCTAAAAGATCGATTTTTAGTATGTTTTGGGCCTGTAATTTGAAAATACTCTACCACGGAGTAGGCATGTGGAAATCGCTTCTGGAACCTCAAAATATCAAATTTTCGAGTGTTTTGAGCCTGAATTTGATATATAAACGGGTACAGAAGATGCATGCACATATCGACTTTGGTCACTTAAATTATCGATTTTTAGCATGTTTTTAGCCTATATTTTGAAAACATTCTAGCACTGAGTAGGCATGTACAGATCGCTTCTGGGACCTCAAAATATCGAATTTTCGGGTTTTTTCAGCCTTAATTTGAGATATAAACGGGTACTGAAGATGCATGCCCATATCGACTTTTGGGCACCTAAAATATCGATTTTTAAGTATGTTTTGGGTCTGTATCTTGAAAACATTTTAACTAGGAGTAGGCATGTACTGATCGCATAAAGGACCCCGAAATACCGATTTTTCGGGTGTTTTGATCCTGAATTTGAGATATAAACGAGTACAGAAGATGCACGCACATATCGACTTTTGGGCACCTAAAAGATCGATTTTCAGCATGTTTTTGGCCTGTATTTCGAAAATACTCTAACACGGAGTAGGCATGTACAGATCGCTTCTGGGACCCCAAAATATCGAATATTCCGGTGTTTTGGGCTTGAATTTGATATATCGACTTTCGGCACCTAAAATATCTATTTCTAGCATGTTTTGGGTCTATATTTTGAAAATGTTCTAGCACTGAGTAGGCATGTACAGATCGCTTTTGGGACCCCAAAATATCGATTTTTCGGGTGTTTTGATCCTGAATTTGAGATATAAACGAGTACAGAAGATGCACGCACATATTGACTTTGGGCACCTAAAATATCGATTTTCAGCATGTTTTGGGCCTGTATCTTAATAGGCCAGTACAGAACACTTCTGGGACCCCAAAATATCGAATTTCCGGGTGTTTGGAACCTGAATTTGAGATATAAACGGGAACAGAAGATGCATGCACATATCGACTTTTGGGCACATAAAAGATCGATTTTCAGTATGTTTTGGGCCTGTATTTTGAAAATACTCTAATACGGAGTAGGCATGTACAGATAGCTTCTGGGACCCCAAAATATCGAATTTTTGGGTGTTTTTGGCATGAATTTGAGAAATCGACTTTGGGCACCTAAAATATCGATTTTTAGCATATTTTGGGACTATATTTTGAAAATATTCTAGCAGTGAGTAGGCATGTACAGATCGCTTCTGGGACCCCAAAATATCGAATTTTCGGGTGTTTTGACCCTGAATTTGATATATAAACGGGTACTGAAGATGCATGTACATATCAACTTTTGGGCACCTAAAATATCGATTTTGAGCATGTTGTGGTTCTGTATCTTGAAAACATTCTAACTAGGAGTAGGCATGTACATATCGCTTCTAGGATCCAAAAATACCGAATTTTCGAGTGTTTTGAGCCTGAATTTAAGATATAAACGGGTACAGAAGATCGACTTTTGACACTAAAAATATCGATTTTTAGCATGTTTTGAGCCTATATTTTGAAAACATTCTATCACTGAGTAGGCATGTACAGATCGCTTCTGGCACCCAAAAATATCGAATTTTATGGTGTTTTGAGGTTGAATTTGAGATATAAACGGGTACAGAAGATGCATGCACATATCGACTTTTGGGCACCTAAAAGATCGATTTTTAGTATGTTTTGGGCCTGTAATTTGAAAATACTCTAACACGGAGTAGGCATGTGGAGATCGCTTCTGGAACCTCAAAATATCAAATTTTCGAGTGTTTTGAGCCTGAATTTGATATATAAACGGGTACAGAAGATGCATGCACATATCGACTTTGGTCACTTAAATTATCGATTTTTAGCATGTTTTTAGCCTATATTTTGAAAACATTCTAGCACTGAGTAGGCATGTACAGATCGCTTCTGGGACCTCAAAATATCGAATTTTCGGGTTTTTTCAGCCTTAATTTGAGATATAAACGGGTACTGAAGATGCATGCCCATATCGACTTTTGGGCACCTAAAATATCGATTTTTAAGTATGTTTTGGGTCTGTATCTTGAAAACATTTTAACTAGGAGTAGGCATGTACTGATCGCATAAAGGACCCCGAAATACCGATTTTTCGGGTGTTTTGATCCTGAATTTGAGATATAAACGAGTACAGAAGATGCACGCACATATCGACTTTTGGGCACCTAAAAGATCGATTTTCAGCATGTTTTTGGCCTGTATTTCGAAAATACTCTAACACGGAGTAGGCATGTACAGATCGCTTCTGGGACCCCAAAATATCGAATATTCCGGTGTTTTGGGCTTGAATTTGATATATCGACTTTCGGCACCTAAAATATCTATTTCTAGCATGTTTTGGGTCTATATTTTGAAAATGTTCTAGCACTGAGTAGGCATGTACAGATCGCTTTTGGGACCCCAAAATATCGATTTTTCGGGTGTTTTGATCCTGAATTTGAGATATAAACGAGTACAGAAGATGCACGCACATATTGACTTTGGGCACCTAAAATATCGATTTTCAGCATGTTTTGGGCCTGTATCTGAATAGGCCAGTACAGAACACTTCTGGGACCCCAAAATATCGAATTTCCGGGTGTTTGGAACCTGAATTTGAGATATAAACGGGAACAGAAGATGCATGCACATATCGACTTTTGGGCACATAAAAGATCGATTTTCAGTATGTTTTGGGCCTGTATTTTGAAAATACTCTAATACGGAGTAGGCATGTACAGATAGCTTCTGGGACCCCAAAATATCGAATTTTTGGGTGTTTTTGGCATGAATTTGAGAAATCGACTTTGGGCACCTAAAATATCGATTTTTAGCATATTTTGGGACTATATTTTGAAAATATTCTAGCAGTGAGTAGGCATGTACAGATCGCTTCTGGGACCCCAAAATATCGAATTTTCGGGTGTTTTGTCCCTGAATTTGATATATAAACGGATACTGAAGATGCATGCACATATCAACTTTTGGGCACCTAAAATATCGATTTTGAGCATGTTGTGGTTCTGTATCTTGAAAACATTCTAACTAGGAGTAGGCATGTACATATCGCTTCTAGGATCTAAAAATACCGAATTTTCGAGTGTTTTGAGCCTGAATTTAAGATATAAACGGGTACAGAAGATCGACTTTTGACACTAAAAATATCGATTTTTAGCATGTTTTGAGCCTATATTTTGAAAACATTCTAGCACTGAGTAGGCATGTACAGATCGCTTCTGGCACCCAAAAATATCGAATTTTATGGTGTTTTGAGGTTGAATTTGAGATATAAACGGGTACAGAAGATGCATGCACATATCGACTTTTGGGCACCTAAAAGATCGATTTTTAGTATGTTTTGGGCCTGTAATTTGAAAATACTCTAACACGGAGTAGGCATGTGGAGATCGCTTCTGGAACCTCAAAATATCAAATTTTCGAGTGTTTTGAGCCTGAATTTGATATATAAACGGGTACAGAAGATGCATGCACATATCGACTTTGGTCACTTAAATTATCGATTTTTAGCATGTTTTTAGCCTATATTTTGAAAACATTCCAGCACTGAGTAGGCATGTACAGATCGCTTCTGGGACCTCAAAATATCGAATTTTCGGGTTTTTTCAGCCTTAATTTGAGATATAAACGGGTACTGAAGATGCATGCCCATATCGACTTTTGGGCACCTAAAATATCGATTTTTAAGTATGTTTTGGGTCTGTATCTTGAAAACATTTTAACTAGGAGTAGGCATGTACTGATCGCATAAAGGACCCCGAAATACCGATTTTTCGGGTGTTTTGATCCTGAATTTGAGATATAAACGAGTACAGAAGATGCACGCACATATCGACTTTTGGGCACCTAAAAGATCGATTTTCAGCATGTTTTTGGCCTGTATTTCGAAAATACTCTAACACGGAGTAGGCATGTACAGATCGCTTCTGGGACCCCAAAATATCGAATATTCCGGTGTTTTGGGCTTGAATTTGATATATCGACTTTCGGCACCTAAAATATCTATTTCTAGCATGTTTTGGGTCTATATTTTGAAAATGTTCTAGCACTGAGTAGGCATGTACAGATCGCTTTTGGGACCCCAAAATATCGATATTTCGGGAGTTTTGAGCCTGAATTTGAGATATAAACGAGTACAGAAGATGCACGCACATATCGACTTTTGGGCACCTAAAAGATCGATTTTCAGTATGTTTTGGGCCTGTATTTTGAAAATACTCTAACACGGAGTAGGCATGTACATATCGCTTCTGGGACTCCAAAATATCGAATTTTCGGGTGTTTTGAGCCTGAATTTGAGATATAAACGGGTACAGAAGATGCATGCACATATTGACTTTGGGCACCTAAAATATCGATTTTCAGCATGTTTTGGGCCTGTATCTGAATAGGCCAGTACAGATCACTTCTGGGACCCCAAAATATCGAATTTCCGGGTGTTTGGAACCTGAATTTGAGATATAAACGGGTACAGAAGATGCATGCACATATCGACTTTTGGGCACATAAAAGATCGATTTTCAGTATGTTTTGGGCCTGTATTTTGAAATTACTCTAATACGGAGTAGACATGTACAGATAGCTTCTGTGACCCCAAAATATCGAATTTTTGGGTGTTTTTGGCATGAATTTGAGAAATCGACTTTGGGCACCTAAAATATCGATTTTTAGCATATTTTGGGACTATATTTTGAAAATATTCTAGCAGTGAGTAGGCATGTACAGATCGCTTCTGGGACCCCAAAATATCGAATTTTCGGGTGTTTTGACCCTGAATTTGATATATAAACGGGTACTGAAGATGCATGCACATATCAACTTTTGGGCACCTAAAATATCGATTTTGAGCATGTTGTGATTCTGTATCTTGAAAACATTCTAACTAGGAGTAGGCATGTACATATCGCTTCTAGGATCCAAAAATACCGAATTTTCGAGTGTTTTGAGCCTGAATTTAAGATATAAACGGGTACAGAAGATCGACTTTTGACACTAAAAATATCGATTTTTAGCATGTTTTGAGCCTATATTTTGAAAACATTCTAGCACTGAGTAGACATGTACAGATCGCTTCTGGCACCCAAAAATATCGAATTTTATGGTGTTTTGAGGTTGAATTTGAGATATAAACGGGTACAGAAGATACATGCACATATCGACTATGGACACTTAAAATATCGATTTTAAGCATGTTTTGAGCCTAAATTTTGAAAACATTCTAGCACTGAGTAGGAATGTACAGATCGCTTCTGGGACCCAAAAGTATCGAATTTTCGAGTGTTTTGAGGTTGAATTTGAGATATAAACGGGTACAGAAGATGCATGCACATATCGACTTTTGGGCACCTAAAAGATCGATTTTTAGTATGTTTTGGGCCTGTAATTTGAAAATACTCTAACACGGAGTAGGCATGTGGAGATCGCTTCTGGAACCTCAAAATATCAAATTTTCGAGTGTTTTGAGCCTGAATTTGAGATATAAATGGGTACTGAAGATGAATGCACATATCAACTTTTGGACACCTAAAATATCGATTTTTAGCATGTTTTGGGTCTGTATCTTGAAAACATTCTAACTAGGAGTAGGCATGTACAGATCGCTTCTAGGACCCAAAAATACCGAATTTTCGGGTGTTTTGAGCATGAATTTGAAATATAAACAGGTACAGAAGATGCATCAACATATCGACTTTGGATACTTAAAATATCGATTTTTAACATGTTTTGAGCCTATATTTTGAAAACATTCTAGCACTGAGTAGACATGTACAGATCGCTTCTTGGACCCCAAAGTATCATATTTTCGGGTGTTTTCAGCCTGAATTTGAGATATAAACGGGTACAGAAAATGCATTCGCATATTGACTTTGGGCACTTAAAATATCGATTTTCAGCATGTTTTGGGCCTGTATTTTAAAAATACGCTAACACGGAGTAGGCATGTAGAGATCGCTTCTGGGACCCCAAAACATCGAATTTTCGGGTGTTATGGGCCTGAATTTGAGATATCGACTTAGGGCACCTAAAATATCAATTTTTAACACGTTTTGGGCCTATATTTTGAAAATATTCTAGCACTGAGAAGGAATGTACAGATCGCTTCTGGGACCCCAAAATATCGAATTTTCGGGTGTTTTGAGCCTGAATTTGAAATATAAACGGGTACAGAAGATGCATGCACATATTGACTTTGGGCACCTAAAAGATCGATTTTCAGCATGTTTTGGGCCTATATTTTGAAAATACTCTAACACGGAGTAGGCATGTACAAATCGCTTCTGGTACCCCAAAATATCGAATTTTCGGGTGCTTTGAGGTTAAATTTGGGATATAAACGGGTGCAAAAGATGCATACACATATTGAGTTTGGGCACCTAAAATATCTATTTTCAGCATGTTTTTGGCCTGTATCTGAGTAGGCATGTACAGATCCCTTCTGGGACCCCAGAATATCGAATTTTTGGGTGTTTTGAGCCTGAATTTGAGATATAAACGGGTACAGAAGATGCATGCACGTATTGACTTTGGGCACCTAAAATATCGATTTTCAGCATGTTTTGGGCCTGTATTTTGAAAATACTCTAACACGGAATAGGCATGTACAGATCGCTTCTGGGACCCCAAAATATCGAATTTTTGGGTGTTTGGAGCCTTAATTTGAGATATAAACGGGTACACAAGATGCATGTACATATTGACTTTGGGCACATAAAAGATCGATTTTCAGCATGTTTTGGGCCTGTATTATGAAAATACTCTAACACGAAGTAGGCATGTACAGATCGCTTCTGGGACTTCAAAATATCGAATTTTCGGGTATTTGAAGCCTGAATTTGAGATATAAACAGGTACCGAAGATGCATGCACATATCGACTTTTGGTTACCTAAAAGATTGATTTTCAGTATATTTTAGGTCTGTATTTTGAAAATACTCTAACACGGAGTAGGCATGTACAGATCGCATCTGGGACCCCAAAATAACGAATTTTCGGGTGTTTTAAGCCTGAACTTGAGATATCGACTTAGGGCACCTAAAATATCAATTTTTAACACGTTTTGGGCCTATATTTTGAAAATATTCTAGCACTGAGAAGGAATGTACAGATCGCTTCTGGGACCCCAAAATATCGAATTTTTGGGTGTTTGGAGCATTAATTTGAGATATAAACGGGTACACAAGATGCATGTACATATTGACTTTGGGCACATAAAAGATCGATTTTCAGCATGTTTTGGGCCTGTATTATGAAAATACTCTAACACGAAGTAGGCATGTACAGATCGCTTCTGGGACTTCAAAATATCGAATTTTCGGGTATTTGAAGCCTGAATTTGAGATATAAACGGGTACCGAAGATGCATGCACATATCGACTTTTGGTTACCTAAAAGATTGATTTTCAGTATATTTTAGGTCTGTATTTTGAAAATACTCTAACACGGAGTAGGCATGTACAGATCGCATCTGGGACCCCAAAATAACTAATTTTCGGGTGTTTTAAGCCTGAACTTGAGATATCGACTTAGGGCACCTAAAATATCAATTTTTAACACGTTTTGGGCCTATATTTTGAAAATACTCTAGCACTGAGAAGGAATGTACAGATCGCTTCTGGGACCCCAAAATATCGAATTTTCGGGTGTTTTGAGCCTGAATTTGAAATATAAACGGGTACAGAAGATGCATGCACATATTGACATTGGGCACCTAAAAGATCGATTTTCAGCATGTTTTGGGCCTATATTTTGAAAATACTCTAACACGGAGTAGGCATGTACAAATCGCTTCTGGTACCCCAAAATATCGAATTTTCGGGTGCTTTGAGGTTAAATTTGGGATATAAACGGGTGCAAAAGATGCATACACATATTGAGTTTGGGCACCTAAAATATCTATTTTCAGCATGTTTTTGGCCTGTATCTGAGTAGGCATGTACAGATCCCTTCTGGGACCCCAGAATATCGAATTTTTGGGTGTTTTGAGCCTGAATTTGAGATATAAACGGGTACAGAAGATGCATGCACGTATTGACTTTGGGCACCTAAAATATCGATTTTCAGCATGTTTTGGGCCTGTATTTTGAAAATTCTCTAACACGGAATATGCATGTACAGATCGCTTCTGGGACCCCAAAATATCGAATTTTTGGGTGTTTGGAGCATTAATTTGAGATATAAACGGGTACACAAGATGCATGTACATATTGACTTTGGGCACATAAAAGATCGATTTTCAGCATGTTTTGGGCCTGTATTATGAAAATACTCTAACACGAAGTAGGCATGTACAGATCGCTTCTGGGACTTCAAAATATCGAATTTTCGGGTATTTGAAGCCTGAATTTGAGATATAAACGGGTACCGAAGATGCATGCACATATCGACTTTTGGTTACCTAAAAGATCGATTTTCAGTATATTTTAGGTCTGTATTTTGAAAATACTCTAACACGGAGTAGGCATGTACAGATCGCATCTGGGACCCCAAAATAACGAATTTTCGGGTGTTTTGAGCCTGAATTTGAGATATAAACGGGTACAGAAGATGCATGCGCATATTGACTTTTGGGCACCTATAATATCGATTTTGAGCATGTTTTGGTCTGTATCTTGAAACAATTCTAACTAGGAGTAGGCAAGTACAGATCGCTTCTGGGACCTCAAAATATCGATTTTTCGGGTGTTTAGAGCCTGAATTTAAAATATAAACGTGTACTGAAGATGCATGCACATATCGACTTTTGGGCACTTATAATATCGATTTTGAGTATGTTTTGGTCTGTATCTTGAAAACATTCTAACTAGGAGTAGGCATGTACAGATAGCTTCTAGGACTCAAAAATCTTGAAGTTTCGGGTGTTTTGAGCATGAATTTGAGATATAAACGGGTACAGAGAAGATGCATGCCCATATCGACTTTGGACACTTAAAATATCGATTTTTAGCATGGTTTGAGCCTATATTTTGAAAACATTCTAGCACTGAGTAGGCATGTACAGATCGCTTCTGGGACCCAAAAATATCGAATTTTTGGGTGTTTTGAGGATGAATTTGGGATATAAAAGGGTAAAGAAGATGCATACACATATTGACTTTTTGCACCTAAAATATCGATTTTCAGCATGTTTTGGGCCTATATCTGAGTAGGCATGTACAGATCGCTTCTAGGACCCCAAAATATCGAATTTTCGGGTGTTTTGAGCCTAAATTTGAGATATAAACGGGTACACAAGATGCATAGACATATCGACTTTTGGGCACCTAAAAGATCGATTTTCAGCATGTTTTGGGCCTGTACTTTGAAAATACTCTAACACATAGTAGGCATGTACAGATAGCTTCTGGGACCCCAAAATATCGAATTTTCGGGTGTTTTGAGCCTGAATGTGAGATATCGACTTCGGGCACCTAAAATATCAATTTTTAGCACGTTTTGGGCATATATTTTGAAAATATTCTAGCACTGAGTAGGCATGTACAGATCGCTTCTGGGACCCCAAAATATCGAATTTTCGGGTGTTTTGAGCCTGAATTTGAGATATCAACTTTGGGCACCTGAAATATCGATTTTTAACATGTTTTGGGCCTATGTTTTGAAAATATTTTAGTAATGAGTAGGCATGTACAGATCCCTTCTGGGACCCCAGAATATCGAATTTTTGGGTGTTTTGAGCCTGAATTTGAGATATAAACGGGTACAGAAGATGCATGCACGTATTGACTTTGGGCACCTAAAATATCGATTTTCAGCATGTTTTGGGCCTGTATTTTGAAAATACTCTAACACGGAATAGGCATGTACAGATCGCTTCTGGGACCCCAAAATATCGAATTTTTGGGTGTTTGGAGCCTTAATTTGAGATATAAACGGGTACACAAGATGCATGTACATATTGACTTTGGGCACATAAAAGATCGATTTTCAGCATGTTTTGGGCCTGTATTATGAAAATACTCTAACACGAAGTAGGCATGTACAGATCGCTTCTGGGACTTCAAAATATCGAATTTTCGGGTATTTGAAGCCTGAATTTGAGATATAAACAGGTACCGAAGATGCATGCACATATCGACTTTTGGTTACCTAAAAGATTGATTTTCAGTATATTTTAGGTCTGTATTTTGAAAATACTCTAACACGGAGTAGGCATGTACAGATCGCATCTGGGACCCCAAAATAACGAATTTTCGGGTGTTTTAAGCCTGAACTTGAGATATCGACTTAGGGCACCTAAAATATCAATTTTTAACACGTTTTGGGCCTATATTTTGAAAATATTCTAGCACTGAGAAGGAATGTACAGATCGCTTCTGGGACCCCAAAATATCGAATTTTTGGGTGTTTGGAGCATTAATTTGAGATATAAACGGGTACACAAGATGCATGTACATATTGACTTTGGGCACATAAAAGATCGATTTTCAGCATGTTTTGGGCCTGTATTATGAAAATACTCTAACACGAAGTAGGCATGTACAGATCGCTTCTGGGACTTCAAAATATCGAATTTTCGGGTATTTGAAGCCTGAATTTGAGATATAAACGGGTACCGAAGATGCATGCACATATCGACTTTTGGTTACCTAAAAGATTGATTTTCAGTATATTTTAGGTCTGTATTTTGAAAATACTCTAACACGGAGTAGGCATGTACAGATCGCATCTGGGACCCCAAAATAACTAATTTTCGGGTGTTTTAAGCCTGAACTTGAGATATCGACTTAGGGCACCTAAAATATCAATTTTTAACACGTTTTGGGCCTATATTTTGAAAATACTCTAGCACTGAGAAGGAATGTACAGATCGCTTCTGGGACCCCAAAATATCGAATTTTCGGGTGTTTTGAGCCTGAATTTGAAATATAAACGGGTACAGAAGATGCATGCACATATTGACATTGGGCACCTAAAAGATCGATTTTCAGCATGTTTTGGGCCTATATTTTGAAAATACTCTAACACGGAGTAGGCATGTACAAATCGCTTCTGGTACCCCAAAATATCGAATTTTCGGGTGCTTTGAGGTTAAATTTGGGATATAAACGGGTGCAAAAGATGCATACACATATTGAGTTTGGGCACCTAAAATATCTATTTTCAGCATGTTTTTGGCCTGTATCTGAGTAGGCATGTACAGATCCCTTCTGGGACCCCAGAATATCGAATTTTTGGGTGTTTTGAGCCTGAATTTGAGATATAAACGGGTACAGAAGATGCATGCACGTATTGACTTTGGGCACCTAAAATATCGATTTTCAGCATGTTTTGGGCCTGTATTTTGAAAATTCTCTAACACGGAATATGCATGTACAGATCGCTTCTGGGACCCCAAAATATCGAATTTTTGGGTGTTTGGAGCCTTAATTTGAGATATAAACGGGTACACAAGATGCATGTACATATTGACTTTGGGCACATAAAAGATCGATTTTCAGCATGTTTTGGGCCTGTATTATGAAAATACTCTAACACGAAGTAGGCATGTACAGATCGCTTCTGGGACTTCAAAATATCGAATTTTCGGGTATTTGAAGCCTGAATTTGAGATATAAACGGGTACCGAAGATGCATGCACATATCGACTTTTGGTTACCTAAAAGATCGATTTTCAGTATATTTTAGGTCTGTATTTTGAAAATACTCTAACACGGAGTAGGCATGTACAGATCGCATCTGGGACCCCAAAATAACGAATTTTCGGGTGTTTTGAGCCTGAATTTGAGATATAAACGGGTACAGAAGATGCATGCGCATATTGACTTTTGGGCACCTATAATATCGATTTTGAGCATGTTTTGGTCTGTATCTTGAAACAATTCTAACTAGGAGTAGGCAAGTACAGATCGCTTCTGGGACCTCAAAATATCGATTTTTCGGGTGTTTAGAGCCTGAATTTAAAATATAAACGTGTACTGAAGATGCATGCACATATCGACTTTTGGGCACTTATAATATCGATTTTGAGTATGTTTTGGTCTGTATCTTGAAAACATTCTAACTAGGAGTAGGCATGTACAGATAGCTTCTAGGACTCAAAAATCTTGAAGTTTCGGGTGTTTTGAGCATGAATTTGAGATATAAACGGGTACAGAGAAGATGCATGCCCATATCGACTTTGGATACTTAAAATATCGATTTTTAGCATGGTTTGAGCCTATATTTTGAAAACATTCTAGCACTGAGTAGGCATGTACAGATCGCTTCTGGGACCCAAAAATATCGAATTTTTGGGTGTTTTGAGGATGAATTTGGGATATAAAAGGGTAAAGAAGATGCATACACATATTGACTTTTTGCACCTAAAATATCGATTTTCAGCATGTTTTGGGCCTATATCTGAGTAGGCATGTACAGATCGCTTCTAGGACCCCAAAATATCGAATTTTCGGGTGTTTTGAGCCTAAATTTGAGATATAAACGGGTACACAAGATGCATAGACATATCGACTTTTGGGCACCTAAAAGATCGATTTTCAGCATGTTTTGGGCCTGTACTTTGAAAATACTCTAACACATAGTAGGCATGTACAGATAGCTTCTGGGACCCCAAAATATCGAATTTTCGGGTGTTTTGAGCCTGAATGTGAGATATCGACTTCGGGCACCTAAAATATCAATTTTTAGCACGTTTTGGGCATATATTTTGAAAATATTCTAGCACTGAGTAGGCATGTACAGATCGCTTCTGGGACCCCAAAATATCGAATTTTCGGGTGTTTTGAGCCTGAATTTGAGATATCAACTTTGGGCACCTGAAATATCGATTTTTAACATGTTTTGGGCCTATGTTTTGAAAATATTTTAGTAATGAGTAGGCATGTACAGATCGCTTCTGGGACCCAAAAATATCGAATTTTCGGGTGTTTTGAGCCTGAATTTGAAATATAAACAGGTACAGAAGATGCATGCACATATTGACTTTTTCACCTATAATATCGATTTTCAGCATGTTTTGGGCCTGTATTTTGAAAATACTTTAAAACGGAGTAGGCATGTCTAGATCGATTCAGGGACCCCAAAATATCGAATTTTCGGGTGTTTTGAGCCTGAATTTGAGATATAAACGGGTACTGTAGATGCATGCATATATCGACTTTTGGGCAACGAAAATATCGATTTTGAGCATGTTTTGGGTCTGTATCTAGAAAAAATTCTAACTAGGAGTAGGCATCTACAGATCGCTTCCAGGACCCAAAAATACCGAATTTTCGGTTTTTTTGAGCCTGAATTTGAGATATAAACGGGTACAGAAGATACATGCACATATCGACTTTGGACACTTAAAATATCGATTTTTAGCATGATTTGGGCCCTTATTTTGAAAATACTCTAACACAGAGTAGGCATGTACAGATCGCTTCTGGGACCCAAAAATATCAAATTTTCGGGTGTTTTGTGCCTGAATTTGAGATATCAACTTTGGGCACCTAAAATATTTTTTTTTAACTTGTTTTGGGCCTATGTTTTGAAAATATTTTAGCAATGAGTAGGTATGTACAGATCGCTTCTGGGACCCCAAAATATCGAATTTTCGGGTGTTTTGGGCCTTAATTTGAGATATCGACTTTGGGCACCTAAAATATCGATTTTTAGCATGTTTTGAGCCTGTATTTTGAAAATACTCTAACACGAAGTAGGCATGTACAGATCGTTTCTAAGACTCCAAAATATCGAATTTTCGGGTGTTTTGAGCCTAAATTTGAGATATAAACGGGTACAGAAAATGCATGCACATATCGACTTATGGGCACCTAAAAGATCGATTTTCAGTATGTTTTGGGCCTGTATTTTGAAAATACTCTAACACGAAGTAGGCATGTACAGATCACTTCTTGGACCCCAAAATATCGAATTTTCGGGTGTATTTGGCCTGAATTTGAGATATCAACTTTAGGCACCTAAAATATCGATATTTAGAATGTTTTGGACCTATAATTTGAAAATATTCTAGCAATGAGTAGGTATGTACAGATCGCTTCTGGGACCCCAAAATATTGAATGTTCGGGTGTTTTGAGCCTGAATTTGAGATATGAACGGGTACAGAAGATGCATGCACATATTGACTTTGGGCACTTAAAATATCGATTTTCAGTATGTTTTGGGCCTGTATTTTGAAAATACTCTAACACGGAGTAGGCATGTACAGATCGCTTCAAGTACCCCAAAATATCGAATTTTCGGGTGTTTTGAGTCTGAATTTGAGATATAAACGGGTACTGAAGATACATGCACATATTGACTTTGGGCACCTAAAATATCGATTTTCAGCATGATTTAGACCTGTATTTTGAAAATACTCTAACACAGAGTAGGCATGTACAATTAGCTTCTGGGACCCCAAAATATCGAATTTTCGGGTGTTTTGGTGCTTAATTTGAGATATCGACTTTGGGCACCTAAAATAATTTTTTTTAGCTTGTTTTGGGCCTGTATTTTGAGAATACTCTAACACGAAGTAGGCATGTACAGATCGCTTCAGGGACCCAAAAATATCGAATTTTCGGGTGTTTTGAGCTTAAATTTGAGATATAAACGGGTACAGAAGATGCATACACATATCGACTTTTGGGCAACTAAAAGATCGATTTTCAGTATGTTTTCGGCCTGTATTTTTAAAATACTCTAACACGGAGTAGGCATGTACAGATCGCTTCTGGAACCCCAAAATATCGAATTTTCGGGTGTTTTGGGCCTTTTTTTGAGTTATCGACTTTGGGCACCTAAAATATTTTTTGTTAGCATGTTTTGGGCCTGTATTTTGAAAATACTCTAACACAAAGTAGGCATGTACAGATCGCTTCTGGGACCCAAAAATATCGAATTTTCGAGTGTTTTGAGCCTGAATTTGAAATATAAACGGGTACTGATGATGCATGCAAATATCGACTTTTGGGCACCGAAAATATCGATTTTCAGCATGTTTTGGGTCTGTATCTTGAAAACATTATAACTAGGAGTAGTCATGTACAGATCGCTTCTAGGACCAAAAAATACCGAATTTTAGGGTGTTTTGACCCTCAATTTGAGATATAAACGGGTACAGAAGATGCATGCACATATCGACTTTGGACACTTAAAATATCGATTTTTAGCATGTTTTGAGCCTATGTTTTGAAAACACTCTAGCACTGAGTAGGCATGTACAAATTGCTTCTGGGACCCAAAAATATCGAATTTTCAGGTGTTTCGTGGTTGAATTTGGGATATAAACGGGTTCAGAAGATGCATACAAATATTGACTTTGGGCACCAAAAATATCGATTTTCAGCATGTTTTGGGCCTGTATCTGATTAGGCATGTACATATCGCTTCTGGGACCCCAAAATATCAAATTTTCGGGTGTTTGGAGCCTGAATTTGAGATATAAACGGGTACACAAGATGCATGCACATATCAACTTTTGGGCACCTAAAAGATCGATTTTCAGCATGTTTTGGGCCTGTACTTTGAAAATACTCTAACACATAGTAGGCATGTACAGATAGCTTCTGGGACCCCAAAATATCGAATTTTCGGGTGTTTTGAGCCTGAATTTGAGATATCGACTTCGGGCACCTAAAATATCAATTTTTAGCACGTTTTGGGCCTATATTTTGAAAATATTCTAGCACTGAGTAGGCATGTACAGATCGCTTCTGGGACCCCAAAATATCGAATTTACGTGTGTTTTGAGCCTAAATTTTATATATAAACGGGTACAGAAGATGCAAGCACATATTGACTATGGGCACCTAAAAGATCGATTTTCAGCATGTTTTGGGCCTATATTTTGAAAATACTCTAACAAGGAGTAGGCATGTACAAATCGCTTCTGGGACCCAAAAATATCGAATTTTCGGGTGTTTTGAGGTTAAATTTGGGATATAAACGGGTGCAAAAGATGCATACACATATTGAGTTTGGGCACCTAAAATATCTATTTTCAGCATGTTTTGGGCCTGTATCTGAGTAGGCATGTACAGATCCCTTCTGGGACCCCAAAATATCGAATTTTCGGGTGTTTTGAGCTTTAATTTCAGAAATAAACGGGTACAGAAGATGCATGCACGTATTGACTTTGTGCACCTAAAATATCGATTTTCAGCATGTTTTGGGCCTTTATTTTGAAAATACTCTAACACGGTGTAGGCATGTACAGATCGCTTCTGGGACCCCAAAATATCAAATTTTCGGGTGTTTGGAGCCTTAATTTGAGATGTAAACGGGTACACAAGATGCATGTACATATAGACTTTGGGCACCTAAAATATCGATTTTCAGCATATTATGGGCCTTTTTTTGAAAATACTCTAACACGAAGTAGGCATGTACAGATCGCTTCTGGGACCCCAAAATATCGAATTTTCGGGTGTTTTGAGCCTAAATTTGAGATATAAACGGGTACAGAAGATGCTTACACATATCGACTTTTGGGCACCTAAAATATCGATTTACAGCATGTTTTGGGCTTTTATCTGAGTAGGCATGTACAGATCGCTTCTTGGACCCCAAAATATCGATTTTCGGATGATTTAGGCCTGAATTTGAGATATCGACTTTGGGCACCTAAAATATCGATTTTTAGCATGTTTTGGGCCTATATTTTGAAAATATTCTAGCACGGAGTAGGCATGTACAGATCGCTTCTGGGACCCCAAAATATCGAATTTACAGGTGTTTTGAGCCTGAATTTGAGATATAAACGGGTACAGAAAATGCATGCACATATTGACTTTGGGCACCTAAAATATCGATATTCAGCATGTTTTGGGCCTGTAGTTTGAAAATACTCTAACACGGAGTAGGCATGTACAGATCGCTTCTTGGGCCCAGAAATATCGAATTTTCGGATGTTTTGAGCCTGAATTTGAAATATAAACAGGTACTGAAGACTTTTGGGCACCTAAAATATCGATTTTGAGCATGTTTTGGGTCTGTATCTTAAAAACATTCTAACTAGGAGTAAGCATGTACAGATCGCTTCTATTACCCAAAAATAACGAATTTTCGAATGTTGTGAGCCTGAATTTGAGATATAAACAGGTACTGAAGATGAATGCACATATCGACTTTTGGGCACCTAAAATATCGATTTTGAGCATGTTTTAGGTCTGTATCTTGAAAACATTCTAACTAGGAGTAGGCATGTACATATCGCTTCTATTACCCAAAAATTCCGAATTTTCGGGTGTTTTGAGCCTGAATTTGAGATATAAACGGGTACAGAAGATGCATGCACATATCGACTTTGAACACTTAAAATATCGATTTTTGGCATGTTTTGAGCCTATATTTTGAAAACATTCTAGCACTGAGTTTGCATGTACAGATCGCTTCTGTGACCCAAAAATATCGAATTTTCGGGTGTTTTGAGGTTGAATTTGAGATATAAACGGGTGCAGAAGATGCATACACATATTGACTTTGGGCACCTAAAATATCGATTTTCAGCATGTTTTGGGCCTCTATCTGAGTAGGCATGTACAGATCGCTTCTGCGACCTCAAAATATCGAATTTCCGGGTGTTTTGAGCCTGAATTTGAGATATAAACGGGTACAGAGAATGCATGCACATATTGACTTTGGGCACCTAAAAGATCGATTTTCAGTATGTTTTGGGCCTGTAAATTGAAAATACTCTAACACGGAGTAGGCATGTACAGATCGCTTCTGAGACCCCAAAATATAGAATTTTCTGGTGTTTTGGGCCTGAATTTGAGATATATACTTTGGGCACCTAAAATATCGATTTTTAGCATGTTTTTGGGCCTATATTTTTAAATTATTCTAGCACTGTGTAGGCATGTACAGATTGCTTCTGGGACCCCAAAATATCGAATTTTCGGGTGTTTTGAGCCTGAATTTGAGATACAAACGGGTACAGAAGATGCATGCACATATCGACTTTTGGGCACCTAAAATATCGATTTTGAGCATGTTTTGGGTCTGTATCTTGAAAACATTATAACTAGGAGTAGTCATGTACAGATCGCTTCTGGGACCAAAAAATACCGAATTTTAGGGCGTTTTGACCCTCAATTTGAGATATAAACTGGTACAGAAGATGCATGCACATACCGACTTTGGACACTTAAAATATCGATTTTTAGCATGTTTTGAGCCTATGTTTTGAAAACACTCTAGCACTGAGTAGGCATGTACAAATTGATTCTGGGACCCAAAAATATCGAATTTTCAGGTGTTTCGTGGTTGAATTTGGGATATAAACGGGTTCAGAAGATGCATACAAATATTGACTTTGGGCACCTAAAAGATCGATTTTCAGCATGTTTTGGGCCTGTACTTTGAAAATACTCTAACACATAGTAGGCATGTACAGATAGCTCCTGGGACCCCAAAATATCGAATTTTCGGGTGTTTTGAGCCTGAATTTGAGATATCGACTTCGGGCACCTAAAATATCAATTTTTAGCACGTTTTGGGCCTATATTTTGAAAATATTCTAGCACTGAGTAGGCATGTACAGATCGCTTCTGGGACCCCAAAATATCGAATTTTCGTGTGTTTTGAGCCTAAATTTTATATATAAACGGGTACAGAAGATGCAAGCACATACTGACTTTGGGCACCTAAAAGATCGATTTTCAGCATGTTTTGGGCCTATATTTTGAAAATACTCTAACAAGGAGTAGGCATGTACAAATCGCTTCTGGGACCCCAAAATATCGAATTTTCGGGTGTTTTGAGGTTAAATTTGGGATATAAACGGGTGCAAAAGATGCATACACATATTGAGTTTGGGCACCTAAAATATCTATTTTCAGCATGTTTTGGGCCTGTATCTTAGTAGGCATGTACAGGTCCCTTCTGGGACCCCAAAATATCGAATTTTCGGGTGTTTTGAGCCTTAATTTGAGAAATAAACGGGTACAGAAGATGCATGCACATATTGACTTTGGGCACCTAAAATATCGATTTTCAGCATGTTTTGGGCCTTTATTTTGAAAATACTCTAACACGGTGTAGGCATGTACAGATCGCTTCTGGGACCCCAAAATATCAAATTTTCGGGTGTTTGGAGCCTTAATATGAGATGTAATCGGGTACAGAAGATGCATGCACATATCGACTTTTGGGCACCTAAAATATCGATTTTGAGCATGTTTTGGGTCTGTATTTTGGAATCATTCTAACTAGGAGTAGGAATGTACATATCGCTTCTAGGACCCAAAAATACCGAATTTTCGGGTGTTTTGTTCCTGAATTTGAGATATAAACGGGTACAGAAGTTGCTTGCACATATCGACTTTGGACACTAAAAATATCGATTTTTAGTATGTTTTGAGCCTATATTTTGAAAACATTCTAGCACTGAGTAGGCATGTACAGATCGCTTTTGGGACCCAAATATATCGAATTTTCGGGTGTTTTGAGGTTGAATTTGGGATATAAACGGGTGCAGAAGATACAAACACATATTGACTTTGGACACCTAAAATATCGATTTTCAGCATGTTTTGGGCCTGTATCTGAGTAGGCATGTACAAATCGCTTCTGGGACCAAAACATATGGAATTTTCGGGTGTTTGGAGCCTGAAATTGAGATATAAACGGGTATAGAAGATGCATGCACATATCGACTTTTGGGCACCTAAAATATCGATTTTCTGTATGTTTTGGGCCTATATTTTGAAAATACTCTAACACGGAGTAGGCATGTACAAATCGCTTCTGGGACCCCAAAATATCGAATTTTCGGGTGTTTTGGGGATAATTTTGAGATATAGACTTTGGGCACCTAAAATATCGATTTTTAGCATGTTTTGGGCATATATTTTGAAAATATTCTAGCACTGAGTAAGCATGTACAGATCGCTTCTGGGACCTAAAAATATCGAATTTTCGGGTGTTTTGAGCCTGAATTTGAGATATAAACAGGTACAGAAGATGCATGCATATATCGACTTTTGGGCACCTAAAATATCGATTTTGAGCATGTTTTGGGTCTGTACCTGAAAACATTCTAACTAGGAGTAGGCAAGTACAGATCGCTTCTGGGACCGAAAAATACCGATTTTTCGGGTGTTTTGAGCCTGAATTTGAGATATAAACAGGTACAGAAGATGTATACACATATTGACTTTGGGCACCTAAAATATCGATTTTCAGCATGTTTTGGGCCTGTACCTGAGTAGGCATGTACCGATCGCTTCTGTAACTCCAAATATCGAATTTTCGGGTGTTTCAAGCCTGAATTTGAGATATAAACGGGTACAGAAGATGAATGCACATATCGACTTTGGACACTTAAAATATCGCTTTTTAGCATGTTTTGAGCTTATATTTTGAAAATATTCTAGCACAAAGTAGATATGTACAGATCACTTCTGGGACCCCAAAATATCGAATTTTAGGGTGTTTTGAGCCTATATTTTGAAAACATTCTAGCACTGAATAGGCATGTACAGATCGCTTCTGGGACCCTAAAATATCGAATTTTCGGGTTTTTTGAGGTTGAATTTGGGATATAAACGGGTGCAGAAGATGCATACACATATTGACTTTTGGGCACCTAAAGGATCGATTTTCAGTATGTTTTGGGCCTGTATATTAAAAATACTCTAACACGGAGTAGGCATGTACAGATCGCTTCTGGGACCCCAAAATATCGAATTTTCGGGTGTTTTGGGCCTGAATATGAGATATCGACTTTGGGCACCTAAAATATCGATATTTAGCATGTTTTGGGCCTGTATTTTGAAAATATTCTAGCACTGCATAGGCATGTACAGATCGCTTCTGGGACTGAAAAATATCGAATTTTCGGGTGTTTTGTGGTTGAATTTGAGATATAAACGGGTGCAGAAGATGCATACACATATTGACTTAGGGCACCTAAAATATCGATTTTCAGCATGTTTTGGGCCTGTATCTGAGTAGGCATGTACAGATCGCTTCTGGGACCCCAAAATATCGAATTTTCGGGTGTTTGGAGCCTGAATTTGAGATATAAACGGGTACAGAAGATGCATGCACATATCGACTTTGGACACTACGGGTGCAGAAGATGCATACACATATCGACTTTTGGGCACCTAAAAGATCGATTTTCAGTATGTTTTGAGCCTGTATATTAAAAATACTCTAACACGGAGTATGCATGTACAGATCGCTTCTGGGACCCCAAAATATCGAATTTTCGTGTGTTTTGGGCCTGAATTTGAGATATCGACTTTGGGCACCTCAAATATCGATTTTTAGCATGTTTTGGGCCTGTATTTTGAAAATATTCTAGCACTGAGTAGGCATGTACAGATCGCTTCTGGGACCCCGAAATATCGAATTTTCGGGTGTTTTGAGCCTGAATTTGAGATATAAACGGGTACAGAAGATGCATCCACATATCGACTTTTGGGCACCTAAAAGATCGATTTTCAGTATGTTTTGGGCCTGTATATTGAAAATACTCTAACACGGAGTAAGCATGTACAGATCGCTACTGGAACCCCAAAATATCGAATTTTCGGGTGTTTTGGGCCTGAATTTGAGATATCGACTTTGGGCACCTAAATATCGATTTTTAGCATGTTTTGGGCCTGAATTTTAAAAATATTCTTGCACTGAGTAGGCATGTACAGATCACTTCTGGGACCCCAAAATATCGAATTTTTTGGGTGTTTTGAGCCTGAATTTGAGATACAAACGGGTGCAGAAGATGCATGCACATATCGACTTTTGGGCACCTAAAATATCGATTTTGAGCATGTATTGGGTCTGTATCTTGAAAACATTCTAACTAGGAGTAGGCATGTACAGATCACTTCTAGAACCCCAAAATACCGAATTTTCGGGTGTTTTCAGCCTGAATTTGAAATATAAACGGGTACAGAATATGCATGCACATATCGACTTTGGACACTTAAAATATCGATTTTTAGTATGTTTTGAGCCTATATTTTGAAAACATTCTAGCACTGAGTAGGCATGAACAGATCTCTTCTGGGACCCAAAAATATTTAATTTTCGGGTGTTTTGAGGTTGAATTTGGGATATAAACGGGTGCAGAAGATGCATACACATATTGTCTTTGGGCACCTAAAATATCGATTTTCAGCATGTTTTGGGCCTGTATCTGAGTAGGCATGTACAGATCGCTTCTGGGACCAAAACATATGGAATTTTCGGGTGTTTGGAGCCTGAAATTGAGATATAAACGGGTATAGAAGATGCATGCACATATCGACTTTTTGCACCTAAAATATCGATTTTCTGTATGTTTTGGGCCTGTATTTTGAAAATACTCTAACACGGAGTAGGCATGTACAAATCGCTTCTGGGACCCCAAAATATCGAATTTTCGGGTGTTTTGAGCCTATATTTTGAAAACATTCTAGCACTGAATAGGCATGTACAGATCGCTTCTGGGACCTTAAAATATCGAATTTTCGGGTGTTTTGAGGTTGAATTTGGGATATAAACGGGTGCAGAAGATGCATACACATATCGACTTTTGGGCACCTAAAGGATCGATTTTCAGTATGTTTTGGGCCTGTATATTAAAAATACTCTAACACGGCGTAGGCATGTACAAATCGCTTCTGGGACCCCAAAATATCGAATTTTCGGGTGTTTTGGGGATAATTTTGAGATATCGACTTTGGGCACCTAAAATATCGATTTTTAGCATGTTTTAGGCATATATTTTGAAAATATTCTAGCACTGAGTAAACATGTACAGATCGCTTCTGGGACCCAAAAATATCGAATTTTCGGGTGTTTTGAGCCTGAATTTGAGATATAAACGGGTACAGAAAATGCATGCACATATTGACTTTGTGCACCTAAAATATCGATTTTCAGCATGTTTTGGGCCTGTATTTTGAAAATACACTAAAACGGAGTAGGCAAGTACAGATCGCTTCTGGGGCCCCAAAATATCGAGTTTTCGGGTGTTTGGAGCCTGAATTTGAAATATAAAAGGGTACAGAAGATGCATCCACATATCGACTTTTGGGCACCTAAAAGATCGATTTTCAGTATGTTTTGGGCTTGTATATTGAAAATATTCTAACACGGAGTAAGCATGTACAGATCGCTTCTGGGACCCAAAAAAAACGAATTTTCGGGTGTTTGGAGCCTGAATTTGAGATATAAACGGGTATAGAAGATGCATGCACATATCGGCTTTTGGGCACCTAAAATATCGTTTTTCTGTATGTTTTGGGCCTGTATTTTGAAAATACTCTAACACGGAGTAGGCATGTACAGATCGCTTCTGGGACCCCAAAATATCGAATTTTCGGGTGTTTTGAGGATAAATATGAGATATCGACTTAAGGCACCTAAAATATCGATTTTTAGCATGTTTTGGGCATATATTTTGAAAATATTCTAGCACTGACTAAGCATGTACAGATCGCTTCTGGGACCCCAAAATATCGAATTTTCGGGTGTTTTGACACTGAATTTGAGATATAAACAGGTATTGAAGAAGCATACACATATCGACTTTTGGGCACCTAAAATATCGATTTCGAGGATGTTTTGGGTCTGTATCTTGAAAACATTCTAACTTGGAGTAGGCAAGTACAGATCGCTTCTCGGACCCAAAAATACCGATTTTTCGGGTGTTTTGAGCCTGAATTTGAGATATAAACGGTTACATAAGATGCTTGCACATATCGACTTTGGACACTTAAAATATCGATTTTTAGCATGTTTTGAGCCAATTATTTGAAAATATTCTAGCACTGAGTAGGCATGTACAGATCGCTTCTGGGACCCCAAAATATCGAATTTTCGGGAGATTGGAGCCTGAATTTGAGATATAAACGGGTACAGAAGATGCATGCACATATCGACTTTGGACACTTAAAATATCGATTTTTAGCATGTTTTGAGCCTATATTTTGAAAACATTCTAGCACTGAGTAGACATGTACAGATCGCTTCTGGGACCGAAAAATATCGAATTTTCGGGTGTTTGGAGCCTGAATTTGAGATATAAACGGGTACAGAAGATGCATGCACATATCGACTTTTGACACTTAAAATATCGATTTTTATCATGTTTTAAGCCTATATTTTGAAAATATTTTAGCACAAAGTAGATATGTACAGATCACTTCTGGGACCCCAAAATATCGAATTTTCGGGTGTTTTGACCCTGAATTTGAGATATAAACGGGTACAGAAGATGCATGCACATATCGACTTTGGACACTTAAAATATCGATTTTTAGTATGTTTTGAGCCTATATTTTGAAAACATTCTAGCACTGAGTAGGCATGTACAGATCGCTTCTGGGACCCCGAAATATCGAATTTTCGGGTGTTTTGAGCCTCAATTTGAGATACAAACGGGTACAGAAGATGAATGCACATATCGACTTTTGGGCACCTATAAATCGATTTTAATCATGTTTTGGGTCTGTATCTTGAAAAAAATTCTAACTAGGAGTAGGCATGTACAGATCGTTTCTAGGACCCAAAAATACCGAATTTTCGGGTGTTTTGAGCATGAATTTGAGATATAAACGGGTACAGAAGATGCATGCACATATCGACTTTGGACACTTAAAATATCGATTTTTAGTATGTTTTGAGCCTATATTTTGAAAACATTCTAGCACTGAGTAGGCATATACAGATCGCTTCTGGGACCCAAAAATATCGAATTTTCGGGGTTTTTGAGCCAGAATTTGGGATATAAACGGGTGCAGAAGATGCATACACATATTGACTTTGGGCACCTAAAATATCGATTTTCAGCATGTTTTGGGCCTGTATATTAAAAATACTCTAACACGGAGTAGGCATGTACAAATAGCTTCTGGGACCCCAAAATATCGAATTTTCGGGTGTTTTGGGTCTGAATTTGAGATATCGACTTTGGGCACCTATAATATCGATTTTTAGCATGTTTTGGGCCTGTATTTTGAAAATATTCTAGCACTGCGTAGGCATGTACAGATCGCTTCTGGGACCCCAAAATATCGAATTTTCGGGTGTTTTAGGGATAAATTTGAGATATCGACTTAAGGCACCTAAAATATCGATTTTTAGCATGTTTTGGGCATATATTTTGAAAATATTCTAGCACTGAGTAAGCATGTACAGATCGCTTCTGGGACCCAAAAATATCGAATTTTCGGGTGTTTTGACCCTGAATTTGAGATATAAACAGGTATTGAAGATGCATGTACATATCGACTTTTGAGCACCTAAAATATCGATTTCGAGGATGTTTTGGGTCTGTATCTTGAAAACATTCTAACTTGGAGTAGGCAAGTACAGATCGCTTCTAGGACCCAAAAATACCGATTTTTCGGGTGTTTTGAGCTTGAATTTGAGATATAAACGGGTACAGAAGATGCATGCACATATCGACTTAGGACACTTAAAATATCGATTTTTAGTATGTATTGAGCCTATTATTTGAAAATATTCTAGCACTGAGAAGAAATGTACAGATCGCTTCTGGGACCCCAAAATATCGAATTTTCGGGAGATTGGAGCCTGAATTTGAGATATAAACGGGTACAGAAGATGCATACACATATCGACTTTGGACACTTAAAATATCGATTCTTAGCATGTTTTGAGCCTTTATTTCGAAAATATTATAGCACAAAGTAGATATGTACAGATCACGTCAGGGACCCCAAAATATCGAATTTTCGGGTGTTTTAAGCCTGAATTTGAGATATAAACGGGTACAGAAGATGCATGCACATATCGACTTTGGACACTTAAAATATCGATTTTTAGCATGTTTTGAGCCTATATTTTGAAAACATTCTAGCACTGAGTAGACATGTACAGATCGCTTCTGGGACCGAAAAATATCGAATTTTTGGGTGTTTTGTGTTTAATTTGAGATATAAACGGGTGCCGAAAATGCATACACATATTGACTTTGGGCAACTAAAATATCGATTTTCAGCATGTTTTGGGCCTGTATCCGAGTAGGCATGTACAGATCGCTTCTGGGACCCCAAAATATCGAATTTTCGGGTGTTTGGAGCCTGAATTTGTGATATAAACGGGTACAGATGATGCATGCACATATCAACTTTTGACACTTAAAATATCGATTTTTAGCATGTTTTGAGCCTATATTTTGAAAATATTTTAGCACAAAGTAGATATGTACAGATCACTTCTGGGACCCCAAAATATCGAATTTTCGGGTGTTTTAAGCCTGAATTTGAGATATAAACGGATGCAGAAGATGCATACACATATCGACTTTTGGGCACATAAAAGATCGATTTTCAGTATGTTTTGGGCCTGTATATTAAAAATACTCTAACACGGAGTAGGCATGTACAAATCGCTTCTGGGACCCCAAAATATCGAATTTTCGGGTGTTTTGGGCCTGAATTTGAGATATCGACTTTGGGCACCTATAATAACGATTTTTAGCATGTTTTGGGCCTGTAATTTGAAAATATTCTAGCACTGCGTAGGCATGTACAGATCGCTTCTGGGACCCAAAATTATCGAATTTTCGGGTGTTTTAAGCCTGAATTTGAGATATAAACGGGTACAGAAGATGCATGCACATATCGACTTTTGGGCACCTAAAATATCGATTTTGAGCATGTTTTGGGTCTGTATCTTGAAAATATTCTAGCACTGAGTAGGCATGTACAGATCGCTTCTGGAACCCAAAAATATCAAATTTTCGGGTGTTTTGAGGTTGAATTTGGGATATAAACGGGTGCAGAAGATACATACACATATTGACTTTGGGCACCTAAAATATCAATTTTCAGCTTGTTTTGGGCCTGTATCTGTGTAGGCATGTACAGATCGCTTCTGGGACCAAAAAATATCGAATTTTCGGGTATTTGGAGCCTGAATTTGAGATATAAACGGGTATAGAAGATGCATGCACATATCGACTTTTGATCACCTAAAATATCGATTTTCTGTATGTTTTGGGCCTGTATTTTGAAAATACTCCAACACGGAGTAGGTATGTACTGATCGCTTCTGGGACCCCAAAATATCGAATTTTCGGGTGTTTTGGGGATAAATTTGAGATATCGACTTAAGGCACCTAAAATATCGATTTTTTGCATGTTTTGGGCATATATTTTGAAAATATTCTAGCACTGAGTAAGCATGTACAGATCGCTTCTGGGACCCAAAAATATCGAATTTTAGGGTGTTTTGACCCTGAATTTGAGATATAAACAGGTATTGAAGATGCATGTACATATCGACTTTTGAGCACCTAAAATATCGATTTCGAGGATGTTTTGGGTCTGTATCTTGAAAACATTCTAACTTGGAGTAGGCAAGTACAGATCGCTTCTAGGACCCAAAAATACCGATTTTTCGGGTGTTTTGAGCTTGAATTTGAGATATAAACGGGTACAGAAGATGCATGCACATATCGACTTAGGACACTTAAAATATCGATTTTTAGTATGTATTGAGCCTATTATTTGAAAATATTCTAGCACTGAGAAGAAATGTACAGATCGCTTCTGGGACCCCAAAATATCGAATTTTCGGGAGATTGGAGCCTGAATTTGAGATATAAACGGGTACAGAAGATGCATACACATATCGACTTTGGACACTTAAAATATCGATTCTTAGCATGTTTTGAGCCTTTATTTCGAAAATATTATAGCACAAAGTAGATATGTACAGATCACGTCAGGGACCCCAAAATATCGAATTTTCGGGTGTTTTAAGCCTGAATTTGAGATATAAACGGGTACAGAAGATGCATGCACATATCGACTTTGGACACTTAAAATATCGATTTTTAGCATGTTTTGAGCCTATATTTTGAAAACATTCTAGCACTGAGTAGACATGTACAGATCGCTTCTGGGACCGAAAAATATCGAATTTTTGGGTGTTTTGTGTTTAATTTGAGATATAAACGGGTGCCGAAAATGCATACACATATTGACTTTGGGCAACTAAAATATCGATTTTCAGCATGTTTTGGGCCTGTATCCGAGTAGGCATGTACAGATCGCTTCTGGGACCCCAAAATATCGAATTTTCGGGTGTTTGGAGCCTGAATTTGTGATATAAACGGGTACAGATGATGCATGCACATATCAACTTTTGACACTTAAAATATCGATTTTTAGCATGTTTTGAGCCTATATTTTGAAAATATTTTAGCACAAAGTAGATATGTACAGATCACTTCTGGGACCCCAAAATATCGAATTTTCGGGTGTTTTAAGCCTGAATTTGAGATATAAACGGATGCAGAAGATGCATACACATATCGACTTTTGGGCACATAAAAGATCGATTTTCAGTATGTTTTGGGCCTGTATATTAAAAATACTCTAACACGGAGTAGGCATGTACAAATCGCTTCTGGGACCCCAAAATATCGAATTTTCGGGTGTTTTGGGCCTGAATTTGAGATATCGACTTTGGGCACCTATAATAACGATTTTTAGCATGTTTTGGGCCTGTAATTTGAAAATATTCTAGCACTGCGTAGGCATGTACAGATCGCTTCTGGGACCCAAAATTATCGAATTTTCGGGTGTTTTAAGCCTGAATTTGAGATATAAACGGGTACAGAAGATGCATGCACATATCGACTTTTGGGCACCTAAAATATCGATTTTGAGCATGTTTTGGGTCTGTATCTTGAAAATATTCTAGCACTGAGTAGGCATGTACAGATCGCTTCTGGAACCCAAAAATATCAAATTTTCGGGTGTTTTGAGGTTGAATTTGGGATATAAACGGGTGCAGAAGATACATACACATATTGACTTTGGGCACCTAAAATATCAATTTTCAGCTTGTTTTGGGCCTGTATCTGTGTAGGCATGTACAGATCGCTTCTGGGACCAAAAAATATCGAATTTTCGGGTATTTGGAGCCTGAATTTGAGATATAAACGGGTATAGAAGATGCATGCACATATCGACTTTTGATCACCTAAAATATCGATTTTCTGTATGTTTTGGGCCTGTATTTTGAAAATACTCCAACACGGAGTAGGTATGTACTGATCGCTTCTGGGACCCCAAAATATCGAATTTTCGGGTGTTTTGGGGATAAATTTGAGATATCGACTTAAGGCACCTAAAATATCGATTTTTTGCATGTTTTGGGCATATATTTTGAAAATATTCTAGCACTGAGTAAGCATGTACAGATCGCTTCTGGGACCCAAAAATATCGAATTTTAGGGTGTTTTGACCCTGAATTTGAGATATAAACAGGTATTGAAGATGCATGCACATATCGACTTTTGGGCACCTAAAATATCGATTTCGAGGATGTTTTGGGTCTGTATCTTGAAAACATTCTAACTTGGAGTAGGCAAGTACAGATCGCTTCTAGGACCCAAAAATACCGATTTTTCGGGTGTTTTGAGCCTGAATTTGAGATATAAACGGGTACAGAAGATGCATGCACATATCGACTTTGGACACTTAAAATATCGATTTTTAGCATGTTTTGAGCCTATTATTTGAAAACATTCTAGCACTGAGTTGGCATGTACAGATCGCTTCTGGGACCGAAAAATATCGAATTTTCGGGTTTTTTGTGGTTGAATTTGAGATAAAAACGGGTGCCGAAGATGCATACACATATTGACTTTGGGCACCTAAAATATCGATTTTCAGGATGTTTTGGGCCTGTATCTGAGTAGGCATGTACAGATCGCTTCTGGGACCCCAAAATATCGAATTTTAGGGTGATTGGAGCCTGAATTTGAGATATAAACGGGTACAGAAGATGCATGCACATATCGACTTTGGACACTTAAAATACCTATTTTTAGCATGTTTTAAGCCTATGTTTTGAAAATATTCTAGCACAAAGTAGATATGTACAGATCACTTCTGGGACCCCAAAATATCGAATTTTCGGGTGTTATAAGCCTGAATTTGAGATATAAACGGGTACAGAAGATGCATGCACATATCAACTTTGGACACTTAAAATATCGATTTTTAGCATGTTTTGAACCTATATTTTGAAAAAATTCTAGCACTGAGTAGGCATGTACAGATCGCTTCTGGGACCCAAAAATATCGAATTTTCGAGTGTTTTGAGGTTGAATTTGGGATATAAACGGGTGCAGAAGATGCATACACATATCGACTTTTTGGCACCTAAAAGATCGATTTTCTGTATGTTTTGGGCCAGTATTTTGAAAATACTCTAACACGGAGTAGGCATGTACAGATCGCTTCTGGGACCCCAAAATATCGAATTTTCGGGTGTTTTTGGGATAAATTTGAGATATCGACTTAAGGCACTTAAAATATCGATTTTTAGCATGTTCTGGGCATATATTTTGAAAATATTCTAGCACTGAGTAAGCATGTACATATCGCTTCTTGGACCCTAAAATATCGAATTTTTGGGTGTTTTGAGCCTGAATTTGAGATACAAACGGGTACTGAAGATGCATGCACATATCGACTTTTGGGCACCTAAAATATCGATTTTGAGGATGTTTTGGGTCTGTATCTTGAAAACATTCTAACTTGGAGTAGGCAAGTACAGATCGCTTCTAGGACCCAAAAATACCGATTTTTCGGGTGTTTTGAGCCCGAATTTGAGATATAAACGGGTACAGAAGATGCATGCACATATCGACTTTGGACACTTAAAATATCGATTTTTAGCATGTTTTGAGCCTATATTTTGAAAACATTCTAGCACTGAGTAGATATGTACAGATCGCTTCTGGGACCGAAAAATATCGAATTTTTGGGTGTTTTGTGTTTAATTTGAGATATAAACGGGTGCCGAAAATGCATACACATATTGACTTTGGGCAACTAAAATATCGATTTTCAGCATGTTTTGGGCCTGTATCCGAGTAGGCATGTACAGATCGCTTCTGGGACCCCAAAATATCGAATTTTCGGGTGTTTGGAGCTTGAATTTGTGATATAAACGGGTACAGATGATGCATGCACATATCAACTTTTGACACTTAAAATATCGATTTTTAGCATGTTTTGAGCCTATATTTTGAAAATATTTTAGCACAAAGTAGATATGTACAGATCACTTCTGGGACCCCAAAATATCGAATTTTCGGGTGTTTGGAGCCTGAATTTGAGATATAAACGGATGCAGAAGATGCATACACATATCGACTTTTGGGCACATAAAAGATCGATTTTCAGTATGTTTTGGGCCTGTATATTAAAAATACTCTAACACGGAGTAGGCATGTACAAATCGCTTCTGGGACCCCAAAATATCGAATTTTCGGGTGTTTTGGGCCTGAATTTGAGATATCGACTTTGGGCACCTATAATAACGATTTTTAGCATGTTTTGGGCCTGTATTTTGAAAATATTCTAGCACTGCGTAGGCATGTACAGATCGCTTCTGGGACCCAAAATTATCGAATTTTCGGGTGTTTTAAGCCTGAATTTGAGATATAAACGGGTACAGAAGATGCATGCACATATCGACTTTTGGGCACCTAAAATATCGATTTTGAGCATGTTTTGGGTCTGTATCTTGAAAATATTCTAGCACTGAGTAGGCATGTACAGATCGCTTCTGGAACCCAAAAATATCAAATTTTCGGGTGTTTTGAGGTTGAATTTGGGATATAAACGGGTGCAGAAGATACATACACATATTGACTTTGGGCACCTAAAATATCAATTTTCAGCATGTTTTGGGCCTGTATCTGTGTAGGCATGTACAGATCGCTTCTGGGACCAAAAAATATCGAATTTTCGGGTATTTGGAGCCTGAATTTGAGATATAAACGGGTATAGAAGATGCATGCACATATCGACTTTTGATCACCTAAAATATCGATTTTCTGTATGTTTTGGGCCTGTATTTTGTAAATACTCCAACACGGAGTAGGTATGTACTGATCGCTTCTGGGACCCCAAAATATCGAATTTTCGGGTGTTTTGGGTCTGAATTTGAGATATCGACTTTGGGCACCTATAATATCGATTTTTAGCATGTTTTGGGCCTGTATTTTGAAAATATTCTAGCACTGCGTAGGCATGTACAGATCGCTTCTGGGACCCCAAAATATCGAATTTTCGGGTGTTTTAGGGATAAATTTGAGATATCGACTTAAGGCACCTAAAATATCGATTTTTAGCATGTTTTGGGCATATATTTTGAAAATATTCTAGCACTCAGTAAGCATGTACAGATTGCTTCTGGGACCCAAAAATATCGAATTTTCGGGTGTTTTGACCCTGAATTTGAGATATAAACAGGTATTGAAGATACATGTACATATCGACTTTTGTGCACCTAAAATATCGATTTCGAGGATGTTTTGGGTCTGTATCTTGAAAACATTCTAACTTGGAGTAGGCAAGTACAGATCGCTTCTAGGACCCAAAAATACCGATTTTTCGGGTGTTTTGAGCTTGAATTTGAGATATAAACGTGTACAGAAGATGCATGCACATATCGACTTAGGACACTTAAAATATCGATTTTTAGCATGTTTTGAGCCTATTATTTGAAAATATTCTAGCACTGAGTAGAAATGTACAGATCGCTTCTGGGACCCCAAAATATCGAATTTTCGGGAGATTGGAGCCTGAATTTGAGATATAAACGGGTACAGAAGATGCATACACATATCGACTTTGGACACTTAAAATATCGATTCTTAGCATGTTTTGAGCCTTTATTTCGAAAATATTATAGCACAAAGTAGATATGTACAGATCACGTCAGGGACCCAAAAATATCGAATTTTCGGGTGTTTTAAGCCTGAATTTGAGATATAAACGGGTACAGAAGATGCATGCACATATCGACTTTGGACACTTAAAATATCGATTTTTAGCATGTTTTGAGCCGATATTTTGAAAACATTCTAGCACTGAGTAGACATGTACAGATCGCTTCTGGGACCGAAAAATATCGAATTTTTGGGTGTTTTGTGTTTAATTTGAGATATAAACGGGTGCCGAAAATGCATAAACATATTGACTTTGGGCAACTAAAATATCGATTTTCAGCATGTTTTGGGCCTGTATCTGAGTAGGCATGTACAGATCGCTTCTGGGACCCCAAAATATCGAATTTTCGGGAGATTGGAGCCTGAATTTGAGATATAAACGGGTACAGAAGATGCATACACATATCGACTTTGGACACTTAAAATATCGATTCTTAGCATGTTTTGAGCCTTTATTTCGAAAATATTATAGCACAAAGTAGATATGTACAGATCACGTCAGGGACCCAAAAATATCGAATTTTCGGGTGTTTTAAGCCTGAATTTGAGATATAAACGGGTACAGAAGATGCATGCACATATCGACTTTGGACACTTAAAATATCGATTTTTAGCATGTTTTGAGCCTATATTTTGAAAACATTCTAGCACTGAGTAGACATGTACAGATCGCTTCTGGGACCGAAAAATATCGAATTTTTGGGTGTTTTGTGTTTAATTTGAGATATAAACGGGTGCCGAAAATGCATACACATATTGACTTTGGGCAACTAAAATATCGATTTTCAGCATGTTTTGGGCCTGTATCTGAGTAGGCATGTACAGATCGCTTCTGTTACCCCAAAATATCGAATTTTCGGGTGATTGGAGCCTGAATTTGAGATATAAACGGGTACAGAAGATGCATGCACATATCGAATTTGGACACTTAAAATACCGATTTTTAGCATGTTTTAAGCCTATGTTTTGAAAATATTCTAGCACAAAGTAGATATGTACAGATCACTTCTGGGACCCCAAAATATCGAATTTTCGGGTGTTATAAGCCTGAATTTGAGATATAAACGGGTACAGAAGATGCATGCACATATCAACTTTGGACACTTAAAATATCGATTTTTAGCATGTTTTGAACCTATATTTTGAAAAATTTCTAGCACTGAGTAGGCATGTACAGATCGCTTCTGGGACCCAAAAATATCGAATTTTCGGGTGTTTTGAGGTTGAATTTGGGATATAAACGGGTGCAGAAGATGCATACACATATCGACTTTTGGGCACCAAAAAGATCGATTTTCTGTATGTTTTGGGCCTGTATTTTGAAAATACTCTAACACGGAGTAGGCATGTACAGATCGCTTCTGGGACCCCAAAATATCGAATTTTCGGGTGTTTTGGGGATAAATTTGAGATATCGACTTAAGGCACTTAAAATATCGATTTTTAGCATGTTCTGGGCATATATTTTGAAAATATTCTAGCACTGAGTAAGCATGTACATATCGCTTCTTGGACCCTAAAATATCGAATTTTTGGGTGTTTTGAGCCTGAATTTGAGATACAAACGGGTACTGAAGATGCATGCACATATCGACTTTTGGGCACCTAAAATATCGATTTTGAGGATGTTTTGGGTCTGTATCTTGAAAACATTCTAACTTGGAGTAGGCAAGTACAGATCGCTTCTAGGACCCAAAAATACCGATTTTTCGGGTGTTTTGAGCCCGAATTTGAGATATAAACGGGTACAGAAGATGAATGCACATATCGACTTTGGACACTTAAAATATCGATTTTTAGCATGTTTTGAGCCTATTATTGTAAAACATTCTAGCACTGTGTAGGCATGTACAGATCGCTTCTGGGACCGAAAAATATCGAATTTTCGGGTGTTTTATGGTTGAATTTGAGATATAAACGGGTGCAGAAGATGTATACACATATTGACTATGGGCAAATAAAATATCGATTTTCAGCATGTTTTGGGCCTGTATCTGAGAAGGCATGTACAGATCGCTTCTGGGACCCCAAAATATCGAATTTTCGGGTGTTTGGAGCCTGAATTTGAGATATTAACGGGTACAGAAGATGCATGCACATATCGACTTTTGACACTTAAAATATCGATTTTTACCATGTTTTGAGCCTATATTTTGAAAATATTTTATCACAAAGTAGATATGTACAAATCGCTTCTGGGACCCCAAAATATCGAATTTTCGGGTGTTTTGGGCCTGAATTTGAGATATCGACTTTGGGCACATATATTATCGATTTTTAGCATGTTTTGGGCTTGTATTTTGAAAATATTCTAGCACTGCGTAGGCATGTACAGATCGCATCTGGGACCCAAAAATATCGAATTTTCGGGTGTTTTGAGCCTGAATTTGAGATATAAACGGGTACAGAAGATGCATGCACATATCGACTTTTGGGCACATAAAATATCGATTTTGAGCATGTTTTGGGTCTGTATCTTGAAAACATTCTAACTAGGAGTAGGCATGTACAGAGCGCTTCTAGGACCCAAAAATATAGAATTTTCGGGTTTTTTGAGCCTGAATTTGAGATAGAAACCGGTACTGAAGATACATTCACATATCGACTTTGGTCACCTGAAGTATCGATTTTCAGGATGTTTTGGCCCTATATTTTGAATGTATTCTAGCATTGTGTAAGCATGTTCAGATTGCTTCTGAGACCCAAAAATATCGAATTTTCGGGTGTTTTGAGCCTGAATTTGAGATATAAACGGGTACAGAAGATGAATGCACATATGGATTTTGGGCACATAAAATATCGGTTTTCAGCTTGTTTTGGGTCTGTATTTTGAAAATTTTTTAATATTGAGTAGGCATTTACAGATCCCTTCTGGGAACAAAAAGTATCGAATTTTAAGGTCTTTTAAGCCTGAATTTGGGATACAAGCTAGTGCTGATGATTCATGCACATATCGATTTTGGGCACCAAAAATTGCGATTTTCAGCTTATTTTGGGCCTGTATTTTGAAAATATTCTAACACTGAGTAGGCATGTACAGATCGCTTCTGGGACCCAAAAAAATCAAATTTTCAGGTGTTTTTAGCCTGAATTTGGGATATAAACGGGAACAGAAGATGCATGCAGATATCGACTTTGATCACCTATAATATCGATTTTAAGCATGTTTTGGGCCTGTAATCTGAAAATATTCTAGCACTGACTATGCATGTGGAGATTGCTTCTGGGATCCAAAAATATCAAATTTTCAGGTGTTTTGAGGCTGAATTTGGGATATAAACGGGTACAGAAGATGCATGAACATTTTGACTTTGGGCACTTAAAATATCGATTTATAGTATGTTTTGGCCCTATATTTTGAATTTAATCTAGCACTGGGTAAGCATGTACAGAGCGCTTCTAAGTGCCAAAAATACCGAATTTTCTGGTGTTTTGAGAATGAATTTGGGATATAAACGGGTACAGAAGATGCATGCACATATCGACTTTGGACACTTAAAATATCGATTTTTAGTATGTTTTGAGCCTATATTTTGAAAACATTCTAGCACTGAGTAGGCATGTACAGATCGCTTCTGGGACAAAAAAATATCGAATTTTCGGGTGTTTTAAGGTTGAATTTGGGATATAAACGGGTGCAGAAGATGCATACACATATTGACTTTGGGCACCTAAAATATCGATTTTCAGCATGTTTTGGGCCTGTATCTGAGTAGGCATGTACAGATCGCTTCTGGGACCAAAAAATATCGAATTTTCGGGTGTTTGGAGCCTGAATTTAAGATATAAACGGGTATAGAAGATGCATGCACATATCGACTTTTGGGCACCAAAAATATCGATTTTCTGTATGTTTTTGGCCTGTATTTTGAAAATACTCTAACAAGGAGTAGGCATGTACAGATCGCTTCTGTGACCCCAAAATATCGAATTTTCAGGTGTTTTGGGGATAAATTTGAGATATCGACTTTGGGCACCTAAAATATCGATTTTCAGCAGGTTTTGGGCCTGTATTTTGAAAATACTCTAAAACGGAGAAGACAAGTACAGATCGCTTCTGGGACCCCAAAATATCAAATTTTCGGGTGTTTGGAGCCTGAATTTGGAATATAAACGGGTAGAGAAGATGCATCCACATATCGACTTTTGGGCACCTAAAAGATCGATTTTCAGTATGTTTTGGGCCTGTATATTGAAAATACTCTAACACGGAGTAAGCATGTACAGATCGCTTCTGGGACCCAAAAATACCGAATTTTCGGGTGTTTTGAGCCTGAATTTGAGATATAAACGGGTACAGAAGATGCATGCACATATCGACTTTGGACACTTAAAATATCGAGTTTTAGTATGTTTTGAACCTATATTTTGAAAAAATTCTAGCACTGAGTAGGCATGTACAGATCGCTTCTGGGACCCAAAAATATCGAATTTTCGGGTGTTTTGAGGTTGAATTTGGGATATAAACGGGTGCAGAAGATGCATACACATATCGACTTTTGGGCACCTAAAAGATCGATTTTCTGTATGTTTTGGGCCTGTATTTTGAAAATACTCTAACACGGAGTAGGCATGTACAGATCGCTTCTGGGACCCCCAAATATCGAATTTTCGGGTGTTTTGGGGATAAATTTGAGATATCGACTTAAGGCACTTAAAATATCGATTTTTAGCATGTTCTGGGCATATATTTTGAAAATATTCTAGCACTGAGTAAGCATGTACATATCGCTTCTTGGACCCTAAAATATCGAATTTTTGGGTGTTTTGAGCCTGAATTTGAGATACAAACGGGTACTGAAGATGCATGCACATATCGACTTTTGGGCACCTAAAATATCGATTTTGAGGATGTTTTGGGTCTGTATCTTGAAAACATTCTAACTTGGAGTAGGCAAGTACAGATCGCTTCTAGGACCCAAAAATACCGATTTTTCGGGTGTTTTGAGCCCGAATTTGAGATATAAACGGGTACAGAAGATGCATGCACATATCGACTTTGGACACTTAAAATATCGATTTTTAGCATGTTTTGAGCCTATATTTTGAAAACATTCTAGCACTGAGTAGACATGTACAGATCGCTTCTGGGACCGAAAAATATCGAATTTTTGGGTGTTTTGTGTTTAATTTGAGATATAAACGGGTGCCGAAAATGCATACACATATTGACTTTGGGCAACTAAAATATCGATTTTCAGCATGTTTTGGGCCTGTATCCGAGAAGGCATGTACAGATCGCTTCTGGGACCCCAAAATATCGAATTTTCGGGTGTTTGGAGCCTGAATTTGTGATATAAACGGGTACAGATGATGCATGCACATATCAACTTTTGACACTTAAAATATCGATTTTTAGCATGTTTTGAGCCTATATTTTGAAAATATTTTAGCACAAAGTAGATATGTACAGATCACTTCTGGGACCCCAAAATATCGAATTTTCGGGTGTTTTAAGCCTGAATTTGAGATATAAACGGATGCAGAAGATGCATACACATATCGACTTTTGGGCACATAAAAGATCGATTTTCAGTATGTTTTGGGCCTGTATATTAAAAATACTCTAACACGGAGTAGGCATGTACAAATCGCTTCTGGGACCCCAAAATATCGAATTTTCGGGTGTTTTGGGCCTGAATTTGAGATATCGACTTTGGGCACCTATAATAACGATTTTTAGCATGTTTTGGGCCTGTATTTTGAAAATATTCTAGCACTGCGTAGGCATGTACAGATCGCTTCTGGGACCCAAAATTATCGAATTTTCGGGTGTTTTGAGCCTGAATTTGAGATATAAACGGGTACAGAAGATGCATGCACATATCGACTTTTGGGCACCTAAAATATCGATTTTGAGCATGTTTTGGGTCTGTATCTTGAAAATATTCTAGCACTGAGTAGGCATGTACAGATCGCTTCTGGAACCCAAAAATATCAAATTTTCGGGTGTTTTGAGGTTGAATTTGGGATATAAACGGGTGCAGAAGATACATACGCATATTGACTTTGGGCACCTAAAATATCAATTTTCAGCATGTTTTGGGCCTGTATCTGTGTAGGCATGTACAGATCGCTTCTGGGACCAAAAAATATCGAATTTTCGGGTATTTGGAGCCTGAATTTGAGATATAAACGGGTATAGAAGATGCATGCACATATCGACTTTTGATCACCTAAAATATCGATTTTCTGTATGTTTTGGGCCTGTATTTTGAAAATACTCCAACACGGAGTAGGTATGTACTGATCGCTTCTGGGACCCCAAAATATCGAATTTTCGGGTGTTTTGGGTCTGAATTTGAGATATCGACTTTGGGCACCTATAATATCGATTTTTAGCATGTTTTGGGCCTGTATTTTGAAAATATTCTAGCACTGCGTAGGCATGTACAGATCGCTTCTGGGACCCCAAAATATCGAATTTTTGGGTGTTTTAGGGATAAATTTGAGATATCGACTTAAGGCACCTAAAATATCGATTTTTAGCATGTTTTGGGCATATATTTTGAAAATATTCTAGCACTGAGTAAGCATGTACAGATCGCTTCTGGGACCCAAAAATATCGAATTTTCGGGTGTTTTGACCCTGAATTTGAGATATAAACAGGTATTGAAGATGCATGTACATATCGACTTTTGAGCACCTAAAATATCGATTTCGAGGATGTTTTGGGTCTGTATCTTGAAAACATTCTAACTTGGAGTAGGCAAGTACAGATCGCTTCTAGGACCCAAAAATACCGATTTTTCTGGTGTTTTGAGCTTGAATTTGAGATATAAACGGGTACTGAAGATGCATACACATATCGACTTTGGACACTTAAAATATCGATTCTTAGCATGTTTTGAGCCTTTATTTCGAAAATATTATAGCACAAAGTAGATATGTACAGATCACGTCAGGGACCCAAAAATATCGAATTTTCGGGTGTTTTAAGCCTGAATTTGAGATATAAACGGGTACAGAAGATGCATGCACATATCGACTTTGGACACTTAAAATATCGATTTTTAGCATGTTTTGAGCCTATATTATGAAAACATTCTAGCACTGAGTAGACATGTACAGATCGCTTCTGGGACCGAAAAATATCGAATTTTTGGGTGTTTTGTGTTTAATTTGAGATATAAACGGGTGCCGAAAATGCATACACATATTGACTTTGGGCAACTAAAATATCAATTTTCAGCATGTTTTGGGCCTGTATCTGAGTAGGCATGTACAGATCGCTTCTGGGACCCCAAAATATCGAATTTTCGGGTGATTGGAGCCTGAATTTGAGATATAAACGGGTACAGAAGATGCATGCACATATCGACTTTGGACACTTAAAATACCGATTTTTAGCATGTTTTAAGCCTATGTTTTGAAAATATTCTAGCACAAAGTAGATATGTACAGATCACTTCTGGGACCCCAAAATATCGAATTTTCGGGTGTTATAAGCCTGAATTTGAGATATAAACGGGTACAGAAGATGCATGCACATATCAACTTTGGACACTTAAAATATCGATTTTTAGCATGTTTTGAACCTATATTTTGAAAAAATTCTAGCACTGAGTAGGCATGTACAGATCGCTTCTGGGACCCAAAAATATCGAATTTTCGGGTGTTTTGAGGTTGAATTTGGGATATAAACGGGTGCAGAAGATGCATACACATATCGACTTTTGGGCACCTAAAAGATCGATTTTCTGTATGTTTTGGGCCTTTATTTTGAAAATACTCTAACACGGAGTAGGCATGTACAGATCGCTTCTGGGACCCCAAAATATCGAATTTTCGGGTGTTTTGGGGATAAATTTGAGATATCGACTTAAGGCACTTAAAATATCGATTTTTAGCATGTTCTGGGCATATATTTTGAAAATATTCTAGCACTGAGTAAGCATGTACATATCGCTTCTTGGACCCTAAAATATCGAATTTTTGGGTGTTTTGAGCCTGAATTTGAGATACAAACGGGTACTGAAGATGCATGCACATATCGACTTTTGGGCACCTAAAATATCGATTTTGAGGATGTTTTGGGTCTGTATCTTGAAAACATTCTAACTTGGAGTAGGCAAGTACAGATCGCTTCTAGGACCCAAAAATACCGATTTTTCGGGTGTTTTGAGCCCGAATTTGAGATATAAACGGGTACAGAAGATGAATGCACATATCGACTTTGGACACTTAAAATATCGATTTTTAGCATGTTTTGAGCCTATTATTTGAAAACATTCTAGCACTGTGTAGGCATGTACAGATCGCTTCTGGGACCGAAAAATATCGAATTTTCGGGTGTTTTATGGTTGAATTTGAGATATAAACGGGTGCAGAAGATGTGTATACACATATTGACTTTGGGCAAATAAAATATCGATTTTCAGCATGTTTTGGGCCTGTATCTGAGAAGGCATGTACAGATCGCTTCTGGGACCCCAAAATATCGAATTTTCGGGTGTTTGGAGCCTGAATTTGAGATATAAACGGGTACAGAAGATGCATGCACATATCGACTTTTGACACTTAAAATATCGATTTTTACCATGTTTTGAGCCTATATTTTGAAAATATTTTATCACAAAGTAGATATGTACAAATCGCTTCTGGGACCCCAAAATATCGAATTTTCGGGTGTTTTGGGCCTGAATTTGAGATATCGACTTTGGGCACGTATATTATCGATTTTTAGCATGTTTTGGGCTTGTATTTTGAAAATATTCTAGCACTGCGTAGGCATGTACAGATCGCATCTGGGACCCAAAAATATCGAATTTTCGGGTGTTTTGAGCCTGAATTTGAGATATAAACGGGTACAGAAGATGCATGCACATATCGACTTTTGGGCACATAAAATATCGATTTTGAGCATGTTTTGGGTCTGTATCTTGAAAACATTCTAACTAGGAGTAGGCATGTACAGATCGCTTCTAGGACCCAAAAATATAGAATTTTCGGGTTTTTTGAGCCTGAATTTGAGATAGAAACCGGTACTGAAGATACATTCACATATCGACTTTGGTCACCTGAAGTATCGATTTTCAGGATGTTTTGGCCCTATATTTTGAATGTATTCTAGCATTGTGTAAGCATGTTCAGATTGCTTCTGAGACCCAAAAATATCGAATTTTCGGGTGTTTTGAGCCTGAATTTGAGATATAAACGGGTACAGAAGATGAATGCACATATGGATTTTGGGCACATAAAATATCGGTTTTCAGCTTGTTTTGGGTCTGTATTTTGAAAATATTTTAATATTGAGTAGGCATTTACAGATCCCTTCTGGGAACAAAAAGTATCGAATTTTAAGGTGTTTTAAGCCTGAATTTGGGATACAAGCTAGTGCTGATGATTCATGCACATATCGATTTTGGGCACCAAAAATTGCGATTTTTAGCTTATTTTGGGCCTGTATTTTGAAAATATTCTAAAACTGAGTAGGCATGTACAGATCGCTTCTGGGACCCAAAAAAATCAAATTTTCAGGTGTTTTTAGCCTGAATTTGGGATATAAACGGGAACAGAAGATGCATGCAGATATCGACTTTGATCACCTATAATATCGATTTTAAGCATGTTTTGGGCCTGTAATTTGAAAATATTCTAGCACTGACTATGCATGTGGAGATTGCTTCTGGGATCCAAAAATATCAAATTTTCAGGCGTTTTGAGGCTGAATTTGGGATATAAACGGGTACAGAAGATGCATGAACATTTTGACTTTGGGCACTTAAAATATCGATTTATTGTATGTTTTGGCCCTATATTTTGAATTTAATCTAGCACTGGGTAAGCATGTACAGAGCGCTTCTAAGAGCCAAAAATACCGAATTTTCTGGTGTTTTGAGAATGAATTTGGGATATAAACGGGTACAGAAGATGCATGCACATATCGACTTTGGACACTTAAAATATCGATTTTTAGTATGTTTTGAGCCTATATTTTGAAAACATTCTAGCACTGAGTAGGCATGTACAGATCGCTTCTGGGACAAAAAAATATCGAATTTTCGGGTGTTTTAAGGTTGAATTTGGGATATAAACGGGTGCAGAAGATGCATACACATATTGACTTTGGGCACCTAAAATATCGATTTTCAGCATGTTTTGGGCCTGTATCTGAGTAGGCATGTACAGATCGCTTCTGGGACCAAAAAATATCGAATTTTCGGGTGTTTGGAGCCTGAATTTAAGATATAAACGGGTATAGAAGATGCATGCACATATCGACTTTTGGGCACCAAAAATATCGATTTTCTGTATGTTTTTGGCCTGTATTTTGAAAATACTCTAACAAGGAGTAGGCATGTACAGATCGCTTCTGTGACCCCAAAATATCGAATTTTCAGGTGTTTTGGGGATAAATTTGAGATATCGACTTTGGGCACCTAAAATATCGATTTTCAGCATGTTTTGGGCCTGTATTTTGAAAATACTCTAAAACGGAGGAGACAAGTACAGATCGCTTCTGGGACCCCAAAATATCAAATTTTCGGGTGTTTGGAGCCTGAATTTGGAATATAAACGGGTAGAGAAGATGCATCCACATATCGACTTTTGGGCACCTAAAAGATCGATTTTCAGTATGTTTTGGGCCTGTATATTGAAAATACTCTAACACGGAGTAAGCATGTACAGATCGCTTCTGGGACCCAAAAATACCGAATTTTCGGGTTTTTTGAGCCTGAATTTGAGATATAAACGGGTACAGAAGATGCATGCACATATCGACTTTGGACACTTAAAATATCGAGTTTTAGTATGTTTTGTAGCCTATATTTTGAAAACATTCTAGCACTGAGTAGGCATGTACAGATCGCTTCTGGAACCCAAAAATATCGAATTTTCGGGTGTTTTGAGGTTGAATTTGGGATATAAACGGGTGCAGAAGATACATACACATATTGACTTTGGGCACCTAAAATATCAATTGTCAGCATGTTTTGGGCCTGTATCTGAGTAGGCATGTACAGATCGCTTCTGGGACCAAAAAATATCGAATTTTCGGGTATTTGGAACCTGAATTTGAGATATAAACGGGTATAGAAGATGCATGCACATATCGACTTTTGGGCACCTAAAATATCGATTTTCTGTATGTTTTGGGCCTGTATTTTGAAAATACTCTAACACGGAGTAGGCATGTACAGATCGCTTCTGGGACACCAAAATATCGATTTTTCGGGTGTTTTGGGGATAAATTTGAGATATCGACTTTGGGCACCTAAAATATCGATTTTTAGCATGTTTTGGGCATATATTTTGAAAATATTCTAACACTGAGTAAGCATGTACAGATCGCTTCTGGGACCCCAAAATATCGAATTTTCGGGTGTTTTGAGCCTGAATTTGAGATATAAACGGGTACAGAAAATGCATGCACATATTGACTTTGGACACCTAAAATATCGATTTTCAGCATGTTTTGGGCCTGTATTTTGAAAATACTCTAACACGGAGTAGGCATGTACAGATCGCTTCTGGGACCCAAAAATATCGAATTTTCGGGTGTTTTGACCCTGAATTTGAGATATAAACAGGTACTGAAGATGCATGCACATATTGACTTTGGACACTTAAAATATCGATTTTTAGCATGTTTTGAGCCTATATTTTGAAAATATTCTAGCACAAAGTAGATATGTACAGATCACTTCAGGGACCCCAAAATATCGAATTTTCGGGTGTTTTAAGCCTGAATTTGAGATATAAACGGGTACAGAAGATGCATGCACACAACGACTTTGGACCCTTAAAATATCGATTTTTAGCATGTTTTGAGCCTATATTTTGAAAATATTCTAGCACTGAGTAGGCATGTACAGATCGCTTCTGGGACCGAAAAATATCGAATTTTCGGGTGTTTTGTGGTTGAATTTGAGATCTAAACGGGTGCAGAAGATGCATACACATATTGACTTTGGGCACCTAAAATATCGATTTTAAGCATGTTTTGGGCCTGTATCCGAGTAGGCATGGACAGATCGCTTCTGGGACCCCAAAATATCGAATTTTCGGGTGTTTGGAGCCTGAATTTGAGATATAAACGGGTATAGAAGATTCATGTACATATCGTCTTTTGGGCACTTAAAATATCGATTTTATGTATGTTTTGGGCCTGTATTTTTAAAATACTCTAACACGGAGTAGGCATGTACAGATCGCTTCTGGGACCCCAAAATATCGAATTTTCGGTGTTTTGGGGAAAAATTTGAGATATCGATTTTCGGCACCTAAAATATCGATTTTTAGCATGTTTTGGGCATATATTTTGAAAATATTCTAGCACTGAGTAAGCATGTACAGATCGCTTCTGGGACCCAAAAATATCGAATTTTCGGGTGTTTTGAGCTTGAATTTGAGATATAAACAGGTACTGAAGATGCATGCACATATCGACTTTTGGGCACCTAAAATATCGTTTTTGAGCATATCTTGAGTCTGTATCATGAAAACATTCTAACTAGGAGTAGGCAAGTACAGATCGTTTCTAGGACCCAAAAATACCGATTTTTCGGGTGTTTTAAGCCTGAATTTGAGATATAAACGGGTATAGAAGATGCATGCACATAACGACTTTGGACCCTTAAAATATCGATTTTTAGCATGTTTTGAGCCTATATTTTGAAAACATTCTAGCACTGAGTAGGCATGTACAGATCGCTTCTGGGACCGAAAAATATCGAATTTTCGGGTGTTTTGTGGTTGAATTTGAGATATAAACGGGTGCAGAAGATGCATACACATATTGACTTTGAGCACCTAAAATATCGATTTTCAGCATGTTTTGGGCCTGTATCTGAGTAGGCATGTACAGATCGCTTCTGGGACCCCAAAATATCGAATTTTCGGGTGTTTGGAGCCTGAATTTGAGCAATAAACGGGTACAGAAGATGCATCCACATATCGACTTTGGACACTTAAAATATCGATTTTTAGCATGTTTTTGAGCCTATATTTTGAAAATATTCTAGCACAAAGTAGATATGTACAGATCACTTCTGGGACCCCAAAATATCGAATTTTAGGGTGTTTTAAGCCTGAATTTAAAAAAAAAAACAGGTACAGAAGATGCATGCACATATCGACTTTGGACACTTAAAATATCGATTTTTAGCATGTTTTGAGCATGTGTATTGAAAACATTCTAGCACTGAGTAGGCAAGTACAGAACGCTTCTGGGACCCAAAAATATCTAATTTTCGGGTGTTTTGAGGTTGAATTTGGGATATAAACGGGTGCAGAAGATACATACACATATAGACTTTTGGGCACCTAAAAAATCGATTTTCGGTATATTTTGGGCCTGTATATTAAAAATACTCTAACACGAAGTAGGCATGTACAGATCGTTTCTGGGACCCCCAAATATCGAATTTTCGGGTGTTTTGGGCCTGAATTTGAGATATCGACTTTGGGCACCTAAAATATCGATTTTTAGCATGTTTTGGGCCTGTATTTTGAAAATATTCTAGCACTGCGTAGGCATGTACAGATCGCTTTGGGACCCCTAAATATCGAATTTTTGGGTGTTTTGAGCCTGAATTTGAGATATAAACGGGTACAGAAGATGCATGCACATATCGACTTTTGGGCACCTAAAATATCGATTTTGAGCATGTTTTGGGTCTGCATTTTGAAAACATTCTAATTAGAAGTAGGCATGTACAGATCGCTTCTAGGACCCAAAAATATAGAATTTTCGGGTGTTTTAAGCCTGAATTTGAGATAGAAACCGGCACAGAAGATACATGCACATATCGACTTTGGTCACTTTAAGTATCGATTTTTAGGATGTTTTGGCCCTATATTTTGAATGTATTCTAGCATTGTGTAAGCATGTTCAGATTGATTCTGAGACCCAAAAATATCGAATTTTCGGGTGTTTTGAGGTTGAATTTGGGATATAAACGGGTGCAGAAGATGCATACACATATTGACTTTGGGCACCTAAAATATCGATTTTCAGCATGTTTTGGGCCTGTATCTGAGTAGGCATGTACAGATCGCTTCTGGGACCAAAAAATATCGAAATTTCGGGTGTTTGGAGCCTGAATTTGAGATATAAACGGGTATAGAAGATGCATGCACATATCGACTTTTGGGCATCTAAAATATCGAGTTTCTGTATGTTTTGGGCCTGTATTTTGAAAATACTCTAACACGGAGTAGGCATGTACAGATCGCTTCTGGGAACCCAAAATATCGAATTTTCGGGTGTTTTGGGGATAAATTTGAGATATCGACTTTGGGCACCTAAAATACCGAATTTTATCATGTTTTCGGCCTATATTTTGAAAATATTCTAGCACTGAGTAAGCATGTACAGATCGCTTCTGGGACCCCAAAATATCGAATTTGCGGGTGTTTTGAGCCTGAATTTGAGATATAAACGGGTACAGAAAATGCAGCAACATATTGACTTTTGGCACCTAAAATATCGATTTTCAGCATGTTTTGGGCCTGTATTTTGAAAATACTCTAACACGGAGTAGGCATGTACAGTCGCTTCTGGAACCCAAAAATATCGAATTTTCGGGTGTTTTGAGCCTGAATTTGGGATATAAACGGGTGCAGAAGATGCATGCACATATCGACTTTGGACACTTAAAAAATCGATTTTTAGCATGTTTTGTGCTTGTTTCTGAGTAGGCATGTACAGATCGCTTCTGGGACCAAAAAATATCGAATTTTCGGGTGTTTTGGGCTTGAATTTAAGATATCGACTTTGGGCACCTAAAATATCGATTTTTAGCATGTTTTGGGCCTATATTTTGAAAATATTCTAGCACGGAGTAGGCATGTACAAATCGCTTCTGGGACCCCAAAATATCGAATTTTCGTGTGTTTTAGGGATAAATTTGAGATATCGACTTTGGGCACCCACAATATCGATTTTTAGCATGTTTTGGGCCTATATTTTGAAAATATTCTAGCACTGAGTAAGCATGTACAGATCGCTTCTGGGACCCCAAAATATCGAATTTTCGGGTGTTTTGAGCCTGAATTTGAGATATAAACGGGTACAGAAAATGCATGCACATATTGACTTTGGGCACCTAAAATATCGATTTTCAGCATGTTTTGGGCCTGTATTTTGAAAATATTCTAACACGGGGTAGGCATGTACAAATCGCTTCAGGAACCCAAAAATATCGAATTTTCGGCTGTATTGAGCCTGAATTTGAGATATAAACAGACACTGAAGATGCATGCACATATTGACTTTTGGGCACCTAATATATCGATTTTGAGCATGTTTTGGGTCAGTATCTTGAAAACATTCTAACTAGGAGTAGGCAAGAACAGATCGCTTCTGGGACCCAAAAATACCGATTTTTCGGATGTTTTGAGCCTGAATTTGAGATATAAACGGGTACAGAAGATGCATGCACCTATCGACTTTGGACACTTAAAATATCGATTTCTATCATGTTTTGAGCCTATATTTCGAAAACATTCTAGCACTGAGTAGGCATGTACAGATCGCTTCTGGGACCGAAAAATATCGAATTTTCGGGTGTTTTGTGGTTGAATTTGAGATATAAACGGGTGCAGAAGATGCATACACATATTGACTTTGGGCACCTAAAATATCGATTATCAGCATGTTTTGGGCCTGTATCTGTGTAGGCATGTACAGATCGCTTCTGGGACCCCAATTATCGAATTTTCGGGTGTTTCGAGCCTGACTTTGACATATAAACGGGTACAGAAGATGCATGCACATATCGACTTTGGACACTTAAAATATCGCTTTTTAGCATGTTTTGAGCCTATATTATGAAAATATTCTAGCACAAAGTAAATATGTACAGACAACTTCTGGGACCCCAAAATATCGAATTTTCAGGTGTTTTAAACCTGAATTTGAGATATAAACGGGTACAGAAGATGCATGCACATATCGACTTTGGAAACTTGAAATATCGATTTTTAGCATGTTTTGAGCCTCTATTTTGAAAACATTCTAGCACTGAGTAGGCATGTACAGATCGCTTCTGGGACCCTAAAATATCGAATTTTCGGGTGTTTTGAGGTTGAATTTGGGATATAAACGGGTGCAGAAGATGCATACACATATCGACTTTTGGGCACCTAAAAGATCGATTTTCAGTATGTTTTGGGTCTGTATCTTGAAAACATTCTAACTAGGAGTAGGCATGTACAGATCGCTTCTAGGACCCAAAAATATAGAATTTTCGGGTGTTTTGAGCCTGAATTTGAGATAGAAACCGGTACTGAAGATACATGCACATATCGACCTTGGACACTTAAAATATCAATTTTTAGCATGTTTTGTGCCTATTTCTGAGTAGGCATGTACAGATCGCTTCTGGGACCAAAAAATATCGAATTTTCGGGTGTTTGGAGCCTGAATGTGTGATATAAACGGGTATAGAAGATGCATGCACATATCGACTTTTGGGCATCTAAAATATCGAGTTTCTGTATGTTTTAGGCCTGTATTTTGAAAATACTCTAACACGGAGTAGGCATGTACAGATCGCTTCTGGGAACCCAAAATATCGAATTTTCGGGTGTTTTGGGGATAAATTTGAGATATCGACTTTGGGCACCTAAAATATCGATTTTTAGCATGTTTTGGGCCTATATTTTGAAAATATTCTAGCACTGAGTAAGCATGTACAGATCGCTTCTGGGACCCCAAAATATCGAATTTTTGGGTGTTTTGAGCCTGAATTTGAGATATAAACGGGTACAGAAAATGCATGCACATATTGACTTTGGGCACCTAAAATATCGATTTTCAGCATGTTTTGGGCCTGTATTTTGAAAATACTCTAACACGGAGTAGGCATGTACAGATCGCTTCTGGAACCCAAAAATATCGAATTTTCGGGTGTTTTGAGCCTGAATTTGGGATATAAACGGGTGCAGAAGATGAATGCACATATCGACTTTGGACACTTAAAATATCGATTTTTAGCATGTTTTGTGCTTGTTTCTGAGTAGGCATGTACAGATCGCTTCTGGGACCAAAAAATATCGAATTTTCGGGTATTTTGGGCTTGAATTTAAGATATCGACTTTGGGCACCTAAAATATCGATTTTTAGCATGTTTTGGGCCTATATTTTGAAAATATTCTAGCACTGAGTAGGCATGTACAGATCGCTTCTGGGACCCCAAAATATCGAATTTACGGGTGTTTGGAGCCTGAATTTGAGATATAAACGGGTACAGAAAATGCATCCACATATCGACTTTTGGACACCTAAAATATCGATTTTTAGTATGTTTTGGGCCTGTATATTGAAAATACTCTAACACGGAGTAAGCATGTACAGATCGCTTCTGGGACCCCAAAATATCAAATTTTCGGGTGTTTTGGGCCTGAATTTGAGATATCGACTTTGGGCACCTAAAATATCGATTTCTAGCATGTTTTGGGCCTGAATTTTGAAAATTTTCTAGCACTGAGTAGGCATGTCCAGATCGCTTCTAGGACCCCAAAATATCGAATTTTCAGGCGTTTTGAGCCTAAATTTGAGATACAAACGGGTACAGAAGATGCATTCACATATCGACTTTTGGGCACCTAAAATATCGATTTTGAGCATGTTTTGGGTCTGTATCTTGAAAACATTCTAACTAGGAGTAGGCATGTACAGATCACTTCTGGGACCCAAAAATACCGAATTTTCGGGTGTTTTGAGCCTGAATTTGAGATATAAACGGGTACAGAAGAGGCATGCACATATCGACTTTGGACACTTAAAATATCGATTTTTAGTATGTTTTGAGCCTATATTTTAAAAACATTCTAGCACTGAGTAGGCATGTACAGATCGCTTCTGTGACCCAAAAATATCGAATTTTCGGGTGTTTTGAGGTTGAATTTGGGATATAAACGAGTGCAGAAGATGCATACACATATTAACTTTGGGCACCTAAAATATCGATTTTCAGCATGTTTTGGGCCTGTATCTGAGTAGGCATGTACAGATCGCTTCTGGGACCAAAACATATGGAATTTTTGCGTGTTTGGAGCCTGAATTTGTAAAATAAACGGGTATAGAAGATCCATGCACGTATCGACTTTTGGGCACCTAAAATATCGATTTTCTATATGTTTTGGGCCTGTATTTTGAAAATACTCTAACACGGAGTAGGCATGTACAAATCGCTTCTGGGACACCAAAATATCGATTTTTCGGGTGTTTTGGGGATAAATTTGAGATATCGACTTTGGGCACCCAAAATATCGATTTTAAGCATGTTTTGGGCCTATATTTTGAAAATATTCTAGCACTGAGTAAGCATGTACAGATCGCTTCTGGGGCCCCAAAATATCGAATTTTCGGGTGTTTTGAGCCTGAATTTGAGATATAAACGGGTACAGAAAATGCATGCACATATTGACTTTGGGCACCTAAAATATCGATTTTCAGCATGGTTTGGGCCTGTATCTGAGTAGGCATGTACAGATCGCTTCTGGGACCCCAAATATCGAATTTTCGGGTGTTTCGAGCCTGACTTTGAGATATAAACAGGTACAGAAGATGCATGCACATATCGACTTTGGAAACTTAAAATATCGATTTTTATCATGTTTTGAGCCTATATTTTGAAAATATTCTAGCACGAAGTAGATATGTACAGATCACTTGTGGGACCCCAAAATATCGAATTTCCGGGTTTTTTAAGCCTGAATTTGAGATATAAACGGGTACAGAAGATGCATGCACATATCGACTTTGGACATTTAAAATATCGATTTTTAGCATGTTTTGAGCCTATATTTTGAAAACATTCTAGCACTGAGTAGGCATGTACAGATCGCTTCTGGGACCCTAAAATATCGAATTTTCGGTTTCTTTTGAGGTTGAATTTGGGATATAAACGGGTGCAGAAGATGCATACACATATCGACTTTTGGTCACCTAAAAGATCGATTTTCAGTATGTTTTGGGCCTGTATATTAAAAATACTCTAACACGGAGTAGGCATGTACAAATCGCTTCTGGGACCCCAAAATATCGAATTTTCGGGTGTTTTGGGGATAAATTTGAGATATCGACTTTGGGCACCTAAAATATCGATTTTAGCATGTTTTGGGCATATATTTTGAAAATATTCTAGCACTGAGTAAGCATGTACAGATCGCTTCTGGGACCCAAAAATATCGAATTTTCGGGAGTTTTGTGCCTGAATTTGAGATATAAACGGGTACAGAAAATGCATGCACATATTGACTTTGGGCACCTAAAATATCGATTTTATCATGTTTTGGGCCTGCATTTTGAAAATATTCTAACACGGAGTAGGCATGTACAGATCGCTTCAGGGACCCAAAAATATCGAATTTTCGGGTGTTTTGAGCCTGAATTTAAGATATAAACAGGTACTGAAGATGCATGCACATTTCGACTTTTGGGCACCTAAAATATCGATTTTCAGTATGTTTTGGGCCTGTATATTAAAAATACTCTAACACGGAGTAGGCATGTACAGATCGCTTCTGGGACCCCAAAATATCGAATTTTCGGGTGTTTTGGGCATGAATTTGAGATATCGACTTTGGGCACCTAAAATATCGATTTTTAGCATGTTTTGGGCCTGTATTTTGAAAGTATTCTAGCACTGCGTAGGCATGTACAGATCGCTTCTGGGACCCCAAAATATCGAATTTTCGGGTGTTTTGAGCCTGAATTTGAGATATAAACGGGTACAGAAGATGCATGCACATATCGACTTTTGGGCACCTAAAATATCGATTTTGAGCATGTTTTGGGTCTGTATCTTGAAAACATTCTAACTAGGAGTAGGCATGTACAGATCACTTCTGGGACCCAAAAATACCGAATTTTCGGGTGTTTTGAGCCTGAATTTGAGATATAAACGGGTACAGAAGAGGCATTCACATATCGACTTTGGACACTTAAAATATCGATTTTTAGTATGTTTTGAGCCTATATTTTAAAAACATTCTAGCACTGAGTAGGCATGTACAGATCGCTTCTGTGACCCAAAAATATCGAATTTTCGGGTGTTTTGAGGTTGAATTTAGGATATAAACGGGTGCAGAAGATGCATACACATATTAACTTTGGGCACCTAAAATATCAATTTTCAGCATGTTTTGGGCCTGTATCTGAGTAGGCATGTACAGATCGCTTCTGGGACCAAAACATATGGAATTTTTGCGTGTTTGGAGCCTGAATTTGTAAAATAAACGGGTATAGAAGATCCATGCACGTATCGACTTTTGGGCACCTAAAATATCGATTTTCTATATGTTTTGGGCCTGTATTTTGAAAATACTCTAACACGGAGTAGGCATGTACAAATCGCTTCTGGGACACCAAAATATCGATTTTTCGGGTGTTTTGGGGATAAATTTGAGATATCGACTTTGGGCACCCAAAATATCGATTTTAAGCATGTTTTGGGCCTATATTTTGAAAATATTCTAGCACTGAGTAAGCATGTACAGATCGCTTCTGGGGCCCCAAAATATCGAATTTTCGGGTGTTTTGAGCCTGAATTTGAGATATAAACGGGTACAGAAAATGCATGCACATATTGACTTTGGGCACCTAAAATATCGATTTTCAGCATGGTTTGGGCCTGTATCTGAGTAGGCATGTACAGATCGCTTTTGGGACCCCAAATATCGAATTTTCGGGTGTTTCGAGCCTGACTTTGAGATATAAACGGGTACAGAAGATGCATGCACATATCGACTTTGGAAACTTAAAATATCGATTTTTATCATGTTTTGAGCCTATATTTTGAAAATATTCTAGCACGAAGTAGATATGTACAGATCACTTCTGGGACCCCAAAATATCGAATTTCCGGGTGTTTTAAGCCTGAATTTGAGATATAAACGGGTACAGAAGATGCATGCACATATCGACTTTGGACATTTAAAATATCGATTTTTAGCATGTTTTGAGCCTATATTTTGAAAACATTCTAGCACTGAGTAGGCATGTACAGATCGCTTCTGGGACCCTAAAATATCGAATTTTCGGTTTGTTTTGAGGTTGAATTTGGGATATAAACGGGTGCAGAAGATGCATACACATATCGACTTTTGGTCACCTAAAAGATCGATTTTCAGTATGTTTTGGGCCTGTATATTAAAAATACTCTAACACGGAGTAGGCATGTACAAATCGCTTCTGGGACCCCAAAATATCGAATTTTCGGGTGTTTTGGGGATAAATTTGAGATATCGACTTTGGGCACCTAAAATATCGATTTTAGCATGTTTTGGGCATATATTTTGAAAATATTCTAGCACTGAGTAAGCATGTACAGATCGCTTCTGGGACCCAAAAATATCGAATTTTCGGGCGTTTTGTGCCTGAATTTGAGATATAAACGGGTACAGAAAATGCATGCACATATCGACTTTTGGGCACTTAAAATATCGATTTTGAGCATGTTTTGGGTCTGTATCTTGAAAACATTCTAACTAGGATTAGACATGTAAAGATCGCTTCTAGGACCCAAAAATATAGAATTTTCGGGTTTTTTGAGCCTGAATTTGAGATAGAAACCGGTAGTGAAGATATATGCACATATCGACTTTGGTCACCTGAAGTATCGATTTTCAGGATGTTTTGGCCCTATATTTTGAATGTATTCTAGCATTGTGTAAGCATGTTCAGATTGCTTCTGAGACCCAAAAATATCGAATTTTCGGGTGTTTTGAGCCTGAATTTGGGATATAAACGGGTACAGAAAATAAATGCACATATGGATTTTGGGCACATAAAATATCGGTTTTCAGCTTGTTTTGGGTCTGTATTTTGAAAATATTTTAACATTGAGTAGGCATGTACAGATCACTTCTAGGACCCAAAAATACCGAATTTTCGGGTGTTTTGAGCCTGAATTTGAGATATAAACGGGTACAGAAGAGGCATGCACATATCGACTTTGGACATTTAAAATATCGATTTTTAGTATGTTTTGAGCCTATATTTTGAAAACATTCTAGCACTGAGTAGGCATGTACAGATCGCTTCTGTGACCCAAAAATATCGAATTTTCGGGTGTTTTGAGGTTGAATTTGGGAAATAAACGGGTGCAGAAAATGCATACACATATTAACTTTGGGCACCTAAAATATCGATTTTCAGCATGTTTTGGGCCTGTATCTGAGTAGGCATGTACAGATAGCTTTTGGGACCAAAACATATGGAATTTTTGCGTGTTTGGAGCCTGAATTTGTGAAATAAACGGGTATAGAAGATGCATGCACATATCGACTTTTGGGCACCTAAAATATCGATTTTCTATATGTTTTAGGCCTGTATTTTGAAAATACTCTAACACGGAGTAGGCATGTACAAATCGCTTCTGGGACCCCAAAATATCGAATTTTCGGGTGTTTTGGGGATAAATTTGATATATCGACTTTGGGCACCCAAAATATCGATTTTAAGCATGTTTTGGGCCTATATTTTGAAAATATTCTAGCACTGAGTAAGCATGTACAGATCGCTTCTGGGACCCAAAAATATCGAATTTTCGGGTGTTTTGAGCCTGAATTTGAGATATAAACGGGTACAGAAAATGCATGCACATATCGACTTTGGGCACCCAAAATATCGATTTTAAGCATGTTTTGGGCCTATATTTTGAAAATATTCTAGCACTGAGTAAGCATGTACAGATCGCTTCAGGGACCAAAAAATATCGAATTTTCGGGTGTTTTGAGCCTGAATTTGAGATATAAACAGGTACTGAAGATGCATGCATATATCGACTTTTGGGCACCTAAAATATCGATTTTGAGCATGTTTTGGGTCAGTATCTTGAAAACATTCTAACTAAGAGTAGGCATGTACAGATCGCTTCTGGGACCCCAAATATCGAATTTTCGGGTGTTTCGAGCCTGACTTTGAGATATAAACGGGTACAGAAGATGCATGCACATATCGACTTTGGACACTTAAAATATCGATTTTTAGCATGTTTAGAGCCTATATTTTGAAAACATTCTAGCACTGAGTAGGCATGTACAGATCGCTTCTGGGACCCTAAAATATCGAATTTTCGGGTGTTTTGAGGTTGAATTTGGGATATAAACGGGTGCAGAAGATGCATACACATATCGACTTTTGAGCACCTAAAAGATCGATTTTCAGTATGTTTTGGGCCTGTATATTAAAAATACTCTAACACGGAGTAGGCATGTACAGATCGCTTCTGGGACCCCAAAATATCGAATTTTCGGGTGTTTTGGGCATGAATTTGAGATATCGACTTTGGGCACCTAAAATATCGATTTTTAGCATGTTTTGGGCCTGTATTTTGAAAATATTCTAGCACTGCGTAGGCATGTACAGATCGCTTCTGGGACCCCAAAATATCGAATTTTCGGGTGTTTTGAGCCTGAATTTGAGATATAAACGGGTACAGAAGATGCATGCACATATCGACTTTTGGGCACCTAAAATATCGATTTTGAGCATGTTTTGGGTCTGTATCTTGAAAACATTCTAACTAGGAGTAGGCATGTACAGATCGCTTCTGGGACTGAAAAATATCGAATTTTCGGGAGTTTTGTGGTTGAATTTGAGATTTAAACGCGTTGAGAAGATGCATACACTTATTGACTTTGGGCACCTAAAATATCGATTTTCAGCATGTTTTGAGCCTGTATCTGACTAGGCATGTACAAATCGCTTCTGGGACCCCAAAATATCGAATTTTCGGGTGTTTTGAGCCTGAATTTGAGATATAAACGGGTACTGAAGATGCATGCACATATCGACTTTTGGGCACTTAAAATATCGATTTTGAGCATGTTTTGGGTCTGTATCTTGAAAACATTCTAACTAGGAGTAGGCATGTACAGATCGCTTCTAGGAACTTAAAAATATAGAATTTTCGGGTGTTTTGAGCCTGAATTTGAGATAGAAACCGGTAGTGAAGATATATGCACGTATCGACTTTGGTCACCTGAAGTATCGATTTTCAGGATGTTTTGGCCCTATATTTTGAATGTATTTTAGCATTGTGTAAGCATGTTCAGATTGCTTCTGAGACCCAAAAATATCGAATTTTCGGGTGTTTTGAGCCTGAATTTGGGATATAAACGGGTACAGAAGATGAATGCACATATGGATTTTGGGCACATAAAATATCGGTTTTCAGCTTGTTTTGGGTCTGTATTTTGAAAATATTTTAACATTGAGTAGGCATTTACAGATTGCTTCTGAGACCCAAAAATATCGAATTTTCGGGTGTTTTGAGCCTGAATTTGGGATATAAACGGGTACAGAAGATGAATGCACATATCGATTTTGGGCACCAAAAATTGCTATTTTCAGCTTATTTTGGGCCTGTATTTTGAAAATATTCTAACACTAAGTAGGCATGTACAGATCGCTTCTGGGACCCCCAAAAAATCAAATTTTCAGGTGTTTTTAGCCTGAATTTGGGATATAAACGGGAACAGAAGATGCATGCAGTTATCGACTTTGATCACCTATAATATCGATTTTAAGCATGTTTTGGGCCTGTATTTTGAAAATATTCTAGCACTCACTATGCATGTGGAAATTGCTTCTGGGATCCAAAAATATCGAATTTTCAGGTGTTTTGAGACTGAATTTGGGATATAAACGGGTACAGAAGATGAATGAACATTTCGACTTTGGGCACCTAAAATATCGATTTTTAGTATGTTTTGGCCCTATATTTTGAATTTAATCTAGCACTGGGTAAGCATGTACAGAGCGCTTCTAAGACCCAAAAATACCGAATTTTCTGGTGTTTTGAGAATGAATTTGGGATATAAACGGGTACAGAAGATGCATGGACATATCGACTTTCTTCACAAAAAAAAAAAAAACGATTTTCAGCATGTTTTAGGCCTATATTTTGTAAAATATTCTAGCAGAGAGTGAGCATGTACAGATCGCTTCTGGGACCCAAAAATAATGAATTTTTGGGTGTTTTGAACCTCAATTTGGAATGTAAACGGTTACTGAAAATGCATGCACACATCGACTTAGGGCACTCAAAATATCGATTTTGAGCATGTTTTTGGCCTGTATTTTGAAAATACTCTAACACGGAGTAGGCATGTACAGATCGCTTCTGGGACCCAAAAACGTCGAATTTTCGGGTGTTTTGAGCCTGAATTTGAGATATAAACGGGTACAGAAAATGCATGCACATATCGACTTTGGGCACCAACAATATCGATTTTTAGCATGTTTTGGGCCAATATTTGGAAAATACTCTAACACGGAGGAGGCATGTACAGATCGCTTCTGGGACCCAAAAATATCGAATTTTTGGGTGTTTTGAGCCTGAATTTGGGATATAAACGGGTGAAGAAGATGCATAAACATATCGACTTTGGACACTTAAAATATCGATTTTTAGCATGTTTTGAGCCTGTATCTGAGTAGGCATGTATAGATCGCTTCAGGGAGCAAAAAATATCGAATTTTCGGATGTTTTAGGCCTGAATTTGAGATATCGACTTTGGGCACCTAAAATATCGATTTTTAGCATGTTTTGGGCCTATATTTTGAAAATATTCTAGCACTGAGTAGGCATGTACAGATCGCTTCTGGGACCCCAAAATATCGAATTTTCGGGTGTTTTGACCCTGAATTTGAGATATAAACAGGTACTGAAGATTCATGCACATATCGACTTTTGGGCACCTAAAATATCGATTTTGAGCATGTTTTGGGTCTGTATCTTGAAAACATTCTAACTAGGAGTAGGCAAGTACAGATCGCTTCTAGGACCCAAAAATATAGAATTTTCGGGTGTTTTGAGCCTGAATTTGAGATATAAACGGGTACAGAAGATGCATGCACATATCGACTTTGGACACTTAAAATATCGATTTTTAGCATGTTTTGAGCCTATATTTTGAAAACATTCTAGCACTGAGTAGGCATGTACAGATCGCTTCTGGGACCCTAAAATATCGAATTTTCGGGTGTTTTGAGCCTGAATTTGAGATATAAACGGGTACAGAAGATGCATGCACATATCGACTTTTGGGCACCTAAAATATCGATTTTGAGCATGTTTTGGGTCTGTATCTTGAAAACATTCTAACTAGGAGTAGGCATGTACAGATCGCTTCTGGGACTGAAAAATATCGAATTTTCGGGAGTTTTGTGGTTGAATTTGAGATTTAAACGCGTGGAGAAGATGCATACACTTATTGACTTTGGGCACCTAAAATATCGATTTTCAGCATGTTTTGAGCCTGTATCTGAGTAGGCATGTACAAATCGGTTCTGGGACCCCAAAATATCGAATTTTCGGGTGTTTTGAGCCTGAATTTGAGATATAAACGGGTACTGAAGATGCATGCACATATCGACTTTTGGGCACTTAAAATATCGATTTTGAGCATGTTTTGGGTCTGTATCTTGAAAACATTCTAACTAGGAGTAGGCATGTACAGATCGCTTCTAGGACCCAAAAATATAGAATTTTCGGGTGTTTTGAGCCTGAATTTGAGATAGAAACCGGTAGTGAAGATATATGCACATATCGACTTTGGGCACCTAAAATATTGATTTTCAGCATGTTTTAGGCCTGTATTTTGAAAATATTCTAACACGGAGTAGGCATGTACAGATCACTTCTGGGACCCAAAAATACCGATTTTTCGGGTGTTTTGAGCCTGAATTTGAGATATAAACGGGTACAGAAGATGCATACACATATCGACTTTTGGTCACATAAAAGATCGATTTTCAGTATGTTTTGGGCCTGTATAATAAAAATACTCTAACACGGAGTAGGCATGTACAAATCGCTTCTGGGACCCCAAAATATCGAATTTTCGGGTGTTTTGGGGATAAATTTGAGATATCGACTTTGGGCACCTAAAATATCGATTTTTAGCATGTTTTGGGCATATATTTTGAAAATATTCTAGCACTGAGTAAGCATGTACAGATCGCTCCTGGGACCCAAAAATATCGAATTTTCGGGTGTTTTGAGCCTGAATTTGAGATATAAACGGGTACAGAAAATGCATGCACATATCGACTTTGGGCACCCAAAATATCGATTTTAAGCATGTTTTGGGCCTATATTTTGAAAATATTCTAGCACTGAGTAAGCATGTACAGATCGCTTCAGGGACCAAAAAATATCGAATTTTCGGGTGTTTTGAGCCTGAATTTGAGATATAAACAGGTACTGAAGATGCATGCATATATCGACTTTTGGGCACCTAAAATATCGATTTTGAGCATGTTTTGGGTCAGTATCTTGAAAAATTCTAACTAGGAGTAGGCATGTACAGATCGCTTCTGGGACCCCAAATATCGAATTTTCGGGTGTTTCGAGCCTGACTTTGAGATATAAACGGGTACAGAAGATGCATGCACATATCGACTTTGGACACTTAAAATATCGATTTTTAGCATGTTTAGAGCCTATATTTTGAAAACATTCTAGCACTGAGTAGGCATGTACAGATCGCTTCTGGGACCCTAAAATATCGAATTTTCGGGTGTTTTGAGGTTGAATTTGGGATATAAACGGGTGCAGAAGATGCATACACATATCGACTTTTGAGCACCTAAAAGATCGATTTTCAGTATGTTTTGGGCCTGTATATTAAAAATACTCTAACACGGAGTAGGCATGTACAGATCGCTTCTGGGACCCCAAAATATCGAATTTTCGGGTGTTTTGGGCATGAATTTGAGATATCGACTTTGGGCACCTAAAATATCGATTTTTAGCATGTTTTGGGCCTGTATTTTGAAAATATTCTAGCACTGCGTAGGCATGTACAGATCGCTTCTGGGACCCCAAAATATCGAATTTTCTGGTGTTTTGAGCCTGAATTTGAGATATAAACGGGTACAGAAGATGCATGCACATATCGACTTTTGGGCACCTAAAATATCGATTTTGAGCATGTTTTGGGTCTGTATCTTGAAAACATTCTAACTAGGAGTAGGCATGTACAGATCGCTTCTAGGACCCAAAAATACCGAATTTTCGGAGGTTTTGAGCATGAATATGAGATATAAACGGGTACATAATATGCATGCACATATCGACTTTGGACACTTAAAATATCGATTTTTAGCATGTTTTGAGCCTATATTTTGAAAACATTCTAGCACTGAGTAGGCATGTACAGATCGCTTCTGGGACTGAAAAATATCGAATTTTCGGGAGTTTTGTGGTTGAATTTGAGATTTAAACGCGTTGAGAAGATGCATACACTTATTGACTTTGGGCACCTAAAATATCGATTTTCAGCATGTTTTGAGCCTGTATCTGAGTAGGCATGTACAAATCGGTTCTGGGACCCCAAAATATCGAATTTTCGGGTGTTTTGAGCCTGAATTTGAGATATAAACAGGTACTGAAGATGCATGCACATATCGACTTTTGGGCACTTAAAATATCGATTTTGAGCATGTTTTGTGTCTGTATCTTGAAAACATTCTAACTAGGAGTAGGCATGTACAGATCACTTCTGGGACCCAAAAATACCGATTTTTCGGGTGTTTTGAGCCTGAATTTGAGATATAAACGGGTACAGAAGATGCATACACATATCGACTTTGGACACTTAAAATATCGATTTTTAGCATGTTTTGAGCCTATATTTTGAAAACATTCTAGCACTGAGTAGGCATGTACAGATCGCTTCAGGGACCCTAAAATATCGAATTTTCGGGTGTTTTGAGGTTGAATTTGGGATATAAACGGGTGCAGAAGATGCATACACATATCGACTTTTGGTCACCTAAAAGATCGATTTTCAGTATGTTTTGGGCCTGTATATTAAAAATACTCTAACACGGAGTAGGCATGTACAAATCGCTTCTGGGACCCCAAAATATCGAATTTTCGGGTGTTTTGGGGATAAATTTGAGATATCGACTTTGGGCACCTAAAATATTGATTTTTAGCATGTTTTGGGCATATATTTTGAAAATATTCTAGCACTGAGTAAGCATGTACAGATCGCTCCTGGGACCCAAAAATATCGAATTTTCGGGTGTTTTGAGCCTGAATTTGAGATATAAACGGGTACAGAAAATGCATGCACATATTGACTTTGGGCACCTAAAATATCGATTTTCAGCATGTTTTGGGCCTGTATTTAGAAAATATTCTAACACGGAGTAGGCATGTACAGATCGCTTCAGGGACCCAAAAATATCGAATTTTCGGGTGTTTTGAGCCTGAATTTAAGATATAAACAGGTACTGAAGATGCATGCACATATCGACTTCTGGACACCTAAAATATCGATTTTGAGCATGTTTTGGGTCTGTATCTTGAAAACATTCTAACTAGGAGTAGGCAAGTACAGATCGCTTCTGGGACCCAAAAATACCGATTTTTAAGGTGTTTTGAGCCTGAATTTGAGATATAAACGGGTACAGAAAATGCATTCACATATCGACTTTGGACACTTAAAATATCGATTTTTAGCATGTTTTGAGCCTATATTTTGAAAACATTCTAGCACTGAGTAGGCATGTACAGATCGCTTCTGGGACCCTAAAATATCGAATTTTCGGGTGTTTTGAGGTTGAATTTGGGATATAAACGGGTGCAGAAGATGCATACACATATCGACTTTTGGGCACCTAAAAGATCGATTTTCAGTATGTTTTGGGCCTGTATATTAAAAATACTCTAACACGGAGTAGGCATGTACAGATCGCTTCTGGGACCCCAAAATATCGAATTTTCGGGTGTTTTGGGCATGAATTTGAGATATCGACTTTGGGCACCTAAAATATCGATTTTTAGCATGTTTTGGGCCTGTATTTTGAAAATATTCTAACACTGAGTAGGCATGTACAGATCGCTTCTGGGACCCCCAAAAAATCAAATTTTCAGGTGTTTTTAGCCTGAATTTGGGATATAAACGGGAACAGAAGATGCATGCAGTTATCGACTTTGATCACCTATAATATCGATTTTAAGCATGTTTTGGGCCTGTATTTTGAAAATATTCTAGCACTCACTATGCATGTGGAAATTGCTTCTGGGATCCAAAAATATCGAATTTTCAGGTGTTTTGGGTCTGAATTTGGGATATAAACGGGTACAGAAGATGAATGAACATTTCGACTTTGGGCACCTAAAATATCGATTTTTAGTATGTTTTGGCCCTATATTTTGAATTTAATCTAGCACTGGGTAAGCATGTACAGAGCGCTTCTAAGACCCAAAAATACCGAATTTTCTGGTGTTTTGAGAATGAATTTGGGATATAAACGGGTACAGAAGATGCATGGACATATCGACTTTCTTCACAAAAAAAAAAAAAACGATTTTCAGCATGTTTTAGGCCTATATTTTGTAAAATATTCTAGCAGAGAGTGAGCATGTACAGATTGCTTCTGGGACCCAAAAATAATGAGTTTTTGGGTGTTTTGAACCTCAATTTGGAATGTAAACGGTTACTGAAAATGCATGCACACATCGACTTTGGGCACCCAAAATATCGATTTTGAGCATGTTTTTGGCCTGTATTTTGAAAATACTCTAACACGGAGTAGGCATGTACAGATCGCTTCTGGGACCCAAAAATGTCGAATTTTCGGGTGTTTTGAGCCTGAATTTGAGATATAAACGGGTACAGAAAATGCATGCACATATCGACTTTGGGCACCAACAATATCGATTTTTAGCATGTTTTGGGCCAATATTTGGAAAATACTCTAACACGGAGGAGGCATGTACAGATCGCTTCTGGGACCCAAAAATATCGAATTTTTGGGTGTTTTGAGCCTGAATTTGGGATATAAACGGGTGAAGAAGATGCATAAACATATCGACTTTGGACACTTAAAATATCGATTTTTAGCATGTTTTGAGCCTGTATCTGAGTAGGCATGTATAGATCGCTTCTGGGAGCAAAAAATATCGAATTTTCGGATGTTTTAGGCCTGAATTTGAGATATCGACTTTGGGCACCTAAAATATCGATTTTTAGCATGTTTTGGGCCTATATTTTGAAAATATTCTAGCACTGAGTAGGCATGTACAGATCGCTTCTGGGACCCCAAAATATCGAATTTACGGGTGTTTTGACCCTGAATTTGAGATATAAACAGGTACTGAAGATTCATGCACATATCGACTTTTGGGCACCTAAAATATCGATTTTGAGCATGTTTTGGGTCTGTATCTTGAAAACATTCTAACTAGGAGTAGGCAAGTACAGATCGCTTCTAGGACCCAAAAATATCGATTTTTCGGGAGTTTTGAGCCTGAATTTGAGATATAAACGGGTACAGAAGATGCATGCACATATCGACTTTGGACACTTAAAATATCGATTTTTAGCATGTTTTGAGCCTATATTTTGAAAACATTCTAGCACTGAGTAGGCATGTACAGATCGCTTCTGGGACCCTAAAATATCGAATTTTCGGGTGTTTTGAGGTTGAATTTGGGATATAAACGGGTGCAGAAGATGCATACACATATCGACTTTTGGTCACCTAAAAGATCGATTTTCAGTATGTTTTGGGCCTGTATATTAAAAATACTCTAACACGGAGTAGGCATGTACAAATCGCTTCTGGGACCCCAAAATATCGAATTTTCGGGTGTTTTGGGGATAAATTTGAGATATCGACTTTGGGCACCTAAAATATCGATTTTTAGCATGTTTTGGGCATATATTTTGAAAATATTCTAGCACTGAGTAAGCATGTACAGATCGCTCCTGGGACCCAAAAATATCGAATTTTCGGGTGTTTTGAGCCTGAATTTGAGATATAAACGGGTACAGAAAATGCATGCACATATTGACTTTGGGCACCTAAAATATCGATTTTCAGCATGTTTTGGGCCTGTATTTTGAAAATATTCTAACACGGAGTAGGCATGTACAGATCGCTTCAGGGACCCAAAAATATCGAATTTTCGGGTATTTTGAGCCTGAATTTAAGATATAAACAATTACTGAAGATTCATGCACATATCGACTTTTGGGCACCTAAAATATCGATTTTGAGCATGTTTTGGGTCTGTATCTTGAAAACATTCTAACTAGGAGTAGGCAAGTACAGATCGCTTCTGGGACCCAAAAATACCGATTTTTAACGTGTTTTGAGCCTGAATTTGAGATATAAACGGGTACAGAAGATGCATTCACATATCGGCTTTGGACACTTAAAATATCGATTTTTAGCATGTTTTGAGCCTATATTTTGAAAACATTCTAGCATTGAGTAGGCATGTACAGATCGCTTCTGGGACCCTAAAATATCGAATTTTCGGGTGTTTTGAGGTTGAATTTGGGATATAAACGGGTGCAGAAGATGCATACACATATCGACTTTTGGGCACCTAAAAGATAGATTTTCAGTATGCTTTGGGCCTGTATATTAAAAATACTCTAACACGGATTAGGCATGTACAGATCGATTCTGGGACCGCAAAATATCGAATTTTCGGGTGTTTTGGGCATGAATTTGAGATATCGACTTTGGGCACCTAAAATATCGATTTTTAGCATATTTTGGGCCTGTATTTTGAAAATATTCTAGCACTGCGTAGGCATGTACAAATCGCTTCTGGGACCCCAAAATATCGAATTTCCGGGTGTTTTGAGCCTGAATTTGAGATATAAACGGGTACAGAAGATGCATGCACATATCGACTTTTGGGCACCTAAAATATCGATTTTGAGCATGTTTTGGGTCTGTATCTTGAAAACATTCTAACTAGGAGTAGGCATGTACAGATCGCTTCTGGGACTGAAAAATATCGAATTTTCGGGAGTTTTGTGGTTGAATTTGAGATTTAAACGCGTGGAGAAGATGCATACACTTATTGACTTTGGGCACCTAAAATATCGATTTTCAGCATGTTTTGAGCCTGTATCTGAGTAGGCATGTACAAATCGGTTCTGGGACCCCAAAATATCGAATTTTCGGGTGTTTTGAGCCTGAATTTGAGATATAAACGGGTACTGAAGATGCATGCACATATCGACTTTTGGGCACTTAAAATATCGATTTTGAGCATGTTTTGGGTCTGTATCTTTAAAACATTCTAACTAGGAGTAGGCATGTACAGATCGCTTCTAGGACCCAAAAATATAGAATTTTCGGGTGTTTTGAGCCTGAATTTGAGATAGAAACCGGTAGTGAAGATATATGCACATATCGACTTTGGGCACCTAAAATATTGATTTTCAGCATGTTTTAGGCCTGTATTTTGAAAATATTCTAACACGGAGTAGGCATGTACAGATCACTTCTGGGACCCAAAAATACCGATTTTTCGGGTGTTTTGAGCCTGAATTTGAGATATAAACGGGTACAGAAGATGCATACACATATCGACTTTGGACACTTAAAATATCGATTTTTAGCATGTTTTGAGCCTATATTTTGAAAACATTCTAGCACTGAGTAGGCATGTACAGATCGCTTCAGGGACCCTAAAATATCGAATTTTCGGGTGTTTTGAGGTTGAATTTGGGATATAAACGGGTGCAGAAGATGCATACACATATCGACTTTTGGTCACCTAAAAGATCGATTTTCAGTATGTTTTGGGCCTGTATATTAAAAATACTCTAACACGGAGTAGGCATGTACAAATCGCTTCTGGGACCCCAAAATATCGAATATTCGGGTGTTTTGGGGATAAATTTGAGATATCGACTTTGGGCACCTAAAATATTGATTTTTAGCATGTTTTGGGCATATATTTTGAAAAAATTCTAGCACTGAGTAAGCATGTACAGATCGCTCCTGGGACCCAAAAATATCGAATTTTCGGGTGTTTTGAGCCTGAATTTGAGATATAAACGGGTACAGAAAATGCATGCACATATTGACTTTGGGCACCTAAAATATCGATTTTCAGCATGTTTTGGGCCTGTATTTAGAAAATATTCTAACACGGAGTAGGCATGTACAGATCGCTTCAGGGACCCAAAAATATCGAATTTTCGGGTGTTTTGAGCCTGAATTTAAGATATAAACAGGTACTGAAGATGCATGCACATATCGACTTCTGGACACCTAAAATATCGATTTTGAGCATGTTTTGGGTCTGTATCTTGAAAACATTCTAACTAGGAGTAGGCAAGTACAGATCGCTTCTGGGACCCAAAAATACCGATTTTTAAGGTGTTTTGAGCCTGAATTTGAGATATAAACGGGTACAGAAAATGCATTCACATATCGACTTTGGACACTTAAAATATCGATTTTTAGCATGTTTTGAGCCTATATTTTGAAAACATTCTAGCACTGAGTAGGCATGTACAGATCGCTTCTGGGACCCTAAAATATCGAATTTTCGGGTGTTTTGAGGTTGAATTTGAGATATAAACGGGTGCAGAAGATGCATACACATATCGACTTTTGGGCAACTAAAAGATCGATTTTCAGTATGTTTTGGGCCTGTATATTAAAAATACTCTAACACGGAGTAGGCATGTACAGATCGCTTCTGGGACCCCAAAATATCGAATTTTCGGGTGTTTTGGGCATGAATTTGAGATATCGACTTTGGGCACCTAAAATATCGATTTTTAGCATGTTTTGGGCCTGTATTTTGAAAATATTCTAACACTGAGTAGGCATGTACAGATCGCTTCTGGGACCCCCAAAAAATCAAATTTTCAGGTGTTTTTAGCCTGAATTTGGGATATAAACGGGAACAGAAGATGCATGCAGTTATCGACTTTGATCACCTATAATATCGATTTTAAGCATGTTTTGGGCCTGTATTTTGAAAATATTCTAGCACTCACTATGCATGTGGAAATTGCTTCTGGGATCCAAAAATATCGAATTTTCAGGTGTTTTGAGACTGAATTTGGGATATAAACGGGTACAGAAGATGAATGAACATTTCGACTTTGGGCACCTAAAATATCGATTTTTAGTATGTTTTGGCCCTATATTTTGAATTTAATCTAGCACTGGGTAAGCATGTACAGAGCGCTTCTAAGACCCAAAAATACCGAATTTTCTGGTGTTTTGAGAATGAATTTGGGATATAAACGGGTACAGTAGATGCATGGACATATCGACTTTCTTCACAAAAAAAAAAAAAACGATTTTCAGCATGTTTTAGGCCTATATTTTGTAAAATATTCTAGCAGAGAGTGAGCATGTACAGATTGCTTCTGGGACCCAAAAATAATGAGTTTTTGGGTGTTTTGAACCTCAATTTGGAATGTAAACGGTTACTGAAAATGCATGCACACATCGACTTTGGGCACCCAAAATATCGATTTTGAGCATGTTTTTGGCCTGTATTTTGAAAATACTCTAACACGGAGTAGGCATGTACAGATCGCTTCTGGGACCCAAAAATGTCGAATTTTCGGGTGTTTTGAGCCTGAATTTGAGATATAAACGGGTACAGAAAATGCATGCACATATCGACTTTGGGCACCAACAATATCGATTTTTAGCATGTTTTGGGCCAATATTTGGAAAATACTCTAACACGGAGGAGGCATGTACAGATCGCTTCTGGGACCCAAAAATATCGAATTTTTGGGTGTTTTGAGCCTGAATTTGGGATATAAACGGGTGAAGAAGATGCATAAACATATCGACTTTGGACACTTAAAATATCGATTTTTAGCATGTTTTGAGCCTGTATCTGAGTAGGCATGTATAGATCGCTTCTGGGAGCAAAAAATATCGAATTTTCGGATGTTTTAGGCCTGAATTTGAGATATCGACTTTGGGCACCTAAAATATCGATTTTTAGCATGTTTTGGGCCTATATTTTGAAAATATTCTAGCACTGAGTAGGCATGTACAGATCGCTTCTGGGACCCCAAAATATCGAATTTACGGGTGTTTTGACCCTGAATTTGAGATATAAACAGGTACTGAAGATTCATGCACATATCGACTTTTGGGCACCTAAAATATCGATTTTGAGCATGTTTTGGGTCTGTATCTTGAAAACATTCTAACTAGGAGTAGGCAAGTACAGATCGCTTCTAGGACCCAAAAATATCGATTTTTCGGGTGTTTTGAGCCTGAATTTGAGATATAAACGGGTACAGAAGATGCATGCACATATCGACTTTGGACACTTAAAATATCGATTTTTAGCATGTTTTGAGCCTATATTTTGAAAACATTCTAGCACTGAGTAGGCATGTACAGATCGCTTCTGGGACCCTAAAATATCGAATTTTCGGGTGTTTTGAGGTTGAATTTGGGATATAAACGGGTGCAGAAGATGCATACACATATCGACTTTTGGTCACCTAAAAGATCGATTTTCAGTATGTTTTGGGCCTGTATATTAAAAATACTCTAACACGGAGTAGGCATGTACAAATCGCTTCTGGGACCCCAAAATATCGAATTTTCGGGTGTTTTGGGGATAAATTTGAGATATCGACTTTGGGCACCTAAAATATCGATTTTTAGCATGTTTTGGGCATATATTTTGAAAATATTCTAGCACTGAGTAAGCATGTACAGATCGCTCCTGGGACCCAAAAATATCGAATTTTCGGGTGTTTTGAGCCTGAATTTGAGATATAAACGGGTACAGAAAATGCATGCACATATTGACTTTGGGCACCTAAAATATCGATTTTCAGCATGTTTTGGGCCTGTATTTTGAAAATATTCTAACACGGAGTAGGCATGTACAGATCGCTTCAGGGACCCAAAAATATCGAATTTTCGGGTATTTTGAGCCTGAATTTAAGATATAAACAATTACTGAAGATTCATGCACATATCGACTTTTGGGCACCTAAAATATCGATTTTGAGCATGTTTTGGGTCTGTATCTTGAAAACATTCTAACTAGGAGTAGGCAAGTACAGATCGCTTCTGGGACCCAAAAATACCGATTTTTAACGTGTTTTGAGCCTGAATTTGAGATATAAACGGGTACAGAAGATGCATTCACATATCGACTTTGGACACTTAAAATATCGATTTTTAGCATGTTTTGAGCCTATATTTTGAAAACATTCTAGCACTGAGTAGGCATGTACAGATCGCTTCTGGGACCCTAAAATATCGAATTTTCGGGTGTTTTGAGGTTGAATTTGGGATATAAACGGGTGCAGAAGATGCATACACATATCGACTTTTGGTCAACTAAAAGATCGATTTTCAGTATGTTTTGGGCCTGTATATTAAAAATACTCTAACACGGAGTAGGCATGTACAAATCGCTTCTGGGACCCCAAAATATCGAATTTTCGGGTGTTTTGGGGATAAATTTGAGATATCGACTTTGGGCACCTAAAATATCGATTTTTAGCATGTTTTGGGCATATATTTTGAAAATATTCTAGCACTGAGTAAGCATGTACAGATCGCTCCTGGGACCCAAAAATATCGAATTTTCGGGTGTTTTGAACCTGAATTTGAGATATAAACGGGTACAGAAAATGCATGCACATATTGACTTTGGGCACCTAAAATATCGATTTTCAGCATGTTTTGGGCCTGTATTTAGAAAATATTCTAACACGGAGTAGGCATGTACAGATCGCTTCAGGGACCCAAAAATATCGAATTTTCGGGTGTTTTGAGCCTGAATTTGAGATATAAACGGGTACAGAAAATGCATTCACATATCGACTTTCTTCACAAAAAAAAAACGATTTTCAGCATGTTTTAGGCCTATATTTTGTAAAATATTCTAGCACAGAGTGAGCATGTACAGATCGCTTCTGGAACCCAAAAATAATGATTTTTTTGGTGTTTTGAACCTCAATTTGGAATGTAAACGGTTACTGAAGATGCATGCACATATCGAATTTGGGCACCCAAAATATCGATTTTGAGCATGTTTTTGGCCTGTATTTTGAAAATACTCTAACACGGAGTAGGCATGTACAGATCGCTTCTGGGACCCAAAAATGTCGAATTTTCGGGTGTTTTGAGCCTGAATTTGAGATATAAACGGGTACAGAAAATGCATGCACATATCGAGTTTGGGCACCAACAATATCGATTTTTAGCATGTTTTGGGCCAATATTTGGAAAATACTCCAACACGGAGGAGGCATGTACAGATCGCTTCTGGGACCCAAAAATATCGAATTTTTGGGTGTTTTGAGCCTGAATTTGGGATATAAACGGGTGAAGAAGATGCATGCATATATCGACTTTGGACACTTAAAATATCGATTTTTAGCATGTTTTGAGCCTGTATCTGAGGAGGCATGTACAGATCGCTTCTGGGAGCAAAAAATATCGAATTTTCGGATGTTTTGGGACTGAATTTGAGATATCGACTTTGGGCACCTAAAATATCGATTTTAGCATGTTTTGGGCCTATATTTTGAAAATATTCTAGCACTGAGTAGGCATGTACAGATCGCTTCTGGGACCCCAAAATATCAAATTTTCGGGTGTTTTGACCCTGAATTTGAGATATAAACAGGTACTGAAGGTTCATGCACATATCGACTTTAGGGCACCTAAAATATCGATTTTGAGCATGTTTTGTGTCTGTATCTTGAAAACATTCTAACTAGGAGTAGGCAAGTACAGATCGCTTCTAGGACCCCAAAATATCGAATTTTCGGGTGTTTTGGGCCTGAATTTTAATATATAGACTTTGGGCACCTAAAATATCGATTTCTACCATGTTTTGGGCCTGAATTTTGAAAATAATCTAGCACTGATTAGGCATGTACAGATCGCTTCTGTGACCCCCCAAATATCGAATTTTCGGGTGTTTTGAGCCTGAATTTGAGAAACAAACGGGTACAGAATATGAATGCACATATCGACTTTTGGGCACCTAAAATATCGATTTTGAGCATGTTTTGGGTCTGTATCTTTAAAACATTCTAACTAGGAGTAGGCAAGTACAGATCGCTTCTAAGACCCAAAAATATCGATTTTTAGCATGTTTTGAGCCTATATTTTGAAAACATTCTAGCACTGAGTAGGCATGTACAGATCGCTTCTGGGACCGAAAAATATCGAATTTTGGGTGTATTGTGGTTGAATTTGAGATATAAACGGGTGCAGAAGATGAATACACATATTGACTTTGGGCACCTAAAATATTGATTTTTAGCATGTTTTGGGCCTGTATCTGAGTAGGCATGTACAGATCGCTTCTGGGACCCCAAAATATCGAATTTTCGGGTGTTTGAAGCCTCAATTTGAGATATAAACGAGGAACAGAAGATGCATGCACATATCGACTTTAGACACTTAAAATATCGATTTTTAGCATGTTTTGAGCCTATATTTTCAAAATATTCTAGCACAAAGTAGATATGTACAGATCACTTCTGGGACCCCAAAATATCGAATTTTCGGGTGTTTTAAGCCTGAATTTGAGATATAAACGAGTACAGAAGATGCATACACATATCGACTTTGGACACTTAAAATATCGATTTTTAGCATGTTTTGAGCCTATATTTTGAAAACATTCTAGCACTGAGTAGGCATGTACAGATAGCTTCTGGAACCCAAAAATATCGAATTTTCGGGTGTTTTGAGGTTGAATTTGGGATATAAACGGGTGCAGAAGATGCATACACATATCGACTTTTGGGCACCTAAAAGATCGATTTTCAGTATGTTTTGGGCCTGTATATTGAAAATACTCTAACACGGAGTAAGCATGTACAGATCGCTTCTGGGACCCAAAAATATCGAATTTTCGGGTGTTTTGGGACTGAATTTGAGATATCGACTTTGGGCACCTAAAATATCGATTTTGAGCATGTTTTGGGTCTGTATCTTGAAAACATTCTAACTAGGAGTAGGCATGTACAGATCGCTTCTAGGACCCAAAAATACCGAATTTTCGGGTTTTTTGAGCCTGAATTTGAGATATAAACAGGTACAGAAGATGCATGCACATATCGACTTTGGACACTTAAAATATCGATTTTTAGCATGTTTTGAGCCTATATTTTGAAAACATTCTAGCACTGAGTAGGCATGTACAGATTGCTTCTGGGACCCAAAAATATCGAATTTTCGGGTGTTTTGAGGTTGAATTTGGGATATAAACGGGTGCAGAAGATGCATACACATATCGACTTTTGGGCACCTAAAATATCGATTTTCAGCATGTTTTGGGCCTGTATCTGAGTAGGCATGTTCAGATCGCTTCTGGGACCCCAAAATATCGAATTTTCGGGTGTTTTAAGCCTGAATTTGAGATATAAACGGGTACAGAAGATGCATGCACATATCGACTTTGGACACTTAAAATATCGATTTTTAGCATGTTTTGAGCCTATATTTTGAAAACATTCTAGCACTGAGTAGGCATGTACAGATCGCTTCTGGGACCCCAATATATCGAATTTTCGGGTGTTTTGTGGATAAATTTGAGATATCGACTTTGGGCACCTAAAATATCGATTTTTAGCATGTTTTGCGCCTATATTTTGAAAATATTCTAGCACTGAGTAAGCATGTACAGATCGCTTCTGGGACCCCAAAATATCGAATTTTCGGGTGTTTTGAGCCCGAATTTGAGATATAAACGGGTACAGAAAATGCATGCACATATTGACTCTGGGCACCTAAAATATCGATTTTCAGCATGTTTTGGGCCTGTATTTTGAAAATACTCTAAAACGGAGTAGGCAAGTACAGATCGGTTCTGGGACCAAAAGATATCGTATTTTCGGGTATTTTGGGCCTGAATTTGAAATATCGACTTTGGGCACCAAAAATATCGATTTCTAGCATGTTTTGGGCCTGAATTTTGAAAATATTCTAGCACTGAGTAGGCATGTACAGATCGCTTCTGGGACTCCAAAATATCCAATTTTCGGGTGTTTTGAGCCTGAATTTGAGATACAAACGGGTACAGAAGATGCATGCACATATCGACTTTTGGGCACCTAAAATATCGATTTTAAAAATGTTTTGGGTCTGTATCTTGAAAACATTCTAACTAGGAGTAGGCATGTACAGATAACTTCTAGGACTCAAAAATACCGAATTTTCGGGTGTTTTGAGCCTGAATTTGAGATATAAACAGGTACAGAAGATGCATTCACATATCGACTTTGGACACTTAAAATATCGATTTTTAGCATGTTTTGAGCCTATATTTTGAAAAAATTCTAGCACTGAGTAGGCATGTACAGATTGCTTTTGAGACCCAAAAATATCGAATTTTCGGGTGTTTTGAGCCTGAATTTGGGATATAAACGGGTGCAGAAGATGCATGCACATATCGACTTTGAACACTTAAAATATCGATTTTTAGCATGTTTTGAGCCTGTATCTGAGTAGGCATGTACAGATCGCTTCTGGGACCCCAAAATATCGATTTTTCGGGTGTTTTGGGGATAAATTTGAGATATCGACTTGGGGCACCTAAAATATCGATTTTTAGCATGTTTTGGGCATATATTTTGAAAATATTCTAGCACTGCGTAGGCATGTACAGATCGCTTTTGGGACCCCAAAATATCGAATTTTCGGGTGTTTTGAGCCTGAATTTGAGATATAAACGGGTACAGAAGATGCATGCACATATCGACTTTTGGGCACCTAAAATATCGATTTTGAGCATGTTTTGGTTCTGTATCTTGAAAACATTCTAACTAGGATTAGGCATGTACAGATCGCTTCTAGGACACAAAAATATAGCATTTTCGGGTGTTTTGTGGTTGAATTAGAGATATAAACGGGTACAGAAGATGCATGCACATATCGACTTTTGGGCACCTAAAATATCGATTTTGAGCATGTTTTGGGTCTGTATCTTGAAAACATTCTAACTAGGAGTAGGCATGTACAGATCGCTTCTAGGACCCAAAAATATAGAATTTTAGGGTGTTTTGAGCCTGAATTTGTGATAGAAACCGGTACTGAAGATACATGCACATATCGACTTTGGTCACTTGAAGTATCGATTTTCAGGATGTTTTGGCCCTATATTTTGAATGTATTCTAGCATTGTGTAAGCATGTTCAGATTGCTTCTGAGACCCAAAAATATCGAATTTTCGGGTGTTTTGAGCGTGAATTTGGGATATAAACGGGTACAGAAGATGAATGCACATATGGATTTTGGGCACATAAAATATCGGTTTTCAGCTTGTTTTGGGTCTGTATTTTGAAAATATTTTAACATTGAGTAGGCATTTACAGATCCCTTCTGGGAACAAAAAGTACCGAATTTTAAGGTGTTTTAAGCCTGAATTTGGGATACGAGCAAGTGATGATGATTCATGCACATATCGATTTTGGGCACCAAAAATTGCGATTTTCAGCTTATTTTGGGCCTGTATTTTGAAAATATTCTAACACTGAGTAGGCATGTACAGATCGCTTCAGGCACCCAAAAAAATCAAATTTTCAGGTGTTTTTAGCCTGAATTTGGGATATAAACGGGAACAGAAGATACAGGCAGATATCGACTTTGATCACCTATAATATCGATTTTAAGCATGTTTCGGGCCTGTATTTTGAAAATATTCTAGCACTGACTATGCATGTGGAGATTGCTTCTGGGATCCAAAAATATCGAATTTTCAGGTGTTTGGAGACTGAATTTGAGATATAAACGGGCACAGAAGATGCATGAACATTTCGACTTTGGGCACCTAAAATATCGATTTTTAGTATGTTTTGGCCCTATATTTTGAATTTAATCTAGCACTGGGTAAGCATGTACAGATCGCTTCTGGGACCCAAAAATATCGAATTTTCGGGTGTTTTGAGCCTGAATTTGAGATATAAACGGGTACAGAAAAGACTTCCACATATTGACTTTCTTCACAAAAAAAAAACGATTTTCAGCATGTTTTAGGCCTATATTTTGTAAAATATTTTAGCACAGAGTGAGCATGTACAGACCGCTTCTGGTACCTAAAAATATTGAATTTTCGGGTGTTTTGAACCTCAATTTAGAATGTAAACGGGTACTGAAGATGCATGCACATATCGACTTTGGGCACCCAAAATATCGATTTTGAGCATGTTTTTTGGCCTGTATTTTGAAAATACTCTAACACGGAGTAGGCATGAACAGATCGCTTCTGGGACCCAAAAATATCGAATTTTCGGGTTTTTTGAGCCTGAATTTGAGATATAAACGGGTACCGAAAATGCATGCACATATCGACTTTGGGCACCCACAATATCGATTTTTAGCATGTTTTGGGCCAATATTTGGAAAATACTCTAACACGGAGGAGGCATGTACAGACCGCTTCTGGGACCCAAAAATATCGAATTTTCGGGTGTTTTGAGCCTGAATTTGGGATATAAACGGGTGCAGAAGATGCATGCACATATCGACTTTAGGCACCCAAAATATCAATTTTTAGCATGTAATAGGCCAATATTTTGAAATTATTCTAACACGGAGTAGGCATGAACAGATCGCTTCTGGGACCCCAAAATATCGAATTTTCGGGTGTTTTGAGCCTGAATTTGAGATATAAACGGGTGCAGAAGATGCATGCACATATTGACTTTGGGCACCCAAAATATCGATTTTGAGCATGTTTTTAGCCTGTATTTTGAAAATACTCTAACACGAAGTAGGCATGTACAGATCGCTTCTGGAACACAAAAATATCGAATTTTCGGGTATTTTGAGCCTGAATTTGATATATAATCGCGTACAGAAGATGCATGCACATAACGACTTTGGACACCCAAAATATCGATTTTGAGCATGTTTTGGGCCTGTACTTTGAAAATACTCGAACACGAAGTAGGCATGTACAGATCGCGTCTGGGACACACAAAAATCGAATTATCCGTTGTTTTGAGGCTGAATTTGAGATATAAACGGGTACAGAAGTTGCATGCACATATCGACTTAGGGCACCCAAAATATTGATTTATATCATGTTTTGGGCCTGTATTTTTAAAACATACTCTAACACGGAGTAGGCATGTACAGATCGCTTCTGTAGCTCTGAGTAGACATGTACAGATCGGTTCTGGAACCCAAAAATATCGATTTTTCGGGTGTTTTGAGCCTGAAATTGAGATATAAACGGGTACAGAAGATGCATGCACATATCGTCATTTGGCACCTAAAATATCGATTTTTAGCATGTTTTAGCCCTATATTTTGAAAATATTCTATCACTGAGTAGGCATATACAGATCGCTTCTGGGACCCAAAAATTTCGAATTTTCGGGTGTTTTGAGCATGAATTTGGGATATACACGGGTTCAAATGATGTATGCACATATCGACTTTGGACACATAAAATATTGATTTTTAGCATGTTTTAAGCCTATATTTTAAAACATTCTAGCACTGAGTAGACATGTACAGATTGCTTCGGGGACCCAAGCATATTGAATTTTTGGGTTTTTTGAGCCTGAATTTGAGATATAAACGGGCACTGAAGATGCATGCAGATATCGACTTTTTGCACCTTAAATATCGATTTTGAGCATGTTTTGGGTCTGTATCTTGAAAACATTCTAGCATGGAGTAGGGATGTACAGATCGCTTCTGGGACACAAAAATACCGAATTTTAGGGTGCTTTGAGCCTGAATTTGAGATATAAACGGGTACAGATAATGCTTGCACATATCGACTTTGGGCACCCAAAATATAGATTTTTAGCATGTTTTGGGCCTTTATTTTGAAAATACTCTAACACGAAGTAGGCATGTACAGATCGCTTCTGGGACCCAAAAATATCGAATTTTCGGATATTTTGAGCCATAATTTGAGATATAATCGGGTACAGAAGAAGCATGCACATATTGACTTTGGACACCTAAAATATTGATTTTCAGCATGTTTTGGGCCTGTATTTTGAAAATACTCTAACACGGAGTAGGCATGTACAGATCGCTTCTGGGACCCAAAATTACCGAATTTTCGGGTGTTTTGAGCCTGAATTTGAGTTTTAAACGGGTACAGAAGATGCATGTACATATTGTCTTTGGACACCTAAAATATCGATTTTCAGCATATATTTGGCCTGTATATTGAAAATACTATAACAATGAGTAGGCATGTACAGATCGCTTCTAAAAAACCCAAAAATATTGACTTTTCGGGTGTTTTGAGCTTGAATTTGAGATATAAATGAGAACTGAAGATGCATACACATATTGACTCTGGGCACCTAAAATATCGATTTTCAGCATGTTTTGGGCCTGTATTTTGAAAATACTCTAAAACGGAGTAGGCAAGTACAGATCGCTTCTGGGACCCCAAAATATCGGATTTTCGGGTGTTTTGGGCCTGAATTTGAAATATAAACGGGTGCAGAAGATGCATACACATATTGACTTTGGGCACCTAAAATATCGATTTTCAGCATGTTTTGGGCCTATATCTGAGTAGGCATGTACAGATCGCTTTTGGGACCCCAAAATATCGAATTTTCGGGTGTTTGGAGCCTGAATTTGAGATATAAACGGGTACAGAAAATGCATGCACATATCGACTTTGGACACTTAAAATATCGCTTTATTGCATGTTTTGAGCCTATATTTTGAAAATATTCTAGCACAAAGTAGATATGTACAGATCACTTCTGGGACCCCAAAATATCGAATTTTCGGGTGTTTTAAGCCTGAATTTGAGATATAAACGGGTACAGAAGATGCATGCACATATCGACTTTGGACACTTAAAATATCGATTTTTAGCATGTTTTGAGCCTATATTTTGAAAACATTCTAACACTGAGTAGGCATGTACAGATCGCTTCTGGGACCAAAAAATATCGAATTTTCGGGAGTTTTGAGGTTGAATTTGGGATATAAACGGGTGCAGAAGATGCATACACATATCGACTTTTGGGCACCTAAAATATCGATTTTCTGTATGTTTTGGGCCTGTATTTTGAAAATACTCTAACACGGAGTAGGCATGTACAGATCGCTTCTGGGCCCCTAAAATATCGAATTTTTGTGTGTTTCGTGGATAAATTTGAGATATTGACTTTCGGCACCTAAAATATCGATTTTTAGCATGTTTTGGGCCTATATTTTGAAAATATTCTAGCACTGAGTAAGCATGTACAGATCGCTTCTGGGACCCCAAAATATCGAATTTTCGGGTGTTTTGAGCCTGAATTTGAGATATAAACGGGTACAGAAAATGCATGCACATATTGACTTTGGGCACCTAAAATATCGATTTTCAGCATGTTTTGGGCCTGTATTTTGAAAATACTCTAACACGGAGTAGGCATGTACAGATTGCTTTTGGGACCCGAAAATGTCGAATTTTCGGGTGTTTTAAGCCTGAATTTGGGATATAAACGGGTGCAGAAGATGCATTCACATATCGACTTTGAACACTTAAAATATCGATTTTTAGCATGTTTTGAGCCTGTATCTGAGTAGGCATGTACAGATCGCTTCTGGGACCCCAAAATATCGAATTTTCGGGTGTTTTGGGCCTGAATTTGAAATATCGACTTAGGGCACCTAAAATATCGATTTCTAGCATGTTTTTGGCCTGAATTTTGAAAATATTCTAGCACTGAGTAGGCATGTACAGATCGCTTCTGGGACCAAAAAATATCGAATTTTCGGGTGTCTGGAGCCTGAATTTGAGATATAAACGGGTATAGAAGATGCATGCACATATCGATTTTTGGGCACATAAAATATCGATTTTCTGTATGTTTTGGGCCTGTATTTTGAAAATACTCTAACACGGAGTAGGCATGTACAGATCGCTTCTGGGACCCCAAAATATCGAGTTTTCGGGTGTTTTGGGGATAAATTTGAGATATCGACTTTGGGCACCTAAAATATCGATTTTTAGCATGTTTTGGGCCTATATTTTGAAAATATTCTAGCACTGCGTAGGCATGTACAGATCGCTTTTGGGACCCCAAAATATCGAATTTTCGGGTGTTTTGAGCCTGAATTTGAGATATAAACGGGAACAGAAGATGCATGCACATATCGAATTTGGACACTTAAAATATCGCTTTATTGCATGTTTTGAGTCTATATTTTGAAAATATTCTAGCACAAAGTAGATATGTACAGATCACTTCTGGGACCCCAAAATATCGAATTTTCGGGTGTTTTAAGCCTGAATTTGAGATATAAACGGGTACAGAAGATGCATGCACATATCGACTTTGGACACTTAAAATATCGATTTTTAGCATGTTTTGAGCCTATATTTTGAAAACATTCTAGCACTGAGTAGGCATGTACAGATCGCTTCTGGGACCCAAAAATATCGAATTTTCGGGTGTTTTGAGGTTGAATTTGGGATATAAACGTATGCAGAAGATGCATACACATATCGACTTTTGGGCACCTAAAAGATCGATTTTCAGTATGTTTTGGGCCTGTATATTAAAAATACTCTAACACGGAGTAGGCATGTACAGATCGCTTCTGGGACCCCAAAATATCGAATTTTCGGGTGTTTTGGGCCTGAGTTTTGAGATATCGACTTTGGGCACCTAAAATATCGATTTTTTAGCATGTTTTGGGCCTGTATGTTGAAAATATTCTAGCACTGCGTAGGCATGTACAGATCGCTTCTGGGACCCCAAAATATCGAATTTTCGGGTGTTTTTTAGCCTGAATTTGGGATATAAACGGGAACAGAAAATGCATGCAGATATCGACTTTGATCACCTATAATATCGATTTTAAGCATGTTTTGGGCCTGTATTTTGAAAATATTCTAGCACTGACTATGCATCTGGAGATTGCTTCTGGGATCCAAAAATATCGAATTTTCAGGTGTTTTGAGACTGAATTTGGGATATAAACGGGTACAGAAGATGCATGAACATTTCGACTTTGGGCACCTAAAATATCGATTTTTAGTATGTTTTGGCCCTATATTTTGAATTTAATCTAGCACTGGGTAAGCATGTACATAGCGCTTCTAAGACCCAAAAATACCGAATTTTCTGGTGTTTTGAGAATTAATTTGGGATATAAACGGGTACAGATGATTCATGCACATATCGACTTTCTTCACAAAAAAAAAATACGATTTTCAGCATGTTTTAGGACTATATTTTGTAAAATATTCTAGCACAGAGTGAGCATGTACAGATCGCTTCTGGGACCCAAAAATATCGAATTTTCGGGTGTTTTGAGCCTAAATTTGAGATATAAACGGGTACAGAAAATGCATGCACATATCGACTTTGGGCACCCACAATATCGATTTTTAGCATGTTTTGGGCCAATATTTGGAAAATACTCTAACACGGAGGAGGCATGTACAGATCGCTTCTGGGACCCAAAAATATCGAATTTTCGGGTGTTTTGAGCCTGAATTTGGTATATAAACGGGTGCAGAAGATGCATGCCCATATCGACTTTGGACACTTAAAATATCGATTTTTAGCATGTTTTGAGCCTGTATCTGAGTAGGCATGTACAGATCGCTTCTGGGACCCCAAAATATCGAATTTTCGGGTGTTTGGAGCCTGAATTTGAAATATAAACGGGTACAGAAGATGCATCCACATATCGACTTTTGGGCACCTAAAAGATAGATTTTCAGTATGTTTTGAGCCTGTATATTGAAAATACTCTAACACGGAGTAAGCATGTACAGATCGCTTCTGGGACCCCAGAATATCGAATTTGCGGGTGTTTTGGGCCTGAATTTGAGATATCGACTTTGTTCACCTAAAATATCGATTTTAAGCATGTTTTGGGCCTGTATTTTGAAAATACTCTAACACGGAGTAGGCATGTACAGATCGCTTCTGGGACCCAAAAATATCGAATTTTCGGGGGTTTTGAGCCTGAATTTGAGATATAAACAGGTACTGAAGATGAATGAACATATCGACTTTTGGGCACCTAAAATATCGATTTTGAGCATGTTTTGAGTCTGTATCTTGAAAACATTCTAACTAGGAGTAGGCAAGTACAGATCGCTTCTAGGACCTAAAAATACCGATTTTTCGGGTGTTTTGAGCCTGAATTTGAGATATAAACGGATACAGAAGATGCATGCACATATCGAGTTTGGACACTTAAAATATCGATTTTTTGCATGTTTTGAGCCTATATTTTGAAAATATTCTAGCACAAAGTAGATATGTACAGATCACTTCTGGGACCCCGAAATATCGAATTTTCGGGTGTTTTAAGCCTGAATTTGAGATATAAACGGGTACAGAAGATGCATGCACATATCGACTTTGGAAACTTAAAATATCGATTTTTAGCATGTTTTGAGCCTATATTTTGAAAACATTCTAGCACTGAGTAGGCATGTACAGATCGCTTCTGGGACCCAAAAATATCGAATTTTTGCGTGTTTTGAGGTTGAATTTGGGATATAAACGGGTGCAGAAGATGAATACACATATCGACTTTTGGGCACCTAAAAGATCGATTTTCAGTATGTTTTGGGCCTGTATATTAAAAATACTCTAACACGGAGTAGGCATGCACAGATCGCTTCTGGGACCCCAAAATATCGATTTTTCGGGGGTTTTGGGCTTGAATTTGAGATATCGACTTTGGCCACCTAAAATATCGATTTTAGCATGTTTTGGGCCTGTATTTTGAAAATATTCTAGCACCGCGTAGGCATGTACAGATCGCTTCTGGGACCCCTAAATATAGAATTTTCGGGTGTTTTGAGCCTGAATTTGAGATATAAACGGGTACAAAAGATGCATTCACATATCGACTTTTGGGCACCTAAAATATCGATTTTGAGCATGTTTTGGTTCTGTATCTTGAAAACATTCCAACTAGGAGTAGGCATGTACAGATCGCTTCTAGGACCCAAAAATATAGAATTTTAGGGTGTTTTGAGCCTGAATTTGAGATCGAAAACGGTACTGAAGATACATGCACATATCGACTTTGGTCACTTGAAGTATCGATTTTCAGGATGTTTTGGCCCTATATTTTGAATGTATTCTAGCATTTTGTAAGCATGTTCAGATTGCTTCTGAGACCCAAAAATATCGAATTTTCGGGTGTTTTGAGCCTGAATTTGGGATATAAACGGGTACAGAAGATGAATGCACATATGGATTTTGGGCGCATAAAATATCGGTTTTCAGCTTGTTTTGGGTCTGTATTTTGAAATTTTTTTAACATTGAGTAGGCATTTACAGATCCCTTCTGGGAACAAAAAGTATGGAATTTTAATGTGTTTTAAGCCTGAATTTGGGATACAAGCGAGTGCTGATGATTCATACACATATCGATTTTGGGCACCAAAAATTGCGATTTTCAGCTTATTTTGGGCCTGTATTTTGAAAATATTCTAACACTGAGTAGGCATGTACATATCGCTTCAGGCACCCAAAAAAATCAAATTTTCAGGTGTTTTTAGCCTGAATTTGGGATATAAACGGGATCAGAAGATGTATGCAGATATCGACTTTGATCACCTATAATATCGATTTTAAGCATGTTTTTGGCCTGTATTTTGAAAATATTCTAGCACTGGCTATGCATGTGGAGATTGCTTCTGGGATCCAAAAATATCGAATTTTCAGATGTTTTGAGACTGAATTTGGGATATAAACGGGTACAGAAGATGCATGAACATTTCGACTTTGGGCACCTAAAATATCGATTTTTAGTATGTTTTGGTCCTATATTTTGAATTTAATCTAGCACTGGGTAAGCATGTACAGATCGCTTCTGGGACCCAAAAATTTCGAATTTTCGGGTGTTTTGAACCTCAATTTGGAATGTAAACGGGTACTGAAGATCCATGCACATATCGACTATGGGCACCCAAAATATCGATTTTGAGCATGTTTTTGGCCTGTATTTTGAAAATACTCTAACACGGAGTAGGCATGTACAGATCGCTTCTGTAGTACTGAATAGACATGTACAGATCGCTTCTGGGACCCAAAAATATCTAACTTTCGGGAGTTTTGAGCCTGAATTTGAGATATAAACGGGTACCGAAAATGCATGCACATATCGACTTTGGGCACCCACAATATCGATTTTTAGCATGTTTTGGGCCAATATTTAGAAAATATTCTAACACGGAGGAGGCATGTACAGATCGCTTCTGAGACCCAAAAATATCGAATTTTCGGGTGTTTTGAGACTGAATTTTGGATATAAACGGGTGCAGAAGATGCATGCACATATCGACTTTGGACACTTATAATATCGATTTTTACCATGTTTTGAGCCTGTATCTGAGTAGGCATGTACAGATCGCTTCTGGGACCCAAAAATATCGAATTTTCGGGTATTTTGAGCCTGAATTTGATATATAATCGCTTACAGAAGATGCATGTACATATTGACTTTGGGCACCCAAAATATTGATTTTGTGCATGTTTTGGGCCTGTACTTTAAAAATACTCTAACACGAAGTAGGCATGTACAGATCGCGTCTGGGACACACAAAAATCGAATTTTCCGTTGTTTTGAGGCTGAATTTGAGATATAAACGGGTACAGAAGTTGCATGCACATATCGACTTTGGGCTCCCAAAATATTGATTTTTATCATGTTTTGGGCCTGTATTTTAAAACATACTCTAACACGGAGTAGGCATGTACAGATCGCTTCTGTAGCACCGAATAGACATGTACAGATCGGTTCTGGAACCCAAAAATATCGATTTTTCGGGTGTTTTGAGCCTGAATTTGAAATATAAACGGGTACAGAAGATGCATGCACATATTGTCATTTGGCACCTAAAATATCGATTTTTAGCATGTTTTCGGCCTATATTTTGAAAATCTTCTATCACTGAGTAGGCATGTACAGATCGCTTCTGGAACCCAAAAATTTTGAATTTTCGGGTGTTTTGAGCATGAATTTGGGATATACACGGGTACAAAAGATGTATGCACATATCGACTTTGGACACATAAAATATTGATTTTTAGCATGTTTTAAGCCTATATTTTAAAACATTCTAGCACTGAGTAGACATGTACAGATCGCTTCGGGGGCCCAAGCATATTGAATTTTTGGGTGTTTTGAGCCAGAATTTGAGATATAAACGGGCACTGAAGATGCATGCACATATCGACTTTTTGCACCTAAAATATCGATTTTGAGCATGTTTTGGGTCTGTATCTTGAAAACATTCTAGCATGGAGTAGGGATGTACAGATCGCTTCTGGGACACAAAAATACCGAATTTTAGGGTGCTTTGAGCCTGAATTTGAGATATAAACGGGTACATATAATGCATGCACATATCGACTTTGGGCACCCAAAATATCGATTTTTAGCATGTTTTGGGCCTTTATTTTGAAAATACTCTAACACGAAGTAGGCATGTACAGATCGCTTCTGTGATCCAAAAATACCGAATTTTCGGGTGTTTTGAGCCTGAATTTGAGTTATAAACGGGTACAGAAGATGCATGTACATATTATCTTTGGGCACCTAAAATTTCGATTTTCAGAATATATTGGGCCTGTATTTTGAAAATACTCTAACACGGAGTAGGCACGTACAGATCGCTTCTAAAAAAACAAAACATATTGACTTTTCGGGTGTTTTAAGGTTGAATTTGAGATATAAAAGGGTACTGAAGATACATGCACATATCGACTTTTTGCACCTAAATTATCGATTTTAAGCATGTTTTGGGTCTGTATCTTGAAAACATTCTAGCAAGGAGTAGGCATGTACAGATTGCTTCTGGGACCCAAAAATATCGAATTTTCGGGTGTTTTGAGCCTGAATTTGAAATATAAAAAAACGCGTACAGTAGATGCATGCACATATCGACTTTGGTCACCCAAAAATATCGATTTTGAGCATGTTTTGGACCTGTATTTTGAAAATACTCTAACACGGAGTAGGCATGTACAGATCGATTCTTGGACCCAAAAATATCGAATTTTCGGGTGTTTTGTGCTGGAATTTGGGATATAAACGGGTACAGAAGATGCATGCACATATTGACTTTGGGCACCAAAAATATCGATTTTTAGTATGTTTTGGGCCTATATTTTGAAAACATTGTAGCACTGAGTCGACATGTACAGATCGCTTCTGGGACCCAAAAATATCGAATTTTCGGGTGTTTTGAGCATGAATTTGGGATGTATACGGGTATAGAAGATGCATACACATATTGACTTTGGGCACCTAAAATATCGATTTTCAGCATGTTTTGGGGCTGTATTTTGAAAATACTTAAACACGGAGTAGGCATGTACAGATCGCTTCTGGGACCCCAAAATATCGAATTTTCGGGTGTTTTTAGCCTGAATTTGAGATATAGAGGGGTGCAGAAGATGCATGAACATATCGATTTTAGGCACCCAAAATATCGATTTTTAGCATGTTATTAACCAATATTTTGAAATTATTCTAACACGGAGTAGGCATATACACATCGCTTCTGGGATCCCAAAATATCAAATTTCCTGGTGTTTTGAGCCTGAATTTGAGATATAAACGGGTGCAGAAGATGCATGCACATATTGACTTTGGGCACCCAAAATATCGATTTTGAGCATGTTTTTAGCCTGTATTATCAAAATACTCTAACACGGAGTAGGCATGTACAGATCGCTTCGGGAACACAAAAATATCGAATTTTCAGGTGTTTTTAGCCTGAATTTGAGATATAAACGGGTACAGAAGATGCATGCACATATTGACTTTGTGCACCAAAAATATCGATTTTTAGTATGTTTTGGGCCTATATTTTGAAAACATTGTAGCACTGAGTAGACATGTACAGATCGCTTCTTTGACCCAAAAATATTGAATTTTCGGGTATTTTGAGCCTGAATTGGATATATAATCGCGTACAGAAGATGCATGCACATATCAACTTTGGGCACATAAAACATCGATTTTCAGCATGTTTTGGGCCTGTATTTTGAAATTACTCAAACACAGAGTAGGCATGTACAGATCGCTTCTTTGACCCAAAAATATTGAATTTTCGGGTATTTTGAGCCAGAATTGGATATATAATCGCGTACAGAAGATGCATGCACATATCAACTTTGGGCACCCAAAATATCGATTTTGAGCATGTTTTGGGCCTGTACTTTGAAAATACTCTGACACGAAGTAGGCATGTAGAGATCGCGTCTGGGACACACAAAAATCGAATTTTCGGGTGTTTTGAGCTTGAATTTGAGATATAAACGGGTACAGAAGATGCATGCACATATTGACTTGAGACACCTAAATTATCAATTTTTAGCATGTTTTGAGCCTATATTTTGAAAAAATTCTAGCACTGAGTAGGCATGTTTGTACTGTATATATCGCTTCTGGGACCCAAAAATATTGAATTTTCCGTTGTTTTGAGCCTGAATTTGAGATATAAATGGGTACAGAAGTTGCATGCACATATTGACTTATGGCACCCAAAATATCGATTTTTATCATGTTTTGGGCCTGTATTTTTAAAACATTCTCTAACACGGAGTAGGCATGTACAGATCGCTTCAGTAGCACTGAGTAGACATGTACAGATCGGTTCTGGAACCCAAAAATATCGATTTTTCGGGTGTTTTGAGCCTGAATTTGAGATATAAACGGGTACAGAAGATGCATGCACATATCGACATTGGGCACCTAAAATAGCGATTTTTAGTATGTTTTGGGCCTATATTTTGAAAATATTCTATCACTGAGTAGGCATGTACAGATTGCTTCTGGGACCCAAAAATTTTGAATTTTCAAGTGTTTTGAGCATGAATTTGGGATATAAACAGGTACAAAAGATGTATGCACATATCGACTTTGGACACGTAAAATATTGATTTTTAGCATGTTTTAAGCCTATATTTTAAAACATTCTAGCACTGAGTAGACATGTACAGATCGCTTCGGGGACCCAAGAATATTGAATTTTTGGGTGTTTTAAGCCTGAATTTAAGATATAAACGTGCACTGAAGATGCAAGCACATATCGACTTTTTGCACCTAAAATATCGATTTTGAGCATGTTTTGGGTCTGTATCTTGAAAACATTCTAGCATGGAGTAGGGATGTACAGATTACTTCTGGGACACAAAAATACCGAATTTTAAGATGTTTTGAGCCTGAATTTGAGATATAAACGGGTACAGATAATGCATGCACATATCGACTTTCGGCACCAAAAATATCGATTTTTAGCATGTTTTGGGCCTTTATTTTGAAAATACTCTAACACGAAGTAGGCATGTACAGATCGCTTCTGGGACCCAAAAATATCGAATTTTCTGGTGTTTTGAGCCTGATTTTGAGATATAAACGGGTACAGAAGATGCATGCACATATCGACTGAGGAAACCTAAAATATATATTTTTAGCATGTTTTAAACCTATATTTTAAAAACATTCTAGCACTGAGTAGGCATGTACAGATCGCTTCTGGAACCCAAAAACATTGACTTTTCAGGTGTTTAGAGCTTGAATTTGAAATATAAATGGGTACAGAGCATGCATGCACACTTCGACTTTGGGCACCCAAAATATCGATTTTTAGCATGTTTTGGGCCAATATCTTGAAATAAATTCTAGCACTGAGTAGGCATGTACAGATCGCTTCTGGTACCCAAAAATATTAAATTTTCGGGTGTTTTCAGCCTGAATTTGAGATATAAACGGATACTGAAGATGTATGCACATATCGACTTGGGACACCTATAATATAAATTTTTAGCATGTTTTAAACCTATATTTTAAAAACATTCTAGCACTGAGTAGACATGTACAGATCGCTTCTGGAACCTAAAACTATTGAATATTCGGGTGTTTTGAGCCTGAATTTGAGATATAAACCGGTACTGAAGATACATGCACATATCGACTTTTTGCACCTAAAATATCGATTTTAAGCTTGTGTTGGGTCTGTATCTTGAAAACATTCTTGCAAGAAGTAGGCATGTACAGATCGTTTCTGGGACCCAAAAATACCGAATTTTCGGGTGTTTTGAGCTTGAATTTGAGATATTAACGGATACTGAAGATGCATGCACATATCGACTATGGGCACCTAAAATATCGATTTTGAGCATATTTTGGGCCTGTATTTTAAAAATATTCTAACACGGAGTAGGTATGTACAGATCGCTTCTGGGATTCAAAAATATCGAATTTTCGGGTGTTTTGATCCTGAATTTGAGATATAAACGGGTACAGAAGATGCATGCACATATCGACTTTGGGCACCTAAAATATCGATTTTCAGCATATTTTATGGCCTGTATTTATAAAGTACTCTAACACTGAGTAGGCATGTATACCAGATCGCTTCTGGGACCCAAAAATACCGAATTTTCGGGTGTTTTGAGCCTAAATTTAAGATATAAACGGGTACAGAAGATGTATGCACATATTGACTTTGGACACGTAAAATATTTATTTTTAGCATGTTTTTAAGCCTATATTTTAAAACATTCTAGCACTGAGTAGACATGTACAGATCGCTTCGGGGACCCAAGAATATTGAATTTTTGGGTGTTTTGAGCCTGAATTTAAGATATAAACGGGCACTGAAGATGCATGCACATATCGACTTGGGACACTTATAATATAAATTTTTAGCATGTTTTAAACCTATATTTTAAAAACATTCTAGCACTGAGTAGACATGTACAGATCGCTTCTGGAACCTAAAACTATTGAATATTCGGGTGTTTTGAGCCTGAATTTGAGATATAAACCGGTACTGAAGATACATGCACATATCGACTTTTTGCACCTAAAATATCGATTTTAAGCTTGTGTTGGGTCTGTATCTTGAAAACATTCTTGCAAGAAGTAGGCATGTACAGATCGTTTCTGGGACCCAAAAATACCGAATTTTCGGGTGTTTTGAGCTTAAATTTGAGATATTAACGGATACTGAAGATGCATGCACATATCGACTATGGGCACCTGAAATATCGATTTTGAGCATATTTTGGGCCTGTATTTTAAAAATATTCTAACACGGAGTAGGCATGTACAGATCGCTTCTGGGATTCAAAAATATCGAATTTTCGGGTGTTTTGAGCCTGAATTTGATATATAAACGGGTACAGAAGATGCATGCACATATCGACTTTGGGCACCTAAAATATCGATTTTCAGCATGTTTTATGGCCTGTATTTATAAAGTACTCTAACACTGAGTAGGCATGTATACCAGATCGCTTCTGGGACCCAAAAATACCGAATTTTCGGGTGTTTTGAGCCTAAATTTAAGATATAAACGGGTACAGAAGATGCATGCACATATTGACTATGGGCAACTAAAATATCGATTTTCAGCATGTTTTGGGCATGTATTTTGAAAATACTGAAAAACGGAGCAAGCATATACAGATCGATTCTCGGACCCAAAAATATCGAATTTTCGGGTTTTTTGAGTCTGAATTTGAAATATAAACGGGTACAGAGCATGCATGCACATTTCGACTTTGGGCACCCAAAATATTGATTTCTAGCATGTTTTGGGCCAATATTTTGAAATTATTCTAGCACTGAGTAGGCATGTACAGATCGCTTCTGGGCCCCAAAAATATAGAATTTTCGGGCGTTTCGAGCCTGAATTTGAGATACAAACGGGTACTGAAGATGCATGCACATATTGACTCTTTGCACCTAAAATATCGATTTTGAGCATGTTTTGGGTCTGTATTGTGAAAATACTCTAACAAGAAGTAGGCATGTACATATCGCTTCTGGGACACAAAAATATCGAATTTTCGGGTGTTTTGAGCCTGAATATGAGATATAAACGGGTACAGAAGATGCATGCACATATCGACTTTGGGCACCTAAAATATCGATTTTAAGCTTGTTTTGGGCCTATATTTTAAAAATATTCTATTTCTGAGTAGGCATGTATAGATCGCTTGTCTGACCCAAAAATATCGAATTTTCGGGTGTTTTGAGCCTGAATTTGAGATATAAACGGGTACAGAAGATGCATGCGCATATCGACTTTGGGCACCTAAAAAATCGATTTTCAGCATGTTTTATGGCCTGTATTTTGAAAGTACTCTAACACGGAGTAGGCATGTACAGATCGCTTCTGGGACCCAAAAATATTAAATTTTCTGGTGTTTTGAGCCTGAATTTGAGATATAAACGGGTACAGCATATGCATGCACATATCGACATTGGGCACCTATAATATCGATTTTTAGCTTGTTTTGGCCTATATTTTAAAAATATTCTATCACTGAATAGGCATGTACAGATCGCTTCTGTGACCCAAAAATATCGAATTTTCGGGTGTTTTGAGCCTGAATTTGGGATATAAACGGGTACAAAAGATGTATGCCATATCGACTTTGGACACGTAAAATATCGATTTTTAGCATGTTTAAAGCCAATATTTTGAAAACATTGTAGCACTGAGTAGACATGTACAGATCGCTTCGGGGACCCAAAAATATTGAATTTTTGGGTGTTTTGAGCCTGCATTTGAGATATAAACGGGTACAGAAGATGCATGCACATATCCACTTTTTGCACCTAAAATATCGATTTTGAGCATATTTTGGGTCTGTATCTTGAAAACATTCTAGAAAAGAGTAGGCATGTACAAGTAGCTTCAAGGACCAAAAAATATCGAATTTTCGGGTGTCTTGAGTCTGAATTTGAGATATAAACAGGTACAGAAGATGTATGCACATATCGACTTTGGACACCTAAATTATCGATTTTTAGCATGTTTTGAGCCTATATTTTAAAAAAATACACTAACACAGAGTAGGCATGTACAGATCTCTTCTGGGACCCAAAAATATTGAATTTTCGGGTGTTTTGAGCCTGAATTTGAGATATAAACGGGTACAGAAGATGCATGCACATATCGACTTTGTGGAGCTAAAATATCGATTTTCAGCATGTTTTGGGCCTGAATTTTGAAAATACTCTAACACGGAGTAGGCATGTACAGATCGCTTCTGGGACCCAATAATCTCGAATTTTCGGGTGTTTTGAGCATGAATTTGAGATATAAACGGGTACAGAAGATGCATGCACATATCGACTTTGGGCACCTAAATTATCGAATTTTAGCATGTTTTGAGCCTATATTTTGAAAACATTCTAGCACTGAGTAAGCATGTACAGATCGCTTCTGGGACCCAAAAAAATTGAATTTTCCGTCAATTTGAGCCTGAATTTGAGATATAAACGGGTACTGAAGATGCATGCAGATATCAACTTTCGGCACCCAAGATATCGATATTTAACATGTTTTGTTCCTATATTTTGAAAATACTCTAACACAGAGTAGGCATGTACAGATCGCTTTTGGGACCCAAAAATATCGAATTTCCGGGTGTTTTGAGCTTGAATTTGGGATATAAACGGGTACAGAAGATGCATACACATATTGACTTTAGGCACCTCAAATATCGATTTTCAGCATGTTTTGGGCCTGTATTTTGAAAATACTCTAACACGGAATAGGCATGTACAGATTGCTTTTGGGGCCCAAAAACATCGAATTTTCGGGAATTTTGAGCCTGAATTTGAGATATAATCAGGTACAGAAGATGCATGCTCATATCCACTTTGGGCACCTAAAATATCGATTTTTAGCATGTTTTGGGCCTGTATTTTGAAAGTACTCAAACACGGAGTAGGCATGAACAGATCGCTTCTGGGACCCAAAAATATCGAATTTTCGGGTGTTTTGAGCCTGAATTTGGGATATTAACGGGTACAGAAGATGCATGCACATATCGACTATGTGTAGCTAAAATATCGATTTTCAGCATGTTTTGGGCATGTATTTTGAAAATACTCTAACACGGAGTAGGCATGTACAGATCGCTTCTGGCACCCAAAAATCTCGAATTTTCGGGTGTTTTGAGCATGAATTTGAGATATAAACGGGTACAGAAGATGCTTGCACATATCGACTTTGGGCACCTAAAATATCGTTTTTCAGCATGTTTTATGGCCTGTATTTTGAAAGTACTCTAACTCGGAGTAGGCATGTACAGATCGCTTCTGGGACCCAAAAATATTAAATTTTCGGGTATTTTGAGCCTGAATTTGAGACATAAACGGGTACAGCATATGCATGCACATATCGACATTGGGAACCTATAATATCGATTTTTAGCTTGTTTTTGGCCTATATTTTGAAAATATTCTTTCACTGAGTAGGCATGTACAGAGAGCTTCTGTGACCCAAAAACATCGAATTTTCGGGTGTTTTGAGCCTGAATTTGGGATATAAATGGGTACAAAAGATGTATGCACATATCGACTTTGGACACGTAAAATATCGATTTTTAGCATGTTTTAAGCCTATATTTTGAAAACATTCTAGCACTAAGTAGACATGTACAGATCCCTTCGGGCACCAAAAAATATTGAATTTTTGGGTGTTTTGAGCCTGCATTTGAGATATAAACGGGTACTGAAAATGCATGCTCATATCGACTTTTTGCACCTAAAATATCGATTTTTAGCATATTTTGGGTCTGTATCTTGAAAACATTCTAGCAAAAGAGTAGGCATGTACAGATATCTTCTGTGACACAAAAATATCGAATTTTCGGGTGTTTTGAGCCTGAATTCTAGATAGAAACGGGTACAGAAGATGCATGCACATATCGACATTGGACACCTAAATAATCGATTTTTAGCATGTTTTGAGCCTATATTTTGAAAACCTTCTGGCACTGAGTAGGCAGGTACAGATCGCTTCTTGGGACCCAAAAATATTGATTTTTCCGTCGTTTTTAGCCTGAATTTGTGATAGAAACGGGTACTGAAGATGCATGCAGATATCAACTTTGGGCACCCAAAATATCGATTTTTAACATGTTTTTGGCCTATATTTTGAAAATACTCTAACACAGAGTAGGCATGTACAGATCGCTTCTGTGACCCAAAAATATCGAATTTTCGGGTGTTTTGAGCCTGAATTTGGGATATAAACGGGTACAGAAATTGCATACACATATTGACTTTGCGCACCTAAAATATCGATTTTCAGCATGTTTTATGGCTTGTATTTTGAAAGTACTCTAACACGGAGTAGACAAGTACAGATTGCTTCAGGGACCCAAAAATATCGAATTTTCGGGTGTTTTGAGCCTAAATTTGAGATATAAACGGGTACAGAACATGCATGCAAGTATCGACTTGGGACACATAAAATATCGATTTTTAGCATGTTTTGACCCTATATTTTGAAAACATTCTAGCACTGGGTAGGCATGTACAGATCACTTCTTGGACCCAAAAATATCGAATTTTCGGGTGTTTTGAGCCTGAATTTGAGATATAAACGGGTACGGAAGATGCATTCACATATCGACTTTAGACACCTAAAATATCGATTTTTAGTATGTTTTGGGCCTCTATTTTGAAAATACTCTAACACGGAGTAGACATGTATAGATCGCTTAAGGGACCCAAAAAAATTGAATTTTATGGATGTTTTGAGCCTTAATTTGAGATATAAACGGGTATAGAAGATGGATGCACATATCGACTTTGGGCAACTAAAATATCGATTTTTAGTATGTTTTGAGCCTATATTTTGAAAACATTCTAGCACTGAGTATGCATGTACAGATCGCTTAAGGGACCCAAAAATATTGAATTTTCGGGTGTTTTGAGCATGAATTTGAGATATAAACGGGTATAGAAGATGGATGCATATATCTACTTTGGGCACCTAAAATATCGATTTTTAGTATGTTTTGGGCCTCTATTTTGAAAATACTCTAACACGGAGTAGACATGTACAGATCGCTTCTGGGACCCAAAAATATTGAATTTTCGGGTGTTTTGAGCCTGAATTTGAGATATAAACGGGTATAGAAGATGGATGCACATATCGACTTTGGGCACTTAAAATATCGATTTTTAGTATGTTTTCGGCCTCTATTTTAAAAATACTCTAACACGGAGTAGACATGTACAGTTTGCTTTTGGGACCCAAAAATATGGAATTTTCGGGTGTTTTGAGCCTGAATTTGAGATATAAACGGGTACAGAAGATTCATGCACATAACGACTTTTTGCACCTAAAATATCGATTTTCAGCATGTTTTGGGCCTGTATTTTGAAAATACTCTAACACGGAGTATGCATGTACAGATCGCTTAAGGGACACAAAAATATCGATTTTTTTATGTGTTTTGAGCCTGAATTTGAGATATAAACGGGTACAGAAGATGCATGCACATATCGACTTTGACACCCAAAATATCGATTTTTAGCATGTTTTGGGCCTATATTTTAAAAACATTCTAGCACTGAGTAGGCATGTATAGATTGCTTAAGGGACCCAAAAATATCGAATTTTCGGAGTTTTGAGCCTGAATTTGAGATATAAACGGATACAGAAGATGCATGCACATATCGACATTTTGCACCTAAAATATCGATTTTGAGCATGTTTTGGGTCTGTATCTTGAAAACATTCTAGCAAGGAGTAGTCATGTACATATCGCTTCTGGGACCCCAAAATATCGAATTTTCTGGTGTTTTGAACCTGAATTAGGGATATACACGGGTACAGAAGATGCATACACATATTGACTTTGGGCACATAAAATATCGATTTTCAGTATGTTTTGGGCCTGTATTTTAAAAACACTCTAACACGGAGTATGCACGTACAGATCGCTTCTGGGACCCAAAAATATTGAATTTTCGGGTGTTTTGAGCCTGAATTTGAGATATAAACGGGTACAGAAGATGCATGCACATATCGACTTTGGGCACCTAAAATATCGATTTTTTGTATGTTTTGGGCCTGTATTTTAAAAATACTCTAACACGGAGTAGACATGTACAGATCGCTTTTGGGACCCAAAAATATCGAATTTTCGGGTGTTTTGAGCCTGAATTTGAGATATAACCGGGTACAGAGGATGCATACACAAATTGACTTTGGGCACATAAAATATCGATTTTCAGCATGTTTTGAGCCTGTATTTTAAAAACACTCTAACACGGAGTATGCACGTACAGATCGCTTCTGGGACCCAAAAACATTGAATTTTCGGGTGTTTTGAGCCTGAATTTGAGATATAAACGGGTACAGAAGATGCATGCACATATCGACTTTTTGCACTTAAAATATCGATTTTGAGCATGTTTTGGGTCTGTATCTTGAAAACATTCTAGCAAGGAGTAGGCATGTACAGATCTCTTCTGGGACCCCAAAATATCGAATTTTCTGGTGTTTTGAACCTGAATTAGGGATATACACGGGTACAGAAGATGCATACAGATATTGACTTTGGGCACATAAAATATCGATTTTCAGCATGTTTTGGGCCTGTATTTTAAAAACACTCTAACACGGAGTATGCACGTACAGATCGCTTCTGGGACCCAAAAATATTGAATTTTCGGGTGTTTTGAGCCTGAATGTGAGATATAAACGGGTACAGAAGATGCATGCACATATAGACTTTGGGCACCTAAAATATCGATTTTTTGTATGTTTTGGGCCTGTATTTTAAAAATACTCTAACACGGAGTAGACATGTACAGATCGCTTTTGGGACCCAAAAATATCGAATTTTCGGGTGTTTTGAGCCTGAATTTGAGATATAACCGGGTACAGAGGATGCATACACAAATTGACTTTGGGCACATAAAATATCGATTTTCAGCATGTTTTGAGCCTGTATTTTAAAAACACTCTAACACGGAGTATGCACGTACAGATCGCTTCTGGGACCCAAAAACATTGAATTTTCGGGTGTTTTGAGCCTGAATTTGAGATATAAACGGGTACAGAAGATGCATGCACATATCGACTTTCTGCACTTAAAATATCGATTTTGAGCATGTTTTGGGTCTGTATCTTGAAAACATTCTAGCAAGGAGTAGGCATGTAGAGATCTCTTCTGGGACCCCAAAATATCGAATTTTCTGGTGTTTTGAACCTGAATTAGGGATATACACGGGTACAGAAGATGCATACACATATTGACTTTGGGCACATAAAATATCGATTTTCAGCATGTTTTGGGCCTGTATTTTAAAAACACTGTAACACGGAGTATGCACGTACAGATCGCTTCTGGGACCCAAAAATATTGAATTTTCGGGTGTTTTGAGCCTGAATGTGAGATATAAACGGGTACAGAAGATGCATGCACATATAGACTTTGGGCACCTAAAATATCGATTTTTAGTATGTTTTGGGCCTGTATTTTAAAAATACTCTAACACGGAGTAGACATGTACAGATCGCTTTTGGGACCCAAAAATATCGAATTTTCGGGTGTTTTGAGCCTGAATTTGAGATATAAACGGGTACAGAAGATGCATACACATATTGACTTTGGGCAGCTAAAATATCGATTTTCAGCATGTTTTAGGCCTGTATTTTAAAAATACTCTAACACGGAGTATGCATGTACAGATGGCTTTTGGGACACAAAAATATCGAATATTCGGGTGTTTTGAGTCTGAATTTGAGACATAAACTGGTACAGAAGATGCATGCACATATCGACTTTGGGCACCCAAAATATCGATTTTGAGCATATTTTGGGCCTGTATTTTTAAAATACTCTAACACGGAATAGACACGTACAGATCGCTCCTGCGACACAAAAATATCGAATTTTTGGGTGTTTTGAGCCTGAATTTGAGATATAAACGGGTACAGAATATGCATGCACATATCGACTTTGGGCACCCAAAATATCGATTTTTAGCATGTTCTGAGACTCTATTTTGAAAACATTCTAGCACTGAGTAGGCATTTACAGATCGTTTCTGGGACCCAAAAATATTGAATTTTCGGGTGTTTTGAGCCTGAATTTGAGATATAAACGGGTACAGAGAATGCATACACATATTGACTTTGTGCACCTAAAATATCTATTTTCAGCATGTTTTGGGCCTGCATTTTAAAAACACTCTAACACGGAGTATGCATGTACAGATCGCTTCTGGGACATAAAAATATCGAATTTTCGGAGTTTTGAGCCTGAATTTGAGATATAACCGGGTACAGAGGATGCATACACATATTGACTTTGGGCACATAAAATATCGATTTTCAGCATGTTTTGGGCCTGTATTTTAAAAACAATCTAACACGGGGTATGCACGTACAGATCGCTTCTGGGACCCAAAAATATCGAATTTTCGAGTGTTTTGAACCTGAATTTGGGATATAGACGGTTACAGAAGATGCATACACATATTGACTTTGGGCACTTAAAATATCGATTTTGACCATGTTTTGGGCCTGTATTTTGAAAATACTCTAACATGGAATACGCATGTACAGATCGCTTCGGGGACCCAAAAATATCGAATTTTTGGGTGTTTTGAGCCTGAATTTGAGATATAAACGGGTACAGAAGATGCATGCACATATCGACTTTGGGCACCCAAAATATCGATTTTTAGCATGTTCTGAGCCTCTATTTTGAAAACATTCTAGCACTGAGTAGGCATGTACAGATCGTTTCTGGGACCCAAAAATATTGAATTTTCGGGTGTTTTGAGCCTCAATTTGAGATATAACCGGGTACAGAGAATGCATACACATATTGACTTTGTGCACCTAACATATCAATTTTCAGCATGTTTTGGGCCTGCATTTTAAAAACACTCTAACACGGAGTATGCATGTACAGATCGCTTCTGGGACACAAAAATATTGAATTTTCGGGTGTTTTGAGCCTGAATGTGAGATATAAACGGGTACAGAAGATGCATGCACATATAGACTTTGGGCACCTAAAATATCGATTTTTAGTATGTTTTGGGCCTGTATTTTAAAAATACTCTAACACGGAGTAGACATGTACAGATCGCTTTTGGGACCCAAAAATATCGAATTTTCGGGTGTTTTGAGCCTGAATTTGAGATATAAACGGGTACAGAAGATGCATACACATATTGACTTTGGGCAGCTAAAATATCGATTTTCAGCATGTTTTAGGCCTGTATTTTAAAAATACTCTAACACGGAGTATGCATGTACAGATGGCTTTTGGGACACAAAAATATCGAATATTCGGGTGTTTTGAGTCTGAATTTGAGACATAAACTGGTACAGAAGATGCATGCACATATCGACTTTGGGCACTTAAAATATCGATTTTGAGCATGTTTTGGGCCTGTATTTTGAAAATACTCTAACACGGAGTACGCATGTACAGATCGCTTCGGGGACCCAAAAATATCGAATTTTTGGGTGTTTTGAGCCTGAATTTGAGATATAAACGGGTACAGAAGATGCATGCACATATCGACTTTGGGCACCCAAAATATCGATTTTTAGCATGTTCTGAGCCTCTATTTTGAAAACATTCTAGCACTGAGTAGGCATGTACAGATCGTTTCTGGGACCCAAAAATATTGAATTTTCGGGTGTTTTGAGCCTGAATTTGAGATATAACCGGGTACAGAGAATGCATACACATATTGACTTTGTGCACCTAACATATCAATTTTCAGCATGTTTTGGGCCTGCATTTTAAAAACACTCTAACACAGAGTATGCATGTACAGATCGCTTCTGGGACACAAAAATATCAAATTTTCGGAGTTTTGAGCCTGAATTTGAGATATAACCGGGTACAGAGGATGCATACACATATTGACTTTGGGCACATAAAATATCGATTTTCAGCATGTTTTGGGCCTGTATTTTGAAAATACTCTAACACGGAGTACGCATGTACAGATCGCTTCGGGGACCCAAAAATATCGAATTTTCGGTGTTTTGAGCCTGAATTTGAGATATAAACGGGTACAGAAAATGCATGCACATATTGACTTTTTGCATTTAATATATCGATTTTTAGTATGTTTTGGGCCTGTATTTTAAAAATACTCTAACACGGAGTAGACATGTACAGATCGCTTTTGGGACCCAAAAATATCGAATTTTCTGGTGTTTTGACCCTGAATTTGAGATATAAACGGGTACAGAAGATGCATACACATATTGACTTTGGGCAGCTAAAATATCTATTTTCAGCATGTTTTAGGCCTGTATTTTAAAAATACTCTAACACGGAGTATGCATGTACAGATGGCTTTTGGGAGCCAAAAATATCGAATATTCGGGTGTTTTGAGTCTGAATTTGAGACATAAACGGATACAGAAGATGCATGCACATATCGACTTTGGGCACCCAAAATATCGATTTTGAGCATATTTTGGGTCTATATTTTTAAAACACTCTAACACGTAATAGACACGTACAGATCGCTCCAAGGACACAAAAATATCGAATTTTTGGGTGTTTTGAGCCTGAATTTGAGATATAAACGGGTACAGAAGATGCATGCACATATCGACTTAGGGCACCCAAAATATCGACTTTAAGCATGTTCTGAGCCTCTATTTTGAAAACATTCTAGCACTGAGTAGGCATGTACAGATCGTTTCTGGGACCCAAAAATATCGAATATTCGGGTGTTTTGAGTCTGAATTTGACACATAAACGGGTACAGAAGATGCATGCATATATCGACTTAGGGCACCCAAAATATCGATTTTGAGCATATTTTGGGCCTGTATTTTTAAAATACTCTAACACGGAGTAGACACGTACAGATCGCTTCTGGGACACAAAAATAACGATTTATTGGGTGTTTTGAGCCTGAATTTGAGATATAAACGGGTACAGAAGATGCATGCACATATCGACTTTGGGCACCCAAAATATTGATTTTTAGCATGTTCTGAGCCTCTATTTTGAAAACATTCTAGCACTGAGTAGGCATGTACAGATCGCTTCTGGGACCCAAAAATATTGAATTTTTGGGTGTTTTGAGCCTGAATTGAAGATATAACCGGGTACAGAGTATGCATACACATATTGACTTTGTGCACCTAAAATATCAATTTTCAGCATGTTTTGGGCCTGCATTTTAAAAACACTCTAACACGGAGTATGCATGTACAGATCGCTTCTGGGACATAAAAATATCGAATTTTCGTAGTTTTGAGAGTGAATTTGATATATAACCGGGTACAGAGGATGCATACACATATTGACTTTGGGAACATAAAATATCGATTTTCTGCATGTTTTGGGCCTGTATTTTAAAAACACTCTAACACGGAGTATGCACGTACAGATCGCTTCTGGGACCCAAAAACATTGAATTTTCGGGTGTTTTGAGCCTGAATTTGAGATATAAACGGGTACAGAAGATTCATGCACATATCGACTTTGGGCACCTATAATATCGATTTTGAGCATCTTTTGGGCCTGTATTTTGAAAATACTCAAACACGGTGTAGACATGTACAGATCGCTTCTGGGACACAAAAATATCGATTTTTTTGGGTGTTTTGAGCCTGAATTTGAGATATAAACGGGTACAGAAGATGCATGCACTTATCAACTTTGGCACCCAAAATATCGATTTTTAGTATGTTTTGGTCGTATAACTTGAAAATATTCTAGCACTGAGTAGGCATGTACAGATCGCTTCTGGGACCCAAAAATATCGAATTTTTGGGGGCTTTTAGCCAGAATTTAAGATATAACCGGGTACAGTGGATACATGCACATATCGACTTTTTGCACCTAAAATATCGATTTTGATCATGTTTTGGGTCTGTATCTTGAAAAAATTCTAACAAGGAGTAGGCATGTACAGATCGCTTCTGGGACCCAAAAATATCGAATTTTTGGGTGTTTTGAACCTGAATTTGGGATATAGACGGATACAGAAGAAGCATGCACATATCGACTTTGGGCACCTAAAATATCGATTTTGAGCATGTTTTGGGCCTGTATTTTGAAAATACTCTAACACGGAGTACGCATGTACAGATCGCTTTGGGGACCCAAAAATATCGAATTTTCGGTGTTTTGAGCCTGAATTTGAGATATAAACGGGTACAGAAGATGCATACACATATTGACTTTGGGCAGCTAAAATATCGATTTTAAGCATGTTTTAGGCCTGTATTTTAAAAATACTCTAACACGGAGTATGCATGTACAGATGGCTTTTGGGACCAAAAAATATCGAATATTCGGGTGTTTTGAGTCTGAATTTGAGACATAAACTGGTACAGAAGATGCATGCACATATCGACTTTGGGCACCCAAAATATCGATTTTGAGCATATTTTGGGCCTGTATTTTTAAAATACTCTAACACCCAATAGACACGTACAGATCGCTCCTGGGACACAAAAATATCGAATTTTTGGGTGTTTTGAGCCTGAATTTGAGATATAAACGGGTACAGAATATGCATGCACATATCGACTTTGGGCACCCAAAATATCGATTTTTAGCATGTTCTGAGCCTCTATTTTGAAAACATTCTAGCACTGAGTAGGCATTTACAGATCGTTTCTGGGTCCCAAAAATATCGAATTTTCGGTGTTTTGAGCCTGAATTTGAGATATAAACGGGTACAGAAAATGCATGCACATATCGACTTTTTGCAATTAATATATCGATTTTTAGTATGTTTTGGGCCTGTATTTTAAAAATACTCTAACACGGAGTAGACATGTACAGATCGCTTTTGGGACCTAAAAATATCGAATTTTCGGGTGTTTTGACCCTGAATTTGAGATATAACCGGGTACAGAGAATGCATACACATATTGACTTTGTGCACATAACATATCAATTTTCAGCATGTTTTAGGCCTGCATTTTAAAAACACTCTAACACGGAGTATGCATGTACAGATCGCTTCTGGGACACAAAAATATCAAATTTTCGGAGTTTTGAGCCTGAATTTGAGATATAACCGGGTACAGAGGATGCATACACAAATTGACTTTGGGCACATAAAATATCGATTTTCAGCATGTTTTGGGCCTGTATTTTGAAAATACTCTAACACGGAGTACGTATATACAGATTGCTTCGGGGACCCAAAAATATCGAATTTTCGGTGTTTTGAGCCTGAATTTGAGATATAAACGGGTACAGAAGATGCATGCACATATCGACTTTGGGCACCCAAAATATCGATTTTGAGCATATTTTGGGTCTATATTTCTAAAACACTCTAACACGTAATAGACACGTACAGATCGCTCCTGGGACACAAAAATATCGAATTTTTGGGTGTTTTGAGCCTGAATTTGAGATATAAACGGGTACAGAAGATGCATGCACATATCGACTTAGGGCACCCAAAATATCGATTTTTAGCATGTTCTGAGCCTCTATTTTGAAAACATTCTAGCACTGAGTAGGCATGTACAGATCGTTTCTGGGTCCCAAAAATATCGAATTTTCGGTGTTTTGAGCCTGAATTTGAGATATAACCGGGTACAGAGGATGCATACACAAATTGACTTTGGGCACATAAAATATCGATTTTCAGCATGTTTTGGGCCTGTATTTTGAAAATACTCTAACACGGAGTATGTATATACAGATTGCTTCGGGGACCCAAAAATATCGAATTTTCGGTGTTTTGAGCCTGAATTTGAGATATAAACGGGTACAGAAGATGCATGCACATATCGACTTTGGGCACCCAAAATATCGATTTTGAGCATATTTTGGGTCTATATTTCTAAAACACTCTAACACGTAATAGACACGTACAGATCGCTCCTGGGACACAAAAATATCGAATTTTTGGGTGTTTTGAGCCTGAATTTGAGATATAAACGGGTACAGAAGATGCATGCACATATCGACTTAGGGCACCCAAAATATCGATTTTTAGCATGTTCTGAGCCTCTATTTTGAAAACATTCTAGCACTGAGTAGGCATGTACAGATCGTTTCTGGGACCCAAAAATATTGAATTTTCGGGTGTTTTGAGCCTGAATTTGAGATATAACCGGGTACAGAGAATGCATACACATATTGACTTTGTGCACCTAACATATCAATTTTCAGCATGTTTTGGGCCTGCATTTTAAAAACACTCTAACACGGAGTATGCATGTACAGATCGCTTCTGGGACACAAAAATATCAAATTTTCGGAGTTTTGAGCCTGAATTTGAGATATAACCGGGTACAGAGGATGCATACACATATTGACTTTGGGCACATAAAATATCGATTTTCAGCATGTTTTGGGCCTGTATTTTAAAAACACTCTAACACGGAGTATGCACGTACAGATCGCTTCTGGGACCCAAAAATATTGAATTTTCGGGTGTTTTGAGCCTGAATGTGAGATATAAACGGGTACAGAAGATGCATGCACATATAGACTTTGGGCACCTAAAATATCGATTTTTAGTATGTTTTGGGCCTGTATTTAAAAAATACTCTAACACGGAGTAGACATGTACAGATCGCTTTTGGGACCCAAAAATATCGAATTTTCGGGGGTTTTGAGCCAGAAATTGGGATATAACCGGGTACAGAGGATACATGCACATATCGACTTTTTGCACCTAAAATATCGATTTTAAGCATGTTTTGGGTCTGTATCTTCAAAACATTCTAGCAAGAAGTAGGCATGTACAGATCGCTTCTGGGACACAAAAATATCAAATTTTCGGAGTTTTGAGCCTGAATTTGACATATAACCGGGTACAGAGGATGCATACACATATTGACTTTGGGCACATAAAATATCGATTTTCAGCATGTTTTGGGCCTGTATTTTGAAAATACTCTAACACGGAGTACGCATGTACAGATCGCTTCGGGGACCCAAAAATATCGAATTTTCGGTGTTTTGAGCCTGAATTTGAGATATAAACGGGTACAGAAAATGCATGCACATATCGAATTTTTGCATTTAATATATCGATTTTTAGTATGTTTTGGGCCTGTATTTTAAAAATACTCTAACACGGAGTAGACATGTACAGATCGCTTCTGGGACACAAAAATATTGAATTTTTGGGTGTTTTGAGCCTGAATTTAAGATATAACCGGGTACAGAGTATGCATACACATATTGACTTTGTGCACCTAAAATATCAATTTTCAGCATGTTTTGGGCCTGCATTTTAAAAACACTCTAACACGGAGTATGCATTTACAGATCGCTTCTGGGACATAAAAATATCGAATTTTCGTAGTTTTGAGCGTGAATTTGATATATAACCGGGTACAGAGGATGCATACACATATTGACTTTGGGAACATAAAATATCGATTTTCAGCATGTTTTAGGCCTGTATTTTAAAAACACTCTAACACGGAGTATGCACGTACAGGTCGCTTCTGGGACCCAAAAACATTGAATTTTCGGGTGTTTTGAGCCTGAATTTGAGATATAAACGGGTAGAGAAGATTCATGCACATATCGACTTTGGGCACCTATAATATCGATTTTGAGCATCTTTTGGGCCTGTATTTTGAAAATACTCAAACACGGTGTAGACATGTACAGATCGCTTCTGGGACACAAAAATATCGATTTTTTTGGGTGTTTTGAGCCTGAATTTAAGATATGAACGCGTACAGAAGATGCATGCACATATCGACTTTGGCACCCAAAATATCGATTTTTAGTATGTTTTGGGCATATAATTTGAAAATATTCTAGCACTGAGTAATCATGTACAGATCGCTTCTGGGACCCAAAAATATCGAATTTTCGGGGGTTTTGAGCCAGAATTTGAGATATAACCTGGTTCAGAGGATACATGCACATATCGACTTTTTGCACCTAAAATATCGATTTTGATCATGTTTTGGGTCTGTATCTTGAAAAAATTCTATCAAGGAGTAGGCATGTACAGATCGCTTCTGGGACCCAAAAATTTCGAATTTTTGGGTGTTTTGAACCTGAATTTGGGATATAGACGGATACAGAAGAAGCATGCACATATCGACTTTGGGCACCTAAAATATCGATTTTGAGCATGTTTTGGGCCTGTATTTTGCAAATACTCTAACACGGAGTAGGCATGTACAGATCGCTTCGAGGACCCAAAAATATCGAATTTTCGGTGTTTTGAGCCTGAATTTGAGATATAAACGGGTACAGAAAATGCATGCACATATCGACTTTTTGCATTTAATATATCGATTTTTAGTATGTTTTGGGCCTGTATTTTAAAAATACTCTAACACGGAGTAGACATGTACAGATCGCTTTTGGGACCTAAAAATATCGAATTTTCGGGTGTTTTGACCCTGAATTTGAGATATAAACGGGTACAGAAGATGCATACACATATTGACTTTGGGCAGCAAAAATATCGATTTTCAGCATGTTTTAGGCCTGTATTTTAAAAATACTCTAACACGGAGTATGCATGTACAGATGGCTTTTGGGACCCAAAAATATCGAATATTCGGGTGTTTTGAGTCTGAATTTGAGATATAAACGGGTACAGAAGATGCATGCACATATCGACTTAGGGCACCCAAAATATCGACTTTAAGCATGTTCTGAGCCTCTATTTTGAAAACATTCTAGCACTGAGTAGGCATGTACAGATCGTTTCTGGGACCCAAAAATATCGAATATTCGGGTGTTTTGAGTCTGAATTTGACACATAAACGGGTACAGAAGATACATGCATATATCTTCTTTGGGCACCCAAAATATCGATTTAGAGCATATTTTGGGCCTGTATTTTTAAAATACTCTAACACGGAGTAGACACGTACAGATCGCTTCTGGGACACAAAAATATCGATTTTTTGGGTGTTTTGAGCCTGAATTTGAGATATAACCGGGTACAGAGAATGCATACACATATCGACTTTGGGCACCCAAAATATTGATTTTTAGCATGTTCTGAGCCTCTATTTTGAAAACATTCTAGCACTGAGTAGGCATGTACAGATTGCTTAAGGGACCCAAAAATATCGAATTTTCGGTGTTTTGAGCCTGAATTTGAGATATAAACTGGTACAGAAAATGCAAGCACTTTTCGACTTTTTGCACCTAAAATATCGATTTTAAGCATATTTTGGGTCTGTATCTTCAAAACATTCTAGCAAGAAGTAGGCATGTACAGATTGCTTCTGGGACTTAAAAATATCGAATTTTCGAGTGTTTTGAACCTGAATTTGGGATATAGACGGTTACAGAAGATGCATACACATATTGACTTTGTGCACTTAAAATATCGATTTTGAGCATGTTTTGGGCCTGTATTTTGAAAATACTCTAACACGGAGTACGCATGTACAGATCGCTTCGGGGACACAAAAATATCGAATTTTCGGTGTTTTGAGCCTGAATTTGAGATATAAACGGGTACAGAATATGCATACACATATTGACTTTGGGCAGCTAAAATATCGATTTTAAGCATGTTTTAGGCCTGTATTTTAAAAATACTCTAACACGGAGTATGCATGTACAGATGGCTTTTGGGACCCAAAAATATCGAATATTCGGGTGTTTTGAGTCTGAATTTGAGACATAAACTGGTACAGAAGATGCATGCACATATCGACTTTGGGCACCCAAAATATCGATTTTGAGCATATTTTGGGCCTGTATTTTTAAAATACTCTAACACCCAATAGACACGTACAGATCGCTCCAGGGACACAAAAATATCGAATTTTTGGGTGTTTTGAGCCTGAATTTGAGATATAAACGGGTACAGAATATGCATGCACATATCGACTTTGGGCACCCAAAATATCGATTTTAAGCATGTTTTGGGTCTGTATCTTCAATACATTCTAGCAAGAAGTAGGCATGTACAGATTGCTTCTGGGACCCAAAAATATCGAATTTTCGAGTGTTTTAAACCTGAATTTGGGATATAGACGGTTACAGATGATGCATTCACATATTGACTTTGGGCACTTAAAATATCGATTTTGAGCATGTTTTGGGCCTGTATTTTGAAAATACTCTAACACGGAGTACGCATGTACAGATCGCTTCGGGGACCCAAAAATATCGAATTTTTGGGTGTTTTGAGCCTGAATTTGAGATATAAACGGGTACAGAAGATGCATGCACATATCGAATTTGGGCACCCAAAATATCGATTTTTATCATGTTCTGAGCCTCTATTTTGAAAACATTCTAGCACTGAGTAGGCATGTACAGATCGTTTCTGGGACCCAAAAATATTGAATTTTCGGGTGTTTTGAGCCTGAATTTGAGATATAACCGGGTACAGAGAATGCATACACATATCGACTTTGGGCACCCAAAATATTGATTTTTAGCATGTTCTGAGCCTCTATTTTGAAAACATTCTAGCACTGAGTAGGCATGTACAGATCGCTTCTGGGACCCAAAAATATTGAATTTTTGGGTGTTTTTAGCCTGAATTTAAGATATAACCGGGTACAGAGTATGCATACACATATTGACTTTGTGCACCTAAAATATCAATTTTCAGCATGTTTTGGGCCTGCATTTTAAAAACACTCTAACACGGAGTATGCATGTACAGATCGCTTCTGGGACATAAAAATATCGAATTTTCGTAGTTTTGAGCGTGAATTTGATATATAACCGGGTACAGAGGATGCATACACATATTGACTTTGGGAACATAAAATATCGATTTTCAGCATGTTTTAGGCCTGTATTTTAAAAATACTCTAACACGGAGTATGCACGTACAGATCGCTTCTGGGACCCAAAAACATTGAATTTTCGGGAGTTTTGAGCCTGAATTTGAGATATAAACGGGTACAGAAGATTCATGCACATATCGACTTTGGGCACCTATAATATCGATTTTGAGCATCTTTTGGGCCTGTATTTTGAAAATACTCAAACACGGTGAAGACATGTACAGATCGCTTCTGGGACACAAAAATATCGATTTTTTTGGGTGTTTTGAGCCTGAATTTGAGATATAAACGGGTACAGAAGATGCATGCACATATCGACTTTGGCACCCAAAATATCGATTTTTAGTATGTTTTGGGCGTATAATTTGAAAATATTCTAGCACTGAGTAGGCATGTACAGATCGCTTCTGGGACCCAAAAATATCGAATTTTCGGGGGTTTTAAGCCAGAATTTGGGATATAACCGGGTACAGAGGATACATGCACATATCGACTTTTTGCACCTAAAATATCGATTTTGATCATGTTTTGGGTCTGTATCTTGAAAAAATTCTAGCAAGGAGTAGGCATGTACAGATCGCTTCTGGGACCCAAAAATTTCGAATTTTTGGGTGTTTTGAACCTGAATTTGGGATATAGACGGATACAGAAGAAGCATGCACATATCGACTTTGGGCACCTAAAATATCGATTTTGAGCATGTTTTGGGCCTGTATTTTGCAAATACTCTAACACGGAGTAGGCATGTACAGATCGCTTCGAGGACCCAAAAATATCGAATTTTCGGTGTTTTGAGCCTGAATTTGAGATATAAACGGTTACAGAAAATGCAAGCACTTTTCGACTTTTTGCACCTAAAATATCGATTTTAAGCATATTTTGGGTCTGTATCTTCAAAACATTCTAGCAAGAAGTAGGCATGTACAGATTGCTTCTGGGACTTAAAAATATCGAATTTTCGAGTGTTTTGAACCTGAATTTGGGATATAGACGGTTACAGAAGATGCATACACATATTGACTTTGTGCACTTAAAATATCGATTTTGAGCATGTTTTGGGCCTGTATTTTGAAAATACTCTAACACGGAGTACGCATGTACAGATCGCTTCGGGGACACAAAAATATCGAATTTTCGGTGTTTTGAGCCTGAATTTGAGATATAAACGGGTACAGAATATGCATACACATATTGACTTTGGGCAGCTAAAATATCGATTTTAAGCATGTTTTAGGCCTGTATTTTAAAAATACTCTAACACGGAGTATGCATGTACAGATGGCTCTTGGGACCCAAAAATATCGAATATTCGGGTGGTTGAGTCTGAATTTGAGACATAAACTGGTACAGAAGATGCATGCACATATCGACTTTGGGCACCCAAAATATCGATTTTGAGCATATTTTGTGCCTGTATTTTTAAAATACTCTAACACCCAATAGACACGTACAGATCGCTCCAGGGACACAAAAATATCGAATTTTTGGGTGTTTTGAGCCTGAATTTGAGATATAAACGGGTACAGAATATGCATGCACATATCGACTTTGGGCACCCAAAATATCGATTTTAAGCATGTTTTGGGTCTGTATCTTCAATACATTCTAGCAAGAAGTAGGCATGTACAGATTGCTTCTGGGACCCAAAAATATCGAATTTTCGAGTGTTTTAAACCTGAATTTGGGATATAGACGGTTACAGAAGATGCATTCACATATTGACTTTGGGCACTTAAAATATCGATTTTGAGCATGTTTTGGGCCTGTATTTTGAAAATACTCTAACACGGAGTACGCATGTACAGATCGCTTCGGGGACCCAAAAATATCGAATTTTTGGGTGTTTTGAGTCTGAATTTGAGATATAAACGGGTACAGAAGATGCATGCACATATCGACTTTGGGCACCCAAAATATCGATTTTTAGCATGTTCTGAGCCTCTATTTTGAAAACATTCTAGCACTGAGTAGGCATGTACAGATCGTTTCTGGGACCCAAAAATATTGAATTTTCGGGTGTTTTGAGCCTGAATTTGAGATATAACTGGGTACAGAGAATGCATACACATATTGACTTTGTGCACCTAACATATCAATTTTCAGCATGTTTTGGGCCTGCATTTTAAAAACACTCTAACACGGAGTATGCATGTACAGATCGCTTCTGGGACACAAAAATATCAAATTTTCGGAGTTTTGAGCCTGAATTTGAGATATAACCGGGTACAGAGGATGCATACACATATTGACTTTGGGCACATAAAATATCGATTTTCAGCATGTTTTGGGCCTGTATTTTGAAAATACTCTAACACGGAGTACGCACGTACAGATCGCTTCGGGGACCCAAAAATATCGAATTTTCGTTGTTTTTAGCCTGAATTTGAGATATAAACGGGTACAGAAAATGCATGCACATATTGACTTTTTGCATTTAATATATCGATTTTTAGTATGTTTTGGGCCTGTATTTTAAAAATACTCTAACACGGAGTAGACATGTACAGATCGCTTTTGGGACCCAAAAATATCGAATTTTCGGGTGTTTTGACCCTGAATTTGAGATATAAACGGGTACAGAAGATGCATACACATATTGACTTTGGGCAGCTAAAATATCTATTTTCAGCATGTTTTAGGCCTGTATTTTAAAAATACTCTAACACGGAGTATGCATGTACAGATGGCTTTTGGGACCCAAAAATATCGAATATTCGGGTGTTTTGAGTCTGAATTTGAGACATAAACGGATACAGAAGATGCATGCACAAATCGACTTTGGGCACCCAAAATATCGATTTTGAGCATATTTTGGGTCTATATTTTTAAAACACTCTAACACGTAAAAGACACGTACAGATCGCTCCAGGGACACAAAAATATCGATTTTTTGGGTGTTTTGAGCCTGAATTTGAGATATAAACGGGTACAGAAGATGCATGCACATATCGACTTAGGGCACCCAAAATATCGACTTTAAGCATGTTCTGAGCCTCTATTTTGAAAACATTCTAGCACTGAGTAGGCATGTACAGATCGTTTCTGGGACCCAAAAATATCGAATATTCGGGTGTTTTGAGTCTGAATTTGACACATAAACGGGTACAGAAGATGCATGCATATATCGACTTTGGGCACCCAAAATATCGATTTTGAGCATATTTTGGGCCTGTATTTTTAAAATACTCTAACACGGAGTCGACACGTACAGATCGCTTCTGGGACACAAAAATATCGATTTATTGGGTGTTTTGAGCCTGAATTTGAGATATAAACGGGTACAGAAGATGCATGCACATATCGACTTTGGGCACCCAAAATATTGATTTTTAGCATGTTCTGAGCCTCTATTTTGAAAACATTCTAGCACTGAGTAGGCATGTACAGATCGCTTCTGGGACCCAAAAATATTGAATTTTTGGGTGTTTTGAGCCTGAATTGAAGATATAACCGGGTACAGAGTATGCATACACATATTGACTTTGTGCACCTAAAATATCAATTTTCAGCATGTTTTGGGCCTGCATTTTAAAAACACTCTAACACGGAGTATGCATGTACAGATCGCTTCTGGGACATAAAAATATCGAATTTTCGTAGTTTTGAGCGTGAATTTGATATATAACCGGGTACAGAGGATGCATACACATATTGACTTTGGGAACATAAAATATCGATTTTCTGCATGTTTTGGGCCTGTATTTTAAAAACACTCTAACACGGAGTATGCACGTACAGATCGCTTCTGGGACAAAAAAACATTGAATTTTCGGGTGTTTTGAGCCTGAATTTGAGATATAAACGGGTACAGAAGATTCATGCACATATCGACTTTGGGCACCTATAATATCGATTTTGAGCATCTTTTGGGCCTGTATTTTGAAAATACTCAAACACGGTGTAGAGATGTACAGATCGCTTCTGGGACACAAAAATATCGATTATTTTGGGTGTTTTGAGCCTGAATTTGAGATATAAACGGGTACAGAAGATGCATGCACATATCGACTTTGGCACCCAAAATATCGATTTTTAGTATGTTTTGGGCGTATAACTTGAAAATATTCTAGCACTGAGTAGGCATGTACAGATCGCTTCTGGGACCCAAAAATATCGAATTTTCGGGGGTTTTTAGCCAGAATTTAAGATATAACCGGGTACAGTGGATACATGCACATATCGACTTTTTGCACCTAAAATATCGATTTTGATCATGTTTTGGGTCTGTATCTTGAAAAAATTCTAACAAGGAGTAGGCATGTACAGATCGCTTCTGGGACCCAAAAATATCGAATTTTTGGGAGTTTTGAACCTGAATTTGGGATATAGACGGATACAGAAGAAGCATGCACATATCGACTTTGGGCACCTAAAATATCGATTTTGAGCATGTTTTGGGCCTGTATTTTGAAAATACTCTAACACGGAGTACGCATGTACAGATCGCTTCGGGGACCCAAAAATATCGAATTTTCGGTGTTTTCAGCCTGAATTTGAGATATAAACGGGTACAGAAGATGCATACACATATTGACTTTGGGCAGCTAAAATATCGATTTTAAGCATGTTTTAGGCCTGTATTTTAAAAATACTCTAACACGGAGTATGCATGTACAGATGCCTTTTGGGACCAAAAAATATCGAATATTCGGGTGTTTTGAGTCTGAATTTGAGACATAAACTGGTACAGAAGATGCATGCACATATCGACTTTGGGCACCCAAAATATCGATTTTGAGCATATTTTGGGCCTGTATTTTTAAAATACTCTAACACCCAATAGACACGTACAGATCGCTCCTGGGACACAAAAATATCGAATTTTTGGGTGTTTTGAGCCTGAATTTGAGATATAAACGGGTACAGAATATGCATGCACATATCGACTTTGGGCACCCAAAATATCGATTTTTAGCATGTTCTGAGCCTCTATTTTGAAAAAATTCTAGCACTGAGTAGGCATGTACAGATCGTTTCTGGGACCCAAAAATATCGAATTTTCGGTGTTTTGAGCCTGAATTTGAGATATAAACGGGTACAGAAAATGCATGCACATATCGACTTTTTGCAATTAATATATCGATTTTTAGTATGTTTTGGGCCTGTATTTTAAAAATACTCTAACACGGAGTAGACATGTACAGATCGCTTTTGGGACCTAAAAATATCGAATTTTCGGGTGTTTTGACCCTGAATTTGAGATATAACCGGGTACAGAGAATGCATACACATATTGACTTTGTGCACCTAACATATCAATTTTCAGCATGTTTTGGGCCTGCATTTTAAAAACACTCTAACACGGAGTATGCATGTACAGATCGCTTCTGGGACACAAAAATATCAAATTTTCGGAGTTTTGAGCCTGAATTTGAGATATAACCGGGTACAGAGGATGCATACACATATTGACTTTGGGCACATAAAATATCGATTTTCAGCATGTTTTGGGCCTGTATTTTGAAAATACTCTAACACGGAGTACGTATGTACAGATCGCTTCGGGGACCCAAAAATATCGAATTTTCAGTGTTTTGAGCCTGAATTTGAGATATAAACGGGTACAGAAGATGCATGCACATATCGACTTTGGGCACCCAAAATATCGATTTTGAGCATATTTTGGGTCTGTATTTTTAAAACACTCTAACACGTAATAGACACGTACAGATCGCTCCTGGGACACAAAAATATCGAATTTTTGGGTGTTTTGAGCCTGAATTTGAGATATAAACGGGTACAGAAGATGCATGCACATATCGACTTAGGGCATCCAAAATATCGACTTTAAGCATGTTCTGAGCCTCTATTTTGAAAACATTCTAGCACTGAGTAGGCATGTACAGATCGTTTCTGGGACCCAAAAATATTGAATTTTCGGGTGTTTTGAGCCTGAATTTGAGATATAACCGGGTACAGAGTATGCATACACATATTGACTTTGTGCACCTAAAATATCAATTTTTAAGCATGTTTTGGGCCTGCATTTTAAAAACACTCTAACACGGAGTATGCATGTATAGATCGCTTCTGGGACATAAAAATATCGAATTTTCGTAGTTTTGAGCGGGAATTTGATATATAACCGGGTACAGAGGATGCATACACATATTGACTTTGGGCACCTATAATATCGATTTTGAGCATCTTTTGGGCCTGTATTTTGAAAATACTCAAACACGGTGTAGACATGTACAGATCGCTTCTGGGACACAAAAATATCGATTTTTTTGGGTGTTTTGAGCCTGAATTTGAGATATAAACGGGTACAGAAGATGCATGCACATATCGACTTTGCCACCCAAAATATCGATTTTTAGTATGTTTTGGGCGTATAATTTGAAAATATTCTAGCACTGAGTAGGCATGTACAGATCGCTTCTGGGACCCAAAAATATCGAATTTTCGGGGGTTTTGAGCCAGAATTTGGGATATAACCGGGTACAGAGGATACGTGCACATATCGACTTTTTGCACCTAAAATATCGATTTTGATCATGTTTTGGGTCTGTATCTTGAAAAAATTCTAGCAAGGAGTAGGCATGTACAGATCGCTTCTGGGACCCAAAAATATCGAATTTTTGGGTGTTTTGAACCTGAATTTGGGATATAGACGGATACAGAAGAAGCATGCACATATCGACTTTGGGCACCTAAAATATCGATTTTGAGCATGTTTTGGGCCTGTATTTTGCAAATACTCTAACACGGAGTAGGCATGTACAGATCGCTTCGAGGACCCAAAAATATCGAATTTTCGGTGTTTTGAGCCTGAATTTGAGATATAAACGGGTACAGAAAATGCAAGCACTTTTCGACTTTTTGCACATAAAATATCGATTTTAAGCATATTTTGGGTCTGTATCTTTAAAACATTCTAGCAAGAAGTAGGCATGTACAGATTGCTTCTGGGACTTAAAAATATCGAATTTTCGAGTGTTTTGAACCTGAATTTGTGATATAGACGGTTACAGAAGATGCATACACATATTGACTTTGGGCACTTAAAATATCGATTTTGAGCATGTTTTGGGCCTGTATTTTGAAAATACTCTAACACGGAGTACGCATGTACAGATCGCTTCGGAGACCCAAAAATATCGAATTTTCGGTGTTTTGAGCCTAAATTTGAGATATAAACGGGTACAGAAGATGCATACACATATTGACTTTGGGCAGCTAAAATATCGATTTTAAGCATGTTTTAGGCCTGTATTTTAAAAATACTCTAACACGGAGTATGCATGTACAGATGGCTTTTGGGACCCAAAAATATCGAATATTCGGGTGTTTTGAGTCTGAATTTGAGACATAAACTGGTACAGAAGATGCATGCACATATCGACTTTGGGCACCCAAAATATCGATTTTGAGCATATTTTGGGCCTGTATTTTTAAAATACTCTAACACCCAATAGACACGTACAGATCGCTCCTGGAACACAAAAATATCGAATTTTTGGGTGTTTTGAGCCTGAATTTGAGATATAAACGGGTACAGAATATGCATGAACATATCGACTTTGGGCACCCAAAATATCGATTTTAAGCATGTTTTGGGTCTGTATCTTCAAAACATTCTAGCAAAAAGTAGGCATGTACAGATTGCTTCTGGGACCCAAAAATATCGAATTTTCGAGTGTTTTGAACCTGAATTTGGGATATAGACGGTTACAGAAGATGCATACACTTATTGACTTTGGGCACTTAAAATATCGATTTTGAGCATGTTTTGGGCCTGTATTTTGAAAATACTCTAACACGGAGTACGCATGTACAGATCGCTTCGGGGACCCAAAAATATCGAATTTTTGGGTGTTTTGAGCCTGAATTTGAGATATAAACGGGTACAGAAGATGCATGCACATATTGACTTTTTGCATTTAATATATCGATTTTTAGTATGTTTTGGGCCTGTATTTTAAAAATACTCTAACACGGAGTAGACATGTACAGATCGCTTTTGGGACCCAAAAATATCGAATTTTCGGGTGTTTTGACCCTGAATTTGAGATATAAACGGGTACAGAAGATGCATACACATATTGACTTTGGGCAGCTAAAATATCTATTTTCAGCATGTTTTAGGCCTGTATTTTAAAAATACTCTAACACGGAGTATGCATGTACAGATGGCTTTTGGGACCCAAAAATATCGAATATTCGGGTGTTTTGAGTCTGAATTTGAGACATAAACGGATACAGAAGATGCATGCACATATCGACTTTGGGCACCCAAAATATCGATTTTGAGCATATTTTGGGCATGTATTTTTAAAACACTCTAACACGTAATAGACACGTACAGATCGCTCCTGGGACACAAAAATATCGAATTTTTGGGTGTTTTGAGCCTGAATTTGAGATATAAACGGATACAGAAGATGCATGCACATATCGACAAAAGGCACCCAAAATATCGACTTTAAGCATGTTCTGAGCCTCTATTTTGAAAACATTCTAGCACTGAGTAGGCATGTACAGATCGTTTCTGGGACCCAAAAATATCGAATATTCGGGTGTTTTGAGTCTGAATTTGACACATAAACGGGTACAGAAGATGCATGCATATATCGACTTTGGGCACCCAAAATATCGATTTTGAGCATATTTTGGGCCTGTATTTTTAAAATACTCTAACACGGAGTAGACACGTACAGATCGCTTTTGGGACACAAAAATATCGATTTTTTGGGTGTTTTGAGCCTGAATTTGAGATATAAACGGGTACAGAAGATGCATGCACATATCGACTTTGGGCACCCAAAATATTGATTTTTAGCATGTTCTGAGCCTCTATTTTGAAAACATTCTAGCACTGAGTAGGCATGTACAGATCGCTTCTGGGACCCAAAAATATTGAATTTTTGGGTGTTTTGAGCCTGAATTTAAGATATAACCGGGTACAGAGTATGCATACACATATTGACTTTGTGCACCTAAAATATCAATTTTCAGCATGTTTTGGGCCTGCATTTTAAAAACACTCTAACACGGAGTATGCATGTACAGATCGCTTCTGGGACATAAAAATATCGAATTTTCGTAGTTTTGAGCGTGAATTTGATATATAACCGGGTACAGAGGATGCATACACATATTGACTTTGGGAACATAAAATATCGATTTTCAGCATGTTTTGGGCCTGTATTTTAAAAACACTCTAACACGGAGTATGCACGTACAGATCGCTTCTGGGACCCAAAAACATTGAATTTTCGGGTGTTTTAAGCCTGAATTTGAGATATAAACGGGAACAGAAGATGCATGCACATATCGACTTTGGGCACCTATAATATCGATTTTGAGCATCTTTTGGCCCTGTATTTTGAAAATACTCAAACACGGTGTAGACATGTACAGATCGCTTCTGGGACACAAAAATATCGAATTTTTGGGTGTTTTGAGCCTGAATTTGAGATATAAACGGGTACAGAAGATGCATGCACATATCGACTTTGGGCACCCAAAATATCGATTTTTAGCATGTTCTGAGCCTCTATTTTGAAAACATTCTAGCACTGAGTAGGCATGTACAGATCGCTTCGGGGACCCAAAAATATCGAATTTTCGGTGTTTTGAGCCTGAATTTGAGATATAAACGGGTACAGAAAATGCATGCACATATTGACTTTTTGCATTTAATATATCGATTTTTAGTATGTTTTGGGCCAGTATTTTAAAAATACTCTAACACGGAGTAGACATGTACAGATCGCTTCGGGGACCCAAAAATATCGAATTTTCAGTGTTTTGAGCCTGAATTTGAGATATAAACGGGTACAGAAGATGCATGCACATATCGACTTTGGGCACCCAAAATATCGATTTTGAGCATATTTTGGGTCTGTATTTTTAAAACACTCTAACACGTAATAGACACGTACAGATCGCTCCTGGGACACAAAAATATCGAATTTTTGGGTGTTTTGAGCCTGAATTTGAGATATAAACGGGTACAGAAGATGCATGCACATATCGACTTAGGGCACCCAAAATATCGACTTTAAGCATGTTCTGAGCCTCTATTTTGAAAACATTCTAGCACTGAGTAGGCATGTACAGATCGTTTCTGGGACCCAAAAATATTGAATTTTCGGGTGTTTTGAGCCTGAATTTGAGATATAACCGGGTACAGAGTATGCATACACATATTGACTTTGTGCACCTAAAATATCAATTTTTAAGCATGTTTTGGGCCTGCATTTTAAAAACACTCTAACACGGAGTATGCATGTATAGATCGCTTCTGGGACATAAAAATATCGAATTTTCGTAGTTTTGAGCGTGAATTTGATATATAACCGGGTACAGAGGATGCATACACATATTGACTTTGGGCACCTATAATATCGATTTTGAGCATCTTTTGGGCCTGTATTTTGAAAATACTCAAACACGGTGTAGACATGTACAGATCGCTTCTGGGACACAAAAATATCGATTTTTTTGGGTGTTTTGAGCCTGAATTTGAGATATAAACGGGTACAGAAGATGCATGCACATATCGACTTTGCCACCCAAAATATCGATTTTTAGTATGTTTTGGGCGTATAATTTGAAAATATTCTAGCACTGAGTAGGCATGTACAGATCGCTTCTGGGACCCAAAAATATCGAATTTTCGGGGGTTTTGAGCCAGAATTTGGGATATAACCGGGTACAGAGGATACATGCACATATCGACTTTTTGCACCTAAAATATCGATTTTGATCATGTTTTGGGTCTGTATCTTGAAAAAATTCTAGCAAGGAGTAGGCATGTACAGATCGCTTCTGGGACCCAAAAATATCGAATTTTTGGGTGTTTTGAACCTGAATTTGGGATATAGACGGATACAGAAGAAGCATGCACATATCGACTTTGGGCACCTAAAATATCGATTTTGAGCATGTTTTGGGCCTGTATTTTGCAAATACTCTAACACGGAGTAGGCATGTACAGATCGCTTCGAGGACCCAAAAATATCGAATTTTCGGTGTTTTGAGCCTGAATTTGAGATATAAACGGGTACAGAAAATGCAAGCACTTTTCGACTTTTTGCACATAAAATATCGATTTTAAGCATATTTTGGGTCTGTATCTTTAAAACATTCTAGCAAGAAGTAGGCATGTACAGATTGCTTCTGGGACTTAAAAATATCGAATTTTCGAGTGTTTTGAACCTGAATTTGGGATATAGACGGTTACAGAAGATGCATACACATATTGACTTTGGGCACTTAAAATATCGATTTTGAGCATGTTTTGGGCCTGTATTTTGAAAATACTCTAACACAGAGTACGCATGTACAGATCGCTTCGGGGACCCAAAAATATCGAATTTTCGGTGTTTTGAGCCTAAATTTGAGATATAAACGGGTACAGAAGATGCATACACATATTGACTTTGGGCAGCTAAAATATCGATTTTAAGCATGTTTTAGGCCTGTATTTTAAAAATACTCTAACACGGAGTATGCATGTACAGATGGCTTTTGGGACCCAAAAATATCGAATATTCGGGTGTTTTGAGTCTGAATTTGAGACATAAACTGGTACAGAAGATGCATGCACATATCGACTTTGGGCACCCAAAATATCGATTTTGAGCATATTTTGGGCCTGTATTTTTAAAATACTCTAACACCCAATAGACACGTACAGATCGCTCCTGGAACACAAAAATATCGAATTTTTGGGTGTTTTGAGCCTGAATTTGAGATATAAACGGGTACAGAATATGCATGAACATATCGACTTTGGGCACCCAAAATATCGATTTTAAGCATGTTTTGGGTCTGTATCTTCAAAACATTCTAGCAAGAAGTAGGCATGTACAGATTGCTTCTGGGACCCAAAAATATCGAATTTTCGAGTGTTTTGAACCTGAATTTGGGATATAGACGGTTACAGAAGATGCATACACTTATTGACTTTGGGCACTTAAAATATCGATTTTGAGCATGTTTTGGGCCTGTATTTTGAAAATACTCTAACACGGAGTACGCATGTACAGATCGCTTCGGGGACCCAAAAATATCGAATTTTTGGGTGTTTTGAGTCTGAATTTGAGATATAAACGGGTACAGAAGATGCATGCACATATCGACTTTGGGCACCCAAAATATCGATTTTTAGCATGTTCTGAGCCTCTATTTTGAAAACATTCTAGCACTGAGTAGGCATGTACAGATCGTTTCTGGGACCCAAAAATATCGAATATTCGGGTGTTTTGAGTCTGAATTTGACACATAAACGGGTACAGAAGATACATGCATATATCTTCTTTGGGCACCCAAAATATCGATTTAGAGCATATTTTGGGCCTGTATTTTTAAAATACTCTAACACGGAGTAGACACGTACAGATCGCTTCTGGGACACAAAAATATCGATTTTTTGGGTGTTTTGAGCCTGAATTTGAGATATAAACGGGTACAGAAGATGCATGCACATATCGACTTTGGGCACCCAAAATATTGATTTTTAGCATGTTCTGAGCCTCTATTTTGAAAACATTCTAGCACTGAGTAGGCATGTACAGATCGCTTCTGGGACCCAAAAATATTGAATTTTTGGGTGTTTTTAGCCTGAATTTAAGATATAACCGGGTACACAGTATGCATACACATATTGACTTTGTGCACCTAAAATATCAATTTTCAGCATGTTTTGGGCCTGCATTTTAAAAACACTCTAACACGGAGTATGCATGTACAGATCGCTTCTGGGACATAAAAATATCGAATTTTCGTAGTTTTGAGCGTGAATTTGATATATAACCGGGTACAGAGGATGCATACACATATTGACTTTGGGAACATAAAATATCGATTTTCAGCATGTTTTAGGCCTGTATTTTAAAAATACTCTAACACGGAGTATGCACGTACAGATCGCTTCTGGGACCCAAAAACATTGAATTTTCGGGTGTTTTGAGCCTGAATTTGAGATATAAACGGGTACAGAAGATTCATGCACATATCGACTTTGGGCACCTATAATATCGATTTTGAGCATCTTTTGGGCCTGAATTTTGAAAATACTCAAACACGGTGAAGACATGTACAGATCGCTTCTGGGACACAAAAATATCGATTATTTTGGGTGTTTTGAGCCTGAATTTGAGATATAAACGGGTACAGAAGATGCATGCACATATCGACTTTGGCACCCAAAATATCGATTTTTAGTATGTTTTGGGCGTATAATTTGAAAATATTCTAGCACTGAGTAGGCATGTACAGATCGCTTCTGGGACCCAAAAATATCGAATTTTCGGGGGTTTTAAGCCAGAATTTGGGATATAACCGGGTACAGAGGATACATGCACATATCGACTTTTTGCACCTAAAATATCGATTTTGATCATGTTTTGGGTCTGTATCTTGAAAAAATTCTAGCAAGGAGTAGGCATGTACAGATCGCTTCTGGGACCCAAAAATTTCGAATTTTTGGGTGTTTTGAACCTGAATTTGGGATATAGACGGATACAGAAGAAGCATGCACATATCGACTTTGGGCACCTAAAATATCGATTTTGAGCATGTTTTGGGCCTGTATTTTGCAAATACTCTAACACGGAGTAGGCATGTACAGATTGCTTAAGGGACCCAAAAATATCGAATTTTCGGTGTTTTGAGCCTGAATTTGAGATATAAACGGGTACAGAAAATGCAAGCACTTTTCGACTTTTTGCACCTAAAATATCGATTTTAAGCATATTTTGGGTCTGTATCTTCAAAACATTCTAGCAAGAAGTAGGCATGTACAGATTGCTTCTGGGACTTAAAAATATCGAATTTTCGAGTGTTTTGAACCTGAATTTGGGATATAGACGGTTACAGAAGATGCATACACATATTGACTTTGTGCACTTAAAATATCGATTTTGAGCATGTTTTGGGCCTGTATTTTGAAAATACTCTAACACGGAGTACGCATGTACAGATCGCTTCGGGGACACAAAAATATCGAATTTTCGGTGTTTTGAGCCTGAATTTGAGATATAAACGGGTACAGAATATGCATACACATATTGACTTTGGGCAGCTAAAATATCGATTTTAAGCATGTTTTAGGCCTGTATTTTAAAAATACTCTAACACGGAGTATGCATGTACAGATGGCTTTTGGGACCCAAAAATATCGAATATTCGGGTGTTTTGAGTCTGAATTTGAGACATAAACTGGTACAGAAGATGCATGCACATATCGACTTTGGGCACCCAAAATATCGATTTTGAGCATATTTTGGGCCTGTATTTTTAAAATACTCTAACACCCAATAGACACGTACAGATCGCTCCAGGGACACAAAAATATCGAATTTTTGGGTGTTTTGAGCCTGAATTTGAGATATAAACGGGTACAGAATATGCATGCACATATCGACTTTGGGCACCCAAAATATCGATTTTAAGCATGTTTTGGGTCTGTATCTTCAATACATTCTAGCAAGAAGTAGGCATGTACAGATTGCTTCTGGGACCCAAAAATATCGAATTTTCGAGTGTTTTAAACCTGAATTTGGGATATAGACGGTTACAGATGATGCATTCACATATTGACTTTGGGCACTTAAAATATCGATTTTGAGCATGTTTTGGGCCTGTATTTTGAAAATACTCTAACACGGAGTACGCATGTACAGATCGCTTCGGGGACCCAAAAATATCGAATTTTTGGGTGTTTTGAGCCTGAATTTGAGATATAAACGGGTACAGAAGATGCATGCACATATCGAATTTGGGCACCCAAAATATCGATTTTTAGCATGTTCTGAGCCTCTATTTTGAAAACATTCTAGCACTGAGTAGGCATGTACAGATCGTTTCTGGGACCCAAAAATATTGAATTTTCGGGTGTTTTGAGCCTGAATTTGAGATATAACCGGGTACAGAGAATGCATACACATATCGACTTTGGGCACCCAAAATATTGATTTTTAGCATGTTCTGAGCCTCTATTTTGAAAACATTCTAGCACTGAGTAGGCATGTACAGATCGCTTCTGGGACCCAAAAATATTGAATTTTTGGGTGTTTTTAGCCTGAATTTAAGATATAACCGGGTACAGAGTATGCATACACATATTGACTTTGTGCACCTAAAATATCAATTTTCAGCATGTTTTGGGCCTGCATTTTAAAAACACTCTAACACGGAATATGCATGTACAGATCGCTTCTGGGACATAAAAATATCGAATTTTCGTAGTTTTGAGCGTGAATTTGATATATAACCGGGTACAGAGGATGCATACACATATTGACTTTGGGAACATAAAATATCGATTTTCAGCATGTTTTAGGACTGTATTTTAAAAATACTCTAACACGGAGTATGCACGTACAGATCGCTTCTGGGACCCAAAAACATTGAATTTTCGGGAGTTTTGAGCCTGAATTTGAGATATAAACGGGTACAGAAGATTCATGCACATATCGACTTTGGGCACCTATAATATCGATTTTGAGCATCTTTTGGGCCTGTATTTTGAAAATACTCAAACACGGTGAAGACATGTACAGATCGCTTCTGGGACACAAAAATATCGATTTTTTTGGGTGTTTTGAGCCTGAATTTGAGATATAAACGGGTACAGAAGATGCATGCACATATCGACTTTGGCACCCAAAATATCGATTTTTAGTATGTTTTGGGCGTATAATTTGAAAATATTCTAGCACTGAGTAGGCATGTACAGATCGCTTCGGGGACCCAAAAATATCGAATTTTTGGGTGTTTTGAGTCTGAATTTGAGATATAAACGGGTACAGAAGATGCATGCACATATCGACTTTGGGCACCCAAAATATCGATTTTTAGCATGTTCTGAGCCTCTATTTTGAAAACATTCTAGCACTGAGTAGGCATGTACAGATCGTTTCTGGGACCCAAAAATATCGAATATTCGGGTGTTTTGAGTCTGAATTTGACACATAAACGGGTACAGAAGATACATGCATATATCTTCTTTGGGCACCCAAAATATCGATTTAGAGCATATTTTGGGCCTGTATTTTTAAAATACTCTAACACGGAGTAGACACGTACAGATCGCTTCTGGGACACAAAAATATCGATTTTTTGGGTGTTTTGTGCCTGAATTTGAGATATAAACGGGTACAGAAGATGCATGCACATATCGACTTTGGGCACCCAAAATATTGATTTTTAGCATGTTCTGAGCCTCTATTTTGAAAACATTCTAGCACTGAGTAGGCATGTACAGATCGCTTCTGGGACCCAAAAATATTGAATTTTTGGGTGTTTTTAGCCTGAATTTAAGATATAACCGGGTACACAGTATGCATACACATATTGACTTTGTGCACCTAAAATATCAATTTTCAGCATGTTTTGGGCCTGCATTTTAAAAACACTCTAACACGGAGTATGCATGTACAGATCGCTTCTGGGACATAAAAATATCGAATTTTCGTAGTTTTGAGCGTGAATTTGATATATAACCGGGTACAGAGGATGCATACACATATTGACTTTGGGAACATAAAATATCGATTTTCAGCATGTTTTAGGCCTGTATTTTAAAAATACTCTAACACGGAGTATGCACGTACAGATCGCTTCTGGGACCCAAAAACATTGAATTTTCGGGTGTTTTGAGCCTGAATTTGAGATATAAACGGGTACAGAAGATTCATGCACATATCGACTTTGGGCACCTATAATATCGATTTTGAGCATCTTTTGGGCCTGAATTTTGAAAATACTCAAACACGGTGAAGACATGTACAGATCGCTTCTGGGACACAAAAATATCGATTTTTTTGGGTGTTTTGAGCCTGAATTTGAGATATAAACGGGTACAGAAGATGCATGCACATATCGACTTTGGCACCCAAAATATCGATTTTTAGTATGTTTTGGGCGTATAATTTGAAAATATTCTAGCACTGAGTAGGCATGTACAGATCGCTTCTGGGACCCAAAAATATCGAATTTTCGGGGGTTTTAAGCCAGAATTTGGGATATAACCGGGTACAGAGGATACATGCACATATCGACTTTTTGCACCTAAAATATCGATTTTGATCATGTTTTGGGTCTGTATCTTGAAAAAATTCTAGCAAGGAGTAGGCATGTACAGATCGCTTCTGGGACCCAAAAATTTCGAATTTTTGGGTGTTTTGAACCTGAATTTGGGATATAGACGGATACAGAAGAAGCATGCACATATCGACTATGGGCACCTAAAATATCGATTTTGAGCATGTTTTGGGCCTGTATTTTGCAAATACTCTAACACGGAGTAGGCATGTACAGATCGCTTCGAGGACCCAAAAATATCGAATTTTCGGTGTTTTGAGCCTGAATTTGAGATATAAACGGTTACAGAAAATGCAAGCACTTTTCGACTTTTTGCACCTAAAATATCGATTTTAAGCATATTTTGGGTCTGTATCTTCAAAACATTCTAGCAAGAAGTAGGCATGTACAGATTGCTTCTGGGACTTAAAAATATCGAATTTTCGAGTGTTTTGAACCTGAATTTGGGATATAGACGGTTACAGAAGATGCATACACATATTGACTTTGTGCACTTAAAATATCGATTTTGAGCATGTTTTGGGCCTGTATTTTGAAAATACTCTAACACGGAGTACGCATGTACAGATCGCTTCGGGGACACAAAAATATCGAATTTTCGGTGTTTTGAGCCTGAATTTGAGATATAAACGGGTACAGAATATGCATACACATATTGACTTTGGGCAGCTAAAATATCGATTTTAAGCATGTTTTAGGCCTGTATTTTAAAAATACTCTAACACGGAGTATGCATGTACAGATGGCTTTTGGGACCCAAAAATATCGAATATTCGGGTGGTTGAGTCTGAATTTGAGACATAAACTGGTACAGAAGATGCATGCACATATCGACTTTGGGCACCCAAAATATCGATTTTGAGCATATTTTGGGCCTGTATTTTTAAAATACTCTAACACCCAATAGACACGTACAGATCGCTCCAGGGACACAAAAATATCGAATTTTTGGGTGTTTTGAGCCTGAATTTGAGATATAAACGGGTACAGAATATGCATGCACATATCGACTTTGGGCACCCAAAATATCGATTTTAAGCATGTTTTGGGTCTGTATCTTCAATACATTCTAGCAAGAAGTAGGCATGTACAGATTGCTTCTGGGACCCAAAAATATCGAATTTTCGAGTGTTTTAAACCTGAATTTGGGATATAGACGGTTACAGAAGATGCATTCACATATTGACTTTGGGCACTTAAAATATCGATTTTGAGCATGTTTTGGGCCTGTATTTTGAAAATACTCTAACACGGAGTACGCATGTACAGATCGCTTCGGGGACCCAAAAATATCGAATTTTTGGGTGTTTTGAGTCTGAATTTGAGATATAAACGGGTACAGAAGATGCATGCACATATCGACTTTGGGCACCCAAAATATCGATTTTTAGCATGTTCTGAGCCTCTATTTTGAAAACATTCTAGCACTGAGTAGGCATGTACAGATCGTTTCTGGGACCCAAAAATATCGAATTTTCGGGTGTTTTGAGCCTGAATTTGAGATATAACCGGGTACAGAGAATGCATACACATATTGACTTTGTGCACCTAACATATCAATTTTCAGCATGTTTTGGGCCTGCATTTTAAAAACACTCTAACACGGAGTATGCATGTACAGATCGCTTCTGGGACACAAAAATATCAAATTTTCGGAGTTTTGAGCCTGAATTTGAGATATAACCGGGTACAGAGGATGCATACACATATTGACTTTGGGCACATAAAATATCGATTTTCAGCATGTTTTGGGCCTGTATTTTGAAAATACTCTAACATGGAGTACGCACGTACAGATCGCTTCGGGGACCCAAAAATATCGAATTTTCGTTGTTTTTAGCCTGAATATGAGATATAAACGGGTACAGAAAATGCATGCACATATTGACTTTTTGCATTTAATATATCGATTTTTAGTATGTTTTGGGCCTGTATTTTAAAAATACTCTAACACGGAGTAGACATGTACAGATCGCTTTTGGGACCCAAAAATATCGAATTTTCGGGTGTTTTGACCCTGAATTTGAGATATAAACGGGTACAGAAGATGCATACACATATTGACTTTGGGCAGCTAAAATATCTATTTTCAGCATGTTTTAGGCCTGTATTTTAAAAATACTCTAACACGGAGTATGCATGTACAGATGGCTTTTGAGACCCAAAAATATCGAATATTCGGGTGTTTTGAGTCTGAATTTGAGACATAAACGGATACAGAAGATGCATGCACAAATCGACTTTGGGCACCCAAAATATCGATTTTGAGCATATTTTGGGTCTATATTTTTAAAACACTCTAACACGTAAAAGACACGTACAGATCGCTCCAGGGACACAAAAATATCGATTTTTTGGGTGTTTTGAGCCTGAATTTGAGATATAAACGGGTACAGAAGATGCATGCACATATCGACTTAGGGCACCCAAAATATCGACTTTAAGCATGTTCTGAGCCTCTATTTTGAAAACATTCTAGCACTGAGTAGGCATGTACAGATCGTTTCTGGGACCCAAAAATATCGAATATTCGGGTGTTTTGAGTCTGAATTTGACACATAAACGGGTACAGAAGATGCATGCATATATCGACTTTGGGCACCCAAAATATCGATTTTGAGCATATTTTGGGCCTGTATTTTTAAAATACTCTAACACGGAGTCGACACGTACAGATCGCTTCTGGGACACAAAAATATCGATTTATTGGGTGTTTTGAGCCTGAATTTGAGATATAAACGGGTACAGAAGATGCATGCACATATCGACTTTGGGCACCCAAAATATTGATTTTTAGCATGTTCTGAGCCTCTATTTTGAAAACATTCTAGCACTGAGTAGGCATGTACAGATCGCTTCTGGGACCCAAAAATATTGAATTTTTGGGTGTTTTGAGCCTGAATTGAAGATATAACCGGGTACAGAGTATGCATACACATATTGACTTTGTGCACCTAAAATATCAATTTTCAGCATGTTTTGGGCCTGCATTTTAAAAACACTCTAACACGGAGTATGCATGTACAGATCGCTTCTGGGACATAAAAATATCGAATTTTCGTAGTTTTGAGCGTGAATTTGATATATAACCGGGTACAGAGGATGCATACACATATTGACTTTGGGAACATAAAATATCGATTTTCTGCATGTTTTGGGCCTGTATTTTAAAAACACTCTAACACGGAGTATGCACGTACAGATCGCTTCTGGGACAAAAAAACATTGAATTTTCGGGTGTTTTGAGCCTGAATTTGAGATATAAACGGGTACAGAAGATTCATGCACATATCGACTTTGGGCACCTATAATATCGATTTTGAGCATCTTTTGGGCCTGTATTTTGAAAATACTCAAACACGGTGTAGAGATGTACAGATCGCTTCTGGGACACAAAAATATCGATTTTTTTGGGTGTTTTGAGCCTGAATTTGAGATATAAACGGGTACAGAAGATGCATGCACATATCGACTTTGGCACCCAAAATATCGATTTTTAGTATCTTTTGGGCGTATAACTTGAAAATATTCTAGCACTGAGTAGGCATGTACAGATCGCTTCTGGGACCCAAAAATATCGAATTTTCGGGGGTTTTTAGCCAGAATTTAAGATATAACCGGGTACAGTGGATACATGCACATATCGACTTTTTGCACCTAAAATATCGATTTTGATCATGTTTTGGGTCTGTATCTTGAAAAAATTCTAACAAGGAGTAGGCATGTACAGATCGCTTCTGGGACCCAAAAATATCGAATTTTTGGGAGTTTTGAACCTGAATTTGGGATATAGACGGATACAGAAGAAGCATGCACATATCGACTTTGGGCACCTAAAATATCGATTTTGAGCATGTTTTGGGCCTTTTTTTTGAAAATACTCTAACACGGAGTACGCATGTACAGATCGCTTCGGGGACCCAAAAATATCGAATTTTCGGTGTTTTCAGCCTGAATTTGAGATATAAACGGGTACAGAAGATGCATACACATATTGACTTTGGGCAGCTAAAATATCGATTTTAAGCATGTTTTAGGCCTGTATTTTAAAAATACTCTAACACGGAGTATGCATGTACAGATGCCTTTTGGGACCAAAAAATATCGAATATTCGGGTGTTTTGAGTCTGAATTTGAGACATAAACTGGTACAGAAGATGCATGCACATATCGACTTTGGGCACCCAAAATATCGATTTTGAGCATATTTTGGGCCTGTATTTTTAAAATACTCTAACACCCAATAGACACGTACAGATCGCTCCTGGGACACAAAAATATCGAATTTTTGGGTGTTTTGAGCCTGAATTTGAGATATAAACGGGTACAGAATATGCATGCACATATCGACTTTGGGCACCCAAAATATCGATTTTTAGCATGTTCTGAGCCTCTATTTTGAAAAAATTCTAGCACTGAGTAGGCATGTACAGATCGTTTCTGGGACCCAAAAATATCGAATTTTCGGTGTTTTGAGCCTGAATTTGAGATATAAACGGGTACAGAAAATGCATGCACATATCGACTTTTTGCAATTAATATATCGATTTTTAGTATGTTTTGGGCCTGTATTTTAAAAATACTCTAACACGGAGTAGACATGTACAGATCGCTTTTGGGACCTAAAAATATCGAATTTTCGGGTGTTTTGACCCTGAATTTGAGATATAACCGGGTACAGAGAATGCATACACATATTGACTTTGTGCACCTAACATATCAATTTTCAGCATGTTTTGGGCCTGCATTTTAAAAACACTCTAACACGGAGTATGCATGTACAGATCGCTTCTGGGACACAAAAATATCAAATTTTCGGAGTTTTGAGCCTGAATTTGAGATATAACCGGGTACAGAGGATGCATACACATATTGACTTTGGGCACATAAAATATCGATTTTCAGCATGTTTTGGGCCTGTATTTTGAAAATACTCTAACACGGAGTACGTATGTACAGATCGCTTCGGGGACCCAAAAATATCGAATTTTCAGTGTTTTGAGCCTGAATTTGAGATATAAACGGGTACAGAAGATGCATGCACATATCGACTTTGGGCACCCAAAATATCGATTTTGAGCATATTTTGGGTCTGTATTTTTAAAACACTCTAACACGTAATAGACACGTACAGATCGCTCCTGGGACACAAAAATATCGAATTTTTGGGTGTTTTGAGCCTGAATTTGAGATATAAACGGGTACAGAAGATGCATGCACATATCGACTTAGGGCATCCAAAATATCGACTTTAAGCATGTTCTGAGCCTCTATTTTGAAAACATTCTAGCACTGAGTAGGCATGTACAGATCGTTTCTGGGACCCAAAAATATTGAATTTTCGGGTGTTTTGAGCCTGAATTTGAGATATAACCGGGTACAGAGTATGCATACACATATTGACTTTGTGCACCTAAAATATCAATTTTTAAGCATGTTTTGGGCCTGCATTTTAAAAACACTCTAACACGGAGTATGCATGTATAGATCGCTTCTGGGACATAAAAATATAGAATTTTCGTAGTTTTGAGCGTGAATTTGATATATAACCGGGTACAGAGGATGCATACACATATTGACTTTGGGCACCTATAATATCGATTTTGAGCATCTTTTGGGCCTGTATTTTGAAAATACTCAAACACGGTGTAGACATGTACAGATCGCTTTTGGGACACAAAAATATCGATTTTTTTGGGTGTTTTGAGCCTGAATTTGAGATATAAACGGGTACAGAAGATGCATGCACATATCGACTTTGCCACCCAAAATATCGATTTTTAGTATGTTTTGGGCGTATAATTTGAAAATATTCTAGCACTGAGTAGGCATGTACAGATCGCTTCTGGGACCCAAAAATATCGAATTTTCGGGGGTTTTGAGCCAGAATTTGGGATATAACCGGGTACAGAGGATACGTGCACATATCGACTTTTTGCACCTAAAATATCGATTTTGAGCATGTTTTGGGCCTGTATTTTGCAAATACTCTAACACGGAGTAGGCATGTACAGATCGCTTCGAGGACCCAAAAATATCGAATTTTCGGTGTTTTGAGCCTGAATTTGAGATATAAACGGGTACAGAAAATGCAAGCACTTTTCGACTTTTTGCACATAAAATATCGATTTTAAGCATATTTTGGGTCTGTATCTTTAAAACATTCTAGCAAGAAGTAGGCATGTACAGATTGCTTCTGGGACTTAAAAATATCGAATTTTCGAGTGTTTTGAACCTGAATTTGTGATATAGACGGTTACAGAAGATGCATACACATATTGACTTTGGGCACTTAAAATATCGATTTTGAGCATGTTTTGGGCCTGTATTTTGAAAATACTCTAACACGGAGTACGCATGTACAGATCGCTTCGGAGACCCAAAAATATCGAATTTTCGGTGTTTTGAGCCTAAATTTGAGATATAAACGGGTACAGAAGATGCATACACATATTGACTTTGGGCAGCTAAAATATCGATTTTAAGCATGTTTTAGGCCTGTATTTTAAAAATACTCTAACACGGAGTATGCATGTACAGATGGCTTTTGGGACCCAAAAATATCGAATATTCGGGTGTTTTGAGTCTGAATTTGAGACATAAACTGGTACAGAAGATGCATGCACATATCGACTTTGGGCACCCAAAATATCGATTTTGAGCATATTTTGGGCCTGTATTTTTAAAATACTCTAACACCCAATAGACACGTACAGATCGCTCCTGGAACACAAAAATATCGAATTTTTGGGTGTTTTGAGCCTGAATTTGAGATATAAACGGGTACAGAATATGCATGAACATATCGACTTTGGGCACCCAAAATATCGATTTTAAGCATGTTTTGGGTCTGTATCTTCAAAACATTCTAGCAAAAAGTAGGCATGTACAGATTGCTTCTGGGACCCAAAAATATCGAATTTTCGAGTGTTTTGAACCTGAATTTGGGATATAGACGGTTACAGAAGATGCATACACTTATTGACTTTGGGCACTTAAAATATCGATTTTGAGCATGTTTTGGGCCTGTATTTTGAAAATACTCTAACACGGAGTACGCATGTACAGATCGCTTCGGGGACCCAAAAATATCGAATTTTTGGGTGTTTTGAGCCTGAATTTGAGATATAAACGGGTACAGAAGATGCATGCACATATTGACTTTTTGCATTTAATATATCGATTTTTAGTATGTTTTGGGCCTGTATTTTAAAAATACTCTAACACGGAGTAGACATGTACAGATCGCTTTTGGGACCCAAAAATATCGAATTTTCGGGTGTTTTGACCCTGAATTTGAGATATAAACGGGTACAGAAGATGCATACACATATTGACTTTGGGCAGCTAAAATATCTATTTTCAGCATGTTTTAGGCCTGTATTTTAAAAATACTCTAACACGGAGTATGCATGTACAGATGGCTTTTGGGACCCAAAAATATCGAATATTCGGGTGTTTTGAGTCTGAATTTGAGACATAAACGGATACAGAAGATGCATGCACATATCGACTTTGGGCACCCAAAATATCGATTTTGAGCATATTTTGGGCATGTATTTTTAAAACACTCTAACACGTAATAGACACGTACAGATCGCTCCTGGGACACAAAAATATCGAATTTTTGGGTGTTTTGAGCCTGAATTTGAGATATAAACGGATACAGAAGATGCATGCACATATCGACTTAAGGCACCCAAAATATCGACTTTAAGCATGTTCTGAGCCTCTATTTTGAAAACATTCTAGCACTGAGTAGGCATGTACAGATCGTTTCTGGGACCCAAAAATATCGAATATTCGGGTGTTTTGAGTCTGAATTTGACACATAAACGGGTACAGAAGATGCATGCATATATCGACTTTGGGCACCCAAAATATCGATTTTGAGCATATTTTGGGCCTGTATTTTTAAAATACTCAAACACGGAGTAGACACGTACAGATCGCTTTTGGGACACAAAAATATCGATTTTTTGGGTGTTTTGAGCCTGAATTTGAGATATAAACGGGTACAGAAGATGCATGCACATATCGACTTTAGGCACCCAAAATATTGATTTTTAGCATGTTCTGAGCCTCTATTTTGAAAACATTCTAGCACTGAGTAGGCATGTACAGATCGCTTCTGGGACCCAAAAATATTGAATTTTTGGGTGTTTTGAGCCTGAATTTAAGATATAACCGGGTACAGAGTATGCATACACATATTGACTTTGTGCACCTAAAATATCAATTTTCAGCATGTTTTGGGCCTGCATTTTAAAAACACTCTAACACGGAGTATGCATGTACAGATCGCTTCTGGGACATAAAAATATCGAATTTTCGTAGTTTTGAGCGTGAATTTGATATATAACCGGGTACAGAGGATGCATACACATATTGACTTTGGGAACATAAAATATCGATTTTCAGCATGTTTTGGGCCTGTATTTTAAAAACACTCTAACACGGAGTATGCACGTACAGATCGCTTCTGGGACCCAAAAACATTGAATTTTCGGGTGTTTTAAGCCTGAATTTGAGATATAAACGGGAACAGAAGATGCATGCACATATCGACTTTGGGCACCTATAATATCGATTTTGAGCATCTTTTGGCCCTGTATTTTGAAAATACTCAAACACGGTGTAGACATGTACAGATCGCTTCTGGGACACAAAAATATCGAATTTTTGGGTGTTTTGAGCCTGAATTTGAGATATAAACGGGTACAGAAGATGCATGCACATATCGACTTTGGGCACCCAAAATATCGATTTTTAGCATGTTCTGAGCCTCTATTTTGAAAACATTCTAGCACTGAGTAGGCATGTACAGATCGCTTCGGGGACCCAAAAATATCGAATTTTCGGTGTTTTGAGCCTGAATTTGAGATATAAACGGGTACAGAAAATGCATGCACATATTGACTTTTTGCATTTAATATATCGATTTTTAGTATGTTTTGGGCCAGTATTTTAAAAATACTCTAACACGGAGTAGACATGTACAGATCGCTTCGGGGACCCAAAAATATCGAATTTTCAGTGTTTTGAGCCTGAATTTGAGATATAAACGGGTACAGAAGATGCATGCACATATCGACTTTGGGCACCCAAAATATCGATTTTGAGCATATTTTGGGTCTGTATTTTTAAAACACTCTAACACGTAATAGACACGTACAGATCGCTCCTGGGACACAAAAATATCGAATTTTTGGGTGTTTTGAGCCTGAATTTGAGATATAAACGGGTACAGAAGATGCATGCACATATCGACTTAGGGCACCCAAAATATCGACTTTAAGCATGTTCTGAGCCTCTATTTTGAAAACATTCTAGCACTGAGTAGGCATGTACAGATCGTTTCTGGGACCCAAAAATATTGAATTTTCGGGTGTTTTGAGCCTGAATTTGAGATATAACCGGGTACAGAGTATGCATACACATATTGACTTTGTGCACCTAAAATATCAATTTTTAAGCATGTTTTGGGCCTGCATTTTAAAAACACTCTAACACGGAGTATGCATGTATAGATCGCTTCTGGGACATAAAAATATCGAATTTTCGTAGTTTTGAGCGTGAATTTGATATATAACCGGGTACAGAGGATGCATACACATATTGACTTTGGGCACCTATAATATCGATTTTGAGCATCTTTTGGGCCTGTATTTTGAAAATACTCAAACACGGTGTAGACATGTACAGATCGCTTCTGGGACACAAAAATATCGATTTTTTTGGGTGTTTTGAGCCTGAATTTGAGATATAAACGGGTACAGAAGATGCATGCACATATCGACTTTGCCACCCAAAATATCGATTTTTAGTATGTTTTGGGCGTATAATTTGAAAATATTCTAGCACTGAGTAGGCATGTACAGATCGCTTCTGGGACCCAAAAATATCGAATTTTCGGGGGTTTTGAGCCAGAATTTGGGATATAACCGGGTACAGAGGATACATGCACATATCGACTTTTTGCACCTAAAATATCGATTTTGATCATGTTTTGGGTCTGTATCTTGAAAAAATTCTAGCAAGGAGTAGGCATGTACGGATCGCTTCTGGGACCCAAAAATATCGAATTTTTGGGTGTTTTGAACCTGAATTTGGGATATAGACGGATACAGAAGAAGCATGCACATATCGACTTTGGGCACCTAAAATATCGATTTTGAGCATGTTTTGGGCCTGTATTTTGCAAATACTCTAACACGGAGTAGGCATGTACAGATCGCTTCGAGGACCCAAAAATATCGAATTTTCGGTGTTTTGAGCCTGAATTTGAGATATAAACGGGTACAGAAAATGCAAGCACTTTTCGACTTTTTGCACATAAAATATCGATTTTAAGCATATTTTGGGTCTGTATCTTTAAAACATTCTAGCAAGAAGTAGGCATGTACAGATTGCTTCTGGGACTTAAAAATATCGAATTTTCGAGTGTTTTGAACCTGAATTTGGGATATAGACGGTTACAGAAGATGCATACACATATTGACTTTGGGCACTTAAAATATCGATTTTGAGCATGTTTTGGGCCTGTATTTTGAAAATACTCTAACACGGAGTACGCATGTACAGATCGCTTCGGGGACCCAAAAATATCGAATTTTCGGTGTTTTGAGCCTAAATTTGAGATATAAACGGGTACAGAAGATGCATACACATATTGACTTTGGGCAGCTAAAATATCGATTTTAAGCATGTTTTAGGCCTGTATTTTAAAAATACTCTAACACGGAGTATGCATGTACAGATGGCTTTTGGGACCCAAAAATATCGAATATTCGGGTGTTTTGAGTCTGAATTTGAGACATAAACTGGTACAGAAGATGCATGCACATATCGACTTTGGGCACCCAAAATATCGATTTTGAGCATATTTTGGGCCTGTATTTTTAAAATACTCTAACACCCAATAGACACGTACAGATCGCTCCTGGAACACAAAAATATCGAATTTTTGGGTGTTTTGAGCCTGAATTTGAGATATAAACGGGTACAGAATATGCATGAACATATCGACTTTGGGCACCCAAAATATCGATTTTAAGCATGTTTTGGGTCTGTATCTTCAAAACATTCTAGCAAGAAGTAGGCATGTACAGATTGCTTCTGGGACCCAAAAATATCGAATTTTCGAGTGTTTTGAACCTGAATTTGGGATATAGACGGTTACAGAAGATGCATACACTTATTGACTTTGGGCACTTAAAATATCGATTTTGAGCATGTTTTGGGCCTGTATTTTGAAAATACTCTAACACGGAGTACGCATGTACAGATCGCTTCGGGGACCCAAAAATATCGAATTTTTGGGTGTTTTGAGCCTGAATTTGAGATATAAACGGGTACAGAAGATGCATGCACATATTGACTTTTTGCATTTAATATATCGATTTTTAGTATGTTTTGGGCCTGTATTTTAAAAATACTCTAACACGGAGTAGACATGTACAGATCGCTTTTGGGACCCAAAAATATCGAATTTTCGGGTGTTTTGACCCTGAATTTGAGATATAAACGGGTACAGAAGATGCATACACATATTGACTTTGGGCAGCTAAAATATCTATTTTCAGCATGTTTTAGGCCTGTATTTTAAAATTACTCTAACACGGAGTATGCATGTACAGATGGCTTTTGGGACCCAAAAATATCGAATATTCGGGTGTTTTGAGTCTGAATTTGAGACATAAACGGATACAGAAGATGCATGCACATATCGACTTTGGGCACCCAAAATATCGATTTTGAGCATATTTTGGGTCTATATTTTTAAAACACTCTAACACGTAATAGACACGTACAGATCGCTCCTGGGACACAAAAATATCGAATTTTTGGGTGTTTTGAGCCTGAATTTGAGATATAAACGGATACAGAAGATGCATGCACATATCGACTTAGGGCACCCAAAATATCGACTTTAAGCATGTTCTGAGCCTCTATTTTGAAAACATTCTAGCACTGAGTAGGCATGTACAGATCGTTTCTGGGACCCAAAAATATCGAATATTCGGGTGTTTTGAGTCTGAATTTGACACATAAACGGGTACAGAAGATGCATGCACATATCGACTTTGGGCACCCAAAATATCGATTTTGAGCATCTTTTGGCCCTGTATTTTGAAAATACTCAAACACGGTGTAGACATGTACAGATCGCTTCTGGGACACAAAAATATCGAATTTTTGGGTGTTTTGAGCCTGAATTCGAGATATAAACGGGTACAGAAGATGCATGCACATATCGACTTTGGGCACCCAAAATATCGATTTTTAGCATGTTCTGAGCCTCTATTTTGAAAACATTCTAGCACTGAGTAGGCATGTACAGATCGCTTCGGGGACCCAAAAATATCGAATTTTCGGTGTTTTGAGCCTGAATTTGAGATATAACCGGGTACAGAAAATGCATGCACATATTGACTTTTTGCATTTAATATATCGATTTTTAGTATGTTTTGGGCCTGTATTTTAAAAATACTCTAACACGGAGTAGACATGTACAGATCGCTTTTGGGACCCAAAAATATCGAATTTTCGGGTGTTTTGACCCTGAATTTGAGATATAAACGGGTACAGAAGATGCATACACATATTGACTTTGGGCAGCTAAAATATCTATTTTCAGCATGTTTTAGGCCTGTATTTTAAAAATACTCTAACACGGAGTATGCATGTACAGATGGCTTTTGGGACCCAAAAATATCGAATATTCGGGTGTTTTGAGTCTGAATTTGAGACATAAACGGATACAGAAGATGCATGCACATATCGACTTTGGGCACCCAAAATATCGATTTTGAGCATATTTTGGGTCTATATTTTTAAAACACTCTAACACGTAATAGACACGTACAGATCGCTCCTGGGACACAAAAATATCGAATTTTTGGGTGTTTTGAGCCTGAATTTGAGATATAAACGGATACAGAAGATGCATGCACATATCGACTTAGGGCACCCAAAATATCGACTTTAAGCATGTTCTGAGCCTCTATTTTGAAAACATTCTAGCACTGAGTAGGCATGTACAGATCGTTTCTGGGACCCAAAAATATCGAATATTCGGGTGTTTTGAGTCTGAATTTGACACATAAACGGGTACAGAAGATGCATGCATATATCGACTTTGGGCACCCAAAATATCGATTTTGAGCATATTTTGGGCCTGTATTTTTAAAATACTCTAACACGGAGTAGACACGTACAGATCGCTTCTGGGACACAAAAATATCGATTTTTTGGGTGTTTTGAGCCTGAATTTGAGATATAAACGGGTACAGAAGATGCATGCACATATCGACTTTGGGCACCCAAAATATTGATTTTTAGCATGTTCTGAGCCTCTATTTTGAAAACATTCTAGCACTGAGTAGGCATGTACAGATCGCTTCTGGGACCCAAAAATATTGAATTTTTGGGTGTTTTGAGCCTGAATTTAAGATATAACCGGGTACAGAGTATGCATACACATATTGACTTTGTGCACCTAAAATATCAATTTTCAGCATGTTTTGGGCCTGCATTTTAAAAACACTCTAACACGGAGTATGCATGTACAGATCGCTTCTGGGACATAAAAATATCGAATTTTCGTAGTTTTGAGCGTGAATTTGATATATAACCGGGTACAGAGGATGCATACACATATTGACTTTGGGAACATAAAATATCGATTTTCAGCATGTTTTGGGCCTGTATTTTAAAAACACTCTAACACGGAGTATGCACGTACAGATCGCTTCTGGGACCCAAAACCATTGAATTTTCGGGTGTTTTATGCCTGAATTTGAGATATAAACGGGAACAGAAGATGCATGCACATATCGACTTTGGGCACCTATAATATCGATTTTGAGCATCTTTTGGCCCTGTATTTTGAAAATACTCAAACACGGTGTAGACATGTACAGATCGCTTCTGGGACACAAAAATATCGAATTTTTGTATGTTTTGAGCCTGAATTCGAGATATAAACGGGTACAGAAGATGCATGCACATATCGACTTTGGGCACCCAAAATATCGATTTTTAGCATGTTCTGAGCCTCTATTTTGAAAACATTCTAGCACTGAGTAGGCATGTACAGATCGCTTCGGGGACCCAAAAATATCGAATTTTCGGTGTTTTGAACCTGAATTTGAGATATAAACGGGTACAGAAAATGCATGCACATATTGACTTTTTGCATTTAATATATCGATTTTTAGTATGTTTTGGGCCTGTATTTTAAAATTACTCTAACACGGAGTAGACATGTACAGATCGCTTTTGGGACCCAAAAATATCGAATTTTCGGGTGTTTTGACCCTGAATTTGAGATATAAACGGGTACAGAAGATGCATACACATATTGACTTTGGGCAGCTAAAATATCTATTTTCAGCATGTTTTAGGCCTGTATTTTAAAAATACTCTAACACGGAGTATGCATGTACAGATGGCTTTTGGGACCCAAAAATATCGAATATTCGGGTGTTTTGAGTCTGAATTTGAGACATAAACGGATACAGAAGATGCATGCACATATCGACTTTGGGCACCCAAAATATCGATTTTGAGCATATTTTGGGTCTATATTTTTAAAACACTCTAACACGTAATAGACACGTACAGATCGCTCCTGGGACACAAAAATATCGAATTTTTGGGTGTTTTGAGCCTGAATTTGAGATATAAACGGATACAGAAGATGCATGCACATATCGACTTAGGGCACCCAAAATATCGACTTTAAGCATGTTCTGAGCCTCTATTTTGAAAACATTCTAGCACTGAGTAGGCATGTACAGATCGTTTCTGGGACCCAAAAATATCGAATATTCGGGTGTTTTGAGTCTGAATTTGACACATAAACGGGTACAGAAGATGCATGCATATATCGACTTTGGGCACCCAAAATATCGATTTTGAGCATATTTTGGGCCTGTATTTTTAAAATACTCTAACACGGAGTAGACACGTACAGATCGCTTCTGGGACACAAAAATATCGATTTTTTGGGTGTTTTGAGCCTGAATTTGAGATATAAACGGGTACAGAAGATGCATGCACATATCGACTTTGGGCACCCAAAATATTGATTTTTAGCATGTTCTGAGCCTCTATTTTGAAAACATTCTAGCACTGAGTAGGCATGTACAGATCGCTTCTGGGACCCAAAAATATTGAATTTTTGGGTGTTTTGAGCCTGAATTTAAGATATAACCGGGTACAGAGTATGCATACACATATTGACTTTGTGCACCTAAAATATCAATTTTCAGCATGTTTTGGGCCTGCATTTTAAAAACACTCTAACACGGAGTATGCATGTACAGATCGCTTCTGGGACATAAAAATATCGAATTTTCGTAGTTTTGAGCGTGAATTTGATATATAACCGGGTACAGAGGATGCATACACATATTGACTTTGGGAACATAAAATATCGATTTTCAGCATGTTTTGGGCCTGTATTTTAAAAACACTCTAACACGGAGTATGCACGTACAGATCGCTTCTGGGACCCAAAACCATTGAATTTTCGGGTGTTTTAAGCCTGAATTTGAGATATAAACGGGAACAGAAGATGCATGCACATATCGACTTTGGGCACCTATAATATCGATTTTGAGCATCTTTTGGCCCTGTATTTTGAAAATACTCAAACACGGTGTAGACATGTACAGATCGCTTCTGGGACACAAAAATATCGAATTTTTGTATGTTTTGAGCCTGAATTCGAGATATAAACGGGTACAGAAGATGCATGCACATATCGACTTTGGGCACCCAAAATATCGATTTTTAGCATGTTCTGCGCCTCTATTTTGAAAACATTCTAGCACTGAGTAGGCATGTACAGATCGCTTCGGGGACCCAAAAATATCGAATTTTCGGTGTTTTGAGCCTGAATTTGAGATATAAACGGGTACAGAAAATGCATGCACATATTGACTTTTTGCATTTAATATATCGATTTTTAGTATGTTTTGGGCCTGTATTTTAAAATTACTCTAACACGGAGTAGACATGTACAGATCGCTTTTGGGACCCAAAAATATCGAATTTTCGGGTGTTTTGACCCTGAATTTGAGATATAAACGGGTACAGAAGATGCATACACATATTGACTTTGGGCAGCTAAAATATCTATTTTCAGCATGTTTTAGGCCTGTATTTTAAAAATACTCTAACACGGAGTATGCATGTACAGATGGCTTTTGGGACCCAAAAATATCGAATATTCGGGTGTTTTGAGTCTGAATTTGAGACATAAACGGATACAGAAGATGCATGCACATATCGACTTTGGGCACCCAAAATATCGATTTTGAGCATATTTTGGGTCTATATTTTTAAAACACTCTAACACGTAATAGACACGTACAGATCGCTCCTGGGACACAAAAATATCGAATTTTTGGGTGTTTTGAGCCTGAATTTGAGATATAAACGGATACAGAAGATGCATGCACATATCGACTTAGGGCACCCAAAATATCGACTTTAAGCATGTTCTGAGCCTCTATTTTGAAAACATTCTAGCACTGAGTAGGCATGTACAGATCGTTTCTGGGACCCAAAAATATCGAATATTCGGGTGTTTTGAGTCTGAATTTGACACATAAACGGGTACAGAAGATGCATGCATATATCGACTTTGGGCACCCAAAATATCGATTTTGAGCATATTTTGGGCCTGTATTTTTAAAATACTCTAACACGGAGTAGACACGTACAGATCGCTTCTGGGACACAAAAATATCGATTTTTTGGGTGTTTTGAGCCTGAATTTGAGATATAAACGGGTACAGAAGATGCATGCACATATCGACTTTGGGCACCCAAAATATTGATTTTTAGCATGTTCTGAGCCTCTATTTTGAAAACATTCTAGCACTGAGTAGGCATGTACAGATCGCTTCTGGGACCCAAAAATATTGAATTTTTGGGTGTTTTGAGCCTGAATTTAAGATATAACCGGGTACAGAGTATGCATACACATATTGACTTTGTGCACCTAAAATATCAATTTTCAGCATGTTTTGGGCCTGCATTTTAAAAACACTCTAACACGGAGTATGCATGTACAGATCGCTTCTGGGACATAAAAATATCGAATTTTCGTAGTTTTGAGCGTGAATTTGATATATAACCGGGTACAGAGGATGCATACACATATTGACTTTGGGAACATAAAATATCGATTTTCAGCATGTTTTGGGCCTGTATTTTAAAAACACTCTAACACGGAGTATGCACGTACAGATCGCTTCTGGGACCCAAAAACATTGAATTTTCGGGTGTTTTAAGCCTGAATTTGAGATATAAACGGGAACAGAAGATGCATGCACATATCGACTTTGGGCACCTATAATATCGATTTTGAGCATCTTTTGGCCCTGTATTTTGAAAATACTCAAACACGGTGTAGACATGTACAGATCGCTTCTGGGACACAAAAAATATCGATTTTTTTGGGTGTTCTGAGCCTGAATTTGAGATATAAACGGGTACAGAAGATGCATGCAGATATCGACTTTGGCACCCAAAATATCGATTTTTAGTATGTTTTGGGCGTATAATTTGAAAATATTCTAGCACTGAGTAGGCATGTACAGATCGCTTCTGGGACCCAAAAATATCGAATTTTCGGGGGTTTTGAGCCAGAATTTGGGATATAACCGGGTACAGAGGATGCATGCACATATCGACTTTTTGCACCTAAAATATCGATTTTGAGCATGTTTTGGGTCTGTATCTTGAAAAAATTCTAGCAAGGAGTAGGCATGTACAGATCACTTCTGGGACCCAAAAATATCGAATTTTTGGGTGTTTTGAACCTGAATTTGGGATATAGACGGATACAGAAGATGCATGCACATATCGACTTTGGGCACCTAAAATATCGATTTTGAGCATGTTTTGGTCCTGTATTTTGAAAATACTCTAACACGGAGTATGCACGTACAGATCGATTCTTGGACCCACAAATATTGAATTTTCGGGTGTTTTGAGCCTTAATTTGAGATATAAACGGGTACAGAAGATGCATGCACATATCGACTTTGGGCACCTAAAATATCGATTTTTAGTATGTTTTGGGCCTGTATTTTAAAAAAACTCTAACACGGAGTAGACATGTACAGATCGCTTAAGGGACACAAAAATATCGAATTTTCGGGTGTTATGAGCCTGAATTTAAGATATAAACGGGTACAGAAGATACATACACATATTGACTTTGGGCAGCTAAAATATCGATTTTCAGCATGTTTTAGGCCTGTATTTTAAAAATACTCTAACACGGAGTATGCATGTACAGATCGCTTTTGGGACCCAAAAATATCGAATATTCGGGTGTTTTGAGTCTGAATTTGAGACATAAACGGGTACAGAAGATGCATGCATATATAGACTTTGGGCACCCAAAATATCGATTTTGAGCATATTTTGGGCCTGTATTTTTAAAATACTCTAACACGGAGTAGACACGTACAGATCGCTTCTGGGACACAAAAATATCGATTTTTTGGGTGTTTTGAGCCTGAATTTGAGATATAAACGGGTACAGAAGATGCATGCACATATCGACTTTGGGCACACAAAATATTGATTTTTAGCATGTTCTGAGCCTCTATTTTGAAAACATTCTAGCACTGAGTAGGCATGTACAGATCGCTTCTGGGACCCAAAAATATTGAATTTTTGGGTGTTTTGAGACTGAATTTAAGATATAACCGGGTACAGAGAATGCATACACATATTGACTTTGTGCACCTAAAATATAAATTTTCAGCATGTTTTGATCTTGCATTTTAAAAACACTCTAACACGGAGTATGCATGTACAGATCGCTTCTGGGACATAAAAATATCGAATTTTCGGAGTTTTGAGCCTGAATTTGAGATATAACCGGGTACAGAAGATGCATACACATATTGACTTTGGGCACATAAAATATCGATTTTCAGCATGTTTTGGGCCTGTATTTTAAAAACACTCTAACACGGAGTATGCACGTACAAATCGCTTCTGGGACATAAAAATATCGAATTTTCGGAGTTTTGAGCCTGAATTTGAGATATAACCGGGTACAGAGGATGCATACACATATTGACTTTGGGCACATAAAATATCGATTTTCAGCTTGTTTTGGGCCTGTATTTTAAAAACACTCTAACACGGAGTATGCACGTACAAATCGCTTCTGGGACCCAAAAATATTGAATTTTCGGGTGTTTTCAGCCTAAATTTGAGATATAAACGGGTACAGAAGATGCATGCACATATCGACTTTGACACCCAAAATATCGATTTTTAGTATGTTTTGGGCGTATAATTTGAAAATATTCTAGCACTGAGTAGGCATGTACAGATCGCTTCTGGACTCCAAAATATCGAAGTTTCTGGTGTTTTGAACCTGAATTTGGGATATAAACGGGTACAGATGATGCATGCACATATCGACTTTAGACACCTAAAATATCGATTTATAGCATGTTTTGGGCCTGTATTTTAAAAACATTCTAGCACTGAGTAGGCATGTGCAGATTGCTTAAGGGACCCAAAAATATCGAATTTTCGGAGTTTTGAGCCTGAATTTGAGATATAAACGGGTACAGAAGATGCATTCACATATCGACTTTTTGCACTTAAAATATCGATTTTGAGCTTGTTTTGGGTCTGTATCTTGAAAACATTCTAGCAAGGAGTAGGCATGTACAGATCGCTTCTGGGACCTCAAAATATCGAATTTTCTGGTGTTTTGAACCTGAATTAGGGATATACACGGGTACAGAAGATGCATACACATATTGACTTTGGGCACATAAAATATCGATTTTCAGCATGTTTTGGGCCTGTATTTTAAAAACACAATAACACGGAGTATGCACGTACAGATCGCTTCTGGGACCCAAAAATATTGAATTTTCGGGTGTTTTGAGCCTGAATTTGAGATATAAACGGGTACAGAAGATGCATGCACATATCGACTTTGGGCACCTAAAATATCGATTTTTAGTATGTTTTGTGCCTGTATTTTAAAAATACTCTAACACGGAGTAGACATGTACAGATCGCTTTTGGGACCCAAAAATATCGAATTTTCGGGTGTTTTGAGCCTGAATTTAAGATATAAACGGGTACAGAAGATACATACACATATTGACTTTGGGCAGCTAAAATATCGATTTTCAGCATGTTTTAGGCCTGTATTTTAAAAATACTCTAACACGGAGTATGCATGTACAGATCGCTTTTGGGACCCAAAAATATCGAATATTCGGTGTTTTGAGTCTGAATTTGAGACATAAACGGGTACAGAAGATGCATGCATATATAGACTTTGGGCACCCAAAATATCGATTTTGAGCATATTTTGGGCCTGTATTTTTAAAATACTCTAACACGGAGTAGACACGTACAGATCGCTTCTGGGACACAAAAATATCGATTTTTTGGGTGTTTTGAGCCTGAATTTGAGATATAAACGGGTACAGAAGATGCATGCACATATCGACTTTGGGCACACAAAATATTGATTTTTAGCATGTTCTGAGCCTCTATTTTGAAAACATTCTAGCACTGAGTAGGCATGTACAGATCGCTTCTGGGACCCAAAAATATTGAATTTTTGGGTGTTTTGAGACTGAATTTAAGATATAACCGGGTACAGAGAATGCATACACATATTGACTTTGTGCACCTAAAATATAAATTTTCAGCATGTTTTGATCTTGCATTTTAAAAACACTCTAACACGGAGTATGCATGTACAGATCGCTTCTGGGACATAAAAATATCGAATTTTCGGAGTTTTGAGCCTGAATTTGAGATATAACCGGGTACAGAAGATGCATACACATATTGACTTTGGGCACATAAAATATCGATTTTCAGCATGTTTTGGGCCTGTATTTTAAAAACACTCTAACACGGAGTATGCACGTACAAATCGCTTCTGGGACATAAAAATATCGAATTTTCGGAGTTTTGAGCCTGAATTTGAGATATAACCGGGTACAGAGGATGCATACACATATTGACTTTGGGCACATAAAATATCGATTTTCAGCTTGTTTTGGGCCTGTATTTTAAAAACACTCTAACACGGAGTATGCACGTACAAATCGCTTCTGGGACCCAAAAATATTGAATTTTCGGGTGTTTTCAGCCTAAATTTGAGATATAAACGGGTACAGAAGATGCATGCACATATCGACTTTGACACCCAAAATATCGATTTTTAGTATGTTTTGGGCGTATAATTTGAAAATATTCTAGCACTGAGTAGGCATGTACAGATCGCTTCTGGACTCCAAAATATCGAAGTTTCTGGTGTTTTGAACCTGAATTTGGGATATAAACGGGTACAGATGATGCATGCACATATCGACTTTAGACACCTAAAATATCGATTTATAGCATGTTTTGGGCCTGTATTTTAAAAACATTCTAGCACTGAGTAGGCATGTGCAGATTGCTTAAGGGACCCAAAAATATCGAATTTTCGGAGTTTTGAGCCTGAATTTGAGATATAAACGGGTACAGAAGATGCATTCACATATCGACTTTTTGCACTTAAAATATCGATTTTGAGCTTGTTTTGGGTCTGTATCTTGAAAACATTCTAGCAAGGAGTAGGCATGTACAGATCGCTTCTGGGACCTCAAAATATCGAATTTTCTGGTGTTTTGAACCTGAATTAGGGATATACACGGGTACAGAAGATGCATACACATATTGACTTTGGGCACATAAAATATCGATTTTCAGCATGTTTTGGGCCTGTATTTTAAAAACACAATAACACGGAGTATGCACGTACAGATCGCTTCTGGGACCCAAAAATATTGAATTTTCGGGTGTTTTGAGCCTGAATTTGAGATATAAACGGGTACAGAAGATGCATGCACATATCGACTTTGGGCACCTAAAATATCGATTTTTAGTATGTTTTGTGCCTGTATTTTAAAAATACTCTAACACGGAGTAGACATGTACAGATCGCTTTTGGGACCCAAAAATATCGAATTTTCGGGTGTTTTGAGCCTGAATTTAAGATATAAACGGGTACAGAAGATACATACACATATTGACTTTGGGCAGCTAAAATATCGATTTTCAGCATGTTTTAGGCCTGTATTTTAAAAATACTCTAACACGGAGTATGCATGTACAGATCGCTTTTGGGACCCAAAAATATCGAATATTCGGTGTTTTGAGTCTGAATTTGAGACATAAACGGGTACAGAAGATGCATGCATATATCGACTTTGGGCACCCAAAATATCGATTTTGAGCATATTTTGGGCCTGTATTTTTAAAATACTCTAACACGGTGTAGACATGTACAGATCGCTTCTGGGACACAAAAAATATTGAATTTTTGGGTGTTTTGAGCCTGAATTTGAGATATAAACGGGTACAGAAGATGCATGCACATATCGACTTTGGGCACCCAAAATATTGATTTTTAGCATGTTCTGAGCCTCTATTTTGAAAACATTCTAGCACTGAGTAGGCATGTACAGATCGCTTCTGGGACCCAAAAATATTGAATTTTTGGGTGTTTTGAGCCTGAATTTAAGATATAACCGGGTACAGAGTATGCATACACATATTGACTTTGTGCACCTAAAATATCAATTTTCAGCATGTTTTGGGCCTGCATTTTAAAAACACTCTAACACGGAGTATGCATGTACAGATCGCTTCTGGGACATAAAAATATCGAATTTTCGTAGTTTTGAGCGTGAATTTGATATATAACCGGGTACAGAGGATGCATACACATATTGACTTTGGGAACATAAAATATCGATTTTCAGCATGTTTTGGGCCTGTATTTTAAAAACACTCTAACACGGAGTATGCACGTACAGATCGCTTCTGGGACCCAAAAACATTGAATTTTCGGGTGTTTTAAGCCTGAATTTGAGATATAAACGGGAACAGAAGATGCATGCACATATCGACTTTGGGCACCTATAATATCGATTTTGAGCATTTTTTGGCCCTGTATTTTGAAAATACTCAAACACGGTGTAGACATGTACAGATCGCTTCTGGGACACAAAAAATATCGATTTTTTTGGGTGTTTTGAGCCTGAATTTGAGATATAAACGGGTACAGAAGATGCATGCAGATATCGACTTTGGCACCCAAAATATCGATTTTTAGTATGTTTTGGGCGTATAATTTGAAAATATTCTAGCACTGAGTAGGCATGTACAGATCGCTTCTGGGACCCAAAAATATCGAATTTTCGGGGGTTTTGAGCCAGAATTTGGGATATAACCGGGTACAGATGATGCATGCACATATCGACTTTTTGCACCTAAAATATCGATTTTGAGCATGTTTTGGGTCTGTATCTTGAAAAAATTCTAGCAAGGAGTAGACATGTACAGATCACTTCTGGGACCCAAAAATATCGAATTTTTGGGTGTTTTGAACCTGAATTTGGGATATAGACGGATACAGAAGATGCATGCACATATCGACTTTGGGCACCTAAAATATCGATTTTGAGCATGTTTTGGGCCTGTATTTTGAAAATACTATAACACGGAGTATGCACGTACAGATCGATTCTGGGACCCACAAATATTGAATTTTCGGGTGTTTTGAGCCTTAATTTGAGATATAAACGGGTACAGAAGATGCATGCACATATCGACTTTGGGCACCTAAAATATCGATTTTTAGTATGTTTTGGGCCTGTATTTTAAAAAAACTCTAACACGGAGTAGACATGTACAGATCGCTTAAGGGACACAAAAATATCGAATTTTCGGGTGTTATGAGCCTGAATTTAAGATATAAACGGGTACAGAAGATACATACACATATTGACTTTGGGCAGCTAAAATATCGATTTTCAGCATGTTTTAGGCCTGTATTTTAAAAATACTCTAACACGGAGTATGCATGTACAGATCGCTTTTGGGACCCAAAAATATCGAATATTCGGGTGTTTTGAGTCTGAATTTGAGACATAAACGGGTACAGAAGATGCATGCACATATCGACTTTGGGCACACAAAATATTGATTTTTAGCATGTTCTGAGCCTCTATTTTGAAAACATTCTAGCACTGAGTAGGCATGTACAGATCGCTTCTGGGACCCAAAAATATTGAATTTTTGGGTGTTTTGAGACTGAATTTAAGATATAACCGGGTACAGAGAATGCATACACATATTGACTTTGTGCACCTAAAATATAAATTTTCAGCATGTTTTGATCTTGCACTTTAAAAACACTCTAACACGGAGTATGCATGTACAGATCGCTTCTGGGACATAAAAATATCGAATTTTCGGAGTTTTGAGCCTGAATTTGAGATATAACCGGGTACAGAAGATGCATACACATATTGACTTTGGGCACATAAAATATCGATTTTCAGCATGTTTTGGGCCTGTATTTTAAAAACACTCTAACACGGAGTATGCACGTACAAATCGCTTCTGGGACATAAAAATATCGAATTTTCGGAGTTTTGAGCCTGAATTTGAGATATAACCGGGTACAGAGGATGCATACACATATTGACTTTGGGCACATAAAATATCGATTTTCAGCTTGTTTTGGGCCTGTATTTTAAAAACACTCTAACACGGAGTATGCACGTACAAATCGCTTCTGGGACCCAAAAATATTGAATTTTCGGGTGTTTTGAGCCTAAATTTGAGATATAAACGGGTACAGAAGATGCATGCACATATCGACTTTGACACCCAAAATATCGATTTTTAGTATGTTTTGGGCTTATAATTTGAAAATATTCTAGCACTGAGTAGGCATGTACAGATCGCTTCTGGGACTCCAAAATATCGAAGTTTCTGGTGTTTTGAACCTGAATTTGGGATATAAACGGGTACAGATGATGCATGCACATATCGACTTTAGACACCTAAAATATCGATTTATAGCATGTTTTGGGCCTGTATTTTAAAAACATTCTAGCACTGAGTAGGCATGTGCAGATTGCTTAAGTGACCCAAAAATATCGAATTTTCGGAGTTTTGAGCCTGAATTTGAGATATAAACGGGTACAGAAGATGCATTCACATATCGACTTTTTGCACTTAAAATATCGATTTTGAGCTTGTTTTGGGTCTGTATCTTGAAAACATTCTAGCAAGGAGTAGGCATGTACAGATCGCTTCTGGGACCTCAAAATATCGAATTTTCTGGTGTTTTGAACCTGAATTAGGGATATACACGGGTACAGAAGATGCATACACATATTGACTTTGGGCACATAAAATATCGATTTTCAGCATGTTTTGGGCCTGTATTTTAAAAACACAATAACACGGAGTATGCACGTACAGATCGCTTCTGGGACCCAAAAATATTGAATTTTCGGGTGTTTTGAGCCTGAATTTGAGATATAAACGGGTACAGAAGATGCATGCACATATCGACTTTGGGCACCTAAAATATCGATTTTTAGTATGTTTTGTGCCTGTATTTTAAAAATACTCTAACACGGAGTAGACATGTACAGATCGCTTTTGGGACCCAAAAATATCGAATTTTCGGGTGTTTTGAGCCTGAATTTAAGATATAAACGGGTACAGAAGATACATACACATATTGACTTTGGGCAGCTAAAATATCGATTTTCAGCATGTTTTAGGCCTGTATTTTAAAAATACTCTAACACGGAGTATGCATGTACAGATCGCTTTTGGGACCCAAAAATATCGAATATTCGGTGTTTTGAGTCTGAATTTGAGACATAAACGGGTACAGAAGATGCATGCATATATCGACTTTGGGCACCCAAAATATCGATTTTGAGCATATTTTGGGCCTGTATTTTTAAAATACTCTAACACGGAGTAGACACGTACAGATCGCTTCTGGGACACAAAAATATCGATTTTTTGGGTGTTTTGAGCCTAAATTTAAGATATAACCGGGTACAGAGAATGCATACACATATTGACTTTGTGCACCTAAAATATCAATTTTTAGCATGTTTTGGGCTTGCATTTTAAAAACACTCTAACACGGAGTATGCATGTACAGATCAGTTCTGGGACACATAAATATCGAATTTTCGGAGTTTTTAGCCTGAATTTGAGATATAAACGAGTACAGAAGATGCATGCACACATCGACTTTTTGCACCTAAAATATCGATTTTAAGCATGTTTTGGGTCTGTATCTTGAAAACATTCTAGCAAGGAGTAGGCATGTACAGATCGCTTCTGGGACCCCAAAATATCGAATTTTCTGGTGTTTTGAACCTGAATTAGGGATATAGACGGATACAGAAGATTCATGCACATATCGACTTTGGGCACCTAAAATATCGATTTTGAGCATGTTTTGGGCCTGTATTTTGAAAATACTCTAACACGGAGTAGGCATGTACAGATCGCTTCGGGTACCGAAAAATATCGAATTTTCGGGTGTTTTGAACCTGAATTTGAGATAGAGACGGGTACAGAAGATGCATACACATATTGACTTTGGGCAGCTAAAATATCGATTTTGAGCATGTTTTGGGCCTGTATTTTGAAAATACTCTAACACGGAGTATGCATGTACAGATCCCTTAAGGGACACAAAAATATCGATTTTTTTATGTGTTTTGAGCCTGAATTTGAGATTTAAACGCGTACAGAAGAGGCATGCACATATCGACTTTGACACCCAAAATATCGATTTTTAGTATGTTTTGGGCGTATAATATGAAAATATTCTAGCACTGAGTAGGCATGTACAGATCGCTTCTGGGACCCCAAAATATCGAAGTTTCTGGTGTATTGAACCTGAATTTGGGATATAAACGGGTACAGAAGATGAATGCACATATCGACTTTAGACACCTAAAATATCGATTTATAGCATGTTTTGGGCCTGTATTTTAAAAACATTCTAGCACTGAGTAGGCATGTATAGATTGCTTAAGGGACCCAAAAATATCGAATTTTCGGAGTTTTGAGCCTGAATTTGAGATATAAACGGGTAAAGAAGATGCAAGCACATATCGACTTTTTGCACTTAAAATATCGATTTTTAGTATGTTTTGGGCCTGTATTTTAAAAATACTCTAACACGGAGTAGACATGTACAGATCGCTTTTGGGACCCAAAAATATCGAATTTTCGGGTGTTTTGAGCCTGAATTTGAGATATAAACGGGTACAGAAGATGCATACACATATTGACTTTGGGCAGCTAAAATATCGATTTTCAGCATGTTTTAGGCCTGTATTTTAAAAATACTCTAACACAGAGTATGCATGTACAGATGGCTTTTGGGACACAAAAATATCGAATATTCGGGTGTTTTGAGTCTGAATTTGAGACATTAACGGGTACAGAAGATGCATGCACATATCGACTTTGGGCACCCAAAATATCGATTTTGAGCATATTTTGGGCCTGTATTTTTAAAATACTCTAACACCCAATAGACACGTACAGATCGCTCCTGCGACACAAAAATATCGAATTTTTGGGTGTTTTGAGCCTGAATTTGAGATATAAACGGGTACAGAAGATGCATGCACATATCGACTTTGGGCACCCAAAATATCGATTTTTAGCATGTTCTGAGCCTCTATTTTGAAAACATTCTAGCACTGAGTTGGCATGTACAAATCGCTTCTGGGACCCCAAAATATCGAATTTTCTGGTGTTTTGAACCTGAATTTGGGATATAGACGGATACAGAAGATGCATGCACATATCGACTTTGGGCACCTAAAATATCGATTTTGAGCATGTTTTGGGCCTGTATTTTGAAAATACTCTAACACGGAGTAGGCATGTACAGATCGCTTCGGGTACCGAAAAATATCGAATTTTCGGGTGTTTTGAACCTGAATTTGAGATAGAGACGGGTACAGAAGATGCATACACATATTGACTTTGGGCAGCTAAAATATCGATTTTCAGCATGTTTTGGGCCTGTATTTTGAAAATACTCTAACACGGAGTATGCATGTCCAGATCGCTTAAGGGACACAAAAATATCGATTTTTTTATGTGTTTTGAGCCTGAATTTGAGATTTAAACGGGTACAGAAGAGGCATGCACATATCGACTTTGACACCCAAAATATCGATTTTTAGTATGTTTTGGGCGTATAATTTGAAAATATTAAAGCACTGAGTAGGCATGTACAGATCGCTTCTGGGACCCCAAAATATCGAAGTTTCTGGTGTATTGAACCTGAATTTGGGATATAAACTAGTACAGAAGATGCATGCACATATCGACTTTAGACACCTAAAATATCGATTTATAGCATGTTTTTGGCCTGTATTTTAAAAACATTCTAGCACTGAGTAGGCATGTATAGATTGTTTAAGGGACCCAAAAATATCGAATTTTCGGAGTTTTTGAGCCTGAATTTGAGATATAAACGGGTACAGAAGATGCATGCACATATCGACTTTTTGCACCTAAAATATCGATTTTGAGCATGTTTTGGGTCTGTATCTTGAAAACATTCTAGCAAGGAGTAGGCATGTACAGATCGCTTCTGGGACCCCAAAATATCGAATTTTCTAGTGTTTTGAACCTGAATTAGGGATATACACGGGTAAAGAAGATGCATACACATATTGACTTTGGGCACATAAAATATCGATTTTCAGTATGTTTTGGGCCTGTATTTTAAAAACACTCTAACACGGAGTATGCACGTACAGATCGCTTCTGGGACCCAAAAATATTGAATTTTCGGGTGTTTTGAGCCCGAATTTGAGATATAAACGGGTACAGAAGATGCATGCACATATCGACTTTGGGCACCTAAAATATCGATTTTTAGTATGTTTTGGGCCTGTATTTTAAAAATACTCTAACACGGAGTAGACATGTACAGATCGCTATTGGGACCCAAAAATATCGAATTTTCGGGTGTTTTGAGCCTGAATTTGAGATATAACCGGGTACAGAGGATGCATACACAAATTGACTTTGGGCACATAAAATATCGATTTTCAGCATGTTTTGGGCCTGTATTTTAAAAACACTCTAACACGGAGTATGCACGTACATATCGCCTCTGGGACCCAAAAACATTGAATTTTCGGGTGTTTTGAGCCTGAATTTGAGATATAAACGGGTAAAGAATATGCATGCACATATCGACTTTTTGCACTTAAAATATCGATTTTGAGCATGTTTTGGGTCTGTATCTTGAAAACATTCTAGCAAGGAGTAGGCATGTACAGATCTCTTCAGGGACCCCAAAATATCAAATTTTCTGGTGTTTTGAACCTGAATTAGGGATATACACGGGTACAGAAGATGCATACACATATTGACTTTGGGCACATAAAATATCGATTTTCAGCATGTTTTGGCCCTGTATTTTAAAAACACTCTAACACGGAGTATGCACGTACAGATCGCTTCTGGGACCCAAAAATATTGAATTTTCGGGTGTTTTGAGCCTGAATGAGAGATATAAACGGGTACAGAAGATACATGCACATATAGACTTTGGGCACCTAAAATATCGATTTTTAGTATGTTTTGGGCCTGTATTTTAAAAATACTCTAACACGGAGTAGACATGTACAGATCGCTTTTGGGACCCAAAAATATCGAATTTTCGGGTGTTTTGAGCCTGAATTTGAGATATAAACGGGTACAGAAGATGCATACACATATTGACTTTGGGCAGCTAAAATATCGATTTTCAGCATGTTTTAGGCCTGTATTTTAAAAATACTCTAACACGGAGTATGCATGTACAGATGGCTTTTGGGACCCAAAAATATCGAATATTCGGGTGTTTTGAGTCTGAATTTGAGACATTAACGGGTACAGAAGATGCATGCACATATCGACTTTGGGCACCCAAAATATCGATTTTGAGCATATTTTGGGCCTGTATTTTTAAAATATTCTAACACCCAATAGACACGTACAGATCGCTCCTGGGACACAAAAATATCGAATTTTTGGGTGTTTTGAGCCTGAATTTGAGATATAAACGGGTACAGAAGATGCATGCACATATCGACTTTGGGCACCCAAAATATCGATTTTTAGCATGTTCTGAGCCTCTATTTTGAAAACATTCTAGCACTGAGTAGGCATGTACAGATCGTTTCTGGGACCCAAAAATATTGAATTTTCGGGTGTTTTGAGCCTGAATTTGAGATATAACCGGGTACAGAGAATGCATACACATATTGACTTTGTGCACCTAAAATATCAATTTTCAGCATGTTTTGGGCCTGCATTTTAAAAACACTCTAACACGGAGTATGCATGTACAGATCGCTTCTGGGACATAAAAATATCGAATTTTCGGAGTTTTGAGCCTGAATTTGAGATATAACCGGGTACAGAGGATGCATACACATATTGACTTTGGGCACATAAAATATCGATTTTCAGCATGTTTTGGGCCTGTATTTTAAAAACACTCTAACACGGAGTATGCACGTACAAATCGCTTCTGGGACCCAAAAATATTGAATTTTCGGGTGTTTTGAGCCTGAATTTGAGATATAAACGGGTACAGAAGATGCATGCACATATCGACTTTGACACCCAAAATATCGATTTTTAGTATGTTTTGGGCGTATAATTTGAAAATATTCTAGCACTGAGTAGGCATGTACAGATCGCTTCTGGGACCCCAAAATATCGAAGTTTCTGGTGTTTTGAACCAGAATTTGGGATATAAACGGGTACAGATGATGCATGCACATATCGACTTTAGACACCTAAAATATCGATTTATAGCATATTTTGGGCCTGTATTTTAAAAACATTCTAGCACTGAGTAGGCATGTGCAGATTGCTTAAGGGACCCAAAAATATCGAATTTTCGGAGTTTTGAGCCTGAATTTGAGATATAAACGGGTACAGAAGATGCATTCACATATCGACTTTTTGCACTTAAAATATCGATTTTGAGCTTGTTTTGGGTCTGTATCTTGAAAACATTCTAGCAAGGAGTAGGCATGTACAGATCGCTTCTGGGACCCCAAAATATCGAATTTTCTGGTGTTTTGAACCTGAATTAGGGATATACACGGGTACAGAAGATGCATACACATATTGACTTTGGGCACATAAAATATCGATTTTCAGCATGTTTTGGGCCTGTATTTAAAAAACACTCTAACACGGAGTATGCACGTACAGATCGCTTCTGGGACCCAAAAATATTGAATTTTCGGGTGTTTTGAGCCTGAATGTGAGATATAAACGGGTACAGAAGATGCATGCACATATCGACTTTGGGCACCTAAAATATCGATTTTTAGTATGTTTTGGGCCTGTATTTTAAAAATACTCTTACACGGAGTAGACATGTACAGATAGCTTTTGGGACCCAAAAATATCGAATTTTCGGGTGTTTTGAGCCTGAATTTGAGATATAAACGGGTACAGAAGATGCATACACATATTGACTTTGGGCAGCTAAAATATCGATTTTCAGCATGTTTTAGGCCTGTATTTTAAAAATACTCTAACACGGAGTATGCATGTACAGATGGCTTTTGGGACCCAAAAATATCGAATATTTTGGTGTTTTGAGTCTGAATTTGAGACATAAACGGGTACAGAAGATGCATGCACATATCGACTTTGGGCACCCAAAATATCGATTTTGAGAATATTTTGGGCCTGTATTTTTAAAATACTCTAACACCCAATAGACACGTACAGATCGCTCCTGCGACACAAAAATATCGAATTTTTGGGTGTTTTGAGCCTGAATTTGAGATTTAAACGGGTACAGAAGATGCATGCACATATCGACTTTGGGCACCCAAAATATCGATTTTTAGCATGTTCTGAGCCTCTATTTTGAAAACATTCTAGCACTGAGTAGGCATGTACAGATCGTTTCTGGGACCCAAAAATATTGAATTTTCGGGTGTTTTGAGCCTGAATTTGAGATATAACCGGGTACAGAGAATGCATACACATATTGACTTTGGGCACATAAAATATCGATTTTCAGCATGTTTTGGGCCTGTATTTTAAAAACACTCTAACACGGAGTATGCACGTACAAATCGCTTCTGGGACCCAAAAATATTGAATTTTCGGGTGTTTTGAGCCTGAATTTGAGATATAAACGGGTACAGAAGATGCATGCACATATCGACTTTGACACCCAAAATATCGATTTTTAGTATGTTTTGGGCGTATTATTTGAAGATATTCTAGCACTGAGTAGGCATGTACAGATCGCTTCTGGGACCCCAAAATATCGAAGTTTCTGGTGTTTTCAACCAGAATTTGGGATATAAACGGGTACAGATGATGCATGCACATATCGACTTTAGACACCTAAAATATCGATTTATAGCATGTTTTGGGCCTGTATTTTAAAAACATTCTAGCACTGAGTAGGCATGTGCAGATTGCTTAAGGGACCCAAAAATATCGAATTTTCGGAGTTTTGAGCCTGAATTTGAGATATAAACAGGTACAGAAGATGCATTCACATATCGACTTTTTGCACTTAAAATATCGATTTTGAGCTTGTTTTGGGTCTGTATCTTGAAAACATTCTAGCAAGGAGTAGGCATGTACAGATCGCTTCTGGGACCCCAAAATATCGAATTTTCTGGTGTTTTGAACCTGAATTAGGGATATACACGGGTACAGAAGATGCATACACATATTGACTTTGGGCACATAAAATATCGATTTTCAACATGTTTTGGGCCTGTATTTTAAAAACACTCTAACACGGAGTATGCACGTACAGATCGCTTCTGGGACCCAAAAATATTGAATTTTCGGGTGTTTTGAGCCTGAATTTGAGATATAAACGGGTACAGAAGATGCATGCACATATCGACTTTGGGCACCTAAAATATCGATTTTTAGTATGTTTTGGGCCTGTATTTTAAAAATACTCTAACACGGAGTAGACATGTACAGATAGCTTTTGGGACCCAAAAATATCGAATTTTCGGGTGTTTTGAGCCTGAATTTGAGATATGATCGGGTACAGAAGATGCATACACATATCGACTTTGGGCACCCAAAATATCGATTTTGAGCATATTTTGGGCATGTATTTTTAAAATACTCTAACACCCAATAGACACGTACAGATCGCTCCTGGGACACAAAAATATCGAATTTTTGGGTGTTTTGAGCCTGAATTTGAGATATAAACGGGTACAGAATATGCATGCACATATCGACTTTGGGCACCCAAAATATCGATTTTTAGCATGTTCTGAGCCTCTATTTTGAAAACATTCTAGCACTGAGTAGGCATGTACAGATCGTTTCTGGGACCCAAAAATATTGAATTTTCGGGTGTTTTGAGCCTGAATTTGAGATATAACCGGGTACAGAGAATGCATACACATATTGACTTTGTGCACCTAAAATATCAATTTTCAGCATGTTTTGGGCCTGCATTTTAAAAACACTCTAACACGGAGTATGCATGTACAGATCGCTTCTGGGACATAAAAATATCGAATTTTCGGAGTTTTGAGCCTGAATTTGAGATATAACCGGGTACAGAGGATGCATACACATATTGACTTTGGGCACATAAAATATCGATTTTCAGCATGTTTTGGGCCTGTATTTTAAAAACACTCTAACACGGAGTATGCACGTACAAATCGCTTCTGGGACCCAAAAATATTGAATTTTCGGGTGTTTTGAGCCTGAATTTGAGATATAAACGGGTACAGAAGATGCATGCACATATCGACTTTGACACCCAAAATATCGATTTTTAGTATGTTTTGGGCGTATAATTTGAAAATATTCTAGCACTGAGTAGGCATGTACAGATCGCTTCTGGGACCCCAAAATATCGAAGTTTCTGGTGTTTTGAACCAGAATTTGGGATATAAACGGGTACAGATGATGCATGCACATATCGACTTTAGACACCTAAAATATCGATTTATAGCATATTTTGGGCCTGTATTTTAAAAACATTCTAGCACTGAGTAGGCATGTGCAGATTGCTTAAGGGACCCAAAAATATCGAATTTTCGGAGTTTTGAGCCTGAATTTGAGATATAAACGGGTACAGAAGATGCATTCACATATCGACTTTTTGCACTTAAAATATCGATTTTGAGCTTGTTTTGGGTCTGTATCTTGAAAACATTCTAGCAAGGAGTAGGCATGTACAGATCGCTTCTGGGACCCCAAAATATCGAATTTTCTGGTGTTTTGAACCTGAATTAGGGATATACACGGGTACAGAAGATGCATACACATATTGACTTTGGGCACATAAAATATCGATTTTCAGCATGTTTTGGGCCTGTATTTAAAAAACACTCTAACACGGAGTATGCACGTACAGATCGCTTCTGGGACCCAAAAATATTGAATTTTCGGGTGTTTTGAGCCTGAATGTGAGATATAAACGGGTACAGAAGATGCATGCACATATCGACTTTGGGCACCTAAAATATCGATTTTTAGTATGTTTTTGGCCTGTATTTTAAAAATACTCTTACACGGAGTAGACATGTACAGATAGCTTTTGGGACCCAAAAATATCGAATTTTCGGGTGTTTTGAGCCTGAATTTGAGATATAAACGGGTACAGAAGATGCATACACATATTGACTTTGGGCAGCTAAAATATCGATTTTCAGCATGTTTTAGGCCTGTATTTTAAAAATACTCTAACACGGAGTATGCATGTACAGATGGCTTTTGGGATCCAAAAATATCGAATATTTTGGTGTTTTGAGTCTGAATTTGAGACATAAACGGGTACAGAAGATGCATGCACATATCGACTTTGGGCACCCAAAATATCGATTTTGAGAATATTTTGGGCCTCTATTTTTAAAATACTCTAACACCCAATAGACACGTACAGATCGCTCCTGCGACACAAAAATATCGAATTTTTGGGTGTTTTGAGCCTGAATTTGAGATTTAAACGGGTACAGAAGATGCATGCACATATCGACTTTGGGCACCCAAAATATCGATTTTTAGCATGTTCTGAGCCTCTATTTTGAAAACATTCTAGCACTGAGTAGGCATGTACAGATCGTTTCTGGGACCCAAAAATATTGAATTTTCGGGTGTTTTGAGCCTGAATTTGAGATATAACCGGGTACAGAGAATGCATACACATATTGACTTTGTGCACCTAAAATATCAATTTTCAGCATGTTTTGGGCCTGCATTTTAAAAACACTCTAACACGGAGTATGCATGTACAGATCGCTTCTGGGACATAAAAATATCGAATTTTCGGAGTTTTGAGCCTGAATTTGAGATATAACCGGGTACAGAGGATGCATACACATATTGACTTTGGGCACATAAAATATCGATTTTCAGCATGTTTTGGGCCTGTATTTTAAAAACACTCTAACACGGAGTATGCACGTACAGATCGCTTCTGGGACCCAAAAATATTGAATTTTCGGGTGTTTTGAGCCTGAATTTGAGATATAAACGGGTACAGAAGATGCATGCACATATCGACTTTGGGCACCTAAAATATCGATTTTTAGTATGTTTTGGGCCTGTATTTTAAAAATACTCTAACACGGAGTAGACATGTACAGATAGCTTTTGGGACCCAAAAATATCGAATTTTCGGGTGTTTTGAGCCTGAATTTGAGATATGAACGGGTACAGAAGATGCATACACATATCGACTTTGGGCACCCAAAATATCGATTTTGAGCATATTTTGGGCATGTATTTTTAAAATACTCTAACACCCAATAGACACGTACAGATCGCTCCTGGGACACAAAAATATCGAATTTTTGGGTGTTTTGAGCCTGAATTTGAGATATAAACGGGTACAGAATATGCATGCACATATCGACTTTGGGCACCCAAAATATCGATTTTTAGCATGTTCTGAGCCTCTATTTTGAAAACATTCTAGCACTGAGTAGGCATGTACAGATCGTTTCTGGGACCCAAAAATATTGAATTTTCGGGTGTTTTGAGCCTGAATTTGAGATATAACCGGGTACAGAGAATGCATACACATATTGACTTTGTGCACCTAAAATATCAATTTTCAGCATGTTTTGGGCCTGCATTTTAAAAACACTCTAACACGGAGTATGCATGTACAGATCGCTTCTGGGACATAAAAATATCGAATTTTCGGAGTTTTGAGCCTGAATTTGAGATATAACCGGGTACAGAGGATGCATACACATATTGACTTTGGGCACATAAAATATCGATTTTCAGCATGTTTTGGGCCTGTATTTTAAAAACACTCTAACACGGAGTATGCACGTACAAATCGCTTCTGGGACCCAAAAATATTAAATTTTCGGGTGTTTTGAGCCTGAATTTGAGATATAAACGGGTACAGAAGATGCATGCACATATCGACTTTGACACCCAAAATATCGATTTTTAGTATGTTTTGGGCGTATAATTTGAAAATATTCTAGCACTGAGTAGGCATGTACAGATCGCTTCTGGGACCCCAAAATATCGAAGTTTCTGGTGTTTTGAACCAGAATTTGGGATATAAACGGGTACAGATGATGCATGCACATATCGACTTTAGACACCTAAAATATCGATTTATAGCATATTTTGGGCCTGTATTTTAAAAACATTCTAGCACTGAGTAGGCATGTGCAGATTGCTTAAGGGACCCAAAAATATCGAATTTTCGGAGTTTTGAGCCTGAATTTGAGATATAAACGGGTACAGAAGATGCATTCACATATCGACTTTTTGCACTTAAAATATCGATTTTGAGCTTGTTTTGGGTCTGTATCTTGAAAACATTCTAGCAAGGAGTAGGCATGTACAGATCGCTTCTGGGACCCCAAAATATCGAATTTTCTGGTGTTTTGAACCTGAATTAGGGATATACACGGGTACAGAAGATGCATACACATATTGACTTTGGGCACATAAAATATCGATTTTCAGCATGTTTTGGGCCTGTATTTAAAAAACACTCTAACACGGAGTATGCACGTACAGATCGCTTCTGGGACCCAAAAATATTGAATTTTCGGGTGTTTTGAGCCTGAATGTGAGATATAAACGGGTACAGAAGATGCATGCACATATCGACTTTGGGCACCTAAAATATCGATTTTTAGTATGTTTTGGGCCTGTATTTTAAAAATACTCTTACACGGAGTAGACATGTACAGATAGCTTTTGGGACCCAAAAATATCGAATTTTCGGGTGTTTTGAGCCTGAATTTGAGATATAAACGGGTACAGAAGATGCATACACATATTGACTTTGGGCAGCTAAAATATCGATTTTCAGCATGTTTTAGGCCTGTATTTTAAAAATACTCTAACACGGAGTATGCATGTACAGATGGCTTTTGGGACCCAAAAATATCGAATATTTTGGTGTTTTGAGTCTGAATTTGAGACATAAACGGGTACAGAAGATGCATGCACATATCGACTTTGGGCACCCAAAATATCGATTTTGAGAATATTTTGGGCCTGTATTTTTAAAATACTCTAACACCCAATAGACACGTACAGATCGCTCCTGCGACACAAAAATATCGAATTTTTGGGTGTTTTGAGCCTGAATTTGAGATTTAAACGGGTACAGAAGATGCATGCACATATCGACTTTGGGCACCCAAAATATCGATTTTTAGCATGTTCTGAGCCTCTATTTTGAAAACATTCTAGCACTGAGTAGGCATGTACAGATCGTTTCTGGGACCCAAAAATATTGAATTTTCGGGTGTTTTGAGCCTGAATTTGAGATATAACCGGGTACAGAGAATGCATACACATATTGACTTTGTGCACCTAAAATATCAATTTTCAGCATGTTTTGGGCCTGCATTTTAAAAACACTCTAACACGGAGTATGCATGTACAGATCGCTTCTGGGACATAAAAATATCGAATTTTCGGAGTTTTGAGCCTGAATTTGAGATATAACCGGGTACAGAGGATGCATACACATATTGACTTTGGGCACATAAAATATCGATTTTCAGCATGTTTTGGGCCTGTATTTTAAAAACACTCTAACACGGAGTATGCACGTACAAATCGCTTCTGGGACCCAAAAATATTGAATTTTCGGGTGTTTTGAGCCTGAATTTGAGATATAAACGGGTACAGAAGATGCATGCACATATCGACTTTGACACCCAAAATATCGATTTTTAGTATGTTTTGGGCGTATTATTTGAAAATATTCTAGCACTGAGTAGGCATGTACAGATCGCTTCTGGGACCCCAAAATATCGAAGTTTCTGGTGTTTTGAACCAGAATTTGGGATATAAACGGGTACAGATGATGCATGCACATATCGACTTTAGACACCTAAAATATCGATTTATAGCATGTTTTGGGCCTGTATTTTAAAAACATTCTAGCACTGAGTAGGCATGTGCAGATTGCTTAAGGGACCCAAAAATATCGAATTTTCGGAGTTTTGAGCCTGAATTTGAGATATAAACAGGTACAGAAGATGCATTCACATATCGACTTTTTGCACTTAAAATATCGATTTTGAGCTTGTTTTGGGTCTGTATCTTGAAAACATTCTAGCAAGGAGTAGGCATGTACAGATCGCTTCTGGGACCCCAAAATATCGAATTTTCTGGTGTTTTGAACCTGAATTAGGGATATACACGGGTACAGAAGATGCATACACATATTGACTTTGGGCACATAAAATATCGATTTTCAACATGTTTTGGGCCTGTATTTTAAAAACACTCTAACACGGAGTATGCACGTACAGATCGCTTCTGGGACCCAAAAATATTGAATTTTCGGGTGTTTTGAGCCTGAATTTGAGATATAAACGGGTACAGAAGATGCATGCACATATCGACTTTGGGCACCTAAAATATCGATTTTTAGTATGTTTTGGGCCTGTATTTTAAAAATACTCTAACACGGAGTAGACATGTACAGATAGCTTTTGGGACCCAAAAATATCGAATTTTCGGGTGTTTTGAGCCTGAATTTGAGATATGAACGGGTACAGAAGATGCATACACATATCGACTTTGGGCACCCAAAATATCGATTTTGAGCATATTTTGGGCATGTATTTTTAAAATACTCTAACACCCAATAGACACGTACAGATCGCTCCTGGGACACAAAAATATCGAATTTTTGGGTGTTTTGAGCCTGAATTTGAGATATAAACGGGTACAGAATATGCATGCACATATCGACTTTGGGCACCCAAAATATCGATTTTTAGCATGTTCTGAGCCTCTATTTTGAAAACATTCTAACACTGAGTAGGCATGTACAGATCGTTTCTGGGACCCAAAAATATTGAATTTTCGGGTGTTTTGAGCCTGAATTTGAGATATAACCGGGTACAGAGAATGCATACACATATTGACTTCGTGCACCTAACATATCTATTTTCAGCATGTTTTGGGCCTGCATTTTAAAAACACTCTAACACGGAGTAGGCATGTACAGATCGTTTCTGGGACACAAAAATATCAAATTTTCGGAGTTTTGAGCCTGAATTTGAGATATAAACGGGTACAGAAGATTCATGCACATATCGACTTTTAGCACCTATAATATCAATTTTGAGCATCTTTTGGGCCTGTATTTTGAAAATACTCAAACACGGTGTAGACATGTACAAATCGCTTCTGGGACACAAAAATATCGATTTTTTTGGGTGTTTTGAGCCTGAATTTGAGATATAAACGGGTACAGAAGATGCATGCACATATCGACATTGGCACCCAAAATATCGATTTTTAGTATGTTTTGGGCGTATAATTTGAAAATATTCTAGCACTGAGTAGGCATGTACAGATCGCTTCTGGGACAAAAAAATATCGAATTTTCGGGGGTTTTGAGCCTGAATTTAAGATATAACCGGGTACAGAGAATGCATACACATATTGACTTTGTGCACCTAAAATATCAATTTTCAGCATGTTTTGGGCTTGCATTTTAAAAACACTCTAACACGGAGTATGCATGTACAGATCACTTCTGGGACACATAAATATCGAATTTTCGGAGTTTTTAGCCTGAATTTGAGATATAAACGAGTACAGAAGATGCATGCACACATCGACTTTTTGCACCTAAAATATCGATTTTTAACATGTTTTGGGTCTGTATCTTGAAAACTTTCTAGCAAGAAGTAGGCATGTACAGATCGCTTTTGGGACCCAAAAATATCGAATTTTCGGGTGTTTTGAGCCTGAATTTGAGATATAACCGGGTACAGAGGATGCATACACAAATTGACTTTGGGCACATAAAATATCGATTTTCAGCATGTTATGGGCCTGTATTTTAAAAACACTCTAACACGGAGTATGCACGTACAGATCGCCTCTGGGAACCAAAAACATTGAATTTTCGGGTGTTTTGAGCCTGAATTTGAGATATAAACGGGTAAAGAAGATGCATGCACATATCGACTTTTTGCACTTAAAATATCGATTTTGAGCATGTTTTGGGTCTGTATCTTGAAAACATTCTAGCAAGGAGTAGGCATGTACAGATCTCTTCTGGGACCCCAAAATATCGAATTTTCTGGTGTTTTGAACCTGAATTAGGGATATACACGGGTACAGAAGATGCATACACATATTGACTTTGGGTACATAAAATATCGATTTTCAGCATGTTTTGGGCCTGTATTTTAAAAACACTCTAACACGGAGTATGCACGTACAGATCGCTTCTGGGACCCAAAAATATTGAATTTTCGGGTGTTTTGAGCCTGAATGTGAGATATAAACGGGTACAGAAGATACATGCACATATAGACTTTGGGCACCTAAAATATCGATTTTTAGTATGTTTTGGGCCTGTATTTTAAAAATACTCTAACACGGAGTAGACATGTACAGATCGCTTTTGGGACCCAAAAATATCGAATTTTCGGGTGTTTTGAGCCTGAATTTTAGATATAAACGGGTACAGAAGATGCATACACATATTGACTTTGTTCAGCTAAAATATCGATTTTCAGCATGTTTTAGGCCTGTATTTTAAAAATACTCTAACACGGAGTATGCATGTACAGATGGCTTTTGGGACACAAAAATATCGAATATTCGGGTGTTTTGAGTCTGAATTTGAGACATTAACGGGTACAGAAGATGAATGCACATATCGACTTTGGGCACCCAAAATATCGATTTTGAGCATATTTTGGGCCTGTATTTTTAAAATACTCTAACACCCAATAGACACGTACAGATCGCTCCTGCGACACAAAAATATCGAATTTTTGGTTGTTTTGAGCCTGAATTTGAGATATAAACGGGTACAGAAGATGCATGCACATATCGACTTTGGGCACCCAAAATATCGATTTTTAGCATGTTCTGAACCTCTATTTTGAAAATTTCTAGCACTGAGTAGGCATGTACAGATCGCTTCTGGGACCCCAAAATATCGAATTTTCTGGTGTTTTGAACCTGAATTTGGGATATAGACGGATGCAGAAGATGCATGCACATATCGACTTTGGGGACCTAAAATATCGATTTTGAGCATGTTTTGGGCCTGTATTTTGAAAATACTCTAACACGGAGTAGGCATGTACAGATCGCTTCGGGTACCGAAAAATATCGAATTTTCGGGTGTTTTGAACCTGAATTTGAGATAGAGACGGGTACAGAAGATGCATACACATATTGACTTTGGGCAGCTAAAATATCGATTTTCAGCATGTTTTGGGCCTTTATTTTGAAAATACTCTAACACGGAGTATGCATGTACAGATCGCTTAAGGGACACAAAAATATCGATTTTTTTATGTGTTTTGAGCCTGAATTTGAGATTTAAACGGGTACAGAAGAGGCATGCACATATCGACTTTGACACCCAAAATATCGATTTTTAGTATGTTTTGGGCGTATAATTTGAAAATATTCTAGCACTGAGTAGGCATGTACAGATCGCTTCTGGGACCCCAAAATATCGAAGTTTCTGGTGTTTTGAACCAGAAATTGGGATATAAACGGGTACAGATGATGCATGCACATATCGACTTTAGACACCTAAAATATCGATTTATAGCATGTTTTGGTCCTGTATTTTAAAAACATTCTAGCACTGAGTAGGCATGTGCAGATTGCTTAAGGGACCCAAAAATATCGAATTTTCGGAGTTTTTGAGCCTGAATTTGAGATATAAAAGGGTACAGAAGATGCATTCACATATCGACTTTTTGCACATAAAATATCGATTTTGAGCTTGTTTTGGGTCTGTATCTTGAAAACATTCTAGCAAGGAGTAGGCATGTACAGATCGCTTCTGGGACCCCAAAATATCGAATTTTCTGGTGTTTTGAACCTGAATTAGGGATATACACGGGTACAGAAGATGCATACACATATTGACTTTGGGCACATAAAATATCGATTTTCAGCATGTTTTGGGCCTGCATTTTAAAAACACTCTAACACGGAGTATGCACGTACAGATTGCTTCTGGGACCCAAAAATATCGAATATTCGGGTGTTTTGAGTCTGAATTTGAGACATAAACGGGTACAGAAGATGCATACACATATTGAATTTGGGCAGCTAAAATATCGATTTTCAGCATGTTTTAGGCCTGTATTTTAAAAATACTCTAACACGGAGTATGCATGTACAGATGGCTTTTGGGACCCAAAAATATCGAATATTCGGGTGTTTTGAGTCTGAATTTGAGACATAAACGGGTACAGAAGATGCATGCACATATCGACTTTGGGCACCCAAAATATCGATTTTAAGCATATTTTGGGCCTGTATTTTTAAAATACTCTAACACCCAATAGACACGTACAGATCGCTCCTGGGACACAAAAATATCGAATTTTTGGGTGTTTTGAGCCTGAATTTGAGATATAAACGGGTACAGAAGATGCATGCACATATCGACTTTGGGCACCCAAAATATCGATTTTTAGCATGTTCTGAGCCTCTATTTTGAAAACATTCTAACACTGAGTAGGCATGTACAGATCGTTTCTGGGACCCAAAAATATTGAATTTTCGGGTGTTTTGAGCCTGAATTTGAGATATAACCGGGTACAGAGAATGCATACACATATTGACTTTGTGCACCTAACATATCAATTTTCAGCATGTTTTGGGCCTGCATTTTAAAAACACTCTAACACGGAGTATGCATGTACAGATCGCTTCTGGGACACAAAAATATCAAATTTTCGGAGTTTTGAGCCTGAATTTGAGATATAAACGGGTACAGAAGATTCATGCACATATCGACTTTGGGCACCTATAATATCAATTTTGAGCATCTTTTGGGCCTGTATTTTGAAAATACTCAAACACGGTGTAGACATGTACAGATCGCTTCTGGGACACAAAAATATCGATTTTTTTGGGTGTTTTGAGCCTGAATTTGAGATATAAACGGGTACAGAAGATGCATGCACATATCGACTTTGGCACCCAAAATATCGATTTTTAGTATGTTTTGGGCGTATAATTTGAAAATATTCTAGCACTGAGTAGGCATGTACATATCGCTTCTGGGACCCAAAAATATCAAATTTTCGGGGGTTTTGAGCCAGAATTTGGGATATAACCGGGTACAGAGGATGCATACACATATTAACTTTGGGCACATAAAATATCGACTTTCAGCATGTTTTGGGCCTGTATTTTGAAAATACTCTAACACGGAGTACGCATGTACAGATTGCTTCGGGGACCCAAAAATATCGAATTTTCGGTGTTTTGAGCCTGAATTTGAGATATAAACGGGTACAGAAAATGCATGCACATATCGACTTTTTGCAATTAATATATCGATTTTTAGTATGTTTTGGGCCTGTATTTTAAAAATACTCTAACACGGAGTAGACATGTACAGATCGCTTCTGGGACACAAAAATATCGATTTTTTTGGGTGTTTTGAGCCTGAATTTGAGATATAAACGGGTACAGAAGATGCATGCACATATCGACTTTGGCACCCAAAATATCGATTATTAGTATGTTTTGGGCGTATAATTTGAAAATATTCTAGCACTGAGTAGGCATGTACAGATCGCTTCTGGGACCCAAAAACATCAAATTTTCGGGGGTTTTGAGCCAGAATTTGGGATATAACCGGGTACAGAGGATGCATGCACATATCGACTTTGGGCACCTAAAATATCGATTTTGAGCATGTTTTGGGTCTGTATCTTGAAAAAATTCTAGCAAGGAGTAGGCATGTACAGATCACTTCTGGGACATAAAAATATCGAATTTTTGGGTGTTTTGAACCTGAATTTGGGATATAGAAGGATACAGAAGATGCATGCACATATCGACTTTGGGCACCTAAAATATCGATTTTCAGCATGTTTTGGGCCTGTATTTTGAAAATACTCTAACACGGAGTAGGCATGTACAGATCGCTTCGGGGACCCAAAAATATCGAATTTTCGGTGTTTTGAGCCTGAATTTGAGATATAAACGGGTACAGAAAATGCAAGCACATTTCGACTTTTTGCACCTAAAATATCGATTTTAAGCATGTTTTGGGTCTGTATCTTGAAAACATTCTAGCAAGAAGTAGGCATGTACAGATTGCTTCTGGGACCCAAAAATATCGAAATTCCGAGTGTTTTGAACCTGAATTTGGGATATAGACGGGTACAGAAGATGCATACACATATTGACTTTGGGCAGCTAAAATATCGATTTTCAGCATGTTTTAGGCCTGTATTTTGAAAATACTCTAACACGGAGTATGAATGTACACATTGCTTTTGGTACCCAAAAATATCGAATATTCTGGTGTTTTGAGTTTGAATTTGAGATATAAACGGGTACAGAAGATGCATGCACATATCGACTTTGGGCACCCAAAATATTGATTTTGAACATGTTTTGGGCCTGTATCTTTAAAATACTCTAACACTGAGTAGACACGTACAGATCGCTTCTGGGATCCAAAAAAATCGAATTTTCGGGTGTTCTGAGCCTGAATTTGAGATATGAACGGGTACAGAAGATGCATGCACATATCGACTTTGGGCACCTAAAATATCGATTTTGAGCATGTTTTGGGCCTGTATTTTGAAAACACTCTAACACGGAGTAGGCATGTACAGATTGCTTCTGGGACCCAAAAATATCGATTTTTTGGGTGTTTTGAGCCTAAATTTGAGATATAAATGGGTACAGAAGATGCATGCACATATCGACTTTGGCACCCAAAATATCGATTTTTAGTATGTTTTGGGCGTATAATTTGAAAATATTCTAGCACTGAGTAGGCATGTACAGATCACTTCTGGGATCCAAAAATATCGAATTTTCGGGGGTTTTGACCCAGAATTTGGGATATAACCGGGTACAGTGGATGCATGCACATATCGACTTTTTGAACCTAAAATATCGATTTAAAGCATGTTTTGGGTCTGTATCTTGAAAACATTCTAGCAAGGAGTAGGCATGTACAGGTCGCTTCTGGGACCCAAAAATATCGAATTTTCTGGTTTTTTGAACCTGAATTTGGGATATAGACGGGTACAGAAGATGCATACACATATTGACTTTGGGCACCTAAAATATCGATTTTCAGAATGTTTTGGGCCTGTATTTTGAAAATACTCTAACACGGAGTACGCATGTACAGATCGCTTCTGGGACACAAAAATATCAAATTTTCGGAGTTTTGAGCCTGAATTTGAGATATAAATGGGTACAGAAGATGCATGCACATATCGACTTTGGCTCCCAAAATATCGATTTTTAGTATGTTTTGGACGTATAATTTGAAAATATTCTAGCACTGAGTAGGCATGTACAGATCGCTTCTGGGACCCAAAAATATCGATTTTTCGGGGGTTTTGAGCCAGAATTTGGGATATAACCGAGTACAGAGGATACATGCACATATCGACTTTTTGCACCTAAAATATCAATTTTGATCATGTTTTGGGTCTGTATCTTGAAAAAATTCTAGCAAGGGGTAGGCATGTACAGATCGCTTCTGGGACCCCAAAATATCGAATTTTCTGGTGTTTTGAACCTGAATTAGGGATATACACGGGTAAAGAAGATGCATACACATATTGACTTTGGGCACATAAAATATCGATTTTCAGTATGTTTTGGGCCTGTATTTTAAAAACACTCTATCACGGAGTATGCACGTACAGATCGCTTCTGGGACCCAAAAATATTGAATTTTCGGGTGTTTTGAGCCTGAATTTGAGATATAAACGGGTACAGAAGATGCATGCACATATCGACTTTGGGCACCTAAAATATCGATTTTTAGTATGTTTTGGGCCTGTATTTTAAAAATACTCTAACACGGAGTAGACATGTACAGATCGCTTTTGGGACCCAAAAATATCGAATTTTCGGGTGTTTTGAGCCTGAATTTGAGATATAACCGGGTACAGAGGATGCATACACAAATTGACTTTGGGCACATAAAATATCGATTTTCAGCATGTTTTGGGCCTGTATTTTAAAAACACTCTAACACGGAGTATGCACGTACAGATCGCCTCTGGGAACCAAAAACATTGAATTTTCGGGTGTTTTGAGCCAGAATTTGAGATATAAACGGGTAAAGAAGATGCATGCACATATCGACTTTTTGCACTTAAAATATCGATTTTGAGCATGTTTTGGGTCTGTATCTTGAAAACATTCTAGCAAGGAGTAGGCATGTACAGATCTCTTCTGGGACCCCAAAATATCGAATTTTCTGGTGTTTTGAACCTGAATTAGGGATATACACGGGTACAGAAGATGCATACACATATTGACTTTGGGTACATAAAATATCGATTTTCAGCATGTTTTGGGCCTGTATTTTAAAAACACTCTAACACGGAGTATGCACGTACAGATCGCTTCTGGGACCCAAAAATATTGAATTTTCGGGTGTTTTGAGCCTGAATGTGAGATATAAACGGGTACAGTAGATACATGCACATATAGACTTTGGGCACCTAAAATATCGATTTTTAGTATGTTTTGGGCCTGTATTTTAAAAATACTCTAACACGGAGTAGACATGTACAGATCGCTTTTGGGACCCAAAAATATCGAATTTTCGGGTGTTTTGAGCCTGAATTTTAGATATAAACGGGTACAGAAGATGCATACACATATTGACTTTGTTCAGCTAAAATATCGATTTTCAGCATGTTTTAGGCCTGTATTTTAAAAATACTCTAACACGGAGTATGCATGTACAGATGGCTTTTGGGACACAAAAATATCGAATATTCGGGTGTTTTGAGTCTGAATTTGAGACATTAACGGGTACAGAAGATGCATGCACATATCGACTTTGGGCACCCAAAATATCGATTTTGAGCATATTTTGGGCCTGTATTTTTAAAATACTCTAACACCCAATAGACACGTACAGATCGCTCCTGCGACACAAAAATATCGAATTTTTGGGTGTTTTGAGCCTGAATTTGAGATATAAACGGATACAGAAGATGCATGCACATATCGACTTTGGGGACCTAAAATATCGATTTTGAGCATGTTTTGGGCCTGTATTTTGAAAATACTCTAACACGGAGTATGCATGTACAGATCGCTTAAGGGACACAAAAATATCGATTTTTTTATGTGTTTTGAGCCTGAATTTGAGATTTAAACGGGTACAGAAGAGGCATGCACATATCGACTTTGACACCCAAAATATCGATTTTTAGTATGTTTTGGGCGTATAATTTGAAAATATTCTAGCACTGAGTAGGCATGTACAGATCGCTTCTGGGACCCCAAAATATCGAAGTTTCTGGTGTTTTGAACCAGAAATTGGGATATAAACGGGTACAGATGATGCATGCACATATCGACTTTAGACACCTAAAATATCGATTTATAGCATGTTTTGGGCCTGTATTTTAAAAACATTCTAGCACTGAGTAGGCATGTGCAGATTGCTTAAGGGACCCAAAAATATCGAATTTTCGGAGTTTTGAGCTTGAATTTGAGATATAAAAGGGTACAGAAGATGCATTCACATATCGACTTTTTGCACATAAAATATCGATTTTGAGCTTGTTTTGGGTCTGTATCTTGAAAACATTCTAGCAAGGAGTAGGCATGTACAGATCGCTTCTGGGACCCCAAAATATCGAATTTTCTGGTGTTTTGAACCTGAATTAGGGATATACACGGGTACAGAAGATGCATACACATATTGACTTTGGGCACATAAAATATCGATTTTCAGCATGTTTTGGGCCTGCATTTTAAAAACACTCTAACACGGAGTATGCACGTACAGATCGCTTCTGGGACCCAAAAATATCGAATATTCGGGTGTTTTGAGTCTGAATTTGAGACATAAACGGGTACAGAAGATGCATACACATATTGAATTTGGGCAGCTAAAATATCGATTTTCAGCATGTTTTAGGCCTGTATTTTAAAAATACTCTAACACGGAGTATGCATGTACAGATGGCTTTTGGGACCCAAAAATATCGAATTTTCGGGTGTTTTGAGTCTGAATTTGAGACATTAACGGGTACAGAAGATGCATGCACATATCGACTTTGGGCACCCAAAATATCGATTTTGAGCATATTTTGGGCCTGTATTTTTAAAATACTCTAACACCCAATAGACACGTACAGATCGCTCCTGCTACACAAAAATATCGAATTTTTGGGTGTTTTGAGCCTGAATTTGAGATATAAACGGGTACAGAAGATGCATGCACATATCGACTTTGGGCACCCAAAATATCGATTTTTAGCATGTTCTGAGCCTCTATTTTGAAAACATTCTAGCACTGAGTAGGCATGTACAGATCGCTTCTGGGACCCCAAAATATCGAATTTTCTGGTGTTTTGAACCTGAATTTGGGATATAGACGGATACAGAAGATGCATGCACATATCGACTTTGGGGACCTAAAATATCGATTTTGAGCATGTTTTGGGCCTGTATTTTGAAAATACTCTAACACGGAGTAGGCATGTACAGATCGCTTCGGGTACCGAAAAATATCGAATTTTCGGGTGTTTTGAACCTGAATTTGAGATAGAGACGGGTACAGAAGATGCATACACAAATTGACTTTGGGCACATAAAATATCGATTTTCAGCATGTTTTGGGCCTGTATTTTAAAAACACTCTAACACGGAGTATGCACGTACAGATCGCCTCTGGGAACCAAAAACATTGAATTTTCGGGTGTTTTGAGCCAGAATTTGAGATATAAACGGGTAAAGAAGATGCATGCACATATCGACTTTTTGCACTTAAAATATCGATTTTGAGCATGTTTTGGGTCTGTATCTTGAAAACATTCTAGCAAGGAGTAGGCATGTACAGATCTCTTCTGGGACCCCAAAATATCGAATTTTCTGGTGTTTTGAACCTGAATTAGGGATATACACGGGTACAGAAGATGCATACACATATTGACTTTGGGTACATAAAATATCGATTTTCAGCATGTTTTGGGCCTGTATTTTAAAAACACTCTAACACGGAGTATGCACGTACAGATCGCTTCTGGGACCCAAAAATATTGAATTTTCGGGTGTTTTGAGCCTGAATGTGAGATATAAACGGGTACAGTAGATACATGCACATATAGACTTTGGGCACCTAAAATATCGATTTTTAGTATGTTTTGGGCCTGTATTTTAAAAATACTCTAACACGGAGTAGACATGTACAGATCGCTTTTGGGACCCAAAAATATCGAATTTTCGGGTGTTTTGAGCCTGAATTTTAGATATAAACGGGTACAGAAGATGCATACACATATTGACTTTGTTCAGCTAAAATATCGATTTTCAGCATGTTTTAGGCCTGTATTTTAAAAATACTCTAACACGGAGTATGCATGTACAGATGGCTTTTGGGACACAAAAATATCGAATATTCGGGTGTTTTGAGTCTGAATTTGAGACATTAACGGGTACAGAAGATGCATGCACATATCGACTTTGGGCACCCAAAATATCGATTTTGAGCATATTTTGGGCCTGTATTTTTAAAATACTCTAACACCCAATAGACACGTACAGATCGCTCCTGCGACACAAAAATATCGAATTTTTGGGTGTTTTGAGCCTGAATTTGAGATATAAACGGATACAGAAGATGCATGCACATATCGACTTTGGGGACCTAAAATATCGATTTTGAGCATGTTTTGGGCCTGTATTTTGAAAATACTCTAACACGGAGTATGCATGTACAGATCGCTTAAGGGACACAAAAATATCGATTTTTTTATGTGTTTTGAGCCTGAATTTGAGATTTAAACGGGTACAGAAGAGGCATGCACATATCGACTTTGACACCCAAAATATCGATTTTTAGTATGTTTTGGGCGTATAATTTGAAAATATTCTAGCACTGAGTAGGCATGTACAGATCGCTTCTGGGACCCCAAAATATCGAAGTTTCTGGTGTTTTGAACCAGAAATTGGGATATAAACGGGTACAGATGATGCATGCACATATCGACTTTAGACACCTAAAATATCGATTTATAGCATGTTTTGGGCCTGTATTTTAAAAACATTCTAGCACTGAGTAGGCATGTGCAGATTGCTTAAGGGACCCAAAAATATCGAATTTTCGGAGTTTTGAGCTTGAATTTGAGATATAAAAGGGTACAGAAGATGCATTCACATATCGACTTTTTGCACATAAAATATCGATTTTGAGCTTGTTTTGGGTCTGTATCTTGAAAACATTCTAGCAAGGAGTAGGCATGTACAGATCGCTTCTGGGACCCCAAAATATCGAATTTTCTGGTGTTTTGAACCTGAATTAGGGATATACACGGGTACAGAAGATGCATACACATATTGACTTTGGGCACATAAAATATCGATTTTCAGCATGTTTTGGGCCTGCATTTTAAAAACACTCTAACACGGAGTATGCACGTACAGATCGCTTCTGGGACCCAAAAATATCGAATATTCGGGTGTTTTGAGTCTGAATTTGAGACATAAACGGGTACAGAAGATGCATACACATATTGAATTTGGGCAGCTAAAATATCGATTTTCAGCATGTTTTAGGCCTGTATTTTAAAAATACTCTAACACGGAGTATGCATGTACAGATGGCTTTTGGGACCCAAAAATATCGAATTTTCGGGTGTTTTGAGTCTGAATTTGAGACATTAACGGGTACAGAAGATGCATGCACATATCGACTTTGGGCACCCAAAATATCGATTTTGAGCATATTTTGGGCCTGTATTTTTAAAATACTCTAACACCCAATAGACACGTACAGATCGCTCCTGCTACACAAAAATATCGAATTTTTGGGTGTTTTGAGCCTGAATTTGAGATATAAACGGGTACAGAAGATGCATGCACATATCGACTTTGGGCACCCAAAATATCGATTTTTAGCATGTTCTGAGCCTCTATTTTGAAAACATTCTAGCACTGAGTAGGCATGTACAGATCGCTTCTGGGACCCCAAAATATCGAATTTTCTGGTGTTTTGAACCTGAATTTGGGATATAGACGGATACAGAAGATGCATGCACATATCGACTTTGGGGACCTAAAATATCGATTTTGAGCATGTTTTGGGCCTGTATTTTGAAAATACTCTAACACGGAGTAGGCATGTACAGATCGCTTCGGGTACCGAAAAATATCGAATTTTCGGGTGTTTTGAACCTGAATTTGAGATAGAGACGGGTACAGAAGATGCATACACATATTGACTTTGGGCAGCTAAAATATCGATTTTGAGCATGTTTTGGGCCTGTATTTTGAAAACACTCTAACACGGAGTAGGCATGTACAGATTGCTTCTGGGACCCAAAAATATCGATTTTTTGGGTGTTTTGAGCCTAAATTTGAGATATAAACGGGTACAGAAGATGCATGCACATATCGACTTTGGGCACCCAAAATATCGATTTTTAGCATGTTCTGAGCCTCTATTTTGAAAACATTCTAGCACTGAGTAGGCATGTACAGATCGCTTCTGGGACCCCAAAATATCGAATTTTCGGGTGTTTTGAACCTGAATTTGGGATATAGACGGATACAGAATATGCATGCACATATCGACTTTGGGCACCCAAAATATCGATTTTTAGCATGTTCTGAGCCTCTATTTTGAAAACATTCTAACACTGAGTAGGCATGTACAGATCGTTTCTGGGACCCAAAAATATTGAATTTTCGGGTGTTTTGAGCCTGAATTTGAGATATAACCGGGTACAGAGAATGCATACACATATTGACTTTGTGCACCTAACATATCAATTTTCAGCATGTTTTGGGCCTGCATTTTAAAAACACTCTAACACGGAGTATGCATGTACAGATCGCTTCTGGGACACAAAAATATCAAATTTTCGGAGTTTTGAGCCTGAATTTGAGATATAAACTGGTACAGAAGATTCATGCACATATCGACTTTGGGCACCTATAATATCAATTTTGAGCATCTTTTGGGCCTGTATTTTGAAAATACTCAAACACGGTGTAGACATGTACAGATCGCTTCTGGGACACAAAAATATCGATTTTTTTGGGTGTTTTGAGCCTGAATTTGAGATATAAACGGGTACAGAAGATGCATGCACATATCGACTTTGGCACCCAAAATATCGATTTTTAGTATGTTTTGGGCGTATAATTTGAAAATATTCTAGCACTGAGTAGGCATGTACAGATCGCTTCTGGGACCCAAAAATATCGAATTTTCGGGGGTTTTGAGCCAGAATTTGGGATATAACCGGGTACAGAGGATACATGCACATATCGACTTTTTGCACCTAAAATATCAATTTTGATCATGTTTTGGGTCTGTATCTTGAAAAAATTCTAGCAAGGGGTAGGCATGTACAGATCGCTTCTGAGACACAAAAATATCAAATTTTCGGAGTTTTGAGCCTGAATTTGAGATATAACCGGGTACAGAGGATGCATACACATATTAACTTTGGGCACATAAAATATCGACTTTCAGCATGTTTTGGGCCTGTATTTTGAAAATACTCTAACACGGAGTACGCATGTACAGATCGCTTCGGGGACCCAAAAATATCGAATTTTCGGTGTTTTGAGCCTGAATTTGAGATATAAACGGGTACAGAAAATGCATGCACATATCGACTTTTTGCAATTAATATATCGATTTTTAGTATTTTTTGGGCCTGTATTTTAAAAATACTCTAACACGGAGTAGACATGTACAGATCGCTTCTGGGACACAAAAATATCGATTTTTTTGGGTGTTTTGAGCCTGAATTTGAGATATAAACGGGTACAGAAGATGCATGCACATATCGACTTTGGCACCCAAAATATCGATTTTTAGTATGTTTTGGGCGTATAATTTGAAAATATTCTAGCACTGAGTAGGCATGTACAGATCGCTTCTGGGACCCAAAAACATCAAATTTTCGGGGGTTTTGAGCCAGAATTTGGGATATAACCGGGTACAGAGGATGCATGCACATATCGACTTTGGGCACCTAAAATATCGATTTTGAGCATGTTTTGGGTCTGTATCTTGAAAATTTTTTAGCAAGGAGTAGGCATGTACAGATCACTTCTGGGACCCAAAAATATCGAATTTTTGGTTGTTTTGAACCTGAATTTGGGATATAGAAGGATACAGAAGATGCATGCACATATCGACTTTGGGCACCTAAAATATCGATTTTGAGCATGTTTTGGGCCTGTTTTTTGAAAATACTCTAACACGGAGTAGGCATGTACAGATCGCTTCGGGGACCCAAAAATATCGAATTTTCGGTGTTTTGAGCCTGAATTTGAGATATAAACGGGTACAGAAAATGCAAGCACATTTCGACTTTTTGCACCTAAAATATCGATTTTAAGCATGTTTTGGGTCTGTATCTTGAAAACATTCTAGCAAGAAGTAGGCATGTAGAGATTGCTTCTGGGACCCAAAAATATCGAATTTTCGAGTGTTTTGAACCTGAATTTGGGATATAGACGGGTACAGAAGATGCATGCACATATCGACTTTGGGCACTTAAAATATCGATTTTGAGCATGTTTTGGGCCTGTATTTTGAAAACACTCTAACACGGAGTAGGCATGTACAGATTGCTTCTGGGACCCAAAAATATCGATTTTTTGGGTGTTTTGAGCCTAAATTTGAGATATAAACGGGTACAGAAGATGCATGCATATATCGACTTTGGCACCCAAAATATCGATTTTTAGTATGTTTTGGGCGTATAATTTGAAAATATTCTAGCACTGAGTAGGCATGTACAGATCGCTTCTGGGATCCAAAAATATCGAATTTTCAGGGGTTTTGACCCAGAATTTGGGATATAACCGGGTACAGTGGATGCATGCACATATCGACTTTTTGAACCTAAAATATCGATTTAAAGCATGTTTTGGGTCTGTATCTTGAAAACATTCTAGCAAGGAGTAGGCATGTACAGGTCGCTTCTGGGACCCAAAAATATCGAATTTTCTGGCTTTTTGAACCTGAATTTGGGATATAGACGGATACAGAAGATGCATACACATATTGACTTTGGGCACCTAAAATATCGATTTTCAGCATGTTTTGGGCCTGTATTTTTAAAATACTCTAACACGGAGTACGCATGTACAGATCGCTTCTGGGACACAAAAATATCAAATTTTCGGAGTTTTGAGCCTGAATTTGAGATATAAATGGGTACAGAAGATGCATGCACATATCGACTTTGGCTCCCAAAATATCGATTTTTAGTATGTTTTGGGCGTATAATTTGAAAATATTCTAGCACTGAGTAGGCATGTACAGATCGCTTCTGGGACCCAAAAATATCGAATTTTCGGGGGTTTTGAGCCAGAATTTGGGATATAACCTGGTACAGAGGATACATGCACATATCGACTTTTTGCACCTAAAATATCAATTTTGATCATGTTTTGGGTCTGTATCTTGAAAAAATTCTAGCAAGGGGTAGGCATGTACAGATCGCTTCTGGGACCCAAAAATATCGAATTTTTGGGTGTTTTGAACCTGAATTTGGGATATAGACGGATACAGAAGATGCATGCACATATCGACTTTGGGCACCTAAAATATCAATTTTGAGCATGTTTTGGGCCTGTATTTTGCAAATACTCTAACACGGAGTAGGCATGTACAGATCGCTTCGGGGACCCAAAAATATCGAATTTTCGGTGTTTTGAGCCTGAATTTGAGATATAAACGGGTACAGAAAATACAAGCACTTTTCGACTTTTTGCACCTAAAATATCGATTTTAAGCATGTTTTGGGTCTGTATCTTCAAAACATTCTAGCAAGAAGTAGGTATGTACAGATTGCTTCTGGGTCCCAAAAATATTGAATTTTCGGGTCTTTTGAGCCTGAATTTGAGATATAACCGGGTACAGAGAATGCATACACATATTGACTTTGTACACCTAACATATTAATTTTCAGCATGTTTTGGGCTTGCATTTTAAAAACACTCTAACACGGAGTATGCATGTACAGATCGCTTCTGGGACCCAAAAATATCGAATTTTCGGTGTTTTGAGCCTGAATTTGAGATATAAACGGGTACAGAAAATGCAAGCACATTTCGACTTTTTGCACCTAAAATATCGATTTTAAGCATGTTTTGGGTCTGTATCTTGAAAACATTCTAGCAAGAAGTAGGCATGTACAGATTGCTTCTGGGACCCAAAAATATCGAATTTTCGAGTGTTTTGAACCTGAATTTGGGATATAGACGGGTACAGAAGATGCATGCACATATCGACTTTGGGCACCTAAAATATCGATTTTGAGCATGTTTTGGGCCTGTATTTTGAAAACACTCTAACACGGAGTAGGCATGTACAGATTGCTTCTGGGACCCAAAAATATCGATTTTTTGGGTGTTTTGAGCCTAAATTTGAGATATAAACGGGTACAGAAGATGCATGCACATATCGACTTTGGCACTCAAAATATCGATTTTTAGTATGTTTTGGGCGTATAATTTGAAAATATTCTAGCACTGAGTAAGCATGTACAGATCGCTTCAGGGACCCAAAAATATCAAATTTTCTGGTGTTTTGAACCTGAATTTGGGATATAGACGGGTACAGAAGATGCATACATATATTGACTTTGGGCACCTAAAATATCGATTTTCAGCATTTTTTGGGCCTGTATTTTGAAAATACATTAACACGGAGTAGGCATGTACATTTCGCTTCTGGGACACAAAAATATCGATTTTTTGGGTGTTTTGAGCCTGAATTTGAGATATAAACGGGTACAGAAGATGCATGCACATATCGACTTTTCACACCTAAAATATCATTTTTAAGCATGTTTTAACCTGTATTTTAAAAACATTCTAGCACTGAGTAGGCATGTGCAGATCACTTAAGGGACCCAAAAATATCGAATTTTCGGAGTTTTGACCCTGAATTTGAGATATAAACGGGTACAGAAGATGCATGCACATATCGACTTTGGGCACCTAAAATATCGATTTTGAGCATGTTTTGGGCCTGTATTTTGAAAATACTATAACACGGTGTAGACATGTACAGATCGCTTCTGGGACACAAAAATATCGATTTTTTGGGTGTTTTGAGCCTGAATTTGAGATATAAACGGGTACAGAAGATGCATGCACATATCGACTTTTTGCACCTAAAATATCGATTTTGAGCATGTTTTGGGTCTGTATCATGAAAACTTTCTAGCAAGAAGTAGGCATGTACAGATTGCTTCTGGGACTCAAAAAATTCGAATTTTCGAGTGTTTTGAACCTGAATTTGGGATATAGACAGGTACAAAAGATGCATACACATATTGACTTTGGGCAGCAAAAATATCGATTTACAGCATGTTTTAGGCCTGTATCTTAAAAATACTCTAACACGGAGTATGCATGTACAGATTGCTTTTGGGACCCAAAAATATCGAATATTCGGGTGTTTTGAGTCTGAATTTGAGATATAAACGGGTACCGAAGATGCATGCACATATCGACTTTGGGCACCCAAAATATCGATTTAGATCATGTTTTGGGCCTGTATTTTTAAAATACTCTAACACTGAGTAGACACGTACAGATCGCTTCTGGAACCCAAAAATATCGAATTTTCGGTGTTTTGAGCCTGAATTTGAGATATAAACGGGTACAGAAGATGCATGCACATATCGACTTTGGGCACCCAAAATATTGATTTTGAGCATGTTTTGAGCCTGTATTTTTAAAATACTCTAACACGGAGTAGACACGTACAGATCGTTTCTGGGACCCAAATAAATCGAATTTTCGGTTGTTCTGAGCCTGAATTTGAGATATGAACAGGTACAGAAGATGCATGCACATATCGACTTCGGGCACCTAAAATATCGATTTTGAGCATGTTCTGGGCCTGTATTTTGAAAATACTCAAACACGGTGTAGACATGTACAGATCGCTTCTGGGACCCAAAAATATCGAATTTTCGGGGGTTTTGAGCCAGAATTTGGGATATAACCGGGTACAGAGGATGCATGCACATATCGACTTTTTGCACCTAAAATATCGATTTTAGCATGTTTTGGGTCTGTATCTTGAAAACATTCTGGCAAGGAGTAGGCATGTACAGGTCGCTTCTGGGACCCGAAAATACTGAATTTTCTGGTGTTTTGAACCTGAATTTGGGATATAGACGGGTACAGAAGATGCATACACATATTGACTTTGGGCACCTAAAATATCGATTTTGAGCATGTTTTGGGCCTGTATTTTGAAAATACATTAACACGGAGTATGCACGTACAGATCGATTCTGGGACCCAAAAATATTGAATTTTCGGGTGTTTTGAGCCTTAATTTGAGATATAAACGGGTACAGAAGATGCATGCACATATCGACTTTGGGAAGATAAAATATCGATTTTTAGTATGTTTTGGGCTTGTATTTTAAAAATACTCTAACACGGAGTAGACATGTACAGATCGCTTTTGGGACCCAAATATATCGAATTTTCGGGTGTTTTGAGCCTGAATTTAAGATATAAACGGGTACAGAAGATGCATACACATATTGACTTTGGGCAGCTAAAATATCGATTTTCAGCATGTTTTAGGCCTGTATTTTAAAAATACTCTAACACGGAGTATGCATGTACAGATGGCTTTTGGGACCCAAAAATATCGAATATTCAGGTGTTTTGAGTCTGAATTTGAGACATAAAGGGTACAGAAGATGCATGCACATATCGACTTTCGGCACCCAATATATCGATTTTAAGCATATTTTGGGCCTGTATTTTAAAAATACTCTAACACGGAGTAGACACGTACAGATCGCTTCTGGGACACAAAAATAACGATTTTTTGGGTGTATTGAGCCTGAATTTGAGATATAAACGGGTACCGAAGATGCATGCACATATCGACTTTGGGCACCCAAAATATCGATTTTTAGCATGTTTTGGGCCTGTATTTTTAAAACACTCTAACATGGAGTAGACACGTACAGATCACTTCTGGGACCCAAATAAATCGAATTTTCGGGTGTTCTGAGCCTGAATTTGAGATATGAACGGGTACAGAAGATGAATGCACATATCGACTTTCGGCACCAAAAATATCGATTTGGAGCATGTTTTGGGCCTGTATTTTGAAAATACTCTAACACGGTGTAGACATGTACAGATTGCTTCTGGAACACAAAAATATAGATTTTTTGGGTGTTTTGAGCCTGAATTTGAGATATAAACGGGAACAGAAGATGCATGCACATATCGACTTTGGCAACCAAATAATCGATTTTTAGTATGTTTTGGGCGTATAATTTGAAATTATTCTAGCACTGAGTAGGCATGTACAGATCGCTTCTGGGACCCAAAAATATCGAGTTTTCGGGGGTTTTTGAGCCAGAATTTGGGATATAACCGGGTACAGAGTATGCTTGCACATATCGACTTTTTGCACCTAAAATATCGATTTTAAGCATGTTTTGGGTCTGTATCTTGAAAACATTCTAGCAAGGAGTAGGCATGTACAGGTCACTTCTGGGACCCAAAAATATCGAATTTTCTGGTGTTTTGAACCTGAATTTGGGATATAGACGGGTACAGAAGATGCATACACATATTGACTTTGGGCACCTAAAATATCGATTTTCAGCATGTTTTGAGCCTGTATCTTGAAAATACATTAACACGGAGTAGGCATGTACAGATCGCTTCTGGGACACAAAAATATCGATTTTTTGGGTGTTTTGAGCCTGAATTTGAGATATAAACGGGTACGGAAGATGCATGCACATATCGACTTTTCACACCAAAATATCGATTTTGAGCATGTTTTAAGCCTGTATTTTAAAAACATTCTAGCAATGAGTAGGCATGTGCAGATCGCTTAAGGGACCCAAAAATATCGAATTTTCTGGTGTTTTGAATCAGAATTACGGATATACACGGGTACAGAAGATGCATACACATATCGACTTTGGGCACCCAAAATATCGATTTTGAGCATGTTTTGAGCCTGTATTTTTAAAATACTCTAACACGGAGTAGACACGTACAGATCGCTTCTGGGACCCAAATAAATCGAATTTTCGGTTGTTCTGAGCCAGAATTTGAGATATGAACAGGTACAGAAGATGCATGCACATATCGACTTAGGGCACCTAAAATATCGATTTTGAGCATGTTTTGGGCCTGTATTTTGAAAATACTCAAACACGGTGTAGACATGTACAGATCGCTTCTGGGACACAAAAATATCGATTTTTTGGATGTTTTGAGCCTGAATTTGAGATATAAACGGGTACAGAAGATGCATGCACATATCGACTTTGGGCATCCAAATATCGATTTTTAGTATGTTTTGGGCGTATAATTTGAAAATATTCTAGCACTGAGTAGGCATGTAGAGATCGCTTCTGGGACCCAAAAATATCGAATTTTCGGGTGTTTTGAGCCAGAAATTGGGATATAAACGGGTACAGAGGATGCATGCACATATCGACTTTTTGCACCTAAAATATCGATTTTGAGCATGTTTTTGGTCTGTATTTTGAAAACATTCTAGCAAGGAGTAGGCATGTACAGGTCGCTTCTGAGACCCAAAAATACCGAATTTTCTGGTGTTTTTGAACCTGAATTTGGGATATAGACGGGTACAGAAGATGCATACACATATTGACTTTGGGCACCTAAAATATAGATTTTCAGCATGTTTTGGGCCTGTATTTTGAAAATACATTAACACGGAGTAGGCATGTACAGATCACTTCTGGGACCCAAAAATATCGACTTTTCGGGTGTTTTGAGCCTGAATTTGAGATATAAACGGGTACAGAAGATGCATGCACATATCGACTTTGAGCACCTAAATTTTGATTTTGAGCATGTTTTGGGCCTGTATTTTGAAAATACTCTAACACGGAGTATGCATGTACAGATCGCTTCTGGGACACAAAAATATCGATTTTTTGGGTGTTTTGAGCCGGAATTTGAGATATAAACGGGTACCGAAGATGCATGCACATATCGACTTTTCACACCTAAAATATCGATTTTGAGCATGTTTTAAGCCTATATTTTAAAAAAATTCTAGCACTGAGTAGGCATGTGCAGATCGGTTAAGGGACCCAAAAATATCGAATTTTCTGGTGTTTTAAACCAGAATTAGGGATATACACGGGTACAGAAGATGCATACACATATTGACTTTGGGCACATAAAATATCGATTTTCAGCATGTTTTGGGCCTGTATTTTATAAACACTCTAACACGGAGTATTCACGTACAGATCGCTTCTGGGACCCCAAAACATTGAATTTTCGGGTGTTTTGAGCCTGAATTTGAGATATAAACGGGTACAGAAGATGCATGCACATATCGACTTTGGGCACCCAAAATATAGATTTTGAGCATGTTTTAGGCCTGAATTTTTAAAATACTCTAACACTGAGTAGACACGTACAGATCGCTTCTGGGACCCAAATAAATCGAATTTTCGGGTGTTCTGAGCCTGAATTTGAGATATGAACGGGTACAGAAGATGCATGCACATATTGACTTTGGGCACCTAAAATATAGATTTTCAGCATGTTTTGGGCCTGTATTTTGAAAATACATTAAGACGGAGTAGGCATGTACAGATCACTTCTGGGACCCAAAAATATCGACTTTTCGGGTGTTTTGAGCCTGAATTTGAGATATATACGGGTACAGAAGATGCATGCACATATCGACTTTGGGCACCTAAAATATCGATTTTGAGCATGTTTTGGGCCTGTATTTTTAAAATACTCTAACACGGAGTAGACACGTACAGATCGCTTCTGGGACCCAAATAAATCGAATTTTCGGTTGTTCTGAGCCTGAATTTGAGATATGAACAGGTACAGAAGATGCATGCACATATCGACTTCGGGCACCTAAAATATCGATTTTGAGCATGTTTTGGGCCTGTATTCTGATAATACTCAAACACGGTGTAGACATGTACAGATCGCTTCTGGGACACAAAAATATCGATTTTTTGGGTGTTTTGAGCCTGAATTTGAGATATACTGTAAACGGGTACAGAAGATGCATGCACATATCGACTTTGGGCACCCAAAATATCGATTTTTAGTATGTTTTCGGCGTATAATTTGAAAATATTCTAGCACTGAGTAGGCATGTAGAGATCGCTTCTGGGACCCAAAAATATTGAATTTTCGGGTGTTCTGAGCCAGATATTGGGATATAACCGGGTACAGAGAATGCATGAACATATCGACTTTTTGCACCTAAAATATCGATTTTGAGCATGTTTTGGGTCTGTATCTTAAAATTTTTTTAGGAAGGAGTAGGCATGTACAGATCGCTTCTGGGACCCAAAAATATCGAATTTTCGGGTGTTTTGAGCCTGAATTTGAGATATAAACGGATATAGAAGATAGAAGATGCATGCACATATCGACTTTGGGCACCTAAAATATCGATTTTGAGCATGTTTTGAGCCTATATTTTGAAAACATTCTAGCACTGAGTATGAATGTACAGATCCTTTAAGGGACCCAAAAATATGAAATTTTCGGGTGTTTTGAGCCTGAATTTGAGATATAAACGGGTATAAAAGATGCATGCACATATCGACTTTTTGCACCTAAAATATCGATTTTGAGCATGTTTTGGGTTTGTATCTTAGAAAATTCTAGCAAGGTGTAGGAATGTACAGATCGCTTCTGGGACCCAAAAATATCGAATTTTCGAGTGTTTTGAACCTGAATTTGGGATGTAGACGGGTACAGAAGATGCATACACATATTGACTTTGGGCAGCTAAAATATCGATTTTCAGCATGTTTTAGGCCTGTATTTTGAAAATACTCTAACACGGAGTATGCATGTACACATTGCTTTTGGGACCCAAAAATATCGAATATTCGGGTGTTTTGAGTCTGAATTTGAGATATAAACGGGTACAGAAGATGCATGCACATATCGACTTTGGGCACCCAAAATATCGATTTTGAGCATGTTTTGGGCCTGTATTTTTAAAATACTCTAACACTGAGTAGACACGCACAGATCGCTTCTGGGACCCAAAAATATCGAATTTTCGAGAGTTTTAAGCCTGAATTTGAGATATAAACGGATACAGAAGATGCATGCACATATCGACTTTGGGCACCTAAAATATCGATTTTGAGCATGTTTTGGGCCTGTATTTTGAAAATACTCTAACAACGAGTAGGCATGTACAGATCGCTTCTGGGACACAAAAATATAGATTTTTTGGGTGTTTTGAGCCTGAATTTGAGATATAAACGGGTACAGAAGATGCATGCACATATCGACTTTGGACACCTAAAATATCGATTTATAGCATGTTTTAAGCCTTTATTTTAAAAACATTCTAGCACTGAGTAGGCATTTGCAAATTGCTTAAGGGACCAAAAAATATCGAATTTTCGGAGTTTTGAGCCTGAATTTGAGATATAAACGGGTACAGAAGATGCATGCACATATCGACTTTTTGCACTTAAAATATCGAGTTTGAGCATGTTTTGGGTCTGTATCTTGAAAACATTCTAGCAAGGAGTAGGCATGTACAGATCGCTTCTGGGACCCAAACATATCGAATTTTCTGGTGTTATGAACCAGAATTAGGGATATAGACGGGTACAGAAGATGCATACACATATTGACTTTGGGCACATAAAATATCGATTTTCAGCATGTTTTGGGCCTGTATTTTAAAAACACTCTAACACGGAGTATGCACGTACAGATTGCTTTTGGTACCCAAAAATATCGAATATTCTGGTGTTTTGAGTTTGAATTTGAGATATAAACGGGTACAGAAGATGCATGCACATATCGACTTTGGGCACACAAAATATCGATTTTGAACATGTTTTGGGCCTGTATCTTTAAAATACTCTAACACTGAGTAGACACGTACAGATCGCTCCTGGGATCCAAAAAAATCGAATTTTCGGGTGTTCTGAGCCTGAATTTGAGATATGAACGGGTACAGAAGATGCATGCACATATCGAATTTGGGCACCTAAAATATCGATTTTGGGCATATTTTGGGCCTGTATTTTGAAAATACTCTAACACGGTGTAGACATGTACAGATCGCTTCTGGGACACAAAAATATCGATTTTTTGGGTGTTTTGAAACTGAATTTGAGATATAAACGGGTACAGAAGATGCATTCTCTTAACGACTTTGGCACCCAAAATATCGATTTTTAGTATGTTTTGGGCGTATAATTTGAAAATATTCTAGCACTGAGTAGGCTTTTACAGATCGCTTCTGGGACCCAAAAATATCGATTTTTCGGGGGTTTTGAGCCTGAATTTGGGATATAACCGGGTACAGAGGATGCATGCACATATCGACTTTTTGCACCTAAAATATCGATTTTGAGCATGTTTTGGATCTGTATATTGAAAACATTCTAGCAAGGAGTAGGCATGTACAGATCGCTTCTGGGACCCAAAAATGCCGAATTTTTGTGGTGTTTTGAACCTGAATTTGGGATATAGACGGGTACAGAAGATGCATACACATATTGACTTTGGGCACCTAAAATATAGATTTTCAGCATGTTTTGGGCCGGTATTTTGAAAATACTCTAACAACGAGTAGGCATGTACAGATCACTTCTGGGACACAAAAATATCGATTTTTTGGGTGTTTTGAGCCTGAATTTGAGATATAAACGTGTACAGAAGATGCATGCACATATCGACTTTGGACACCTAAAATATCGATTTTGAGCATGTTTTGGGCCTGTATTTTGATAATACTCAAACACGGTGTAGACATGTACAGATCGCTTCTGGGACACAAAAATATCGATTTTTTGGGTGTTTTGAGCCTGAATTTGAGATATACTGTAAACGGGTACAGAAGATGCATGCACATATCGACTTTGGGCACCCAAAATATCGATTTTTAGTATGTTTTCGGCGTATAATTTGAAAATATTCTAGCACTGAGTAGGCATGTAGAGATCGCTTCTGGGACCCAAAAATATTGAATTTTCGGGTGTTCTGAGCCAGATATTGGGATATAACCGGGTACAGAGAATGCATGAACATATCGACTTTTTGCACCTAAAATATCGATTTTGAGCATGTTTTGGGTCTGTATCTTAAATTTTTTTTAGGAAGGAGTAGGCATGTACAGATCGCTTCTGGGACCCAAAAATACCGAATTTTCTGGTGTTTTGAACCTGAATTTGGGATATAGACGGGTACAGAAGATGCATAGACATATTGACTTTGGGCAGCTAAAATATCGATTTTCAGCATGTTTTAGGCCTGTATTTTGAAAATACATTAACACGGAGTAGACATATACAGATCGCTTCTGGGACCAAAAAATATCGAATTTTCAGGTGTTTTGAGCCTGAATTTGAGATATAAACGGATATAGAAGATAGAAGATGCATGCACATATCGACTTTGGGCACCTAAAATATCGATTTTGAGCATGTTTTGAGCCTATATTTTGAAAACATTCTAGCACTGAGTATGAATGTACAGATCGCTTAAGGGACCCAAAAATATGAAATTTTCGGGTGTTTTGAGCCTGAATTTGAGATATAAACGGGTATAAAAGATGCATGCACATATCGACTTTTTGCACCTAAAATATCGATTTTGAGCATGTTTTGGGTTTGTATCTTAGAAAATTCTAGCAAGGTGTAGGAATGTACAGATCGCTTCTGGGACCCAAAAATATCGAATTTTCGAGTGTTTTGAACCTGAATTTGGGATGTAGACGGGTACAGAAGATGCATACACATATTGACTTTGGGCAGCTAAAATATCGATTTTCAGCATGTTTTAGGCCTGTATTTTGAAAATACTCTAACACGGAGTATGCATGTACACATTGCTTTTGGGACCCAAAAATATCGAATATTCGGGTGTTTTGAGTCTGAATTTGAGATATAAACGGGTACAGAAGATGCATGCACATATCGACTTTGGGCACCCAAAATATCGATTTTGAGCATGTTTTGGGCCTGTATTTTTAAAATACTCTAACACTGAGTAGACACGCACAGATCGCTTCTGGAACCCAAATAAATCGAATTTTAGGGTGTTCTGAGCCTGAATTTGAAATATGAACGGGTACAGAAGATGCATTCACATATCGACTTTGGGCACCTAAAATATCGATTTTGAGCATGTTTTGGGCCTGTATTTTGAAAATACTATAGCACGGTGTAGACATGTACAGATCGCTTCTGGGACCCAAATAAATCGAAATTTCGGGTGTTCTGAGCCTGAATTTGAGATATAAACGGGTACAGAAGATGCATGCACATAACGACTTTGGCACCCAAAATATCGATTTTTAGTATGTTTTGGGCGTATAATTTGAAAATATTCTAGCACTGAGTAGGCATGTACAGATCGCTTCTGGGACCCAAAAATATCGAATTTTCGGGGGTTTTGAGCCAGAATTTGGGATATAACCGTGTACAGAGGATGCATGCACATATCGACTTTTTGAGCCTAAAATATCGATTTTGAGCATGTTTTGGGTCTGTATCTTGAACAAATTCTAGCAAGGAGTAGGCATGTACAGATCGCTTCAGGGACCCAAAAATACCGAATTTTATGGTGTTTTGAACCTGAATTTGGGATATAGACGGGTACAGAAGATGCATACACATATTGACTTTGGGCACCTAAAATATAGATTTTCAGCATGTTTTGGGCCTGTATTTTGAAAATACATTAACACGGAGTAGGCATGTAAAGATCGCTTCTGGGACCAAAAAATATTGAATTTTCGGGTGTTTTGAGCCTGAATTTGAGATATAAACAGATACAAAAGATGCATGCACATATCGAATTTGGACACCTAAAATATCGATTTATAGCATGTTTTAAGCCTGTATTTTAAAAACATTCTAGCACTGAGTAGGCATGTGCAGATTGCTTAAGGGACCCAAAAATATCGAATTTTCGGAGTTTTGAGCCTGAATTTGAGATATAAACGGGTACAGAAGATGCATGCACATATCGACTTTTTGCACTTAAAATATCGATTTTTAACATGTTTTGGGTATGTATCTTGAAAAAATTCTAGCAAGGAGTAGGCATGTACAGATCGCATCTGGGACCCAAAAATATCGAATTTTCTGGTGTTTTGAACCTGAATTTGGGATATAGACGGGTACAAAAGATGCATACACATATTGACTTTGGGCACCTAAAATATAGATTTTCAGCATGTTTTGGGCCTGTATTTTGAAAATACATTAACACGGAGTAGGCACGTACAGATCGCTTCTGGGACCCAAAAATATCGAATTTTCGAGAGTTTTAAGCCTGAATTTGAGATATAAACGGATACAGAAGATGCATGCACATATCGACTTTGGGCACCTAAAATATCGATTTTGAGCATGTTTTGGGCCTGTATTTTGAAAATACTCTAACAACGAGTAGGCATGTACAGATCGCTTCTGGGACACAAAAATATAGATTTTTTGGGTGTTTTGAGCCTGAATTTGAGATATAAACGGGTACAGAAGATGCATGCACATATCGACTTTGGACACCTAAAATATCGATTTATAGCATGTTTTAAGCCTTTATTTTAAAAACATTCTAGCACTGAGTAGGCATTTGCAAATTGCTTAAGGGACACAAAAATATCGAATTTTCGGAGTTTTGAGCCTGAATTTGAGATATAAACGGGTACAGAAGATGCATGCACATATCGACTTTTTGCACTTAAAATATCGAGTTTGAGCATGTTTTGGGTCTGTATCTTGAAAACATTCTAGCAAGGAGTAGGCATGTACAGATCGCTTCTGGGACCCAAACATATCGAATTTTCTGGTGTTATGAACCAGAATTAGGGATATAGACGGGTACAGAAGATGCATACACATATTGATTTTGGGCACATAAAATATCGATTTTCAGCATGTTTTGGGCCTGTATTTTAAAAACACTCTAACACGGAGTATGCACGTACAGATTGCTTCTGGGACCCAAAAACATTGAATTTTCGGGTGTTTCGAGCCTGAATTTGAGATATAAACGGACACAGAAGATGCATTCACATATCGACTTTGGGCACCTAAAATATCGATTTTGAGCATGTTTTGGGCCTGTATTTTGAAAATACTCTAACACGGAGTAGACATGTACAGATCGCTTTTGGAACCCAAAAATATCGAATTTTCGGGTGTTTTGAGCCTGAATTTGAGATATAAACGGGTACAGAAGATGCATGCACATTTCGACTTTTTGCACCTAAAATATCGATTTTGAGCATGTTTTGGGTCTGTATCTTGAAAACATTCTAGCAAGAAGTAGGCATGTACAGATTGCTTCTGGGACCCAAAAATATCGAAATTCCGAGTGTTTTGAACCTGAATTTGGGATATAGACGGGTACAGAAGATGCATACACATATTGACTTTGGGCAGCTAAAATATCGATTTTCAGCATGTTTTAGGCCTGTATTTTGAAAATACTCTAACACGGAGTATGAATGTACACATTGCTTTTGGTACCCAAAAATATCGAATATTCTGGTGTTTTGAGTTTGAATTTGAGATATAAACGGGTACAGAAGATGCATTCACATATCGACTTTGGGCACCCAAAATATCGATTTTGAACATGTTTTGGGCCTGTATTTTTAAAATACTCTAACACTGAGTAGACACGCACAGATCGCTTCTGGAACCCAAATAAATCGAATTTTAGGGTGTTCTGAGCCTGAATTTGAAATATGAACGGGTACAGAAGATGCATTCACATATCGACTTTGGGCACCTAAAATATCGATTTTGAGCATGTTTTGGGCCTGTATTTTGAAAATACTATAGCACGGTGTAGACATGTACAGATCGCTTCTGGGACCCAAATAAATCGAAATTTCGGGTGTTCTGAGCCTGAATTTGAGATATAAACGGGTACAGAAGATGCATGCACATAACGACTTTGGCACCCAAAATATCGATTTTTAGTATGTTTTGGGCGTATAATTTGAAAATATTCTAGCACTGAGTAGGCATGTACAGATCGCTTCTGGGACCCAAAAATATCGAATTTTCGGGGGTTTTGAGCCAGAATTTGGGATATAACCGTGTACAGAGGATGCATGCACATATCGACTTTTTGAGCCTAAAATATCGATTTTGAGCATGTTTTGGGTCTGTATCTTGAACAAATTCTAGCAAGGAGTAGGCATGTACAGATCGCTTCAGGGACCCAAAAATACCGAATTTTATGGTGTTTTGAACCTGAATTTGGGATATAGACGGGTACAGAAGATGCATACACATATTGACTTTGGGCACCTAAAATATAGATTTTCAGCATGTTTTGGGCCTGTATTTTGAAAATACATTAACACGGAGTAGGCATGTAAAGATCGCTTCTGGGACCAAAAAATATTGAATTTTCGGGTGTTTTGAGCCTGAATTTGAGATATAAACAGATACAAAAGATGCATGCACATATCGAATTTGGACACCTAAAATATCGATTTATAGCATGTTTTAAGCCTGTATTTTAAAAACATTCTAGCACTGAGTAGGCATGTGCAGATTGCTTAAGGGACCCAAAAATATCGAATTTTCGGAGTTTTGAGCCTGAATTTGAGATATAAACGGGTACAGAAGATGCATGCACATATCGACTTTTTGCACTTAAAATATCGATTTTTAACATGTTTTGGGTATGTATCTTGAAAAAATTCTAGCAAGGAGTAGGCATGTACAGATCGCATCTGGGACCCAAAAATATCGAATTTTCTGGTGTTTTGAACCTGAATTTGGGATATAGACGGGTACAAAAGATGCATACACATATTGACTTTGGGCACCTAAAATATAGATTTTCAGCATGTTTTGGGCCTGTATTTTGAAAATACATTAACACGGAGTAGGCACGTACAGATCGCTTCTGGGACCCAAAAATATCGAATTTTCGAGAGTTTTAAGCCTGAATTTGAGATATAAACGGATACAGAAGATGCATGCACATATCGACTTTGGGCACCTAAAATATCGATTTTGAGCATGTTTTGGGCCTGTATTTTGAAAATACTCTAACAACGAGTAGGCATGTACAGATCGCTTCTGGGACACAAAAATATAGATTTTTTGGGTGTTTTGAGCCTGAATTTGAGATATAAACGGGTACAGAAGATGCATGCACATATCGACTTTGGACACCTAAAATATCGATTTATAGCATGTTTTAAGCCTTTATTTTAAAAACATTCTAGCACTGAGTAGGCATTTGCAAATTGCTTAAGGGACACAAAAATATCGAATTTTCGGAGTTTTGAGCCTGAATTTGAGATATAAACGGGTACAGAAGATGCATGCACATATCGACTTTTTGCACTTAAAATATCGAGTTTGAGCATGTTTTGGGTCTGTATCTTGAAAACATTCTAGCAAGGAGTAGGCATGTACAGATCGCTTCTGGGACCCAAACATATCGAATTTTCTGGTGTTATGAACCAGAATTAGGGATATAGACGGGTACAGAAGATGCATACACATATTGATTTTGGGCACATAAAATATCGATTTTCAGCATGTTTTGGGCCTGTATTTTAAAAACACTCTAACACGGAGTATGCACGTACAGATTGCTTCTGGGACCCAAAAACATTGAATTTTCGGGTGTTTCGAGCCTGAATTTGAGATATAAACGGACACAGAAGATGCATTCACATATCGACTTTGGGCACCTAAAATATCGATTTTGAGCATGTTTTGGGCCTGTATTTTGAAAATACTCTAACACGGAGTAGACATGTACAGATCGCTTTTGGAACCCAAAAATATCGAATTTTCGGGTGTTTTGAGCCTGAATTTGAGATATAAACGGGTACAGAAGATGCATGCACATTTCGACTTTTTGCACCTAAAATATCGATTTTGAGCATGTTTTGGGTCTGTATCTTGAAAACATTCTAGCAAGAAGTAGGCATGTACAGATTGCTTCTGGGACCCAAAAATATCGAAATTCCGAGTGTTTTGAACCTGAATTTGGGATATAGACGGGTACAGAAGATGCATACACATATTGACTTTGGGCAGCTAAAATATCGATTTTCAGCATGTTTTAGGCCTGTATTTTGAAAATACTCTAACACGGAGTATGAATGTACACATTGCTTTTGGTACCCAAAAATATCGAATATTCTGGTGTTTTGAGTTTGAATTTGAGATATAAACGGGTACAGAAGATGCATGCACATATCGACTTTGGGCACCCAAAATATCGATTTTGAACATGTTTTGGGCCTGTATCTTTAAAATACTCTAACACTGAGTAGACACGTACAGATCGCTTCTGGGACACAAAAATATCGATTTTTTGGGTGTTTTGAAACTGAATTTGAGATATAAACGGGTACAGAAGATGCATTCTCTTAACGACTTTGGCACCCAAAATATCGATTTTTAGTATGTTTTGGGCGTATAATTTGAAAATATTCTAGCACTGAGTAGGCTTTTACAGATCGCTTCTGGGACCCAAAAATATCGATTTTTCGGGGGTTTTGAGCCTGAATTTGGGATATAACCGGGTACAGAGGATGCATGCACATATCGACTTTTTGCACCTAAAATATCGATTTTGAGCATGTTTTGGATTTGTATATTGAAAACATTCTAGCAAGGAGTAGGCATGTACAGATCGCTTCTGGGACCCAAAAATGCCGAATTTTTGTGGTGTTTTGAACCTGAATTTGGGATATAGACGGGTACAGAAGATGCATACACATATTGACTTTGGGCACCTAAAATATAGATTTTCAGCATGTTTTGGGCCGGTATTTTGAAAATACTCTAACAACGAGTAGGCATGTACAGATCGCTTCTGGGACACAAAAATATCGATTTTTTGGGTGTTTTGAGCCTGAATTTGAGATATAAACGGGTACAGAAGATGCATGCACATATCGACTTTGGACACCTAAAATATCGATTTATAGCATGTTTTAAGCCTTTATTTTAAAAACATTCTAGCACTGAGTAGGCATTTGCAAATTGCTTAAGGGACCAAAAAATATCGAATTTTCGGAGTTTTGAGCCTGAATTTGAGATATAAACGGGTACAGAAGATGCATGCACATATCGACTTTTTGCACTTAAAATATCGAGTTTGAGCATGTTTTGGGTCTGTATCTTGAAAACATTCTAGCAAGGAGTAGGCATGTACAGATCGCTTCTGGGACCCAAACATATCGAATTTTCTGGTGTTATGAACCAGAATTAGGGATATAGACGGGTACAGAAGATGCATACACATATTGACTTTGGGCACATAAAATATCGATTTTCAGCATGTTTTGGGCCTGTATTTTAAAAACACTCTAACACGGAGTATGCACGTACAGATTGCTTCTGGGACCCAAAAACATTGAATTTTCGGGTGTTTCGAGCCTGAATTTGAGATATAAACGGACACAGAAGATGCATTCACATATCGACTTTGGGCACCTAAAATATCGATTTTGAGCATGTTTTGGGCCTGTATTTTGAAAATACTCTAACACGGAGTAGACATGTACAGATCGCTTTTGGAACCCAAAAATATCGAATTTTCAGGTGTTTTGAGCCTGAATTTGAGATATAAACGGGTACAGAAGATGCATGCACATTTCGACTTTTTGCACCTAAAATATCGATTTTGAGCATGTTTTGGGTCTGTATCTTGAAAACATTCTAGCAAGAAGTAGGCATGTACAGATTGCTTCTGGGACCCAAAAATATCGAAATTCCGAGTGTTTTGAACCTGAATTTGGGATATAGACGGGTACAGAAGATGCATACACATATTGACTTTGGGCAGCTAAAATATCGATTTTCAGCATGTTTTAGGCCTGTATTTTGAAAATACTCTAACACGGAGTATGAATGTACACATTGCTTTTGGTACCCAAAAATATCGAATATTCTGGTGTTTTGAGTTTGAATTTGAGATATAAACGGGTACAGAAGATGCATTCTCTTAACGACTTTGGCACCCAAAATATCGATTTTTAGTATGTTTTGGGCGTATAATTTGAAAATATTCTAGCACTGAGTAGGCATGTACAGATCGCTTCTGGGACCAAAAAATATCGATTTTTCGGGGGTTTTGAGCCTGAATTTGGGATATAACCGGGTACAGAGGATGCATGCACATATTGACTTTGGGCACCTAAAATATAGATTTTCAGCATGTTTTGGGCCGGTATTTTGAAAATACATTAACACGGAGTAGGCATGTACAGATCGCTTCTGGGACCCAAAAATATCGAATTTTCGAGTGTTTTGAGCCTGAATTTGAGATATAAACGGATTCAGAAGATGCATGCACATATCGACTTTGGGCACCTAAAATATCGATTTTGAGCATGTTTTAGGCCTGTATTTTGAAAATACTCTAACACGGAGTAGACATGTACAGATTGCTTCTGGGACACAAAAATATCGATTTTTTGGGTGTTTTGAGCCTGAATTTGAGATATAAACGGGTACAGAAGATGCATGCACATATCGACTTTGGACACCTAAAATGTCGATTTATAGCATGTTTTAAGCCTTTATTTTAAAAACATTCTAGCACTGAGTAGGCATTTGCAAATTGCTTAAGGGACACAAAAATATCGAATTTTCGGAGTTTTGAGCCTGAATTTGAGATATAAACGGGTACAGAAGATGCATGCACATATCAACTTTTTGCACTTAAAATATCGATTTTGAGCACTTTTTGGGTCTGTATCTTCAAAACATTCTAGCAAGGAGTAGGCATGTACAGATCGCTTCTGGGACCCAAACATATCGAATTTTCTGGTGTTATGAACCAGAATTAGGGATATAGACGGGTACAGAAGATGCATACACATATTGACTTTGGGCACATAAAGTATCGATTTTCAGCATGTTTTGGGAATGTATTTTGAAAATACTCTAACACGGAGTAGACATGTACAGATTGCTTCTGGGACACAAAAATATCGATTTTTTGGGTGTTTTGAGCCTGAATTTGAGATATAAACGGGTACAGAAGATGCATGAACATATCGGCTTTGGGCACCTAAAATATCGATTTTGAACATGTTTTGGGCCTGTATCTTTAAAATACTCTAACACTGAGTAGACACGTACAGATCGCTTCTGGGATCCAAATAAATCGATTTTTCGGGAGTTCTGAGCCTGAATTTGAGATATGAACGGGTACAGAAGATGCATGCACAAATCGAATTTGGGCACCTAAAATATCGATTTTGAGCATATTTTGGGCCTGTATTTTGAAAATACTCTAACACGGTGTAGACATGTACAGATCGCTTCTGGGACACAAAAATATCGATTTTTTGGGTGTTTTGAAACTGAATTTGAGATATAAACGGGTACAGAAGATGCATGCTCATAACGACTTTGGCACCCAAAATATCGATTTTTAGTATGTTTTGGGCGTATAATTTGAAAATATTCTAGCACTGAGTAGGCATGTACAGATCGCTTCTGGGACCCAAAAATATCGAATTTTCTGGTGTTATGAACCAGAATTAGGGATATAGACGGGTACAGAAGATGCATACACATATTGACTTTGGGCACATAAAGTATCGATTTTCAGCATGTTTTGGGCCTGTATTTTAAAAACACTCTAACACGGAGTATGCACGTACAGATTGCTTCTGGGACCCAAAAACATTGATTTTTCGGGTGTTTCGAGCCTGAATTTGAGATATAAACGGCCACATTAGATGCATGCACATATTGACTTTGGGCACCTAAAATATTGATTTTCAGCATGTTTTGGGCCTGTATTTTGAAAATACTCTAACACGGAGTAGACATGTACAGATCGCTTTTGAAACCCAAAAATATCGAATTTTCGGGTGTTTTGAGCCTGAATTTGAGATATAAACGGGTACAGAAGATGCATGCACATATCGACTTTTGCACTTAAAATATCGATTTTGAGCATTTTTTGGGTCTGTATCTTGAAAACATTCTAGCAAGGAGTAGGCATGTACAGATCGCTTCTGGGTCCCAAACATATCGAATTTTTTGGTGTTATGAACCAGAATTAGGGATATAGACGGGTACAGAAGATGCATACACATTTTGACTTTGGGCACATAAAGTATCGATTTTCAGCATGTTTTGGGCCTGTATTTTAAAAACACTCTAACACGGAGTATGCACGTACAGATTGCTTCTGGGACCCAAAAACATTGAATTTTCGGGTGTTTCGAGCCTGAATTTGAGATATAAACGGACACATTAGATGCATGCACATATCGACTTTGGGCACCTAAAATATCGATTTTGAGCATGTTTTGGGCCTGTATTTTGAAAATACTCTAACACGGAGTAGACATGTACAGATCGCTTTTGAAACCCAAAAATATCGAATTTTCGGGTGTTTTGAGACTGAATTTGAGATATAAACGGGTACAGAAGATGCATGCACATTTCGACTTTTTGCACCTAAAATATCGATTTTGAGCATGTTTTGGGTCTGTATCTTGAAAACATTCTAGCAAGAAGTAGGCATGTACAGATTGCTTCTGGGACCCAAAAATATCGAATTTCCGAGTGTTTTGAACCTGAATTTGGGATATAGGCGGGTACAGAAGATGCATACACATATTGACTTTGGGCAGCTAAAATATCGATTTTCAGCATGTTTTAGGCCTGTATTTTGAAAATACTCTAACACGGAGTATGCATGTACACATTGCTTTTGTTACCCAAAAATATCGAATATTCTGGTGTTTTGAGCCTGAATTTGAGATATAAACGGGTACAGAAGATGCATGCACATATCGACTTTGGGCACCCAAAATATCGATTTTGAACATGTTTTGGGCCTGTATCTTTTAAATACTCTAACACTGAGTAGACACATACAGATCGCTTCTGGGATCCAAATAGATCGAATTTTCGGGTGTTCTGAGCCTGAATTTGAGATATGAACGGGTACAGAAGATGCATGCACAAATCGAATTTGGGCACCTAAAATATCGATTTTGAGCATATTTTGGGCCTGTATTATGAAAATACTCTAACACGGTGTAGACATGTACAGATCGCTTCTGGGACACAAAAATATCGATTTTTTGGGTGTTTTGAAACTGAATTTGAGATATAAACGGGTACAAAAGATGCATGCTCATAACGACTTTGGCACCCAAAATATCGATTTTTAGTATGTTTTGGGCGTATAATTTGAAAATATTCTAGCACTGAGTAGGCATGTACAGATCGCTTTTGGGACCCAAAAATATCGAATTTTCGGGGGTTTTGAGCCTGAATTTGGGATATAACCGGGTACAGAGGATGCATGCACATATCGACTTTTTGCACCTAAAATATCGATTTTGAGCATGTTTTGGGTCTGTATATTGAAAACATTCTAGCAAGGATTAGGCATGAACAGATCGCTTCTGGGACCCAAAAATGCCGAATTTTTGTGGTGTTTTGAACCTGAATTTGGGATATAGACGGGTACAGAAGATGCATACACATATTGACTTTGGGCACCTAAAATATAGATTTTCAGCATGTTTTGGGCCTGTATTTTGAAAATACATTAACACGGAGTAGGCATGTACAGATCGCTTCTGGGACCCAAAAATATCGAATTTTCGAGTGTTTTGAGCCTGAATTTGAGATATAAACGGATTCAGAAGATGCATGCACATATCGACTTTGGGCACCTAAAATATCGATTTTGAGCATGTTTTGGGCCTGTATTTTGATAATACTCTAACACGGAGTAGACATGTACAGATTGCTTCTGGGACACAAAGATATCGATTTTTGGGTGTTTTGAGCCTGAATTTGAGATATAAACGGGTACAGAAGATGCATGCACATATCGACTTTGGACACCTAAAATATCGATTTATAGCATGTTTTAAGCCTTTATTTTAAAAACATTCTAGCACTGAGTAGGCATTTGCAAATTGCTTAAGGGACACAAAAATATCGAATTTTCGGAGTTTTGAGCCTGAATTTGAGATATAAACGGGTACAGAAGATGCATGCACATATCGACTTTGGGCACCCAAAATATCGATTTTGAACATGTTTTGGGCCTGTATCTTTAAAATACTCTAACACTGAGTAGACACATACAGATCGCTTCTGGGATCCAAATAAATCGAATTTTCGGGTGTTTTGAACCTGAATTTGGGATATAGACGGATACAGAAGATGCATGCACAAATCGAATTTGGGCACCTAAAATATCGATTTTGAGCATATTTTGGGCCTGTATTTTGAAAATACTCTAACACGGTGTAGACATGTACAGATCGCTTCTGGGACACAAAAATATCGATTTTTTGGGTGTTTTGAAACTGAATTTGAGATATAAACGGGTACAAAAGATGCATGCTCATAACGACTTTGGCACCCAAAATATCGATTTTTAGAATGTTTTGGGCGTATAATTTGAAAATATTCTAGCACTGAGTAGGCATGTACAGATCGCTTCTGGGACCCAAAAATATCGAATTTTCGGGGGTTTTGAGCCTGAATTTGGGATATAACCGGGTACAGAGGATGCATGCACATATCGACTTTTTGCACCTAAAATATCGATTTTGAGCATGTTTTGGGTCTGTATATTGAAAACATTCTAGCAAGGAGTAGGCATGTACAGATCGCTTCTGGGACCCAAAAATGCCGAATTTTTGTGGTGTTTTGAACCTGAATTTGGGATATAGACGGGTACAGAAGATGCATACACATATTGACTTTGGGCACCTAAAATATAGATTTTCAGCATGTTTTGGGCCTGTATTTTGAAAATACATTAACACGGAGTAGGCATGTACAGATCGCTTCTGGGACCCAAAAATATCGAATTTTCGAGTGTTTTGAGCCTGAATTTGAGATATAAACGGATTCAGAAGATGCATGCACATATCGACTTTGGGCTCCTAAAATATCGATTTTGAGCATGTTTTGGGCCTGTATTTTGATAATACTCTAACACGGAGTAGACATGTACAGATTGCTTCTGGGACACAAAAATATCGATTTTTGGGTGTTTTGAGCCTGAATTTGAGATATAAACGGGTACAGAAGATGCATGCACATATCGACTTTGGACACCTAAAATATCGATTTATAGCATGTTTTAAGCCTTTATTTTAAAAACATTCTAGCACTGAGTAGGCATTTGCAAATTGCTTAAGGGACACAAAAATATCGAATTTTCGGAGTTTTGAGCCTGAATTTGAGATATAAACGGGTACAGAGGATGCATGCACATATCGACTTTTTGCACCTAAAATATCGTTTTTGAGCATGTTTTGGGTCTGTATCTTGAAAACATTCTAGCAAGGAGTAGGCATGTACAGATCGCTTCTGGGACCCAAACATATCGAATTTTCTGGTGTTATGAACCAGAATTAGGGATATAGACGGGTTCAGAAGATGCATACACATATTGACTTTGGGCACATAAAATATCGATTTTCAGCATGTTTTGGGCCTGTATTTTAAAAACACTCTAACACGGAGTATGCACGTACAGATTGCTTTTGGGACCCAAAAACATTGAATTTTCGGGTGTTTCGAGCCTGAATTTGAGATATAAACGGACACAGAAGATGCATGCACATATTGACTTTGGGCAACTAAAATATCGATTTTGAGCATGTTTTGGGCCTGTATTTTGAAAATACTCTAACACGGAGTAGACATGTAAAGATCGCTTTTGGAACCCAAAAATATCGAATTTTCGGGTGTTTTGAGCCTGAATTTGAGATATAAACGGGTACAGAAGATGCATGCACATTTCGACTTTTTGCACCTAAAATATCGATTTTGAGCATGTTTTGGGTCTGTATCTTGAAAACATTCTAGCAAGAAGTAGGCATGTACAGATTGCTTCTGGGACCCAAAAATATCGAAATTCCGAGTGTTTTGAACCTGAATTTGGGATATAGACGGGTACAGAAGATGCATACACATATTGACTTTGGGCAGCTAAAATATCGATTTTCAGCATGTTTTAGGCCTGTATTTTAAAAATACTCTAACACGGAGTATGCATGTACACATTGCTTTTGGTACCCAAAAATATCGAATATTCTGGTGTTTTGAGTTTGAATTTGAGATATAAACGGGTACAGAAGATGCATGCACATATCGACTTTGGGCACCCAAAATATCGATTTTGAACATGTTTTGGGCCTGTATCTTTAAAATACTCTAACACTGAGTAGACACGTACAGATCGCTTCTGAGATCCAAATAAATCGAATTTTCGGGTGTTTTGAGCCTGAATTTGAGATATAAACGGGTACAGAATACGCATGCACATATCGAAAATGGGCACCTAAAATATCGATTTTTAGCATGTTTTGGGCTTGAATTTTAAAAGTACTCTAACACGGAGTAGGCATGCACAGATCGCTTCTGGGACCTAAAAATATCGAAATTTCGGGTGTTTTGAGCCTGAATTTGAGATATAAACGGGTACAGAAGATGCATGCACATATCGACTATGGGCAGCTAAAATATCGATTTTCAGCATGTTTTGGGCATGTATTTTGAAAATACTCAAACACGGAGTAGGCATATACAGATCGCTTCTGGGACCCAAAAATATTGAATTTTCGGGTGTTTTGAGCCTGAATTTGAGATATAACCGGGTACAGAGAATGCATACACATATTGACTTTGTGCACCTAAAATATCAATTTTTAGCATGTTTTGGGCCTGTATTTTAAAAACACTCTAACACAGAGTATGCATGTACAGATCGCTTCTGGGACACAAAAATATCGAATTTTCGGAGTTTTGAGCCTGAATTTGAGATATAAATGGGTACAGAAGATGCATGCACATATCGAATTTGGGCACCTAAAATATCGATTTTGAGCATATTTTGGGCCTGTATTTTGAAAATACTCTAACACGGTGTAGACATGTACAGATCGCTTCTGGGACACAAAAATATCGATTTTTTGGGTGTTTTGAAACTGAATTTGAGATATAAACGGGTTCAGAAGATGCATGCTCATAACGACTTTGGCACCCAAAATATCGATTTTTAGTATGTTTTGGGCGTATAATTTGAAAATATTCTAGCACTGAGTAGGCATGTACAGATCGCTTCTGGGACCCAAAAAAATCGAATTTTCGGGGGTTTTGAGCCTGAATTTGGGATATAACCGGGTACAGAGGATGCATGCACATATCGACTTTTTGCACCTAAAATATCGATTTTGAGCATGTTTTGGGTCTGTATATTGAAAACATTCTAGCAAGGAGTAGGCATGTACAGATCGCTTCTGGGACCCAAAAATGCCGAATTTTTGTGGTGTTTTGAACCTGAATTTGGGATATAGACGGGTACAGAAGATGCATACACATATTGACTTTGGGCACCTAAAATATAGATTTTCAGCATGTTTTGGGCCTGTATTTTGAAAATACATTAACACGGAGTAGGCATGTACAGATCGCTTCTGGGACCCAAAAATATCGAATTTTCGAGTGTTTTGAGCCTGAATTTGAAATATAAACGGATTCAGAAGATGCATGCACATATCGACTTTGGACACCTAAAATATCGATTTTGAGCATGTTTTGGGCCTGTATTTTGAAAATACTCTAACACGGAGTAGACATGTACAGATTGCTTCTGGGACACAAAAATATCGATTTTTTGGGTGTTTTGAGCCTGAATTTGAGATATAAACGGGTACAGAAGATGCATGCACATATCGACTTTGGCACGCAAAATATCGATTTTTAGTATGTTTTGGGCGTATAATTTGAAAATATTCTAGCACTGAGTAGCCATGTACAGATCGCTTCTGGGACCCAAAAATATCGAATTTTCGGGTGTTTTGACCCAGAATTTGGGATATAACCGGGTACAGAGGATGCATGCACATATCGACTTTTTGCACCTAAAATATCGTTTTTGAGCATGTTTTGGGTCTGTATCTTGAAAACATTCTAGCAAGGAGAAGGCATGTACAGATCGCTTTTGGAACCAAAAAATACCGAATTTTCTGGTGTATTGAACCTGAATTTGGGATATAGACGGGTACAGAAGATTTATAAACATATTGACTTTGGGCACCTAAAATATAGATTTTCAGCATGTTTTGGGCCTGTATTTGGAAAATACTTTAACACGGAGTAGGCATGTACAGATCGCTTCAGGGACACAAAAATATCGGTTTTTTGGGTGTTTTGAGCCAGAATTTGAGATATAAACGGATACAGAAGATGCATGCACATATCGACTTTGGGCACCTAAAATATCGATTTTAAGCATGTTTTGGGCCTGTATTTTGAAAATACTCTAACATGGAGTAGGCATGTAGTGATCGCTTATGGGACACAAAAATATTGATTTTTTGGGTGTTTTGAGCCTGAATTTGAGATATAAACGGGTACAGAAGATGCATGCACATATCGACATTGGACACCTAAAATATCGATTTATAGCATGTTTTAAACCTGTATTTTAAAAACATTCTAGCACTGAGTAGGCATGTGCAGATTGCTTAAGGGACCCAAAAATATCGAATTTTCGGAGTTTTGAGCCTGAATTTGAGATATAAACGGGTACAGAAGATGCATGCACATATCGACTTTTTACACTTAAAATATCGATTTTGACAAGTTTTAGGTTTGTATCTTAAAAACATTCTAGCAAGGAGTAGGCATGTACAGATCGCTTCTGGTAACCAAAAATATCGAATTTTCTGGTGTTTTGAACCTGAATTAGGGATATACACGGGTACAGAAGATGCATACACATATTGACTTTGGGCACATAAAATATCGATTTTTAGCATGTTTTGGGCCTGTATTTTAAAAACACTCTAACATGGAGTATGCACGTACAGATCGCTTTTGGGACCCAAAAATATTGAATTTTCGGGTGTTTTGAGCCTGAATTTGAGATATAAACGGGTACAGAAGATGCATGCACATATCGACTTTGGGCACCTAAAATATCGATTTTTAGTATATTTTAGGCCTGTATTTAAAAAATACTCTAACACGGAGTAGACATGTACAGATCGCTTTTGGGACCCAAAAATATCGAATTTTCGGGTGTTTTGAGCCTGAATTTGAGATATAAACGGGTACAGAAGATGCATGCACATATCGACTTTTTGCACTTAAAATATCGATTTTGAGCATGTTTTGGGTTTTGCATCTTGAAAATACTCAAACACGGTGTAGACATGTACAGATCGCTTCTGGGACACAAAAATATCGATTTTTTGGGTGTTTTGAGCCTGAATTTGAGATATAAACGGGTACAGAAGATGCATGCACATATCGACTTTGGCACCCAAAATATCGATTTTTAGTATGTTTTGGTCGTATAATTTGAAAGCATTCTAGCAAGGAGTAGGCATGTACAGATTGCTTCTGGGACCCAAAAATATCGAATTTTCTGGTGTTTTGAACCTGAATTAGGGATATACACGGGTACAGAAGATGCATACACATATTGACTTTGGGCACATAAAATATCGATTTTCAGCATGTTTTGGGCTTGTATTTTGAAAACATTCTAGCACTGAGTATGCATGTACAGATCGCTTAAGGGACCCAAAAATATGGAATTTTCGAGTGTTTTGAGCCTGAATTTGAGATATAAACGGGTACAGAAGATGCATGCACATATCGACTTTGGACACCTAAAATATCGGTTTTTAGTATGTTTTCGGCCTCTATTTTGAACACATTCTAGCACTGAGTATGCATGTACAGATCGCTTAAGGGACCCAAAGATATGGAATTTTCGAGTGTTTTGAGCCTGAATTTGAGATATAAACAGGTACAGAAGATGCATGCACATATCGACTCTTTGCACCTAAAATATCGATTTTGATCATGTTTTGGGTCTGTATCTTGAAAAAATTCTAGCAAGGAGTAGGCATATACAGATCGCTTCTGGGACCCCAAAATATCGAAATTCCGAGTGTTTTGAACCTGAATTTGGGATATAGGCGGATACAGAAGATGCATGCACATATCGACTTTGGGCACCTAAAATATCGATTTTGAGCATGTTTTGGGCCTGTATTTTGAAAATACTCTAACACGGAGTAGGCATGTACAGATCGCTTCGGAGACCCAAAAATATCGAATTTTCTTGTGTTTTGAGCCTGAATTTGAGATATAAACGGGTACAGAAGATGCATACACATATTGACTTTGGGCACCTAAAATATCGATTTTCAGCATGTTTTGGGCCTGTATTTTGAAAATACTTAACACGGAGTAGGCATGTACAGATCGCTTCTGGGACCCAAAAATATTGAATTTTTGGGTGTTTTGAGCCTGAATTTGAGTTATAAACGGGTACAGAAGATGCATGCACATATCGACTTTTGCAGCCAAAATATCGATTTTTAGTATGTTTTGGGCCTATATTTTGAAAATATTCTAGCACTGAGTAGGCATGTACAGATCGCTCCTGGGATTCAAAAATATTGAATTTTCGGGAGTTTTGAGCCTGAATTTGAGATATAAACGGGTACTGAAGATGCATGCACATATCGACTTTGGGCACCTAAAATATCGATTACAGCATGTTTTGGGGATATATTTTGAAAATATTCTAGCACTGAGAAGGCATGTACAGATCGCTTTTGGGACCCAAAAATATCGAATTTTCGGGTGTTTTGAGCCTGAATTTGGGATATAACCGTGTACAGAGTATGCATGCACATATTGACTTTTTGCACCTAAAATATCGATTTTGAGCATGTTTTGGGTTTGTATCTTGAAAACATTCTAGCAAGGAGTAGGCATGTACAGATCGCTTCTGGGACAAAAAAACATCGAATTTTCTGGTGTTTAGAACCTGAATTTAGGATATAGATGGGTACAGAAGATGCATACACATATTGACTTTGGGCACCTAAAATATCGATTTTCAGCATGTTTTGGGCCTGTATTTTGAAAATACTTTAACACTTAGTAGGCATGTACAGGTCGCTTTTGGGACCCAAAAATATCGAATTTTCGGGTGTTTTGATCCTGAATTTGAGATATAAACGGGTACAGAAGATGCATGCACATATCGACTTTGGACACCTAAAATATCGATTTATAGCATGTTTTAAGCCATTATTTTAAAAACATTCTAGCACTGAGTAGGCATGTGCAGATCGCTTAAGGGACCCAAAAATATCGAATTTTCGGATTTTTGAGCCTGAATTTGAGATATAAACGGGTACAGAAGATGCATGCACATATCGACTTTGGACACCTAAAATATCGGTTTTTAGCATGTTTTGAGCCTACATTTTGAAAACATTCTATCACTAAGTATGCATGTACAGATCGCTTAAGTGACCCAAAAATATGGAATTTTCGGGTGTTTTGAGCTTGCATTTGAGATATAAACGGGTACAGAAGATGCATGCACATATCGACTTTTTGCACCTAAAATATCGATTTTTTTCTTGTTTTGGGTCTGTATCTTGAAAAAATTCTAGCAAGGAATAGTCATGTACAGACCGCTCCTGGGACCCAAAAATATCGAATTTTCGGGTGTTTTGAACCTGAATTTGGGATATAGACGGATACAGAAGATGCATGCACATATCGACTTTTGGCACCTAAAATATCGATTTTGAGCATGTTTTGGGCCTGTATTTTGAAAATACTCTAACCCGGAGTAGGCATGTACAGATCGCTTCTGGAACCCTAAAATATCGAATTTTCCGGTGTTTTGAGCCTGAATTTGGGATATAAACTGGTACAGAAGATGTATACACATATCGACTTTCGACACCTAAAATATCGATTTTTAGCATGTTTTGAGCCTATATTTTGAAAACATTCTCGCACTGAGTAGGCATGTACAGATCGGTTCTGGGACCCAAAAATATTGAATTTTCGGGTGTTTTGAGCCTGAATATGAGATATAAACGGGTACTGAAGATAAATGCGCATATCTACTTTTTGCACCTAAAATATCGATTTTTTGCATGTTTTAAATCTGTATCTTTAAAACATTCTAGAAAGGAGTAGGCATGTACAGATCGCTTCTTGGACCAAAAAATATCGAATTTTCGGGTGTTTTGAGCATGAATTTGAGATATAAACGGGTACAGAAGATGCAATGACATATCGACTTTGGACACCTAAAATATCAATTTTTAGCATGTTTTGAGCCTATAATTTGAAAACATTCTAGCACTGAGTAGGCATGTACAGATCGTTTCAGGGACCCAAAAATATTGAATTTTCGGGTATTTTGAGCCTGAATTTGAGATATTAATGGGTACAGAAGATGCATGCACATATCGACTTTTTGCACCTAATATATCGATTTTGAGCATGTTTTTGGTCTGTATCTTGAAAACATTTTAGCAAGGAGTAGGCATGTACAGATTGCATTTGGGACCCAAAAATATCGAATTTTCGGGTGTTTTGAGCCTGAATTTGAAATATAAACGGGTACAGAAGATGCTTGCACATATCGACTTCGGGCACCTAAAATATCGATTTTTAGCATGTTTTGGGACTATATGTTGAAAATATTCTAGCACTGAGTAGGCATGTACAGATCGCTTCTGGGACCCAAAAATATCGAATTTTCGGTTGTTTTGAGCCTGAATTTGGGATATAAACGGGTACAGAAGATGCATGCACATATCGACTATGTGGAGCTAAAATATCGATTTTCAGCATGTTTTCGACATGTATTTTGAAAATACTCTAACACGGAGTAGGCATGTACAGATCGCTTCTGGGACCCAAAAATATTAAATTTTCGGGTATTTTTAACCTGAATTTGAGATATAAACGGGTACAGCATATGCATGCACATATCGACATTGGGCACCTATAATATCGATTTTTATCATGTTTTGGGCCTGTATTTTTAAAACATTCTCTAACACGGAGTAGGCATGTACAGATCGCTTCTGGGACCCAAAAATTTCGAATTTTCGGGTGTTTTGAGCATGAATTTGGGATATAAACGGGTACAAAAGATGTATGCACATATCGACTTTGGACACCTAAAATATTGATATTTAGCATGTTTTAAGCCTATATTTTAAAACATTCTAGCAAGGAGTAGCCATGTACAGATTGCTTCTGCGACCCAAAAATATCGAATTTTCAGGTGTTTTGAGCCTGAATTTGAAATATAAAAAACGCGAACAATAGAAGCATGCACATATCGACTTTGGGCACCCAAAATATCGATTTTAAGCATGTTTTAGACCTGTAATTTGAAAATACTCTAACACGGAGTAGGCATGTACATATCAATTCTCGTACCCAAAAATATCGAATTTTCGGGTGTTTTGAGCCTGAATTTGAGATATAAACGGGTACAGAGCATGCATGCACATTTCGACTTTGGGCACCCAAAATATCGATTTTTAGCATGTTTTGAGCCAATATCTTGAAATTATTCTAGCACTGAGTAGGCATGTACAGGTCGCTTATGGAACCCAAAAATATCGAATTTTCGGGTGTTTTTTATCCTGAATTTGAGATATAAACGGATACTTAAGATGCATGCACATATCGACTATGGGCACCTAAAATATCGATCGTGAGCATATTTTCGGATTGTATTTTGAAAATACTCTAACACCGAGTAGGCATGTACAGATCGCTTCTGGGACCAACAAATATTGAATTTTCGGGTGTTTTGAGCCTGAATTTGAGATATAACCGGGTTCAGAGAATGCATACACGTATTGACTTTGTGCACCTAAAATATCAATTTTCAGCATGTTTTGGGCCTGTATTTTAAAAGTACTCTAACACGGAGTATTCATCTACAGATCGCTTCTGGGACACAAAAATATTGAATTTTCGGGTGTTTTGAGCCTGAATTTGAGATGTAAACCGGTACTGAAGATACATGCACATATCGACTTTTTACACCTAAATTATCGATTTTAAGCATGTTTTGGGTCTGTATCTTGAAAATATTCTAGCAAGGAGTAGGCATGTACAGATTGCTTCTGGGACCCAAAAATATCGAATTTTCGGGTGTTTTGAGCCTGAATTTGAAATATAAAAAACGCGTACTGTAGATGAATGCGCATATCGACTTTGGGCACCCAAAATATCGATTTTGTGCTTGTTTTGGACCTGTATTTTGAAAATACTCTAACACGGAGTAAGCATGTACAGATCGATTCTCGGATCCAAAAATATCGAATTTTCGGGTGTTTTGAGCCTGAATTTGAAATATAAACGGGTACAGAGCATGCATGCATATTTCGACTTTGGGCACCCAAAATATCGATTTTTAGCATGTTTTCGGCCAATATCTTGAAATTATTCTAGCACTGAGTAGGCATGTACAGATCATTTCTGGGACCCAAAAATATCGAATTTTCGGGTGTTTTGAGCCTGAATTTGAGATATTAACGGATACTGAAGATGCATGCACATATCGACTATGGGCACCTAAAATATCGATTTTGAGCATATTTTGGGCCAGTATTTTGAAAATACTCTAACACCGAGTAGGCATGTACAGATCGCTTCTGGGATCCAAAAATATCGAATTTGTGGGTGTTTTGAGCCTGAAATTAAGATATAAACGGGTACTGAAGATGCATGCACATATTGACTATCGGCAGCTAAAATATCGATTTTCAGCATGTTTTGGGCATGTATTTTGAAAATACTTAAACACGGAGTAGGCATATACAGATTGCATCTGGGACCCAAAAATATCGAATTTTCGGGTGTTTTGAGCCTAAATTTGAGATATAAACTGGTACAGAATATCCATGCACATAACGACTTGGGACACCTAAAATATCGATTATTAGCATGTTTTGAGCCTATATTTTGAAAACATTCTAGCACTGAGTAGGCATGTACAGATCTCTTCTTGGACCCAAAAATATCGAATTTTCGGGTGTTTTGAGCCTGAATTTTGGATATAAACGGGTACAAAAGATGTATGGACATATCGACTTTGGACACCTAAAATATCGATTTTTAGCATGTTTTGGGCCAATATTTTGAAAATTTTCTAGCACTGAGTAGGCATGCACAGATCGCTTCCGGGACCCAAAAATACCGAATTTTTGGGTGTTTTGAGCCTGAATTTGAGATATAAACGGGTACAGAAGATGCATGCACATATCGACTTTGGGCAGGCGTGGCTGAGTGGATAAAGTGACGGACTGCAAATGGCAAGGGCCCTAGTTCGAGTCAACGAGAAAACGTCTGGGATTTTTTCGGGGTGATCTGATGGGTCCAGCTGTTCGTCAACTATACCCTGGCTACGCCGACACGTCAAGAAAATACCCCCTACATCGTCGTCAACTCACAACATAGAAGATGTCCGACCATATTCCAAGATGCTGTGAGTGACGGTGTAGCTTCTCTCTCATGATAGTGACGTGTTTAAATAAGGTGTCGTCATCTAGTGGGACAGAAGAGAAGCTACGGTACCAACATCACCACGAAGCTCCACTGTCTCATCTGGTGCGACACACAATAATCTCGGGGCCTCGCAAGAGTCACGGGCTACTGACAGCCTACAGTCCCGAGGTTGAGGTATAGAAAAAAAAAAAAAAAAAAAAAAAAAATTGACTATGAGCAGCTAAAATATCGATTTTCAGCATGTTTTGGGCATGTATTTTGAAAAAAACTTAAACACGGAGTAGGCATATACAGATTGCATCTAGGACCCAAAAACATCGAATTTTCAGGTGTTTTGAGCCTAAATTTGAGATATAAACTGGTACAGAACATCCATGCACATATCAACTTGGGACACCTAAAATATCGATTTTTAGCATGTTTTGAGCCTATATTTTGCAAACATTCTAGCACTGAGTAGGCATGTACAGATCTCTTCTTGGACCCAAAAATATCGAATTTTCGGGTGTTTTGAGCCTGAATTTGAGATATAAACTGGTACAGAACATCCATGCACATAACGACTTGGGACACCTAAAATATCGATTTTTAGCATGTTTTGGGCCAATATTTTGAAATTATTCTAACACTGCGTAGGCATCTACAGATCGCTTCAGGGACACAAAAATATTGAATTTTCGGGTGTTTTGAGCCTGAATTTGAGATATAAACGGGTACAGTACAGAAGATGCATGCACATATCGACATTGGGCATCTAAAATATCGATTTTTAGCATGTTTTGGGTCTGTATCTTGAAAACATTCTAGCAAGAAGTAGGGATGTACAGATCGCTTCTGGAACACAAAAATACCGAATTTAAGGGTGTTTTCAGCCTGAATTTGAGATATAAACGGGTGCATAAGATGCATGCACATATTGACTTTGGGCATCTAAAATATCGATTTTCAGCATGTTTTATTGCCTGTATATTTAAAGTACTCTAACACTGAGTAGGCATGTATACCAGATCGCTTCTGGGACCCAAAAATACCGAATTTTCGGGTGTTTAGAGCCTGAATTTAAGATATAAACGGGTACAGAAGATGCATGCACATATTGACTATGGGCAGCTAAAATATCGATTTTTAGCATGTTTTGGGCATGTATTTTGAAAATACCTAAACAAGGAGTAGGCATATACAGATTGCATCTAGGACCCAAAAACATCGAATTTTCGGGTGTTTTGAGCCTATATTTGAGATATAAACTGGTACAGAATATCTATGCACACATCGACTTGGGACACCTAAAATATCGATTTTTAGCATATTTTGAGCTTATATTTTGCAAACATTCTATCACTGAGTAGGCATGTACAGATCTCTTCTTGGACCCAAAAATATCGAATTTTCGGGTGTTTTGAGCCTGAATTTGAGATATAAACGTGTACAGAAGATGCATGCACATATCGACATTGGGCACATAAAATATCGATTTTTAGCATGTATTGGGCTTTTATTTTGAAAATATTCTAGCACTGACTAGGCATGCACAGATAGCTTCTGGGACCCAAAAATACCGAATTTTTGGGGGTTTTGAGCCTGAATTTGAGATATAAACGGGTACAGTACAGAAGATGCATGCACATATCGACATTGGGCATCTAAAATATCGATTTTTAGCATGTTTTAGGTCTGTATCATGAAAACATTCTAGCATTGCGTAGGCATGTACAGATCGTTTCTGGGACCCAAAAATATCGAATTTTCGGGTGTTTAGAGACTGAATTTAAGATATAAACGGGTACGGAAGATGCATGCACATATTGACTAAGGGCAGCTAAAATATCAATTTTCAGCATGTTTTGGGCATGTATTTTGAAAATTCTTAAACACGGAGTAGGCATATACAGATTGCATCTAAAACCCAAAAATATCGAATTTTCGGGTGTTTTGAGCCTGAATTTGAGATAAAAACGGGTACTGAATATGCATTCACATATCAAACTTTTTGCACCTAAAATATCGATTTTGGGCATGTTTTGGGTCTGTATCTTGAAAACATTCTAGCGTGGAGTAGGTATATACAGGTCGCTTCTGGGACCAAAAAATATCGAATTTTCGCGTGTTTTAAGCCTGAATTTGAGATATAAACGAGTACAGAAGATGCATGCACATATCGACTTGGGACACCTAAAATATAAATTTTTAGCATGTTTTAAACCTATATTTTAAAAACATTCTAGCACTGAGTAGACATGTACAGATCGGTTCTGGAACCTACAACTATTGAATATTGGGGTGTTTTGAGCTTGAATTTGAGATATAAACCGGTACTGAAGATACATGCACATATCGACTTTTTGCTCCTAAATTATCGATTTTGAGCATGTTTTGGGTCTGTAAATTGAAAACATTCAAGCAAGGAGTAGGCATGTACAGATTGCTTCTGGGATCCAAAAATATAGAAATTTTGGGTGTTTTGAGCCTGAATTTGAAATATAAAAAACGCGTACAAAAGATGAATGCACATATCGACTTTGGGCACCCAAAATATTGATTTTGAGCATGTTTTGGACCTGTATTTTGAAAATACTCTAATACGGAGTAGGCATGTACATATCGCTTCTCGTTCCAAAAAATATCGAATTTTCGGGTGTTTTGAGCCTGAATTTGAAATATAAACGGGTACAGAGGATGCATGCACATATCGACTTTGGGCACCCAAAATATCGATTTTTAGCATGTTATGGGCCAATATTTTGAAATTATTCTAGCACTGAGTAGGCATGTACAGATCGCTTCTGGGACACAAAAATATTGAATTTTTGGGTGTTTTGAGCCTGAATTTGAGATATAAACGGGTACTGAATATGCATGCACATATCGACTTTTTGAACCTAAAATATCGATTTTCAGCATTTTTTGGGTAGGTATTTTCAAAATACTCTAACACGGAATAGGCATGTACAGATTGCTTCTGGGACCTAAAAATATCAAATTTTCGGGTATTTTGAGCCTGAATTTGAGATATAATCGGGTACAGAAGATGCATGCACATATCGACCTTGGGCACCTAAAATATCGATTTTCAGCATGTTTTAGGCCTGTATTTTGAAACTACTCTAACACGGAGTAGGCATGTACAGATCGCTTCTGGGACCCAAAAATATCGAATTTTCGGGTATTTTGAGTCTGAATTTGAGATATAAACGGGTACAGAAGATGCATGCACTTATCGACTATGGGCAGCTAAAATATCGATTTTCAGCATGTTTTAGGCATGTATTTTGAAAATACTCTAACACGGAGTAGGCATGTACAGATGGCTTCTGGGACCCAAAAATAACGAATTTTCGAGTGTTTTCAGCTTGAATTTGAGATATAAACGGGTACAGAACATGCATGCACTTATTGACTTGGGACACCTAAAATATCGATTTTTAGCATGTTTTGAGCCTATATTTTGAAAACATTCTAGGACTGAGTAGGCATGTACAGATCGCTTCTGGAACCCAAAAATATTGAATTTTTGGGAGTTTTGAGCCTGAATTTGATATGAAAACAGGTAATGAAGATGCATAATCATATCGACTCTTTGCACCTAACATATCGATTTTGAGCATGTTTTGGGTCCGTATTGTAAAAATACTCTAACAAGAAGTAGGCATGTACAGATCGCTTCTGGGACCCAAAAATATCGATTTTTCGGGTGTCTTGAGTCTAATTTTGAGATATAAACGGGTACACAAGATGCATGCACATATCGACTTTGGGCACCCAAAATATCGATTTTCAGCATGATTTGAGCATGTATTTTGAAAATACTCTAACACGAAGTAGGCATGTACAGATATCTTCTGTGACACAAAAATATCTAATTTTCGGGTGATTTGAGCCTGAATTTGGGATATTAACGGGTACAGAAGATGCATGCACATATCGACTTTGGACACCTAAAATATCGATTTTTAGCATGTTTTGGGCCTATATTTTGAAAATACTCTAACACAGAGTAAGCATGTACAGATCGCTTCTGGGACCCAAAAATATCGAATTTTCGGGTGTTTTGAGCCTGAATTTAGGATATAAACGGGTACAGAAGATACATACACATATTGACTTTGGGCACCTCAAATATCGATTTTCAGCATGTTTTGGGCCTCTATTTTGAAAATACTCTAACACGGAATAGGCATGTACAGATTGCTTCTGGGGCCCAAAAACATCGAATTTTCGGGAATTTTGAGCCAGAATTTGAGATATAATCGGGTACAGAAGATGCATGCTAATATCCACTTTGGGCACCTAAAATTACGACTTTCATCATGTTTCGGGCCTTTTTTTTTAAAGTACTCTAACACGGAGTAGGCATGTACAGATCGCTTCTGGGACCCAAAAATATCGAATTTTCGGTTGTTTTAAGCCTGAATTTGAGATATAAACGGGTACAGAAGATGCATGCACATATCGACTTTGGGCACCCAAAATATCGATTTTCAGCATGTTTTGGGCATGTATTTTAAAAATACTCTAACACGAAGTAGGCATGTACAGATATCTTCTGTGACACAATAATATTTAATTTTCGGATGTTTTGAGCCTGAATTTGGGATATAAACGGGTACAGAAGATGCATGCATATATCGACTTTGGACACCTAAATTATCGATTTTTAGCATGTTTTGAGCCTATATTTTGAAAAGATTCTAGCACTGAGTAGGCATGTACAGATCACTTCTGGAACCCAAAAATATTGAATTTTCGGGTGTTTTGAGCCTGAATTTGATATGTAAACAGGTAATGAAGATGCATGCACATATCGACTCTTTGCACCTAAAATATCGATTTTGAGCATGTTTTGGGTCTGTATTGTGAAAATACTCTAACAAGAAGTAGGCATGTACAGATCACTTCCGGGACACAAAAATATCGATTTTTCGGGTGTTTTTAGCCTGAAATTGAGATATAAACGGGTACAGAAGATGAATGCACATATCGAATTTGGGCACCTAAAATCTCGATTTTTAGCTTGTTTTCGGCCTATATTTTAAAAATATTTTGTTACTGAGTAGGCATGTACAGATCGCTTCTCTGACCCAAAAATATCGAATTTTCGGGTGTTTTGAGCCTGCATTTGAGATATAAACGGCTACTGAAGTTGCATGCAAATATCGACTTTTTGCACCAAAAATATCGATTTTGAGCATATTTTGGGTCTGTATCTTGAAAACATTCTAGCAAAGAGTAGGCATGTACAAGTCGCTTCTGGAACCCAAAAATATCGATTTTTCGGGTGTCTTGAGTCTGAATTTTAGATATATACGGGTACAGAAGATGCATGCACATATCGACTTTGGGCACCCAAAATATCGATTTTCAGCATGTTTTGGGCATGTATTTTGAAAATACTCTTACACGAAGTAGGAATGTACAGATATCTTCTGTGACACAATAATATCTAATTTTCGGGTGTTTTGAGCCTGAATTTGGGATATAAACGGGTACAGAAGATGCATGCACATATCGACTTTGCGCACCTTAAATATCGACTTTTAGTATGTTTTGGGCCTGTATTTTGAAAATACTCTTACACGAATTAGGCATGTACAGATATCTTCTGTGACACAATAATATCTAATTTTCGGGTGTTTTGAGCCTGAATTTGGGATATAAACGGGTACAGAAGATGCATGCACATATCGACTTTGGACACCTCAAATATCGATTTTCAGCATGTTTTGAGCCTATATTTTGAAAAGATTCTAGCACTGAGTAGGCATGTACAGATCGCTTCTGGGACCCAAAAGTATTGAATTTTCCGTCGTTTTGAGCCTGAATTTGAGATATAAACGGGTACTGAAGATGCATGCAGATATCAATTTTCGGCACCCAAAATATCGATTTTTAGCATGTTTTGGGCCTATATTTTGAAAATACTCTAACACAGAGTAGGCATGTACAGATCGCTTCTGGGACCCAAAAATATCGAATTTTCGGGTGTTTTGGGCCTGAATTTGAGATATAAACGGGTACAGAAGATGCATGCACATATCGACTTTGGGCACATAAAATATCGATTTTCAGCATGTTTTATGGCCTGTATTTTGAAAGTACTCTAACACGGAGTAGGCATGTACAGATTGCTTCTGGGACCTAAAAATATCGAATTTTCGGGTGTTTTGATCCAGAATTTGGGATATAAACGGGTACAAAAGATGTATTCACATATCGACTTTGGACACGTAAAATATCGATTTTTAGCATATTTTAAGCCTATATTTTGAAAACATTCTAGCACTAAGTAGACATGTACAGATCGCTTTTGGGACCCAAAAATATTGAATTTTTGGGTGTTTTGAGCCTGCATTTGAGATATAAACAGGGACTGAAGATGCATGCACATATCGACTTTTTGCACTTAAAATATCGATTTTGAGCATATTTTGGGTCTGTATCGTGAAAACATTCTAGCACTGAGTAGTCATGTACAGATCGCTTCTGGGACCCAAAAATATTGAATTTTCCGTCGTTTTTAGCCTGAATTTGAGATATAAACGGGTACTGAAGATGCATGCAGATATCAACTTTGGGTACCCAAAATATCGATTTTCAGCATGTTTTGGGCCTGTATTTTGTAAATACTCTAACACGGAATAGGCATATACAGATTGCTTCTGGGACCCAAAAACATTGAATTTTCGGGTATTTTGAGACTGAATTTGAGATATAATCGGGTACAGAAGATTCATGCTCATATCCACTTTGGGCACGTAAAATATCGATTTTCAGCATGTTTTGGGCCTGAATTTTGAAAGTACTCTAACACGGAGTAGGCATGTACAGATCGCTTCTGGGACCCAAAAATATCGAATTTTCGGGTGTTTTGAGCCTGAATTTAGGATATAAACGGGTACAGAAGATACATACACATATTGACTTTGGGCACCTCAAATATCGATTTTCAGCATGTTTTGGGCCTCTATTTTGAAAATACTCTAACACGGAATAGGCATGTACAGATTGCTTCTGGGGCCCAAAAACATCGAATTTTCGGGAATTTTGAGCCAGAATTTGAGATATAATCGGGTACAGAAGATGCATGCTAATATCCACTTTGGGCACCTAAAATTACGACTTTCATCATGTTTCGGGCCTTTTTTTTTAAAGTACTCTAACACGGAGTAGGCATGTACAGATCGCTTCTGGGACCCAAAAATATCGAATTTTCGGTTGTTTTAAGCCTGAATTTGAGATATAAACGGGTACAGAAGATGCATGCACATATCGACTGTGGGCACCCAAAATATCGATTTTCAGCATGTTTTGGGCATGTATTTTAAAAATACTCTAACACGAAGTAGACATGTACAGATATCTTCTGTGACACAATAATATTTAATTTTCGGATGTTTTGAGCCTGAATTTGGGATATAAACGGGTACAGAAGATGCATGCATATATCGACTTTGGACACCTAAATTATCGATTTTTAGCATGTTTTGAGCCTATATTTTGAAAAGATTCTAGCACTGAGTAGGCATGTACAGATCACTTCTGGAACCCAAAAATATTGAATTTTCGGGTGTTTTGAGCCTGAATTTGATATGTAAACAGGTAATGAAGATGCATGCACATATCGACTCTTTGCACCTAAAATATCGATTTTGAGCATGTTTTGGGTCTGTATTGTGAAAATACTCTAACAAGAAGTAGGCATGTACAGATCACTTCCGGGACACAAAAATATCGATTTTTCGGGTGTTTTTAGCCTGAAATTGAGATATAAACGGGTACAGAAGATGAATGCACATATCGAATTTGGGCACCTAAAATCTCGATTTTTAGCTTGTTTTCGGCCTATATTTTAAAAATATTTTGTTACTGAGTAGGCATGTACAGATCGCTTCTCTGACCCAAAAATATCGAATTTTCGGGTGTTTTGAGCCTGCATTTGAGATATAAACGGCTACTGAAGTTGCATGCAAATATCGACTTTTTGCACAAAAAATATCGATTTTGAGCATATTTTGGGTCTGTATCTTGAAAACATTCTAGCAAAGAGTAGGCATGTACAAGTCGCTTCTGGAACCCAAAAATATCGATTTTTCGGGTGTCTTGAGTCTGAATTTTAGATATATACGGGTACAGAAGATGCATGCACATATCGACTTTGGGCACCCAAAATATCGATTTTCAGCATGTTTTGGGCATGTATTTTGAAAATACTCTTACACGAAGTAGGAATGTACAGATATCTTCTGTGACACAATAATATCTAATTTTCGGGTGTTTTGAGCCTGAATTTGGGATATAAACGGGTACAGAAGATGCATGCACATATCGACTTTGCGCACCTTAAATATCGACTTTTAGTATGTTTTGGGCCTGTATTTTGAAAATACTCTTACACGAATTAGGCATGTACAGATATCTTCTGTGACACAATAATATCTAATTTTCGGGTGTTTTGAGCCTGAATTTGGGATATAAACGGGTACAGAAGATGCATGCACATATCGACTTTGGACACCTCAAATATCGATTTTCAGCATGTTTTGAGCCTATATTTTGAAAAGATTCTAGCACTGAGTAGGCATGTACAGATCGCTTCTGGGACCCAAAAGTATTGAATTTTCCGTCGTTTTGAGCCTGAATTTGAGATATAAACGGGTACTGAAGATGCATGCAGATATCAATTTTCGGCACCCAAAATATCGATTTTTAGCATGTTTTGGGCCTATATTTTGAAAATACTCTAACACAGAGTAGGCATGTACAGATCGCTTCTGGGACCCAAAAATATCGAATTTTCGGGTGTTTTGGGCCTGAATTTGAGATATAAACGGGTACAGAAGATGCATGCACATATCGACTTTGGGCACATAAAATATCGATTTTCAGCATGTTTTATGGCCTGTATTTTGAAAGTACTCTAACACGGAGTAGGCATGTACAGATTGCTTCTGGGACCCAAAAATATCGAATTTTCGGGTGTTTTGATCCAGAATTTGGAATATAAACGGGTACAAAAGATGTATTCACATATCGACTTTGGACACGTAAAATATCGATTTTTAGCATATTTTAAGCCTATATTTTGAAAACATTCTAGCACTAAGTAGACATGTACAGATCGCTTTTGGGACCCAAAAATATTGAATTTTTGGGTGTTTTGAGCCTGCATTTGAGATATAAACAGGGACTGAAGATGCATGCACATATCGACTTTTTGCACTTAAAATATCGATTTTGAGCATATTTTGGGTCTGTATCGTGAAAACATTCTAGCACTGAGTAGTCATGTACAGATCGCTTCTGGGACCCAAAAATATTGAATTTTCCGTCGTTTTTAGCCTGAATTTGAGATATAAACGGGTACTGAAGATGCATGCAGATATCAACTTTGGGTACCCAAAATATCGATTTTCAGCATGTTTTGGGCCTGTATTTTGTAAATACTCTAACACGGAATAGGCATATACAGATTGCTTCTGGGACCCAAAAACATTGAATTTTCGGGTATTTTGAGACTGAATTTGAGATATAATCGGGTACAGAAGATTCATGCTCATATCCACTTTGGGCACGTAAAATATCGATTTTCAGCATGTTTTGGGCCTGAATTTTGAAAGTACTCTAACACGGAGTAGGCATGTACAGATCGCTTCTGGGACCCAAAAATATCGAATTTTCGGGTGTTTTGAGCCTGAATTTAGGATATAAACGGGTACAGAAGATACATACACATATTGACTTTGGGCACCTCAAATATCGATTTTCAGCATGTTTTGGGCCTCTATTTTGAAAATACTCTAACACGGAATAGGCATGTACAGATTGCTTCTGGGGCCCAAAAACATCGAATTTTCGGGAATTTTGAGCCAGAATTTGAGATATAATCGGGTACAGAAGATGCATGCACATATCGACTTTGGGCACCCAAAATATCGATTTTCAGCATGTTTTGGGCATGTATTTTAAAAATACTCTAACACGAAGTAGGCATGTACAGATATCTTCTGTGACACAATAATATTTAATTTTCGGATGTTTTGAGCCTGAATTTGGGATATAAACGGGTACAGAAGATGCATGCATATATCGACTTTGGACACCTAAATTATCGATTTTTAGCATGTTTTGAGCCTATATTTTGAAAAGATTCTAGCACTGAGTAGGCATGTACAGATCACTTCTGGAACCCAAAAATATTGAATTTTCGGGTGTTTTGAGCCTGAATTTGATATGTAAACAGGTAATGAAGATGCATGCACATATCGACTCTTTGCACCTAAAATATCGATTTTGAGCATGTTTTGGGTCTGTATTGTGAAAATACTCTAACAAGAAGTAGGCATGTACAGATCACTTCCGGGACACAAAAATATCGATTTTTCGGGTGTTTTTAGCCTGAAATTGAGATATAAACGGGTACAGAAGATGAATGCACATATCGAATTTGGGCACCTAAAATCTCGATTTTTAGCTTGTTTTCGGCCTATATTTTAAAAATATTTTGTTACTGAGTAGGCATGTACAGATCGCTTCTCTGACCCAAAAATATCGAATTTTCGGGTGTTTTGAGCCTGCATTTGAGATATAAACGGCTACTGAAGTTGCATGCAAATATCGACTTTTTGCACAAAAAATATCGATTTTGAGCATATTTTGGGTCTGTATCTTGAAAACATTCTAGCAAAGAGTAGGCATGTACAAGTCGCTTCTGGAACCCAAAAATATCGATTTTTCGGGTGTCTTGAGTCTGAATTTTAGATATATACGGGTACAGAAGATGCATGCACATATCGACTTTGGGCACCCAAAATATCGATTTTCAGCATGTTTTGGGCATGTATTTTGAAAATACTCTTACACGAAGTAGGAATGTACAGATATCTTCTGTGACACAATAATATCTAATTTTCGGGTGTTTTGAGCCTGAATTTGGGATATAAACGGGTACAGAAGATGCATGCACATATCGACTTTGCGCACCTTAAATATCGACTTTTAGTATGTTTTGGGCCTGTATTTTGAAAATACTCTTACACGAATTAGGCATGTACAGATATCTTCTGTGACACAATAATATCTAATTTTCGGGTGTTTTGAGCCTGAATTTGGGATATAAACGGGTACAGAAGATGCATGCACATATCGACTTTGGACACCTCAAATATCGATTTTCAGCATGTTTTGAGCCTATATTTTGAAAAGATTCTAGCACTGAGTAGGCATGTACAGATCGCTTCTGGGACCCAAAAGTATTGAATTTTCCGTCGTTTTGAGCCTGAATTTGAGATATAAACGGGTACTGAAGATGCATGCAGATATCAATTTTCGGCACCCAAAATATCGATTTTTAGCATGTTTTGGGCCTATATTTTGAAAATACTCTAACACAGAGTAGGCATGTACAGATCGCTTCTGGGACCCAAAAATATCGAATTTTCGGGTGTTTTGGGCCTGAATTTGAGATATAAACGGGTACAGAAGATGCATGCACATATCGACTTTGGGCACATAAAATATCGATTTTCAGCATGTTTTATGGCCTGTATTTTGAAAGTACTCTAACACGGAGTAGGCATGTACAGATTGCTTCTGGGACCCAAAAATATCGAATTTTCGGGTGTTTTGATCCAGAATTTGGGATATAAACGGGTACAAAAGATGTATTCACATATCGACTTTGGACACGTAAAATATCGATTTTTAGCATATTTTAAGCCTATATTTTGAAAACATTCTAGCACTAAGTAGACATGTACAGATCGCTTTTGGGACCCAAAAATATTGAATTTTTGGGTGTTTTAAGCCTGCATTTGAGATATAAACAGGGACTGAAGATGCATGCACATATCGACTTTTTGCACTTAAAATATCGATTTTGAGCATATTTTGGGTCTGTATCGTGAAAACATTCTAGCACTGAGTAGTCATGTACAGATCGCTTCTGGGACCCAAAAATATTGAATTTTCCGTCGTTTTTAGCCTGAATTTGAGATATAAACGGGTACTGAAGATGCATGCAGATATCAACTTTGGGTACCCAAAATATCGATTTTCAGCATGTTTTGGGCCTGTATTTTGTAAATACTCTAACACGGAATAGGCATATACAGATTGCTTCTGGGACCCAAAAACATTGAATTTTCGGGTATTTTGAGACTGAATTTGAGATATAATCGGGTACAGAAGATTCATGCTCATATCCACTTTGGGCACGTAAAATATCGATTTTCAGCATGTTTTGGGCCTGAATTTTGAAAGTACTCTAACACGGAGTAGGCATGTACAGATCGCTTCTGGGACCCAAAAATATCGAATTTTCGGGTGTTTTGAGCCTGAATTTGAGATATAAACGGGTACAGAAGAAGCATGCACATATCGACTATGTGGAGCTAAAATATCGAATTTTAGCATGTTTTAAGCCTATATTTTGAAAACATTTTAACACTGAGTAGACATGTTCAGATCGCTTCTGGGACCCAAAAATATCGAATATTCGGGTGTTTTCAGCCTGAATTTGAGATATAAACGGGTACAGAAGATGCATGCACATATCGACTAAGGGCAGCTAAAATATCGATTTTCAGCATGTTTTGGGCATGTATTTTAAAAGTACTCTAACAAGGAGTAGGCATGCCCAGATCGCTTCTGGGACCCAAAAATATCGAATTTTCGGGTTTTTTCAGCATGAATTTGAGATATAAACGGGTACAGAAGATGCATGCACATATCGACTATGGGCAGCTAAAATATCGATTTTCAGCATGTTTTGGGCATGTATTTTGAAAGTACTCTAACACGGAGTAAGCATGCACAGATCGCTTCTGGGACCCAAAAATATCGAATTTTCGGGTTTTTTCAGCCTGAATTTGAGATATAAACGGGTACAGAAGATGCATGCACATATCGATTTTGGGCACCTAAAATATCGATTTCCAGCATGTTTTGGGCATGTATTTTGAAAGTACTCTAACAAGGAGTAGGCATGCACAGATCGCTTCTGGGCCCCAAAAATATCGAATTTTCGGGTTTTTTCAGCCTGAATTTGAGATATAAACGGGTACAGAAGATGCATGCACATATCGACTATGGGCAGCTAAAATATCGATTTTCAGCATGTTTTGAGCATGTATTTTGAAAGTACTCTAACACGGAGTAGGCATGCACAGATCGCTTCTGGGACCCAAAAATATCGAATTTTCGTTTTTTTTCAGCCTGAATTTGAGATATAAACGGGTACAGAAGATGCATGCACATATCGACTTTGGGCACCTAAAATATCGATTTTTAGCATTTTTTATGGCCTGTATTTTGAAAGTACTCTAACACGGATTAGGCATGTACAGATCACTTCTGGGACCCAAAAATATTAAATTTTCGGGTGTTTTGAGCCTGAATTTGAGATATAAACGGGTACAGAAGATGCATGCACATATCGACTATGGGCAGCTAAAATATCGATTTTCAGCATGTTTTGGGCATGTATTTTGAAAACATTCGAGCACTGAGTAGGCATGTACAGATCGCTTTTGGAACCCAAAAATATTGAATTTTCGGGTGTTTTGAGCCTGAATTTGATATGTAAACAGGTAATAAAGATGCATGCAGATATCGACTCTTTGCACCAAAAATATCGATTTTGAGCATGTTTTGGGCCTGTATTTTGAAAATACTCTAACACGGAGTAGGCATGTACAGATCGCTTAAGTGACCAAAATATATCGAATTTTCGGGTGTTTTGAGCCTGAATTTGAGATATAAACGGGCACAGAATACGCATGCACATATCGACATTCCGTACCTAAGATATCGATTTTTAGCTTGTTTTGAGCCTATAATTTAAAAATATTCTATTACTGAGTAGGCATGTACAGATCGCTTCTGTGACCCAAAAATATCGAATTTTCGGGTGTTTTGAGCCTGAATTTGGGATATAAACGGGTACAAAAGATGTATGCACATATCGACTTTGGACACGTAAAATAACGATTTTTAGCATGTTTTAAGCCTATATTTTGAAAATACTCTAACAAGGAGTAGGCATGTACAGATCGCTTTAGTGACCCAAAAATATCGAATTTTCGGGTATTTTGAGCCTGAATTTGAGATATAATCGGGTACAGAAAATGCATGCTCATATCCACTTTGGGCACCTTAAATATCGATTTTTAGCATTTTTTATGGCCTGTATTTTGAAAGTACTCTAACACGGAGTAGGCATGTACAGATCGCTTCTGGGACCCAAAAATATTAAATGTTCGGGTGTTTTGAGACTGAATTTGAAATATAAACGGGTACAGAAGATGCGTGCACATATCGACTATGGGAAGCTAAAATATCGATTTTTAGCATGTTTTGGGCATGTATTTTGAAAATACTCAAATACGGAGTAGGCATATACAGATCGCTTCTGGGACCCAAAAATATAGAATTTTCGGGTGTTTTGAGCCTAAATTTGAGATATAAACGGGTACAGAACATGCATGCACATATCGACTTGGGACACATTAAATATCGATTTTTAGCATGTTTTAAGCCTATATTTTCAAAACAATCTAGCACTGAGTAGACATGTACAGATCGCTTCTGGGACCCAAAAATACCGAATTTTCGGGTGTTTTGAGCCTGAATTTGAGATATAAATGAATACTGAAGATGCATGCACATATCGACTTTTTGCACCAAATATATCGATTTTGAGCATGTTTTGGGTCTGTATCTTTAAAACATTCTAATAAGGAGTAGGCATGTACATATTGCTTCTGGGACACAGAAATATCTAATTTTCAGGTATTTTCAGCCTGAATTTGAGATATAAACGGGTACAGAAGATGCATGCACTTATAGACTTTGGGCACCCATAATATCGATTTGTAGTATGTTTTGGGCCAATATTTTGAAAATATTCTATCACTGAGTAGGCATGTACAAATCGCTTCTGGGACCCAAAAATATCGAATTTTCGGGTATTTTGAGCCTGAATTTTGGATATAAAAGGGTACAGAACATGCATACACATATTGACTTTGAGCACCTCAAATATCGATTTTCAGCATGTTTTTGGCCTGTATTTTGAAAATACTCTAACACGAAATAGGCATGTACAGATCGCTTCTGGGACCCAAAAATATTGAATTTTCGGGTGTTTTGAGCCTGAATTTGAGATATAAACGGGTACAGAAGATGCATGTACATATCGACTATGGGCACCTAAAATATCGATTTTGAGCATATTTTGGGCCTCTATTTTGAAAATATTCTAACACGGAGTAGGCATGTACAGATCGCTTCTGGGACCCAAAAATATCGAATTTTCGGGTGTTTTGAGCCTGAATTTGAGATATAAACGGGTGCAGAAGATGGATGCACATATCGACTTTGGGCACCTAAAATATCGATTTTCAGCATGTTTTATGGCCTGTACTTTTAAAGTACTCTAACACTGAGTAGGCATGTATACCAGATCGCTTCTGGGACCCAAAAATACCGAATTTTCGGGTGTTTAGAGCCTGAATTTAAGATATAAACGGGTACAGAAGATGCATGCACATATTGACTATGGGCAGCTAAAATATCGATTTTCAGCATGTTTTGGGCATGTATTTTGAAAATACTTAAACACGGAGTAGGCATATACAGATTGAATCTAGGACCCAAGAATATCGAATTTTCGGGTGTTTTGAGCCTAAATTTGAGATATAAACTGGTACAGAATATCCATGCACATATCGACTTGGGAAACATAAAATATCGATTTTTAGCATGTTTTGAGCCTATATTTTGCAAACATTCTAGCACTGAGTAGGCATGTACAGATCTCTTCTTGGACCCAAAAATATCAAATTTTCGGGTGTTTTGAGCCTGAATTTGAGATATAAACGGGTACAGAACATCCATGCACATAACGACTTGGGACACCTAAAATATCGATTTTTAGCATGTTTTGGGCCAATATTTTGAAATTATTCTAACACTGCGTAGGCATCTACAGATCGCTTCAGGGACACAAAAATATTGAATTTTCGGGTGTTTTGAGCCTGAATTTGAGATATAAACGGGTACAGTACAGAAGATGCATGCACATATCGACATTGGGCATCTAAAATATCGATTTTTAGCATGTTTTGGGTCTGTATCTTGAAAACATTCTAGCAAGAAGTAGGGATGTACAGATCGCTTCTGGAACACAAAAATACCGAATTTAAGGGTGTTTTCAGCCTGAATTTGAGATATAAACGGGTGCATAAGATGCATGCACATATTGACTTTGGGCATCTAAAATATCGATTTTCAGCATGTTTTATAGCCTGTATTTTTAAAGTACTCTAACACTGAGTAGGCATGTATACCAGATCGCTTCTGGAACCCAAAAATACCGAATTTTCGGGTGTTTAGAGCCTGAATTTAAGATATAAACGGGTACAGAAGATTCATGCACATATTGACTATGGGCAGCTAAAATATCGATTTTCAGCATGTTTTGGGCATGTATTTTGAAAATTCTTAAACACGGAGTAGGCATATACAGATTGCATCTAAAACCCAAAAATATCGAATTTTCGGGTGTTTTGAGCCTGAATTTGAGATATAAACGGGTACTGAATATGCATTCACATATCGAATTTTTGCCCCTAAATTATCGATTTTGAGCATGTTTTGGGTCTGTATCTTGAAAACATTCAAGCAAGGATTAGGCATGTACAGATTGCTTCTGGAACCCAAAAATATCGAAATTTCGGGTGTTTTGAGCCTGAATTTGAAATATAAAAAACACGTACAGAAGATGCATGCACATATAGACTTTGGGCACCTAAAATATCGATTTTGAGCATGTTTTGGACCTGTATTTTGAAAATACTCTAACACGGAGTAGGCATGTACATATCGTTATTCCTTCCTAAAAATATCGAATTTTTGGGTGTTTTGAGCCTATATTTGAGATATAAACTAGTACAGAATATCTATGCACACATCGACTTGGGACACCTAAAATATCGATTGTCAGCATGTTTTATGGCCTGTATTTTTAAAGTACTCTAACACTGAGTAGGCATGTATACCAGATCGCTTCTGGGACCCAAAAATACCGAATTGTCGGGTGTTTAGAGCCTGAATTTAAGATATAAACGGGTACAGAAGATGCATGCACATATTGACTATGGGCAGCTAAAATATCGATTTTTAGCATGTTTTGGGCATGTATTTTGAAAATACCTAAACAAGGAGTAGGCATATACAGATTGCATCTAGGACCCAAAAACATCGAATTTTCGGGTGTTTTGAGCCTATATTTGAGATATAAACTGGTACAGAATATCTATGCACACATCGACTTGGGACACCTAAAATATCGATTTTTAGCATATTTTGAGCTTATATTTTGCAAACATTCTATCACTGAGTAGGCATGTACAGATCTCTTCTTGGACCCAAAAATATCGAATTTTCGGGTGTTTTGAGCCTGAATTTGAGATATAAACGTGTACAGAAGATGCATGCACATATCGACATTGGGCACATAAAATATCGATTTTTAGCATGTATTGGGCTTTTATTTTGAAAATATTCTAGCACTGACTAGGCATGCACAGATAGCTTCTGGGACCCAAAAATACCGAATTTTTGGGGGTTTTGAGCCTGAATTTGAGATATAAACGGGTACAGTACAGAAGATGCATGCACATATCGACATTGGGCATCTAAAATATCGATTTTTAGCATGTTTTAGGTCTGTATCATGAAAACATTCTAGCATTGCGTAGGCATGTACAGATCGTTTCTGGGACCCAAAAATATCGAATTTTCGGGTGTTTAGAGACTGAATTTAAGATATAAACGGGTACGGAAGATGCATGCACATATTGACTAAGGGCAGCTAAAATATCAATTTTCAGCATGTTTTGGGCATGTATTTTGAAAATTCTTAAACACGGAGTAGGCATATACAGATTGCATCTAAAACCCAAAAATATCGAATTTTCGGGTGTTTTGAGCCTGAATTTGAGATATAAACGGGTACTGAATATGCATTCACATATCAAACTTTTTGCACCTAAAATATCGATTTTGGGCATGTTTTGGGTCTGTATCTTGAAAACATTCTAGCGTGGAGTAGGTATATACAGGTCGCTTCTGGGACCAAAAAATATCGAATTTTCGCGTGTTTTAAGCCTGAATTTGAGATATAAACGAGTACAGAAGATGCATGCACATATCGACTTGGGACACCTAAAATATAAATTTTTAGCATGTTTTAAACCTATATTTTAAAAACATTCTAGCACTGAGTAGACATGTACAGATCGGTTCTGGAACCTACAACTATTGAATATTGGGGTGTTTTGAGCTTGAATTTGAGATATAAACCGGTACTGAAGATACATGCACATATCGACTTTTTGCTCCTAAATTATCGATTTTGAGCATGTTTTGGGTCTGTATCTTGAAAACATTCAAGCAAGGAGTAGGCATGTACAGATTGCTTCTGGGATCCAAAAATATCGAATTTTCGGGTGTTTTGAGCCTGAATTTGAAATATAAAAAACGCGTACAGAAGATGAATGCACATATCGACTTTGGGCACCCAAAATATTGATTTTGAGCATGTTTTGGACCTGTATTTTGAAAATACTCTAATACGGAGTAGGCATGTACATATCGCTTCTCGTTCCAAAAAATATCGAATTTTCGGGTGTTTTGAGCCTGAATTTGAAATATAAACGGGTACAGAGGATGCATGCACATATCGACTTTGGGCACCCAAAATATCGATTTTTAGCATGTTATGGGCCAATATTTTGAAATTATTCTAGCACTGAGTAGGCATGTACAGATCGCTTCTGGGACACAAAAATATTGAATTTTTGGGTGTTTTGAGCCTGAATTTGAGATATAAACGGGTACTGAATATGCATGCACATATCGACTTTTTGAACCTAAAATATCGATTTTCAGCATTTTTTGGGTAGGTATTTTCAAAATACTCTAACACGGAATAGGCATGTACAGATTGCTTCTGGGACCTAAAAATATCAAATTTTCGGGTATTTTGAGCCTGAATTTGAGATATAATCGGGTACAGAAGATGCATGCACATATCGACCTTGGGCACCTAAAATATCGATTTTCAGCATGTTTTAGGCCTGTATTTTGAAAGTACTCTAACACGGAGTAGGCATGTACAGATCGCTTCTGGGACCCAAAAATATTGAATTTTCGGGTATTTTGAGTCTGAATTTGAGATATAAACGTGTACAGAAGATGCATGCACTTATCGACTATGGGCAGCTAAAATATCGATTTTCAGCATGTTTTAGGCATGTATTTTGAAAATACTCTAACACGGAGTAGGCATGTACAGATGGCTTCTGGGACCCAAAAATAACGAATTTTCGAGTGTTTTCAGCTTGAATTTGAGATATAAACGGGTACAGAACATGCATGCACTTATTGACTTGGGACACCTAAAATATCGATTTTTAGCATGTTTTGAGCCTATATTTTGAAAACATTCTAGGACTGAGTAGGCATGTACAGATCGCTTCTGGAACCCAAAAATATTGAATTTTTGGGAGTTTTGAGCCTGAATTTGATATGAAAACAGGTAATGAAGATGCATAATCATATCGACTCTTTGCACTTAACATATCGATTTTGAGCATGTTTTGGGTCCGTATTGTAAAAATACTCTAACAAGAAGTAGGCATGTACAGATCGCTTCTGGGACCCAAAAATATCGATTTTTCGGGTGTCTTGAGTCTAATTTTGAGATATAAACGGGTACACAAGATGCATGCACATATCGACTTTGGGCACCCAAAATATCGATTTTCAGCATGATTTGAGCATGTATTTTGAAAATACTCTAACACGAAGTAGGCATGTACAGATTGCTTCTGGGGCCCAAAAACATCGAATTTTCGGGAATTTTGAGCCAGAATTTGAGATATAATCGGGTACAGAAGATGCATGCTAATATCCACTTTGGGCACCTAAAATTACGACTTTCATCATGTTTCGGGCCTTTTTTTTTAAAGTACTCTAACACGGAGTAGGCATGTACAGATCGCTTCTGGGACCCAAAAATATCGAATTTTCGGTTGTTTTAAGCCTGAATTTGAGATATAAACGGGTACAGAAGATGCATGCACATATCGACTTTGGGCACCCAAAATATCGATTTTCAGCATGTTTTGGGCATGTATTTTAAAAATACTCTAACACGAAGTAGGCATGTACAGATATCTTCTGTGACACAATAATATTTAATTTTCGGATGTTTTGAGCCTGAATTTGGGATATAAACGGGTACAGAAGATGCATGCACATATCGACTTTGCGCACCTTAAATATCGACTTTTAGTATGTTTTGGGCCTGTATTTTGAAAATACTCTTACACGAATTAGGCATGTACAGATATCTTCTGTGACACAATAATATCTAATTTTCAGGTGTTTTGAGCCTGAATTTGGGATATAAACGGGTACAGAAGATGCATGCACATATCGACTTTGGACACCTCAAATATCGATTTTCAGCATGTTTTGAGCCTATATTTTGAAAAGATTCTAGCACTGAGTAGGCATGTACATATCGCTTCTGGGACCCAAAAGTATTGAATTTTCCGTCGTTTTGAGCCTGAATTTGAGATATAAACGGGTACTGAAGATGCATGCAGATATCAATTTTCGGCACCCAAAATATCGATTTTTAGCATGTTTTGGGCCTATATTTTGAAAATACTCTAACACAGAGTAGGAATGTACAGATCGCTTCTGGGACCCAAAAATATCGAATTTTCGGGTGTTTTGAGCCTGAATTTGAGATATAAACGGGTACAGAAGATGCATGCACATATCGACTTTGGGCACATAAAATATCGATTTTCAGCATGTTTTATGTCCTGTATTTTGAAAGTACTCTAACACGGAGTAGGCATGTACAGATTGCTTCTGGGACCCAAAAGTATCGAATTTTCGGGTGTTTTGATCCAGAATTTGGGATATAAACGGGTACAAAAGATGTATTCACATATCGACTTTGGACACGTAAAATATCGATTTTTAGCATATTTTAAGCCTATATTTTGAAAACATTCTAGCACTAAGTAGACATGTACAGATCACTTCGGGGACCCAAAAATATTGAATTTTTGGGTGTTTTGAGCCTGCATTTGAGATATAAACAGGGACTGAAGATGCATGCACATATCGACTTTTTGCACTTAAAATATCGATTTTGAGCATATTTTGGGTCTGTATCGTGAAAACATTCTAGCACTGAGTAGTCATGTACAGATCGCTTCTGGGACCCAAAAATATTGAATTTTCCGTCGTTTTTAGCCTGAATTTGAGATATAAACGGGTACTGAAGATGCATGCAGATATCAACTTTGGGTACCCAAAATATCGATTTTCAGCATGTTTTGGGCCTGTATTTTGTAAATACTCTAACACGGAATAGGCATATACAGATTGCTTCTGGGACCCAAAAACATTGAATTTTCGGGTATTTTGAGACTGAATTTGAGATATAATCGGGTACAGAAGATTCATGCTCATATCCACTTTGGGCACCCAAAATATCGATTTTGAGCATGTTTTGGACCTGTATTTTGAAAGCATTCTAACACGGAGTAGGCATGTACAGATCGCTTCTGGGACACAAAAATATCGAATTTTCGGGTGTTTTGAGCCTGAATTTGAGATATAATCGGGTACAGAAATTACATGTACATATCGACTTTTGGCACCCAAAATATCGATTTTGAGCATGTTTTGAGCCTATAATTTGAAAATACTCTAACACGGAGTAGGCTTGTACAGATTGCTTCTGGGACCCAAATATATCGAATTTACGGGTGTTTTGAGCATGAATTTGGGATATAAACGGGTACAGAACATACTTATTGACTTGGGACACCAAAAATATCGATTTTTAGCATGTTTTAAGCCTGTATTTTGGAAAAATTCTAGCACTGAGTAGGCATGTACAGATCGCTTCTGGAACCCCAAAAAATTGAATTTTCTTGTGTTTTGAGCCTGAATTTGAGATATAAACGGGTACAGAAGATGCATGCACATATCGACTATGTGAGCTAAAATATCGATTTTCAGCATGTTTTGGGCCTGAATTTTGAAAATACTCTAACACGGAGTAGGCATGTACAGATCGTTTCTGTGACCCAAAAATCTCGAATTTTCGGGTGTTTTGAGTCTGAATTTGAGATATAAAAGGGTACAGAAGATACATGCACATATCGACATTGGGCACCTAAATTATCGATTTTTAGCATGTTTTGAGCCTATATTTTGAAAACATTCTAGCACTGAGTAGGCATGTACAGATCGCTTCTGGGACATAACAAAATTGAATTTTCCGTCAATTTGAGCCTGAATTTGAGATATAAACGGGTACTGAAGATGCATGCAGATATCAACTTTCGGCACCCAAGATATCGATATTTAACATGTTTTGGACCTATATTTTGAAAATACTCTAACACAGAGTAGTCATATACAGATCGCTTCTGGGACCCAAAAATATCGAATTTTCGGGTATTTTGAGCCTGAATTTGGGATATAAACGGTTACAGAAGATGCATACAAATATTGACTTTGGGCACCTCAAATATCGATTTTCAGCATGTTTTGGGCCTGTATTTTGAAAATACTCTAACACGGAATAGGCATTTACAGATTGCTTCTGGGGCACAAAAACATCGAATTTTCGGGAATTTTGAACCTGAATTTGAGATATGATCGGGTACAGAAGATGCATGCACATATCGACTATGTGGAGGTAAAATATCAATTTTCAGCATGTTTTAAGCATGTATTTTGAAAATACTTAAACACGGAGTAGGCATATACAGATTGAATCTAGGGCCCAAGAATATCGAATTTTCGGGTGTTTTGAGCCTAAATTTGAGATATAAACTGGTACAGAATATCCATGCACATATCGACTTGGGAAACATAAAATATCGATTTTTAGCATGTTTTGAGCCTATATTTTGCAAACATTCTAGCACTGAGTAGGCATGTACAGATCTCTTCTTGGACCCAAAAATATCAAATTTTCGGGTGTTTTGAGCCTGAATTTGAGATATAAACGGGTACAGAAGATGCATACACATATTGACATTGGGCACCTAAAAGATCGATTGTTAGCATGTATTGTTTTTTTTTTTTTTGAAAATATTCTAGCACTGAGTAGGCATGTACAGATCGCTTCTTTGACTCAAAAATACCGAACTTTCGGGTGTTTTGAGCTTGAATTTGAGATATAAACGGGTACAGAAGATGCATGCACATATCGACTTTGGGCACCCAAAATATCGATTTTGAGCATGTTTTGGACCTGTATTTTGAAAGTATTCTAACACGGAGTAGGCATGTACAGATCGCTTCAGGGACACAAAAATATCGAATTTTCGGGTGTTTTGAGCCTGAATTTGAGATATAATCGGGTACAGAAATTACATGTACATATCGACTTTTGGCACCCAAAATATCGATTTTGAGCATATTTTGAGCCTATAATTTGAAAATACTCTAACACGGAGTAGGCTTGTACAGATTGCTTCTGGGACCCAAATATATCGAATTTACGGGTGTTTTGAGCATGAATTTGGGATATAAACGGGTACAGAACATACTTTTTGACTTGGGACACCAAAAATATCGATTTTTAGCATGTTTTAAGCCTGTATTTTGGAAAAATTCTAGCACTGAGTAGGCATGTACAGATCGCTTCTGGAACCAAAAAAAATTGAATTTTCTGGTGTTTTGAGCCTGAATTTGAGATATAAACGGGTACAGAAGATGCATGCACATATCGACTATGTGAGCTAAAATATCGATTTTCAGCATGTTTTGGGCCTGAATTTTGAAAATACTCTAACACGGAGTAGGCATGTACAGATCGTTTCTGGGACCCAAAAATCTCGAATTTTCGGGTGTTTTGAGTCTGAATTTGAGATATAAAAGGGTACAGAAGATACATGCACATATCGACTTTGGTCACCTAAATTATCGATTTTTAGCATGTTTTGAGCCTATATTTTGAAAACATTCTAGCACTGAGTAGGCATGTACAGATCGCTTCTGGGACATAACAAAATTGAATTTTCCGTCAATTTGAGCATGAATTTGAGATATAAACGGGTACTGAAGATGCATGCAGATATCAACTTTCGGCACCCAAGATATCGATATTTAACATGTTTTGGACCTATATTTTGAAAATACTCTAACACAGAGTAGTCATATACAGATCGCTTCTGGGACCCAAAAATATCGAATTTTCGGGTGTTTTGAGCCAGAATTTGGGATATAAACGGTTACAGAAGATGCATACACATATTGACTTTGGGCACCTCAAATATCGATTTTCAGCATGTTTTGGGCCTGTATTTTGAAAATACTCTAGCACGGAATAGGCATTTACAGATTGCTTCTGGGGCACAAAAACATCGAATTTTCGGGAATTTTGAACCTGAATTTGAGATATGATCGGGTACAGAAGATGCATGCACATATCGACTATGTGGAGGTAAAATATCAATTTTCAGCATGTTTTAAGCATGTATTTTGAAAATACTTAAACACGGAGTAGGCATATACAGATTGAATCTAGGGCCCAAGAATATCGAATTTTCGGGTGTTTTGAGCCTAAATTTGAGATATAAACTGGTACTGAATATCCATGCACATATCGACTTGGGAAACATAAAATATCGATTTTTAGCATGTTTTGAGCCTATATTTTGCAAACATTCTAGCACTGAGTAGGCATGTACAGATCTCTTCTTGGACCCAAAAATATCAAATTTTCGGGTGTTTTGAGCCTGAATTTGAGATATAAACGGGTACAGAAGATGTATACACATATTGACATTGGGCACCTAAAAGATCGATTGTTAGCATGTATTGTTTTTTTTTTTTTTTGAAAATATTCTAGCACTGAGTAGGCATGTACAGATCGCTTCTTTGACTCAAAAATAACGAACTTTCGGGTGTTTTGAGCCTGAATTTGAGATATAAACGGGTACAGAAATTACATGTACATATCGACTTTTGGCACCCAAAATATCGATTTTGAGCATATTTTGAGCCTATAATTTGAAAATACTCTAACACGGAGTAGGCTTGTACAGATTGCTTCTGGGACCCAAATATATCGAATTTACGGGTGTTTTGAGCATGAATTTGGGATATAAACGGGTACAGAACATACTTATTGACTTGGGACACCAAAAATATCGATTTTTAGCATGTTTTAAGCCTGTATTTTGGAAAAATTCTAGCACTGAGTAGGCATGTACAGATCGCTTCTGGAACCCAAAAAAATTGAATTTTCTGGTGTTTTGAGCCTGAATTTGAGATATAAACGGGTACAGAAGATGCATGCACATATCGACTATGTGAGCTAAAATATCGATTTTCAGCATGTTTTGAGCCTGAATTTTGAAAATACTCTAACACGGAGTAGGCATGTACAGATCGTTTCTGGGACCCAAAAATCTCGAATTTTCGCTTGTTTTGAGTCTGAATTTGAGATATAAAAGGGTACAGAAGATACATGCACATATCGACTTTGGGCACCTAAATTATCGATTTTTAGCATGTTTTGAGCCTATATTTTGAAAACATTCTAGCACTGAGTAGGCATGTACAGATCGCTTCTGGGACATAACAAAATTGAATTTTCCGTCAATTTGAGCCTGAATTTGAGATATAAACGGGTAGTGAAGATGCATGCAGATATCAACTTTCGGCACCCAAGATATCGATATTTAACATGTTTTGGACCTATATTTTGAAAATACTCTAACACAGAGTAGTCATGTACAGATCGCTTCTGGGACCCAAAAATATCGAATTTTCGGGTGTTTTGAGCCTGAAATTGGGATATAAACGGTTACAGAAGATGCATACACATATTGACTTTGGGCACCTCAAATATCGATTTTCAGCATGTTTTGGGCCTGTATTTTGAAAATACTCTAACACGGAATAGGCATTTACAGATTGCTTCTGGGGCACAAAAACATCGAATTTTCGGGAATTTTGAGCCTGAATTTGAGATATGATCGGGTACAGAAGATGCATGCACATATCGACTATGTGGAGGTAAAATATCAATTTTCAGCATGTTTTAAGCATGTATTTTGAAAATACTTAAACACGGAGTAGGCATATACAGATTGAATCTAGGGCCCAAGAATATCGAATTTTCGGGTGTTTTGAGCCTAAATTTGAGATATAAACTGGAACAGAATATCCATGCACATATCGACTTGGGAAACATAAAATGTCGATTTTTAGCATGTTTTGAGCCTATATTTTGCAAACATTCTAGCACTGAGTAGGCATGTACAGATCTCTTCTTGGACCCGAAAATATCAAATTTTCGGGTGTTTTGAGCCTGGATTTGAGATATAAACGGGTACAGAAGATGCATACACATATTGACATTGGGCACCTAAAAGATCGATTGTTAGCATGTATTGTTTTTTTTTTTTTTTTAATATTCTAGCACTGAGTAGGCATGTACAGATCGCTTCTTTGACTAAAAAATACCGAACTTTCGGGTGTTTTGAGCCTGAATTTGAGATATAAACGGGTACAGAAGATGCATGCACATATAGACTTTGGGCACCTAAAATATCGATTTTTAGCATGTTTTGAGCCTATATTTTGAAAACATTCTAGCACTGAGTAGGCATGTACAGATCGTTTCTAGGACCCAAAAATATTGAATTTTCAGTCGTTTTGAGCCTGAATTTGAGATATAAACGGGTACTGAAGATGCATGCAGATATCAACTTTTGGCACCCAAGATATCGATATTTAGCATGTTTTGGGCCTATATTTTGAAAATACTCTAACACTGAGTAGGCATGTACAGATCGCTTCTAGGACCCAAAAATATCGAATTTTCGGGTGTTTTGAGCCTGAATTTGGGATATAAACGGGTACAGAAGATGCATACACATATTGACTTTGGGCACCTCAAATATCGATTTCAGCATGTTTTGGGCCTGTATTTTGAAAATACGCTAACACTGAGTAGGCATGTACAGATTGCTTCTGGGGCCCAAAAAAATCGAATTTTCGGGAATTTTGAGCCTGAATTTGAAATATAATCGGGTACAGAAGATGCATGCTCATATCCACTTTGGGCACCTAAAATATCGATTTTTAGCATGTTTTGGGCCTGTATTTTGAAAGTACTCAAACACGGAGTAGGCATGTACAGATCGCTTCTGGGACCCAAAAATATCGAATTTTCGGTTGTTTTGAGCCTGAATTTGGGATATAAACGGGTACAGAAGATGCATGCACATATCGACTATGTGGAGCTAAAATATCGATTTTCAGCATGTTTTCGACATGTATTTTGAAAATACTCTAACACGGAGTAGGCATGTACAGATCGCTTCTGGGACCCAAAAATATTAAATTTTCGGGTATTTTGAGCCTGAATTTGAGATATAAACGGGTACAGCATATGCATGCACATATCGACATTGGGCACCTATAATATCGATTTTTAGCTTGTTTTAGGCCTATATTTTGAAAATATTCTTTCACTGAGTAGGCATGTATAGATAGCTTCTGTGACCCTAAAATATCGAATTTTAGGGTGTTTTGAGCCGAAATTTGGGATATAAACGGGTACAAAAGATGTATGCACATATCGACTTTGGACACGTAAAATATCGATTTTTAGCATGTTTTAGGCCTATATTTTAAAAACATTCTAGCACTAAGTAGAAATGTACAGATCGCTTCGGGGACCAAAAAATATTGAATTTTTGGGTGTTTTGAGCCTGAATTTTGGATATAAAAGGGTACAGAACATGCATACACATATTGACTTTGGGCACCTCAAATATCGATTTTCAGCATGTTTTTGGCCTGTATTTTGAAAATACTCTAACACGAAGTAGGCATGTACAGATCGCTTCTGGGACCCAAAAATATTGAATTTTCAGGTATTTTGAGCCAGCATTTGAGATATAAACGAGTACTGAAGATGCATGCACATATCGACTTTTTGCACTTAAAATATCGATTTTGAGCATATTTTGGGTCTGTATCTTGAAAACATTCTAGGAAAGAGTAGGCATGTACAATTCGCTTCTGGCACCCAAAAATATCGAATTTTTGGGTGTTATGAGCCTGAATTTGAGATATAAACGGGTACAGAAGATGCATGCACATATCGACTTTGGACACCTAAATTATCGATTTGTAGCATGTTTTGAGCCTATATTTTGAAAACGTTCTATGACTGAGTAGGCATGTACAGATCGCTTTTGGGACCCAAAAATATTGAATTTCCCGTTGTTTTGAGCCTGGTATTTCATATATAAACGTGTAAAGAAGATGCATGCACATATCGACTATGGGCAGCTACAATATCGATTTTCAGCATGTTTTGGGTCTGTATTTTGAAAATACTCTAACAAGAAGTAGGCATGTACATATCGTTTCTGGGACACAAAAATATCGAATTTTCGGGTGTTTTGAGCCTGAATTTGAGATATAAACGGGTACAGAAGATGCATGCACATATCGACTTTGGGAACCTAAAATATCGATTTTTAGCTTGTTTTGGGCCTATATTTTAAAAATATTCTATTACTGAGTAGGCATGTACAGATCGCTTGTCTGATCCAAAAATATCGAATTTTCGGGTGTTTTGAGCCTGAATTTAAGATATAAACGGGTACAGAAGATGCATGCACATATCGACTATGGGCAGCTAAAATATCGATTTTGAGCATGTTTTGGGCATGTATTTTGAAAATACTCAAACACAGAGTAGGCATATACAGATCGCTTCTGGTACCCAAAAATATCGAATTTTCGGGAGTTTTGAGCCTAAAATTGAGATATAAACGGGTACAGAACATGCATGCACATATCGACTTGGGACACATAAAATATCGATTTTTAGCCTGTTTTGAGCCTATATTTTGAAAATATTCTAGCACTGAGTAGGCATATACAGATCGCTTCTTGGACCCAAAAATTTTGAATTTTTGGGTGTTTTGAATCTGAATTTGAGATATAAACGGGTACAGAAGATGCATGCACATATCGTCTTTAAGGCACCCAAAATATCGATTTTGAGCATGTTTTGGGCCTGTATTTTGAAAATACACTAACACGAAGTAGTCATGTACAGATCGCTGCGGGGTCCCAAAACTATTGAATTTTCCGTGGTTTTGAGCCTGAATTTGAGATATAAACGGGTACTGAAGATGCATGCAGATATCAACTTTGGGCACCCAAAATATCGATTTTAGCATGTTTTGGGCCTATATTTTGAAAATACTCTAACACAGAGTAGGCATGTACAGATTGCTTCTGGGACCCAAAAATATCGAATTAACGGGTGTTTTGAGCATGAATTTGGGATATAAACGGGTACAGAAGATGCATGCACTTATCGACTATGGGCAGCTAAAATATCGATTTTTAGCATGTTTTGGGCATGTATTTTGAAAATACTCTAACACGGAGTAAACTTGTACAGATCGCTTCTGGGACCCAAAAATATCGAATTTTCGGGTGTTTTGAGCTTGAATTTGAGATATAAACGGGTACAGAACATACTTATTGACTTGGGACACCAAAAATATCGATTTTTAGCATGTTTTAAGCCTGTATTTTGGAAACATTCTAGCACTGAGTAGGCATGTACAGATCGCTTCTGGAACCCAAAAAAATTGAATTTTCGGGTGTTTTGAGCCTGAATTTGATATGTAAACAGGTAATGAAGATGCATGCACATATCGACTCTTTGCACCTAAAATATCGATTTTCAGCATGTTTTGGGTCTGTATTGTGAAAATACTCTAACAAGAAGTAGGCATGTACATATCGCTTCTGGGACACGAAAATATCGAATTTTCGGGTGTTTTGAGCCTGAATTTGAGATATAAACGGGTACAGAAGATGCATGCACATATCGACTTTGGGCACCTAAAATATCGATTTTTAGCTTGTTTTGGGCCTATATTTTAAAAATATTCTATTACTGAGTAGGCATGTACAGATCGCTTGTCTGATCCAAAAATATCGAATTTTCTGGTGTTTTGAGCCTGAATTTGAGATATAAACGGGTAGAGAAGATGCATGCACATATCGACTATGTGGAGCTAAAATATCGATTTTCAGCATGTTTTGGGCCTGAATTTTGAAAATACTCCAACACGGAGTAGGCATGTACAAATCGCTTCTGGGGCCCAAAAATCTCGAATTTTCGGGTGTTTTGAGTCTGAATTTGAGATATAAACGGGTACAGAAGATACATGCACATATCGACTTTGGGCACCTAAATTATCGATTTTTAGCATGTTTTAAGCCTATATTTTGAAAACATTCTAGCACTGAGTAGGCATGTACAGATCGCTTCTGGGACCCAAAAATATCGAATTTTCGGGTGTTTTGAGCCTGAATTTGGGATATAAACGGATACAGAAGATGCATACACATATTGACTTAGGGCACCTCAAATATCGATTTTCAGCATGTTTTGGGCCTGTATTTTGAAAATACTCTAACACGGAGTAGGCATGTACAGATTGCTTCTGGGGCGCAAAAACATTGAATTTTCGGGAATTTTGAGCCTGAATTTGAAATATAATCGGGTACAGAAGATGCATGCTCATATCCACTTTGGGTACCTAAAGTATCGATTTTTAGCATGTTTTGGGCATGTATTTTAAAAATACTCTAACACGGACTAGGCATGTACAGATCGCTTCTGGCACCCAAAAATCACGAATTTTAGGGTTTTTTGAGCCTGAATTTGAGATATAAACGGGTACAGAAGATGCATGCACATATCGACTTTGGGCTCCTAAAATATCGATTTTCAGCATGTTTTACGGCCTGTAATTTGAAAGTACTCTAACACGGAGTAGGCATGTACAGATCGCTTCTGGGACCCAAAAATATTAAATTTTCGGGTATTTTGAGCCTGAATTTGAGATATAAACAGGTACAGCATATGCATGCACATATCGACATTGGGCACCTATAATATCGATTTTTAGCTTGTTTTGGGCATATATTTAGAAAATATTTTTTCACTGAGTAGGCATGTACAGATAGCTTCTGTGACCCAAAAATATCGAATTTTCGGGTGTTTTGAGCCTGAATTTTGGATATAAAAGGGTACAGAACATGCATACACATATTGACTTTGGGCACCTCAAATATCGATTTTCAGCATGTTTTTGGCCTGTATTTTAAAATACTCTAACACGAAGTAGGCAGGTACAGATAGCTTCTGGGACCCAAAAATATCGAATTTTCGGGTATTTTGAGCCTGCATTTGAGATATAAACGAGTACTGAAGATGCATGCACATATCGACTTTTTGCACTTAAAATATCGATTTTGAGCATATTTTGGGTCTGTATCTTGAAAACATTCTAGCAAAGAGTAGGCATGTACAAGTCGCTTCTGGGACCCAAAAATATCGAATTTTTGGGTGTTATGAGCCTGAATTTGAGATATAAACGGGTACAGAAGATGCATGCACATATCTACTTTGGACACCTAAATTATCGATTTGTAACATGTTTTGAGCCTATATTTTGAAAACATTCTAGCACTGAGTAGGCATGTACAGATCGCTTTTGGGACCCAAAAATATTGAATTTCCCGTTGTTTTGAGCCTGGTATTTCATATATAAACGTGTACAGAAGATGCATGCACATATCGACTATGGGCAGCTAAAATATCGATTTTCAGCATGTTTTGGGCATGTATTTTGAAAATACTTAAACACGGAGTAGGCATATACAGATTGCATCTAGGACCCAAAAATATCGAATTTTCGGGTGTTTTGAGCCTAAATTTGAGATATAAACTGGTATAGAATATCCATGCACATATCGACTTGGGAAACATAAAATATCGATTTTTAGCATGTTTTGAGCCTATATTTTGCAAACATTCTAGCACTGAGTAGGCATGTACAGATCTCTTCTTGGACCCAAAAATATTGAATTTTCGGGTGTTTTGAGCCTGAATTTGAGATATAAACGGGTACAGAAGATGCATGCACATATTGACATTGGGCACCTAAAAGATCGATTGTTAGCATGTATTGGGTTTTTTTTTTGAAAATATTCTAGCACTGAGTAGGCATGTACAGATCGCTTCTTTGACTCAAAAATGCCGAATTTTCGGGTGTTTTGAGCCTGAATTTGAGATATAAACGGGTACAGAAGATGCATGCACATATTGACTTTGGGCACCCAAAATATCGATTTTGAGCATGTTTTGTACCTATATTTTGAAAGTATTCTAACACGGAGTAGGCATGTACAGATCGCTTCTGGGACACAAAAATATCGAATTTTCGGGTGTTTTGAGCCTGAATTTGAGAAATAATCGGGTACAGAAATTACATGTACATATCGACTTTTGGCACCCAAAATATCGATTTTGAGCATGTTTTGAGGCTATAATTTGAAAATACTCTAACACGGAGTAGGCATGTTCAGATCGCTTCTGGGACCCAAAAATATCGAATTTTCGGGTGTTTTGAGCTTGAATTTGAGATATAAACGGGTACAGAACATACTTATTGACTTGGGACACCAAAAATATCGATTTTTAGCATGTTTTAAGCCTGTATTTTGGAAACATATAGCACTGAGTAGGCATGTACAGATCGCTTCTGGAACCCCAAAAAATTGAATTTTCGGGTGTTTTAAACCTGAATTTGATATGTAAACAGGTAATGAAGATGCATGCACATATCGACTCTTTGCACCTAAAATATCGATTTTGAGCATGTTTTGGGTCTGTATTGTGAAAATACTCTAACAAGATGTAGGCATGTACATATTGCTTCTGGGACACAAAAATATCGAATTTTCGGGTGTTTTGAGCCTGAATTTGAGATATAAACGGGTACAGAAGATTTATGAACATATCGACTTTGGGCACCTAAAATATCGATTTTTAGCTTGTTTTGGGCCTATATTTTAAAAATATTCTATTACTGAGTAGGCATGTACAGATCGCTTGTCTGATCCAAAAATATCGAATTTTCTGGTGTTTTGAGTCTGAATTTGAGATATAAACGGGTAGAGAAGATGCATGCACATATCGACTATGTGGAGCTAAAATATCGATTTTCAGCATGTTTTGAGCCTGAATTTTGAAAATACTCTAACACGGTGTAGGCATGTACAGATCGCTTCTGGGACCCAAAAATCTCGAATTTTCGGGTGTTTTGAGCCTGAATTTGGGATATAAACGGGTACAGAAGATGCATGCACATATCGACTTTGGGCACCTAAAATATCGATTTTTAGCATGTTTTGAGCCTATATTTTGAAAACATTCTAGCACTGAGTAGGCATATACAGATCGCTTCTGGGACCCAAAAATATTGAATTTTCCGTCGTTTTGAGCCTGAATTTGAGATATAAACGGGTACTGAAGATGCATGCAGATATCAACTTTTGGCACCCAAGATATCGATATTTAGCATGTTTTCGGCCTATATTTTGAAAATACTCTAACACAGAGTAGGCATGTACAGATCGCTTCTGGGACACAAAAATATCGAATTTTCGGGTGTTTTGAGCCTGAATTTGAGATATAAACGGGTACAGAAGATTCATGAACATATCGACTTTGGGCACCTCAAATATCGATTTTTAGCTTGTTTTGGGCCTATATTTTAAAAATATTCTATTACTGAGTAGGCATGTACAGATCGCTTCTGGGACCCAAAAATCTCGAATTTTCGGGTGTTTTGAGTCTGAATTTGAGATATAAACGGGTTCAGAAGATGCATGCACATATCGACTTTGGTCACCTAAATTATCGATTTTTAGCATGTTTTGAGCCTATATTTTGAAAACATTCTAGCACTGAGTAGGCATGTACAGATCGCTTCTGGGACATCAAAAAATTGAATTTTCCGTCAATTTGAGCCTGAATTTGAGATATAAACGGGTACTGAAGATGCATGCAGATATCAACTTTCGGCACCCAAGATATCGATATTTAACATGTTTTGGACCTATATTTTGAAAATACTCTAACACAGAGTAGGCTTGTACAGATTGCTTCTGGGACCCAAAAATATCGAATTTTCGGGTGTTTTGAGCCTGAATTTGGGATATAAACGGGTACAGAAGATGCATGCACATATCGACTTTGGGCACCTAAAATATCGATTTTTAGCATGTTTTGAGCCTGTAGTTTGAAAATAATCTAACACGGAATAGGCATGTACAGATTGCTTCTGGGGCCCAAAAACATCGAATTTTCGGGAATTTTGAGCCTGAATGTGAGATATAATCGGGTACAGAAGATGCATGCACACATCGACTATGTGGAGGTAAAATATCAATTTTCAGCATGTTTTGGGCATGTATTTTGAAAATACTCTAACACGGAGTAGGCATGTACAGATTGCTTCTGGCACCCAAAAATCTCGAATTTTCGGGTGTTTTGAGCCTGAATTTGAGATATAAACGGGTACAGAAGATGAATGCACATATCGACTTTGGGCACCTAAAATATCGATTTTTAGCATGTTTTGAGCCTATATTTTGAAAACATTCTAGCACTGAGTAGGCATGTACAGATCGCTTCTGGGACCCAAAAATATTGAATTTTCCGTCGTTTTGAGCCTGAATTTGCGATATAAACGGGTACTGAAGATGCATGCAGATATCAACTTTTGGCACCCAAGATATCAATATTTAGCATGTTTTCGGCCTATATTTTGAAAATACTCTAACACAAAGTAGGCATGTACAGATCACTTCTGGGACACAAAAATATCGAATTTTCGGGTGTTTTGAGCCTGAATTTGAGATATAAACGGGTACCGAAGATGCATACACATATTGACTTTGGGCACCTCAAATATCGATTTTTAGCTTGTTTTGGGCCTATATTTTAAAAATATTCTATTACTGAGTAGGCATGTACAGATCGCTTCTGGGACCCAAAAATCTCGAATTTTCGGGTGTTTTGAGTCTGAATTTGAGATATAAACGGGTACAGAAGATGCATGCACATATCGACTTTGGTCACCTAAATTATCGGTTTTTAGCATATTTTGAGCCTATATTTTGAAAACATTCTAGCACTGAGTAGGCATGTACAGATCGCTTCTGGGACATCAAAAAATTGAATTTTCCGTCAATTTGAGCCTGAATTTGAGATATAAACGGGTACTGAAGATACATGCAGATATCAACTTTCGGCAAACAAGATATCGATATTTAACATGTTTAGGACCTATATTTTGAAAATACTCTAACACAGAGTAGGCATGTACAGATTGCTTCTGGGATCCAAAAATATCGAATTTTCGGGTGTTTTGAGCCTGAATTTGGGATATAAACGGGTACAGAAGATGCATACACATATTGACTTTGGGCACCTCAAATATCGATTTTCAGCATGTTTTGGGTCTGTATTTTGAAAATACTCTAACACGGAATAGGCATGTAAAGATTGCTTCTGGGGCCCAAAAACATCGAATTTTCGTGAATTTTGAGCCTGAATTTGAGATATAATCGGGTACAGAAGATGCATGCACACATCGACTATGTGGAGGTAAAATATCAATTTTCAGCATGTTTTGGGCATGTATTTTGAAAATACTCTAACACGGAGTAGACATGAACAGATCGCTTCTGGCACCCAAAAATCTCGAATTTTCGGGTGTTTTGAGCCTAAAAGTGAGATATAAACGGGTACAGAAGATGCATGCACATATCGACTTTGGGCACCTAAAATATCGATTTTTAGCATGTTTTGAGCCTATATTTTGAAAACATTCTAGCACTGATTAGGCATGTACAGATCGCTTCTGGGACCCAAAAATATTGAATTTTCCGTCGTTTTGAGCCTGAATTTGAGATATAAACGGGTACTGAAGATGCATGCAGATATCAACTTTTGGCACCCAAGATATCGATATTTAGCATGTTTTCGGCCTATATTTTGAAAATACTCTAACACAGAGTAGGCATGTACAGATCGCTTCTGGGACACAAAAATATCGAATTTTCGGGTGTTTTGAGCCTGAATTTGAGATATAAACGGGTACAGAAGATGCATGCACATATCGACTATGTGGAGCTAAAATATCGATATTCAGCATGTTTTGGGCCTGAATTTTGAAAATACTCTAACACGGAGTAGGCATGTACAGATTGCTTCTGGGACCCAAAAATCTCGAATTTTCGGGTGTTTTGAGTATGAATTTGAGATATAAACGGGTTCAGAAGATGTATGCACATATCGACTTTGGGCACCTAAATTATCGATTTTTAGCATGTTTTGAGCCTATATTTTGAAAACATTCTAGCACTGAGTAGGCATGTACAGATCGCTTCTGGGTCCCAAAAATATCGAATTTTCGGGTGTTTTGAGCCTGAATTTGGGATATAAACTGGTACAAAAGATGTATGCACATATCGACTTTGGACACCTAAAATGTCGATTTTTAGCATGTTTTTTTACTATATTTTAAAAACAGTCTAGCTCTGAGTAAACATGTACAGATCGCTTCTGGGACCCATAAATATTGAATTTTTGGGTGTTTTGAGCCTGAATTTAAGATATAAACGGGTACTGAAGATGCACGTACATATCGACTTTTTGCACCTAAAATATTGATTTTGAGCTTGTTTTGGGTCTGTATCTTAAAAACATTCTAGTAAGGAGTAGGCATGTACAGATCGCTTCTGGGACCCAAAAATACCGAAATTTCGGGTGTTTTGAGCCTTATTTTGAGATATAAATGGATACTGAAGATGCATGCACATATCGACTTTTTGCACCTAATATATCTATTTTTTGCATGTTTTGGGTCTGTATCTTGAAAACATTCTAAGAAGGAGTAGGCATAGACATATCGCTTCTGGGACACAAAAATATCTAATTTTCGGGTGTTTTGAGCATGAATTTGAGATATAAACGGGTACAGAAGATGCATGCACATATCGACTTTGGGCTCCCAAAATATTTATTTTTAGTATGTTTTGGGCCAATATTTTGAAAATATTCTATCACTAAGTAAGCATGTACAGATAGCTTCTGGGACACAACAAAATTAAATTTTCGGGTGTTTTGAGCCTGAATTTGGGATATAAACGGGTACAAAAGATGTATGCACATATCGACTTTGGACACCTAAAATATCGAATTTTAGCATGTTTTAAGGCTATATTTTGAAAACATTCTAGCACTGAGTAGATATGTACAGATCGCTTCTGGGATCCAAAAATATCGAATTTTCGGATGTTTTAAGCTTGAATTTGGGATTTAAAAGGGTACAGAACATGCATGCACATATCGACTTGGGACACATAAAATATCGATTTTTAGCATGTTTTGACTCTATATTTTGAAAACATTCTAGCACTGAGTAGGCATGTACAGATCACTTCTTGGACCCAAAAATATCGAATTTTCGGGTGTTTTGAGCCTGAATTTGATATTTAAACAGGTAATGAAGATGAATGCACATATCGACTCTTTGCACCTAAAATATCGATTTTGAGCATGTTTTGGGTCTGTATTGTGTAAATACTCTAACACGGAGTAGGCATGTACAGATCGCTTCAGGCACACAAAAATATCGGATTTTTGTGTGTTTTGAGCCTGAATTTGAGATATAGACGGGTACAGAAGATTAATGCTAATATCGACTTTGGGCACCCAAAATGTCGATTTTTAGCATGTTTTGGGCCTGTATTTTGAAAATACTCTAAGACTGAGTAGGCATGTACAGATCGCTTAAGGGACCAAAAATATCGAATTTTCGGGTGTTTTGAGCCTGAATTTGAGATATAAACCTGTACAGAATACGCATGCACATATCGAAAATGGGCACCTAAAATATCGATTTTTAGCATGTTTTGGGCTTGAATTTTAAAAGTACTCTAACACGGAGTAGGCATGCACAGATCGCTTCTGGGACCCAAAAATATCGAAATTTCGGGTGTTTTGAGCCTGAATTTGAGATATAAACGGGTACAGAAGATGCATGCACATATCGACTATGGGCAGCTAAAATATCGATTTTCAGCATGTTTTGGGCATGTATTTTGAAAATACTCAAACACGGAGAAAGGCATATACAGATCGCTTCTGGGACCCAAAAATATTGAATTTTCGGGTGTTTTGAGCCTGAATTTGAGATATAACCGGGTACAGAGAATGCATACACATATTGACTTTGTGCACCTAAAATATCAATTTTTAGCATGTTTTGGGCCTGTATTTTAAAAACACTCTAACACAGAGTATGCATGTACAGATCGCTTCTGGGACACAAAAATATCGAATTTTTGGAGTTTTGAGCCTGAATTTGAGATATAAATGGGTACAGATGATGCATGCACATATCGAATTTTTGAACCTAAAATATCGATTTTAAAGCATGTTTTGGGTCTGTATCTTAAAACTTTCTAGCAAGATGTAGGCATGTACAGATTGCTTCTGGGACCAAAAAATATCGAATTTTCGAGTGTTTTGAACCTGAATTTGGGATATAGGCGGTACAGAAGATGCATACACATATTGACTTTGGGCAGCTAAAATATCGATTTACTGCATGTTTTAGGCCTGTATTTTGAAAATACTCTAACACGGAGTAGGCATGTACAGATCGCTTTTGGAACCCAAAAATATCGAATATTCGGGTGTTTTGAGTTTGAATTTGAGATATAAACGGGTACAGAAGATGCATGCACATATCGACTTTGGGCAACTAAAATATCGATTTTGAGCATGTTTTGGGCCTGTGTTTTGAAAATACTCTAACACGGTATAGACATGTACAGATCGCTTCTGGGACACAAAAATTTCGATTTTTTGGGTGTTTTGAACCTGAATTAGGGATATACACGGGTACAGAAGATGCATAAACATATTGACTTTAGGCACCTAAAATATCGATTTTCAGCATGTTTTTGGCATATATTTTAAAAACACTCTAACACGGAGTATGCACGTAGAGATCGCTTCTGTGACCCAAATAAATCAAATTTTCGGGGGTTTTGAGCCAGAATTTGGGATATAACCGGGTACAGAGGATGCATGCACATATCGACTTTTTGCACCTAAAATATCGATTTTGAGCATGTTTTGGGTCTGTATCTTGAAAAACATTCTAACAAGGAGTAGGCATGTAAAGATCGCTTCTGGGACCCAAAAATATCGAATTTTATGGTGTTTTGAACCAAAATTTGGGATATAGACGGGTACACAAGATGCATACACATATTGACTTTCGGTACCTAAAATATAGATTTTTAGCATGTTTTGGGCCTGTATTTTGAAAATACTTTAACACGGAGTAGGCATGTACAGATCGCTTCTGGGACCCAAAAATATCGAATTTTCGATTGTTTTGACCCTGAATTTGAGATATAAATGGGTAATGAAGATGAATGCACATATCGACTCTTTGCACCTAAAATATCGATTTTGAGCATGTTTTGGGTCTGTATTGTGTAAATACTCTAACACGGAGTAGGCATGTACAGATCGCTTCAGGCACACAAAAATATCGGATTTTTGGTTGTTTTGAGCCTGAATTTGAAATATAAACGGGTACAGAAGATGCATGCAGATATAAACTTTCGGCACCCAAGATATCGATATTTAACATGTTTTGGACCTATATTTTGAAAATACTCTAACACAGAGTAGGCATGTACAGATCGCTTGTGGGACCCAAAAATATCGAATTTTCGGGTGTTTTGAGCCTGAATTTGGGATATAAACGGGTACAGAAGATACATACACATATTGACTTTGGGCACCTGAAATATCGATTTTTAGCATGTTTTTTCGCCTGTATTTTGAAAATACTCTAACACGGAATAGGCATGTACAGATTGCTTCTGGGGCCCAAAAACATCGAATTTTCGGGAATTTTGAGCCTGAATTTGAGATATAATCGGGTACAGAAGATGCATGCACACATCGACTATGTGGAGGTAAAATATCAATTTTCAGCATGTTTTGGGCATGTATTTTGAAAATACTCTAACACGGAGTAGGCATGTACAGATCGCTTCTGGCACCCAAAAATCTCGAATTTTCGGGTGTTTTGAGCCTGAATTTGAGATATAAACGGGTACAGAAGATGCATGCACATATCGACTTTGGGCACCTAAAATATCGATTTTTAGCATGTTTTGAGCCTATATTTTGAAAACATTCTAGCACTGAGTAGGCATGTACAGATCGCTTCTCGGACCCAAAAATATTGAATTTTCCGTCGTTTTGAGCCTGAATTTGAGATATAAACGGGTACTGAAGATGCATGCAAATATCAACTTTTGGCACCCAAGATATCGATATTTAGCATTATTTTCGGCCTATATTTTGAAAATACTCTAACACAGAGTAGGCATGTACAGATCGCTTCTGGGACACAAAAATATCGAATTTTCGGGTGTTTTGAGCCTGAATTTGGGATATAAACGGGTACAGAATATTCATGAACATATCGACTTTGGGCACCTCAAATATCGATTTTTAGCTTGTTTTGGGCCTATATTTTAAAAATATTCTATTACTGAGTAGGCATGTACAGATCGCTTGTCTGATCCAAAATTATCGAATTTTCTGGTGTTTTGAGCCTGAATTTGAGATATAAACGGGTACAGAAGATGCATGCACATATCGACTATGTGGAGCTAAAATATCGATTCTCAGCATGTTTTGGGCCTGAATTTTCAAAATACTCTAACACAGAGTAGACATGTACAGATCGCTTCTAGGACCCAAAAATCTCGAATTTTCGGGTGTTTTGAGTCTGAATTTGAGATATAAACGGGTTCAGAAGATGCATGCACATATCGACTTTGGGCACCTAAATTATCGATTTTTAGCATGTTTTGAGCCTATATTTTGAAAACATTCTAGCACTGAGTAGGCATGTACAGATCGCTTCTGGGACATCAAAAAATTGAATTTTCCGTCAATTTGAGCCTGAATTTGTGATATAAACGGGTACTGAAGATGCATGCAGATATCAACTTTCGGCACCCAAGATATCGATATTTAACATGTTTTGGACCTATATTTTGAAAATACTCTAACACAGAGTAGGCATGTACAGATCGCTTCTGGGACCCCAAAATTTCGAATTTTCGGGTGTTTTGAGCCTGAATTTGGGATATAAACGGGTACAGAAGATGCATACACATATCAACTTTTGGCACCCAAGATATCGATATTTAGCATTATTTTCGGCCTATATTTTGAAAATACTCTAACACAGAGTAGGCATGTACAGATCGCTTCTGGGACACAAAAATATCGAATTTTCGGGTGTTTTGAGCCTGAATTTGGGATATAAACGGGTACAGAAGATTCATGAACATATCGACTTTGGGCACCTCAAATATCGATTTTTAGCTTGTTTTGGGCCTATATTTTAAAAATATTCTATTACTGAGTAGGCATGAACAGATCGCGTGTCTGATCCAAAAATATCGAATTTTCTGGTGTTTTGAGCTTGAATTTGAGATATAAACGGGTACAGAAGATGCATGCACATATCGACTATGTGAAGCTAAAATATCGATTTTCAGCATGTTTTGGGCCTGAATTTTCAAAATACTCTAACACAGAGTAGGCATGTACAGATCGCTTCTAGGACCCAAAAATCTTGAATTTTCGGGTGTTTTGAGTCTGAATTTGAGATATAAACGGGTTCAGAAGATGCATGCACATATCGACTTTGGGCACCTAAATTATCGATTTTTAGCATGTTTTGAGCCTATATTTTGAAAACATTCTAGCACTGAGTAGGCATGTACAGATCGCTTCTGGGACATCAAAAAATTGAATTTTCCGTCAATTTGAGCCTGAATTTGTGATATAAACGTGTACTGAAGATGCATTCAGATATCAACTTTCGGCACCCAAGATATCGATATTTAACATGTTTTGGACCTATATTTTGAAAATACTCTAACACAGAGTAGGCATGTACAGATCGCTTCTGGGACCCAAAAATATCGAATTTTCGGGTGTTTTGAGCCTGAATTTGGGATATAAACGGGTACAGAAGATGCATACACATATTGACTTTGGGCACCTCAAATATCGATTTTCAGCATGTTTTGGGCCTGTATTTTGAAAATACTCTAACACGGAATAGGCATGTACAGATTGCTTCTGGGGCCCAAAAACATCGAATTTTCGGGAATTTTGAGCCTGAATTTGAGATATAATCGGGTACAGATTATGCATGCACACATCGACTATGTGGAGGTAAAATATCAATTTTCAGCATGTTTTGGGCATGTATTTTGAAAATACTCTAACATGGAGTAGGCATGTACAGATCGCTTCTGGCACACAAAAATCTCGAATTTTCGGGGTTTTTGAGCATGAATTTGAGATATAAACGGGTACAGATGATGGATGCACATATCGACTTTGGACACCTAAAATATCGATTTTTAGCATGTTTTGAGCCTATATTTTGAAAACATTCTAGCACTGAGTAGGCATGTACAGATCGCTTCTGGGACCCAAAAATATCGAATTTTCCGTCGTTTTGAGCCTGAGTTTGAGATATAAACGGGTACTGAAGATGCATGCAGATATCAACTTTTGGCACCCAAGATATCGATATTTAGTATGTTTTGGGCCTATATTTTGAAAATACTCTAACACAGAGTAGGCATGTACATATCGCTTCTGGGACCCAAAAATATCGAATTTTCGGGTGTTTTGAGCCTGAATTTGGGATATAAACGGGTACCGAAGATGCATACACATATTGACTTTGGGCACCTCAAATATCGATTTTCAGCATGTTTTGGGCCTGTATTTTGAAAATACTCTAACACGGAAGAGGCATGTACAGATTGCTTCTGGGGCCCAAAAACATCGAATTTTCGGGAATTTTGAGCCAGAATTTGAGATATAATCGGGTACAGAAGATGCATGCACATATCGACTATGTGGAGGTAAAATATCAATTTTCAGCATGTTTTAGGCATGTATTTTGAAAATACTCTAACACGGAGTAGGCATGTACAGATCGCTTCTGGCACCCAAAAATCTCGAATTTTCGGGTGTTTTGAGCCTGAATTTGAGATATAAACGGGTACAGAAGATGCATGCACATATCGACTTTGGGCACCTAAAATATCGATTTTTTGCATGTTTTGAGCCTATATTTTGAAAACATTCTAGCACTGAGTAGGCATGTACAGATCGCTTCTGGGTCCCAAAAATATCGAATTTTCGGGTGTTTTGAGCCTGAATTTGGGATATAAACTGGTACAAAAGATGTATGCACATATCGACATTGGACACCTAAAATGTCGATTTTTAACATGTTTTAAGCCTATATTTTAAAAACAGTCTAGCTCTGAGTAGACATGTACAGATTGCTTCTGGAACCCAAAAATATTGAATTTTTGGGTGTTTTGAGCCTGAATTTAAGATATAAACGGGTACTGAAGATGCAGGTACATATCGACTTTTTGCACCCAAAATATCGATTTTGAGCATGTTTTGGGTCTGTATTGTGTAAATACTCTAACACGGAGTAGGCATGTACAGATCGCTTCAGGCACAAAAAAATATCGGATTTTTGGGTGTTTTGAGCCTGAATTTGAGATATAAACGGGTACAGAAGATAAATGCACATATCGACTTTGGGCACCCAAAATGTCGATTTTTAGCATATTTTGGGCCTGTATTTTGAAAATTCTCTAAGGCTGAGTAGGCATGTGCAGATCGCTTAAGGGACCCAAAAATATCGAATTTTCGGGTGTTTTGAGCCTGAATTTGAGATATAAACGGGTACAGAATACGCATGCACATATCGAAAATGGGCACCTAAAATATCGATTTTTTGCATGTTTTGGGCTTGAATTTTAAAAGTACTCTAACACGGAGTAGGCATGCACAGATCGCTTCTGGGACCCAAAAATATCGAATTTTCGGGTGTTTTGAGCCTGAATTTGAGATATAAACGGGTACAGAAGATGCATGCACATATCGACTATGGGCAGCTAAAATATAGATTTTCAGCATGTTTTGGGCATGTATTTTGAAAATACTCAAACACGGAGTAGGCATATACAGATCGCTTCTGGGACACAAAAATATCGAATTTTCGAGTGTTTTGAGCCTAAATTTGAGATATAAACGGGTACAGAACATGCCTGCACATATTGACTTTGGGCACCCAAAATATCGATTTTTAACATGTTCTGACCCTCTATTTTAAAAACATTCTAGCACTGAGTAGGCATGTACAGATCGCTTCTGGGACACAAAAATATCGAATTTTTGGAGTTTTGAGCCTGAATTTGAGATATAAATGGGTACAGATGATGCATGCACATATCGAATTTTTGAACCTAAAATATCGATTTTAAAGCATGTTTTGGGTCTGTATCTTAAAACTTTCTAGCAAGAAGTAGGCATGTACAGATTGCTTCTGGGACCAAAAAATATCAAATTTTCGAGTGTTTTGAACCTGAATTTGGGATATAGACGGTACAGAAGATGCATACACATATTGACTTTGGGCAGCTAAAATATCGATTTACAGCATGTTTTAGGCCTGTATTTTGAAAATACTCTAACACGGAGTAGGCATGTACAGATCGCTTTTGGGACCCAAAAATATCGAATATTCGGGTGTTTTGAGTCTGAATTTGAGATATAAACGGGTACAGAAGATGCATGCACATATCGACTTAAAGCACCCAAAATATCGATTTTGAGCATGTTTTGGGCCTGTATTTTTAAAATACTCTAACACGGAGTAGACACGTACAGATCGCTTTTGGGACTCAAAAATATCGAATTTTTGGGTGTTTTGAGCCTGAATTTGAGATATAAACGGGTACAGAAGATTCATGCACATATCGACTTCGGGCACCTAAAATATCGATTTTTAGCATGTTCTGAGCCTCTATTTTGAAAACATTCTAGCACTGAGTAGGCATGTACAGATCGCTTAAGGGACCCAAAAATATCGAATTTTCGGGTGTTTTGAGCCTGAATTTGAGATATAAACGGGAACAAAATACGCATGCACATATCGAAAATGGGCACCTAAAATATCAATTTTTAGCATGTTTTGGGCTTGAATTTTAAAAGTACTCTAACACGGAGTAGGCATGCACAGATCGCTTCTGGGACCCAAAAATATCGAATTTTCGGGTGTTTTGAGCCTGAATTTGAGATATAAACGGGTACAGAAGATGCATGCACATATCGACTATGGGCAGCTAAAATATTGATTTTCAGCATGTTTTGGGCATGTATTTTGAAAATACTCAAACACGGAGTAGGCATATACAGATCGCTTCTGGAACACAAAAATATCGAATTTTTGGGTGTTTTGAGCCTAAATTTGAGATATAAACGGGTACAGAACATGCATGCACATATTGACTTTGGGCACCCAAAATATCGATTTTTAACATGTTCTGAGCCTCTATTTTAAAAACATTCTAGCACTGAGTAGGCATGTACAGATCGCTTCTGGGACCCAAAAATATTGAATTTTCGGGTGTTTTGAGCCCGAATTTGAGATATAACCGGGTACAGAGAATGCATACACATATTGACTTTGTGCACCAAAATTATCAATTTTTAGCATGTTATGGGCCTGTATCTTAAAAACACTCTAACACAGAGTATGCATGTACAGATCGCTTCTGGGACACAAAAATATCGAATTTTCGGAGTTTTGAGCCTGAATTTGAGATATAAATGGGTACAGATGATGCATACACATATCGAATTTTTGAACCTAAAATATCGATTTTAAAGCATGTTTTGGGTCTGTATCTTAAAACTTTCTAGCAAGAAGTAGGCATGTACAGATTGCTTCTGGGACCAAAAAATATCGAATTTTCGAGTGTTTTAAACCTGAATTTGGCATATAGACGGGTACAGAAGATGCATACACATATTGACTTTGGGCAGCTAAAATATCGATTTACAGCATGTTTTAGGCCCGTATTTTGAAAATACTTTAACACGGAGTAGGCATGTACAGATCGCTTCTGGGACCCAAAAATATCGAATTTTCGGGTGTTTTGAGCCTGAATTTGAGATATAAATGGGTACAGAAGATGCATGTACATATCTACTTTGTGCACCTAAAATATCGATTTTGAGCATGTTTTGGACCTGTATTTTGAAAATACTCTAACACGGAGTAGGCATGTACAGATCGCTTCTGGGACACAAAAATATCGATTTTTGGGTGTTCTGAGCCTGAATTTGAAATATAAACGGGTACAGAAGATGCATGCACATATCTTCTTTGGGCACCTAAAATATCGATTTTGAGCATGTTTTGGACCTGTATTTTGAAAATACTCTAACACGGAGTAGGCATGTACAGATCGCTTCTGGGACACAAAAATATCGATTTTTGGGTGTTTTGAGCCTGAATTTGAGATATAAACGGGTACAGAAGATGCATGCACATATCGACTTTGGACACCTAAAATATCGATTTATAGCATGTTTAGAGCCTATTTTTTAAAAACATTCTAGCACTGAGTAGGCATGTACAGATCGCTTTTGGAACCCAAAAATATTGAATTTTCGGGTTTTTTGAGCCTGAATTTGATATGTAAACAGGTAGTGAAGATGAATGCACATATCGACTCTTTGCACCTAAAATATCGATTTTGAGCATGTTTTGGGTCTGTATTGTGTAAATACTCTAACACGGAGTAGGCATGTACAGATCGCTTCAGGCACACAAAAATATCGGATTTTTGAGTGTTTTGAGCCTGAATTTGAGATATAAACGTGTACAGAAGATTCATGCACATATCGACTTCGGGCACCTAAAATATCGATTTTTAGCATGTTCTGAGCCTCTATTTTGAAAACATTCTAGCACTGAGTAGGCATGTACAGATCGCTTCTGGGACCCAAAAATATTGAATTTTCGGGTGTTTTGAGCCTAAATTTGAGATATAACCGGGTACAGAGAATGCATACACATATTGACTTTGTGCACCTAAAATATCAATTTTCAGCATGTTTTGGGCCTGTATTTTAAAAACACTCTAACACGGAGTATGCAGGTACAGATCGCTTCTGGGACACAAAAATATCGAATTTTCAGAGTTTTGAGCCTGAATTTGAGATAAAAACGGGTACAAAAGATGCATGCACATATCGACTTTTTGCACCTAAAATATCGATTTGGAGCATGTTTTTGGTCTGTATCTTGAAAACATTCTAGCAAGAAGTAGGCATGTACAGATTGCTTCTGGGACCCAAAAATATCGAATTTTCGAGTGTTTTGAACCTGAATTTGGAATATAGACGTGTACAGAAGATGCATACACATATTGACTTTGGGCAGCTAAAATATCGATTTACTGCATGTTTTAGGCCTGTATTTTGAAAATACTCTAACACGGAGTATACATGTACAGATGGCTTTTGGGACCCAAAAATATCGAATAATCGGGTGTTTTGAGTCTGAATTTGAGATATAAACGGGTACAGAAGATGCATGCACATATCGACTTAAAGCACCTAAAATATCGATTTTGAGCATGTTTTGGGGCTATTTTTTGAAAATACTCTAACACAGTATAGACTTGTACAGATCGCTTATGGGACACAAAAAATTTGATTTTTTGGGTGTTTTGAACCTGAATTAGGGATATACACGGGTACAGAAGATGCATAAACATATTGACTTTAGGCACCTAAAATATCGATTTTCAGCATGTTTTTGGCCTATATTTTAAAAACACTCTAACACGGAGTATGCACGTACAGATCGCTTCTGGGACCCAAATAAATCGAATTTTCGGGGGTTTTGAGCCAGAATTTGGGATATAACCGGGTAGAGAGGATGCATGCACATATCGACTTTTTGCACCTAAAATATCGATTTTGAGCATGTTTTGGGTCTGTATCTTGAAAAACATTCTAGCAAGGAGTAGGCATGTACAGATCGCTTCTGGGACCCAAAAATATCGAATTTTCTCGTGTTTTGAGCCTGAATTTGGGATATAGACGGGTACAGAAGATGCATACACATATTGACTTTGGGCACCTAAAATATAGATTTTTAGCATGTTTTGGGCCTGTATTTTGAAAATACTTTAACACGGAGTAGGCATGTACAGATCGCTTCTGGGACCCAAAATTATCGAATTTTCGGGTGTTTTGAGCCTGAATTTGAGATATAAATGGGTAGTGAAGATGAATGCACATATCGACTCTTTGCACCTAAAATATCGATTTTGAGCATGTTTAGAGCCTATTTTTTAAAAACATTCTAGCACTGAGTAGGCATGTACAGATCGCTTTTGGAACCCAAAAATAATGAATTTTCGGGTTTTTTGAGCCTGAATTTGATATGTAAACAGGTAGTGAAGATGAATGCACATATCGACTCTTTGCACCTAAAATATCGATTTTGAGCATGTTTTGGGTCTGTATTGTGTAAATACTCTAACACGGAGTAGGCATGTACAGATCGCTTCAGGCACACAAAAATATCGGATTTTTGGGTGTTTTGAGCCTGAATTTGAGATATAAACGGGTACAGAAGATTCATGCACATATCGACTTCGGGCACCTAAAATATCGATTTTTAGCATGTTCTGAGCCTCTATTTTGAAAACATTCTAGCACTGAGTAGGCATGTACAGATCGCTTCTGGGACCCAAAAATATTGAATTTTCGGGTGTTTTGAGCCTGAATTTGAGATATAACCGGGTACAGAGAATGCATACACATATTGACTTTGTGCACCTAAAATATCAATTTTCAGCATGTTTTGGGCCTGTATTTTAAAAACACTCTAACACGGAGTATGCAGGTACAGATCGCTTCTGGGACACAAAAATATCGAATTTTCAGAGTTTTGAGCCTGAATTTGAGATAAAAACGGGTACAGAAGATGCATGCACATATCGACTTTTTGCACCTAAAATATCGATTTGGAGCATGTTTTTGGTCTGTATCTTGAAAACATTCTAGCAAGAAGTAGGCATGTACAGATTGCTTCTGGGACCCAAAAATATCGAATTTTCGAGTGTTTTGAACCTGAATTTGGAATATAGACGTGTACAGAAGATGCATACACATATTGACTTTGGGCAGCTAAAATATCGATTTACTGCATGTTTTAGGCCTGTATTTTGAAAATACTCTAACACGGAGTATACATGTACAGATGGCTTTTGGGACCCAAAAATATCGAATAATCGGGTGTTTTGAGTCTGAATTTGAGATATAAACGGGTACAGAAGATGCATGCACATATCGACTTAAAGCACCTAAAATATCGATTTTGAGCATGTTTTGGGCCTATTTTTTGAAAATACTCTAACACAGTATAGACATGTACAGATCGCTTATGGGACACAAAAAATTTGATTTTTTGGGTGTTTTGAACCTGAATTAGGGATATACACGGGTACAGAAGATGCATAAACATATTGACTTTAGGCACCTAAAATATCGATTTTCAGCATGTTTTTGGCCTATATTTTAAAAACACTCTAACACGGAGTATGCACGTACAGATCGCTTCTGGGACCCAAATAAATCGAATTTTCGGGGGTTTTGAGCCAGAATTTGGGATATAACCGGGTAGAGAGGATGCATGCACATATCGACTTTTTGCACCTAAAATATCGATTTTGAGCATGTTTTGGGTCTGTATCTTGAAAAACATTCTAGCAAGGAGTAGGCATGTACAGATCGCTTCTGGGACCCAAAAATATCGAATTTTCTCGTGTTTTGAGCCTGAATTTGGGATATAGACGGGTACAGAAGATGCATACACATATTGACTTTGGGCACCTAAAATATAGATTTTTAGCATGTTTTGGGCCTGTATTTTGAATATACTTTAACACGGAGTAGGCATGTACAGATCGCTTCTGGGACCCAAAAATATCGAATTTTCGGGTGTTTTGAGCCTGAATTTGAGATATAAATGGGTAATGAAGATGAATGCACATATCGACTCTTTGCACCTAAAATATTGATTTTGAGCATGTTTTGGGTCTGTATTGTGTAAATGCTCTAACACGGAGTAGGCATGTACAGATCGCTTCAGGCACACAAAAATATCGGATTTTTGGGTGTTTTGAGCCTGAATTTGAGATATAAACGGGTACAGAAGATGAATGCACATATCGACTTTGGGCACCCAAAATGTCGATTTTTAGCATGTTTTGGGCCTGTATTTTGAAAATACTCTAAGATCGCTTAAGGGACCCAAAAATATCGAATTTTCGGGTGTTTTGAGCCTGAATTTGAGATATAAACGGGTACAGAATGCGCATGCACATATCGAAAATGGGCACCTAAAATATCGATTTTTAGCATGTTTTGGGCTTGAATTTTAAAAGTACTCTATCACGGAGTAGGCATGCACAGATCGCTTTTGGGACCCAAAAATATCGAATTTTCGGGTGTTTTGAGCCTGAATTTGAGATATAAACGGGTACAGAAGATGCATGCACATATCGACTATGGGCAGCTAAAATATCGATTTTCAGCATGTTTTGGGCATGTAATTTGAAAATACTCAAACCCGGAGTACGCATATACAGATCGCTTCTGGGACCCAAAAATATCGAATTTTCGGAGTTTTGAGCCTGAATTCGAGATATAAATGGGTACAGATGATGCATGCACATATCGACTTTTTGAACCTAAAATATCGATTTTAGAGCATGTTTTGGGTCTGTATCTTAAAACTTTCTAGCAAGAAGTAGGCATGTACAGATTGCTTCTGAGACCAAAAAATATCGAATTTTCGAGTGTTTTGAACCTGAATTTGGGATATAGACGGGTACAGAAGATGCATACACATATTGACTTTGGGTACCTAAAATATCGATTTACAGCATGTTTTAGGCCTGTATTTTGAAAATACTCTAACACGGAGTAGGCATGTACAGATCGCTTTTGGGACCCAAAAATAACGAATATTCGGGTGTTTTGAGTCTGAATTTGAGATATAAACGGGTACAGAAGATGCATGCACATATCGACTTAAAGCACCCAAAATATCGATTTTGAGCATGTTTTGGGCCTGTATTTTTAAAATACTCTAACACGGAGTAGACACGTACAGATCGCTTTTGGGACACAAAAATATCGAATTTTTGGGTGTTTTGAGCATGAATTTGAGATATAAACGGGTACAGAAGATTCATGCACATATCGACTTCGGGCACCTAAAATATCGATTTTTAGCATGTTCTGAGCCTCTATTTTGAAAACATTCTAGCACTGAGTAGGCATGTACAGATCGCTTCTGGGACCCCAAAATATTGAATTTTCGGGCGTTTTGAGCCTGAATTTGAGATATAACCGGGTACAGAGAATGCATACACATATTGACTTTGTGCACCTAAAATATCAATTTTCAGCATGTTTTGGGCCTGTATTTTAAAAATACTCTAACACGGAGTAGGCATGTACAGATCGCTTCTGGGACACAAAAATATCGAATTTTCAGAGTTTTGAGCCTAAATTTGAGATAAAAACGTGTGCAGAAGATGCATGCACATATCGACTTTTTGCACCTAAAATATCGATTTTGAGCATGTTTTTGGTCTGTATCTTGAAAACATTCTAGCAAGAAGTAGGCATGTACAGATTGCTTCTGGGACCCAAAAATATCGAATTTTCGAGTGTTTTCAACCTGAATTTGGAATATAGACGTGTACAGAAGATGCATACACATATTGACTTTGGGCAGCTAAAATATCGATTTACTGCATGTTTTAGACCTGTATTTTGAAAATACTCTAACACGGAGTATACATGTACAGATGGCTTTTGGGACCCAAAAATATCGAATAATCGGGTGTTTTGAGTCTGAATTTGAGATATAAACGGGTACAGAAGATGCATGCACATATCGACTTTGGGCACCTAAAATATCGATTTTGAGCATGTTTTGGGCCTATTTTTTGAAAATACTCTAACACAGTATAGACATGTACAGATCGCTTATGGGACACAAAAATTTCGATTTTTTGGGTGTTTTGAACCTGAATTAGGGATATACACGGGTACAGAAGATGCATAAACATATTGACTTTAGGCACCTAAAATATCGATTTTCAGCATGTTTTTGGCCTATATTTTAAAAACACTCTAACACGGAGTATGCACGTACAGATCGCTTCTGGGACCCAAATAAATCGAATCTTCGGGGGTTTTGAGCCAGAATTTGGGATATAACCGGGTACAGAGGATGCATGCAGATATCGACTTTTTGCACCTAAAATCTCGATTTTGACCATGTTTTGGGTCTGTATCTTGGAAAAAAATTCTAGCAAGGAGTAGGCATGTACAGATCGCTTCTGGGACCCAAAAATATCGAATTTTCTGGTGTTTTGAGCCTGAATTTGGGATATAGACGGGTACAGAAGATGCATACACATATTGACTCTTTGCACCTAAAATATCGATTTTGAGCATGTTTTGGGTCTGTATTGTGTAAATGCTCTAACACGGAGTAGGCATGTACAGATCGCTTCAGGCACACAAAAATATCGGATTTTTGGGTGTTTTGAGCCTGAATTTGAGATATAAACGGGTACAGAAGATGAATGCACATATCGACTTTGGGCACCCAAAATGTCGATTTTTAGCATGTTTTGGGCCTGTATTTTGAAAATACTCTAAGATCGCTTAAGGGACCCAAAAATATCGAATTTTCGGGTGTTTTGAGCCTGAATTTGAGATATAAACGGGTACAGAATACGCATGCACATATCGAAAATGGGCACCTAAAATATAGATTTTTAGCATGTTTTGGGCTTGAATTTTAAAAGTACTCTAACACGGAGTAGGCATGCACAGATCGCTTCTGGGGCCCAAAAATATCGAATTTTCGGGTGTTTTGAGCCTGAATTTGAGATATAAACGCATACAGAAGATGCATGCACATATCGACTATGGGCAGCTAAAATATCGATTTTCAGCATATTTTGGGCATGTATTTTGAAAATACTCAAACACGTAGTAGGCATATACAGATCGCTTCTGGGACCCAAAAATATCGAATTTTCGGGTGTTTTGAGCCTAAATTTGAGATATAAACGGGTACAGAACATAAATGCACATATTGACTTTGGGCACCCAAAATATCGATTTTTAACATGTTCTGAGCCTCTATTTTAAAAACACTCTAACACAGAGTATGCATGTACAGATCGCATCTGGGACACAAAAATATCGAATTTTCGGAATTTTGAGCCTGAATTTGAGATATAAATGGGTACAGATGATGCATGCACATATCGAATTTTTAAACCTAAAATATCGATTTTAAAGCATGTTTTGGGTCTGTATCTTAAAACTTTCTAGCAAGAAGTAGGCATGTACGGATTGCTTCTGGGACCAAAAAATATCGAATTTTCGAGTGTTTTGAACCTGAATTTGGGATATAGACGGGTACAGAAGATGCATACACATATTGTCTTTGGGTAGCTAAAATATCGATTTACAGCATGTTTTAGGCCTGTATTTTGAAAATACTCTAACACGGAGTAGGCATGTACAGTTTGCTTCCGGGACCCAAAAATATCGAATATTCGGGTGTTTTGAGTCTGAATTTGAGATATAAACGGGTACAGATGATGCATGCACATATCGGCTTAAAGCACCCAAAATAACGATTTTGAGCATGTTTTGGGCCTGTATTTTTAAAATACTCTAACACGGAGTAGACACGTACAGATCGCTTTTGGGACACAAAAATATCGAATTTTTGGGTGTTTTGAGCATGAATTTGAGATATAAACGGGTACAGAAGATTCATGCACATATCGAATTCGGGCACCTAAAATATCGATTTATAGCATGTTTAGAGCCTATATTTTAAAAACATTCTAGCACTGAGTAGGCATGTACAGATCGCTTTTGGAAACCAAAAATATTGAATTTTCGGGTGTTTTGAACCTGAATTTGATATGTAAACAAGTAATGAAGATGAATGCACATATCGACTTTGGGCACCCAAAATGTCGATTTTTAGCATGTTTTTGGCCTGTATTTTGAAAATACTCTAAGACTGAGTAGGCATGTACAGATCGCTTAAGGGACCCAAAAATATCGAATTTTCGGGTGTTTTGAGCCTGAATTTGAGATATAAACGGGTACAGAATACGCATGCACATATCGAAAATGGGAACCTAAAATATCGATTTTTAGCATGTTTTGGGCTTGAATTTTAAACGTACTCAAACACGGAGTAGGCATATACAGATCGCTTCTGGGACCCAAAAATATCGAATTTTAGGGTGTTTTGAGCCTAAATTTGAGATATAAATGCGTACAGAACATGCATGCACATATTGACTTTGGGCACCCAAAATATCGATTTTTAGCATGTTCTGAGCCTCTATTTTAAAAACATTCTAGCACTGAGTAGGCATGTACAGATCGCTTCTGGGACCCAAAAATATTGAATTTTCGGGTGTTTTGAGCCTGAATTTGAGATATAACCGGGTACAGAGAATGCATACACATATTGACTTTGTGCACCTAAAATATCAATTTTTAGCATGTTTTGGGCCTGTATTTTAAAAACACTCTAACACAGAGTATGCATGTACAGATCGCTTCTGGGACACAAAAATATCGAATTTTCGGATTTTTGAGCCTGAATTTGAGATATAAATGGGTACAGATGATGCATGCACATATCGAATTTTTGAACCTAAAATATCGATTTTAAAGCATGTTTTGGGTCTGTATCTTAAAACTTTCTAGCAAGAAGTAGGCATGTACAGATTGCCTCTGGGACCAAAAAATATCGAATTTTCGAGTGTTTTGAACCTGAATTTGGGATATAGACGGTACAGAAGATGCATACACATATTGACTTTGGGCAGCTAAAATATCGATTTACAGCATGTTTTAGGCCTGTATTTTGAAAATACTCTAACACGGAGTAGGCATGTACAGATCGCTTTTGGGACCCAAAAATATCGAATATTCGGGTGTTTTGAGTCTGAATTTGAGATATAAACGGGTACAGAAGATGCATGCACATATCGACTTAAAGCACCCAAAATATCGATTTTGAGCATGTTTTGGGCCTGTATTTTTAAAATACTCTAACAAGGAGTAGACACGTACAGATCGCTTTTGGGACACAAAAATATCGAATTTTTGGGTGTTTTGAGCCTGAATTTGAGATATAAACGGGTACAGAAGATTCATGCACATATTGACTTTGGGCACCCAAAATATCGATTTTTAACATGTTCTGAGCCTCTATTTTTAAAACATTCTAGCACTGAGTAGGCATGTACAGATCGCTTCTGGGACCCAAAAATATTGAATTTTCGGGTGTTTTGAGCCCGAATTTGAGATATAACCGGGTACAGAGAATGCATACACATATTGACTTTGTGCACCTAAAATATCGATTTTTAGCATGTTTTGGGCCTGTATTTTGAAAATACTCTAAGATCGCTTAAGGGACCCAAAAATATCGAATTTTCGGGTGTTTTGAGCCTAAATTTGAGATATAAACGGGTACAGAATGCGCATGCACATATCGAAAATGGGCACCTAAAATATCGATTTTTAGCATGTTTTGGGCTTGAATTTTAAAAGTACTCTATCACGGAGTAGGCATGCACAGATCGCTTCTGGGACCCAAAAATATCGAATTTTCGGGTGTTTTGAGCCTGAATTTGAGATATAAACGGGTACAGAAGATGCATGCACATATCGACTATGGGTAGCTAAAATATCGATTTTCAGCATGTTTTGGGCATGTATTTTGAAAATACTCAAACACGGAGTAGGCATATACAGATCGCTTCTGGGACCCAAAAATATCGAATTTTCGGGTGTTTTGAGCCTAAATTTCAGATATAAACGGGTACAGAAGATGCATGCACATATTGACTTTGGGCACCCAAAATATCGATTTTTAACATGTTCTGAGCCTCTATTTTTAAAACATTCTAGCACTGAGTAGGCATGTACAGATCGCTTCTGGGACCCAAAAATATTGAATTTTCGGGTGTTTTGAGCCCGAATTTGAGATATAACCGGGTACAGAGAATGCATACACATATTGACTTTGTGCACCTAAAATATCAATTTTTAGCATGTTTTGCGCCTGTATTTTAAAAACACTCTAACACAGAGTATGCATGTACAGATCGCTTCTGGGACACAAAAATATCGAATTTTCGGAGTTTTGAGCCTGAATTCGAGATATAAATGGGTACAGATGATGCATGCACATATCGACTTTTTGAACCTAAAATATCGATTTTAAAGCATGTTTTGGGTCTGTATCTTAAAACTTTCCAGCAAGAAGTAGGCATGTACAGATTGCTTCTGGGACCAAAAAATATCAAATTTTCGAGTGTTTTGAACCTGAATTTGGCATATAGACGGGTACAGAAGATGCATACACATATTAACTTTGGGCAGCTAAAATATTGATTTACAGCATGTTTTAGGCCCGTATTTTGAAAATACTTTAACACGGAGTAGGCATGTACAGATCGCTTCTGGGACCCAAAAATATCGAATTTTCGGGTGTTTTGAGCCTGAATTTGAGATATAAATGGGTACAGAAGATGCATGTACATATCTACTTTGGGCACCTAAAATATCGATTTTGAGCATGTTTTGGACCTGTATTTTGAAAATACTCTAACACGGAGTAGGCATGTACAGATCGCTTCTGGGACCCAAAAATATTGAATTTTCGGGTGTTTTGAGCCTGAATTTGAGATATAACCGGGTACAGAGAATGCATACACATATTGACTTTGTGCACCTAAAATATCAATTTTCAGCATGTTTTGGGCCTGTATTTTAAAAACACTCTAACACGGAGTATGCAGGTACAGATCGCTTCTGGGACACAAAAATATCGAATTTTCAGAGTTTTGAGCCTGAATTTGAGATTAAAACGGGTACAGAAGATGCATGCACATATCGACTTTTTGCACCTAAAATATCGATTTGGAGCATGTTTTTGGTCTGTATCTTGAAAACATTCTAGCAAGAAGTAGGCATGTACAGATTGCTTCTGGGACCCAAAAATATCGAATTTTCGAGTGTTTTGAACCTGAATTTGGAATATAGACGTGTACAGAAGATGCATACACATATTGACTTTGGGCAGCTAAAATATCGATTTACTGCATGTTTTAGGCCTGTATTTTGAAAATACTCTAACACGGAGTATACATGTACAGATGGCTTTTGGGACCCAAAAATATCGAATAATCGGGTGTTTTGAGTCTGAATTTGAGATATAAACGGGTACAGAAGATGCATGCACATATCGACTTTGGGCACCTAAAATATCGATTTTGAGCATGTTTTGGGCCTATTTTTTGAAAATACTCTAACACAGTATAGACATGTACAGATCGCTTATGGGACACAAAAAATTTGATTTTTTGGGTGTTTTGAACCTGAATTAGGGATATACACGGGTACAGAAGATGCATAAACATATTGACTTTAGGCACCTAAAATATCGATTTTCAGCATGTTTTTGGCCTATATTTTAAAAACACTCTAAAACGGAGTATGCACGTACAGATCGCTTCTGGGACCCAAATAAATCGAATTTTCGGTGGTTTTGAGCCAGAATTTGGGATATAACCGGGTAGAGAGGATGCATGCACATATCGACTTTTTGCACCTAAAATATCGATTTTGAGCATGTTTTGGGTCTGTATCTTGAAAAACATTCTAGCAAGGAGTAGGCATGTACAGATCGCTTCTGGGACCCAAAAATATCGAATTTTCTCGTGTTTTGAGCCTGAATTTGGGATATAGACGGGTACAGAAGATGCATACACATATTGACTTTGGGCACCTAAAATATAGATTTTTAGCATGTTTTGGGCCTGTATTTTGAAAATACTTTAACACGGAGTAGGCATGTACAGATCGCTTCTGGGACCCAAAAATATCGAATTTTCGGGTGTTTTGAGCCTGAATTTGAGATATAAATGGGTAATGAAGATGAATGCACATATCGACTCTTTGAACCTAAAATATCGATTTTGAGCATGTTTTGGGTCTGTATTGTGTAAATGCTCTAACACGGAGTAGGCATGTACAGATCGCTTCAGGCACACAAAAATATCGGATTTTTGGGTGTTTTGAGCCTGAATTTGAGATATAAACGGGTACAGAAGATGAATGCACATATCGACTTTGGGCACCCAAAATGTCGATTTTTAGCATGTTTTGGGCCTGTATTTTGAAAATACTCTAAGATCGCTTAAGGGACCCAAAAATATCGAATTTTCGGGTGTTTTGAGCCTAAATTTGAGATATAAACGGGTACAGAATGCGCATGCACATATCGAAAATGGGCACCTAAAATATCGATTTTTAGCATGTTTTGGGCTTGAATTTTAAAAGTACTCTATCACGGAGTAGGCATGCACAGATCGCTTCTGGGACCCAAAAATATCGAATTTTCGGGTGTTTTGAGCCTGAATTTGAGATATAAACGGGTACAGAAGATGCATGCACATATCGACTATGGGTAGCTAAAATATCGATTTTCAGCATGTTTTGGGCATGTATTTTGAAAATACTCAAACACGGAGTAGGCATATACAGATCGCTTCTGGGACCCAAAAATATCGAATTTTCGGGTGTTTTGAGCCTAAATTTCAGATATAAACGGGTACAGAAGATGCATGCACATATTGACTTTGGGCACCCAAAATATCGATTTTTAACATGTTCTGAGCCTCTATTTTTAAAACATTCTAGCACTGAGTAGGCATGTACAGATCGCTTCTGGGACCCAAAAATATTGAATTTTCGGGTGTTTTGAGCCCGAATTTGAGATATAACCGGGTACAGAGAATGCATACACATATTGACTTTGTGCACCTAAAATATCAATTTTTAGCATGTTTTGCGCCTGTATTTTAAAAACACTCTAACACAGAGTATGCATGTACAGATCGCTTCTGGGACACAAAAATATCGAATTTTCGGAGTTTTGAGCCTGAATTCGAGATATAAATGGGTACAGATGATGCATGCACATATCGACTTTTTGAACCTAAAATATCGATTTTAAAGCATGTTTTGGGTCTGTATCTTAAAACTTTCTAGCAAGAAGTAGGCATGTACAGATTGCTTCTGAGACCAAAAAATATCGAATTTTCGAGTGTTTTGAACCTGAATTTGGGATATAGACGGGTACAGAAGATGCATACACATATTGACTTTGGGTAGCTAAAATATCGATTTACAGCATGTTTTATTCCTGTATTTTGAAAATACTCTAACACGGAGTAGGCATGTACAGATCGCTTTTGGGACCCAAAAATATCGAATATTCGGGTGTTTTGAGTCTGAATTTGAGATATAAACGGGTACAGAAGATGCATGCACATATCGACTTAAAGCACCCAAAATATCGATTTTGAGCATGTTTTGGGCCTGTATTTTTAAAATACTCTAACACGGAGTAGACACGTACAGATCGCTTTTGGGACACAAAAATATCGAAATTTTGGGTGTTTTGAGCCTGAATTTGAGATATAAACGGGTACAGAAGATTCATGCACATATCGACTTCGGGCACCTAAAATATCGATTTTTAGCATGTTCTGAGCCTCTATTTTGAAAACATTCTAGCACTGAGTAGGCATGTACAGATCGCTTCTGGGACCCCAAAATATTGAATTTTCGGGCGTTTTGAGCCTGAATTTGAGATATAACCGGGTACAGAAGATGCATAAACATATTGACTTTAGGCACCTAAAATATCGATTTTCAGCATGTTTTTGGCCTATATTTTAAAAACACTCTAACACGGAGTATGCACGTACAGATCGCTTCTGGGACCCAAATAAATCGAATTTTCGGGGGTTTTGAGCCAGAATTTGGGATATAACAGGGTACAGAGGATGCATGCAGATATCGACTTTTTGCACCTAAAATATCGATTTTGACCATGTTTTGGGTCTGTATCTTGAAAAACATTCTAGCAAGGAGTAGGCATGTACAGATCGCTTCTGGGACCCAAAAATATCGAATTTTCTGGTGTTTTGAGCCTGAATTTGGGATATAGACGGGTACAGAAGATGCATACACATATTGACTCTTTGCACCTAAAATATCGATTTTGAGCATGTTTTGGGTCTGTATTGTGTAAATGCTCTAACACGGAGTAGGCATGTACAGATCGCTTCAGGCACACAAAAATATCGGATTTTTGGGTGTTTTGAGCCTGAATTTGAGATATAAACGGGTACAGAAGATGAATGCACATATCGACTTTGGGCACCCAAAATGTCGATTTTTAGCATGTTTTGGGCCTGTATTTTGAAAATACTCTAAGATCGCTTAAGGGACCCAAAAATATCGAATTTTCGGGTGTTTTGAGCCTGAATTTGAGATATAAACGGGTACAGAATACGCATGCACATATCGAAAATGGGCACCTAAAATATAGATTTTTAGCATGTTTTGGGCTTGAATTTTAAAAGTACTCTAACACGGAGTAGGCATGCACAGATCGCTTCTGGGGCCCAAAAATATCGAATTTTCGGGTGTTTTGAGCCTGAATTTGAGATATAAACGCGTACAGAAGATGCATGCACATATCGACTATTGGCAGCTAAAATATCGATTTTCAGCATGTTTTGGGCATGTATTTTGAAAATACTCAAACACGGAGTAGGCATATACAGATCGCTTCTGGGACCCAAAAATATCGAATTTTCGCGTGTTTTGAGCCTAAATTTGAGATATAAACGGGTACAGAACATGCATGCACATATTGACTTTGGGCACCCAAAATATCGATTTTTAACATGTTCTGAGCCTCTATTTTAAAAACACTCTAACACAGAGTATGCATGTACAGATCGCATCTGGGACACAAAAATATCGAATTTTCGGAGTTTTGAGCTTTAATTTGAGATATAAATGGGTACAGATGATGCATGCACATATCGAGTTTTTAAACCTAAAATATCGATTTTAAAGCATGTTTTGGGTCTGTATCTTAAAACTTTCTAGCAAGAAGTAGGCATGTACGGATTGCTTCTGGGACCAAAAAATATCGAATTTTCGAGTGTTTTGAACCTGAATTTGGGATATAGACGGGTACAGAAGATGCATACACATATTGTCTTTGGGTAGCTAAAATATCGATTTACAGCATGTTTTAGGCCTGTATTTTGAAAATACTCTAACACGGAGTAGGCATGTACAGTTTGCTTCCGGGACCCAAAAATATCGAATATTCGGGTGTTTTGAGTCTAAATTTGAGATATAAACGGGTACAGAAGATGCATGCACATATCGGCTTAAAGCACCCAAAATATCGATTTTGAGCATGTTTTGGGCCTGTATTTTTAAAATACTCTAACACGGAGTAGACACGTACAGATCGCTTTTGGGACACAAAAATATCGAATTTTTGGGTGTTTTGAGCATGAATTTGAGATATAAACGGGTACAGAAGATTCATGCACATATCGAATTCGGGCACCTAAAATATCGATTTATAGCATGTTTAGAGCCTATATTTTAAAAACATTCTAGCACTGAGTAGGCATGTACAGATCGCTTTTGGAACCCAAAAATATTGAATTTTCGGGTGTTTTGAGCCTGAATTTGATATGTAAACAAGTAATGAAGATGAATGCACATATCGACTTTGGGCACCCAAAATGTCGATTTTTAGCATGTTTTTGGCCTGTATTTTGAAAATACTATAAGTCTGAGTAGGCATGTACAGATCGCTTAAGGGACCCAAAAATATCGAATTTTCGGGTGTTTTGAGCCTGAATTTGAGATATAAACGGGTACAGAATACGCATGCACATATCGAAAATGGGCACCTAAAATATCGATTTTTAGCATGTTTTGGGCTTGAATTTTAAACGTACTCTAACACGGAGTAGGCATGCACAGATCGCTTCTGGGACCCAAAAATATCGAATTTTCGGGTGTTTTGACCCTGAATTTGAGATATAAACGTGTACAGAAGATGCATGCACATATCGACTATGGGCAGCTAAAATATCGATTTTCAGCATATTTTGGGCATGTATTTTGAAAATACTCAAACACGGAGTAGGCATATACAGATCGCTTCTGGGACCCAAAAATATCGAATTTTAGGGTGTTTTGAGCCTAAATTTGAGATATAAATGCGTACAGAACATGCATGCACATATTGACTTTGGGCACCCAAAATATCGATTTTTAGCATGTTCTGAGCCTCTATTTTAAAAACATTCTAGCACTGAGTAGGCATGTACAGATCGCTTCTGGGACCCAAAAATATTGAATTTTCGGGTGTTTTGAGCCTGAATTTGAGATATAACCGGGTACAGAGAATGCATACACATATTGACTTTGTGCACCTAAAATATCAATTTTTAGAATGTTTTGGGCCTGTATTTTAAAAACACTCTAACACAGAGTATGCATGTACAGATCGCTTCTGGGACACAAAAATATCGAATTTTCAGAGTTTTGAGCCTGAATTTGAGATATAAATGGGTACAGATGATGCATGCACATATCGAATTTTTGAACCTAAAATATCGATTTTAAAGCATGTTTTGGGTCTGTATCTTAAAACTTTCTAGCAAGAAGTAGGCATGTACAGATTGCTTCTGGGACCTAAAAATATCGAATTTTCGAGTGTTTTGAACCTGAATTTGGGATATAGACGGGTACAGAAGATACATACACATATTGACTTTGGGCAGCTAAAATATCGATTTATTGCATGTTTTAGGCCTGTATTTTGAAAATACTCTAACACGGAGTAGGCATGTACAGATCGCTTTTGGGACCCAAAAATATCGAATATTCGGGTGTTTTGAGTCTGAATTTGAGATATAAACGGGTACAGAAGATGCATGCACATATCGACCTAAAGCACCCAAAATATAGATTTTGAGCATGTTTTTGGCCTGTATTTTTAAAATACTCTAACACGGAGTAGACACGTACAGATCGCTTTTGGGACACAAAAATATCGAATTTTTGGGTTTTTTGAGCATGAATTTGAGATATAAACGGGTACAGAAGATTCATGCACATATCGACTTTGGACACCTAAAATATCGATTTATAGCATGTTTAGAGCCTATATTTTAAAAACATTCTAGCACTGAGTAGGCATGTACAGATCGCTTTTGGAACCCAAAAATATTGAATTTTCGGGTGTTTTGAGCCTGAATTTGATATGTAAACAGGTAATGAAGATGAATGCACATATCGACTCTTTGCACCAAAAATATCGATTTTGAGCATGTTTTGGGTCTGTATTGTGTAAATACTCTAACACGGAGTAGGCATGTACAGATCGCTTCTGGGACACAAAAATATCGATTTTTGGGTGTTTTGAGCCTAAATTTGAGATATAAACGGGTACAGAAGATGCATGCACATATCGTCTTTGGACACCTAAAATATCGATTTATAGCAAGTTTAGAGCCTATATTTTAAAAACATTCTAGCACTGAGTAGGCATGTACAGATCGCTTCTGGGACCCAAAAATATTGAATTTTCGGGTGTTTTGAGACTGAATTAGAGATATAACCGGGTACAGAGAATGCATACACATATTGACTTTGTGCACCTAAAATATCAATTTTCAGCATGTTTTGGGCCTGTATTATAAAAACACTCTAACACGGAGTATGTAGGATCAGATCGCTTCTGGGACACGAAAATATCGAATTTTCGGAGTTTTGAGCCTGAATTTGAGATATAAACGGGTACAGAAGATGCATGCACATATAGACTTTTTGCACCTAAAATATCGATTTTGAGCATGTTTTTGGTCTGTATCTTGAAAACATTCTAGCAAGAAGTAGGCATGTACAGATTGCTTCTGGGACCCAAAAATATCGAATTTTCGAGTGTTTTGAACCTGAATTTGGAATATAGACGTGTACAGAAGATGCATACACATATAGACTTTGGGCAGCTAAAATATCGATTTACTGCCTGTTTTAGGCCTGTATTTTGAGAATACTCTAACACGGAGTAAGCATGTACAGATGGCTTTTGGGACCCAAAAATATCGAATAATCGGGTGTTTTGAGTTTGAATTTGAGATAAAAACGGGTACAGAAGATGCATGCACATATCGACTATGGGCAGCTAAAATATCGATTTTCAGCATGTTTTGGGCATGTATTTTGAAAATACTCAAACACGGAGTAGGCATATACAGATCGCTTCTGGGACCCAAAAATATCGAATATTCGGGTGTTTTGAGTCTGAATTTGAGATATAAACGGGTACAGAAGATGCATGCACATATCGACTTAAAGCACCCAAAATATCGATTTCGATCATGTTTTGGGCCTGTATTTTTAAAATACTCTAACACGGAGTAGACACGTACAGATTGCTTCTGGGACTCAAAAATATCGAATTTTCGAGTGTTTTGAACCTGAATTTGGAATATAGACGTGTACAGAAGATGCATACACATATTGACTTTGTGCAGCTAAAATATCGATTTACTGCATGTTTTAGGCATGTATTTTGAAAATACTCTAACACGGAGTATGCATGTACAGATGGCTTTTGGGACCCAAAAATATCGAATTTTCGGGTGTTTTGAGTCTGAATTTGAGATATAAACGGGTACAGAAGATGCATGCACATATCGAATTTGGGCAACTAAAATATCGATTTTGAGCATGTTTTGGGCCTGTATTTTGAAAATACTCTAACACGGTATAGACATGTACAGATCGCTTCTGGGACACAAAAATATCGAATTTTTGGGTGTTATGAGACTGAATTTGAGATATAAACGGGTACAGAAGATGCATGCACATATCGACTTCGGGCACCTAAAATATCGATTTTTAGCATGTTCTGAGCCTCTATTTTGAAAACATTCTAGCACTGAGTAGGCATGTACAGATCGCTTTTGGGACCCAAAAATATTGAATTTTCGGGTGTTTTGAGCCTGAATTTGAGATATAACCGGGTACAGAGAATGCATACACATATTGACTTTGTGCACCTAAAATATCAATTTTCAGCATGTTTTGGGCCTATATTTTAAAAACACTCTAACACGGAGTATGCAGGTAAAGATCGCTTCTGGGACACAAAAATATCGAATTTTCGGAGTTTTGAGCCTGAATTTGAGATATAAACGGGTACAGAAGATGCATTCACATATCGAATTTTTGCACCTAAAATATCGATTTTGAGCATGTTTTTGGTCTGTATCTTGAAAACTTTCTAGCAAGAAGTAGGCATGTACAGATTGCTTCTGGGACCCAAAAATATCGAATTTTCGAGGTTTTTGAACCTGAATTTGGGATATAGACGGGTACAGAAGATGCATACACATATTGACTTTGGGCAGCTAAAATATCGATTTACAGCATGTTTTAGGCCTGTATTTTGAAAATACTCTAACACGGAGTAGGCATGTACAGATCGCTTTTGGGACCCAAAAATATCGAATATTCGGGTGTTTTGAGTCTGAATTTGAGATATAAACGGGTACAGAAGATGCATGCACATATCGACTTAAAGCACCCAAAATATCGATTTTGATCATGTTTTGGGCCTGTATTTTTAAAATACTCTAACACGGAGTAGACACGTACAGATCGCTTTTGGGACACAAAAATATCGAATTTTTGGGTGTTTTGAGCATGAATTTGAGATATAAACGGGTACAGAAGATGCATGCACATATCGACTTCGGGCACCTAAAATATCGATTTTTAGCATGTTCTGAGCCTCTATTTTGAAAACATTCTAGCACTGAGTAGGCATGTACAGATCGCTTCTGGGACCCAAAAATATTGAATTTTCGGGTGTTTTGAGTCTGAATTTGAGATATAACCGGGTACAGAGAATGCATACACATATTGACTTTGTGCACCTAAAATATCAATTTTCAGCATGTTTTGGGCCTGTATTTTAAAAACACTCTAACAAGGAGTATGCAAGTACAGATCGCTTCTGGGACACAAAAATATCGAATTTTCGGAGTTTTGAGACTGAATTTGAGATATAAACGGGTACAGAAGATACATGCACATATAGACTTTTTGCACCTAAAATATCGATTTTGAGCATGTTTTTGGTCTGTATCTTTTAAACATTCTAGCAAGAAGTAGGCATGTACAGATTGCTTCTGGGACCCAAAAATATCGAATTTTCGAGTGTTTTGAACCTGAATTTGGAATATAGACGTGTACAGAAGATGCATACACATATTGACTTTGGGCAGCTAAAATATCGATTTACTGCATGTTTTAGGCCTGTATTTTGAAAATACTCTAACACGGAGTATGCATGTACAGATGGCTTTTGGGACCCAAAAATATCGAATTTTCGGGTGTTTTGAGTCTGAATTTGAGATATAAACGGGTACAGAAGATGCATGCACATATCGAATTTGGGCACCTAAAATATCGATTTTGAGCATGTTTTGGGCCTGTATTTTGAAAATACTCTAACACGGTATAGACATGTACAGATCGCTTCTGGGACACAAAAATATCGAATTTTTGGGTGTTTTGAGACTGAATTTGAGATATAAACGGGTACAGAAGATGCATGCACTTATCGACGTCGGGCACCTAAAATATCGATTTTTAGCATGTTCTGAGCCTCTATTTTGAAAATATTCTAGCACTGAGTAGGCATGTACAGATCGCTTTTGGGACCCAAAAATATTGAATTTTCGGGTGTTTTGAGCCTGAATTTGAGATATAACCGGGTACAGAGAATGCATACACATATTGACTTTGTGCACCTAAAATATCAATTTTCAGCATGTTTTGGGCCTATATTTTAAAAACACTCTAACACGGAGTATGCAGGTACAGATCGCTTCTGGGACACAAAAATATCGAATTTTCGGAGTTTTGAGCCTGAATTTGAGATATAAACGGGTACAGAAGATGCATTCACATATCGAATTTTTGCACCTAAAATATCGATTTTGAGTATGTTTTTGGTCTGTATCTTGAAAACTTTCTAGCAAGAAGTAGGCATGTACAGATTGCTTCTGGGACCCAAAAATATCGAATTTTCGAGTGTTTTGAACCTGAATTTGGGATATAGACTTGTACAGAAGATGCATACACATATTGACTTTGGGCAGCTAAAATATCGATTTACTGCATGTTTTAGGCCTGTATTTTGAAAATACTCTAACACGGAGTATGCATGTACAGATGGCTTTTGGGACCCAAAAATATCGAATATTCGGGTGTTTTGAGTCTGAATTTGAGATATAAACGGGTACCGAAGATGCATGCACATATCGACTTTGGGCACCCAAAATATCGATTTAGAGCATGTTTTGGGCCTGTATTTTTAAAATACTCTAACACTGAGTAGACACGTACAGATCGCTTCTGGAACCCAAAAATATCGAATTTTCGGTGTTTTGAGCCTGAATTTGAGATATAAACGGGTACAGAATATGCATGCACATATCGACTTTGGGCACCCAAAATATCGATTTTGAGCATGTTTTGAGCCTGTATTTTTAAAATACTCTAACACGGAGTAGAAACGTACAGATCGTTTCTGGGACCCAAATAAATCGAATTTTCGGTTGTTCTGAGCCTGAATTTGAGATATGAACAGGTACAGAAGATGCATGCACATATCGACTTCGGGCACCTAAAATATCGATTTTGAGCATGTTCTGGGCCTGTATTTTGAAAATACTCAAACACGATGTAGACATGTACAGATCGCTTCTAGGACATAACAATATCGATTTTTTGGGTGTTTTGAGCCTGAATTTGAGATATAAACGGGTACAGAAGATGCATGCACATATCGACTTTGGGCACCTAAAATATCGATTTTCATCATGTTTTTGGCCTATATTTTGAAAACACTCTAACACGGAGTATGCACGTACAGATCGCTTCTGGGACCCAAATAAATCGAATTTTCGGGTGTTTTGAGCCAGAATTTGGGATATAACCGGGTACAGAGGATGCATGCACATATCAACTTTTTGCACCTAAAATATCGATTTTGAGCATGTTTTGGGTCTGTATCTTGAAAAACATTCTAGCAAGGAGTAGGCATGTACAGATCGCTTCTGGGACCCAAATATATCGAATTTTCTGGTGTTTTGAACCTGAATTTGGTATATAGACGGGTACAGAAGATGCATACACATATTGACTTTGGGCACCTAAAATATCAATTTTCAGCATGTTTTGGGCCTATATTTTAAAAACACTCTAACACGGAGTAGACACGTACAGATCGCTTTTGGGACACAAAAATATTGAATTTTTGGGTGTTTTGAGCCTGAATTTGAGATATGAAAGGGTACTGAAGATGCAGGCACATATCGACTTTTTGCACCTAAAATATTGATTTTGAGCTTGTTTTGGGACTGTATCTTAAAAACATTCTAGTAAGGAGTAGGCATGTACAGATCGCTTCTGGGACCCAAAAATACCGAATTTTCGGGTATTTTGAGCCTTATTTTGAGATATAAATGGATACTGAAGATGCATGCACATATCGACTTTTTGCACCTAATATATCTATTTTTAGCATGTTTTGGGTCTGTATCTTGAAAACATTCTAAGAAGGAGTAGGCATAGACATATCGCTTCTGGGACACAAAAATATCTAATTTTCGGGTGTTTTGAGCCTGAATCTGGGATATAAACGGGTACAAAAGACTTTGGACACCTAAAATATCGAATTTTAGCATGTTTTAAGCCTATATTTTGAAAACATTCTAACACTGAGTAGATATTTACAGATCGCTTCTGGGATCCAAAAATATCGAATTTTCGGGTGTTTTAAGCCTGAATTTGGGATATAAAAGGGTACAGAACATGCATGCACATATCGACTTGGGACACATAAAATATCGATTTTTAGCATGTTTTGACTCTATATTTGGAAAACATTCTAGCAGAGAGTAGGCATGTACAGATCACTTCTTGGATTCAAAAATATCGAATTTTCGGGTGTTTTGAGCCTAAATTTGAGATATAAACGGGTACAGAAGATGCATGCACATATCGACATTGGGCACCTAAAATATCGATTTTTAGCATGTATTGGGCCTATATTTTGAAAATATTCTAGCACTGAGTAGGCATGTACATATCGCTTCTGGGACCCAAAAATATAAATTTTACAGGTGTTTTGAGCCTGAATTTGGGATATAAACGGGTACAAAAGATGTATGCACATATCGACTTTGGACACCTAAAATATCGATATGTAGCATGTTTTAAGCCTATATTTTCAAAACAGTCTAGCACTGAGTAGACAGGTACAGATCGCTTCTGGGACCCAAAAACATTGAATTTTTGGTTGTTTTGAGCCTGAATTTGAGATATAAACGGGTACTGAAGATGCAGGCACATATCGACTTTTTTAACCTAAAATATAGATTTTGAGCTTGTTTTGGGTCTGTATTTTGAAAATACTTTAAAACGAAGTAGGCATGTACAGATATCTTTTGTGACACAAAAATATCGAGTTTTCGGGTGTTTTGAGCCTGAATTTGGGATATAAACGTGTACAGAAGATGCATACACATATTGACTTTGGGAACCTTAAAATATTGATTTTCAGCATGTTTTGGGCCTGTATTTTTAAAATACTCTAACACGGAATAGGCATGTACAGATTGCTTCTAGGACCCAAAAACGTTGAATTTTCGGGTATTTTGAGCCTGAATTTGAGATATAATCGGGTACAGAAGATGCATGTTCATATTCACTTTGGGCACCTAAGATATCGATTTTCAGCATGATTTGGGCCAGAATTTTGAAAGTATCCTAATACGGAGTAGGCATGTACAGATCGCTTCTAGGACCCAAAAATATCGAATTTTCGGGTGTTTTGAGCCTGAATTTGAGATATAAACGGGTACAGAAGATGCATGCACATATCGTCTATGTGGAGCTAAAATATCGATTTTCAGCATGTTTTGGGCATGTATTTTGAAAATACTCTAACACGGAGTAGACATATACAGATCGCTTCTGGGACCCAAAAATCTCGAATTTTCGGGTGTTTTAAGACTGAATTTGAGATATAAACGGGTACAGAAAGATGCATGCACATATCGACTTTGGGCACCTAAAATATCGATTTTCAGTATGTTTTATGGCCTGTATTTTGAAAGTACTCTAACACGGAGTAGACAAGTACAGATCGCTTCTGGGAGCCAAAAATATCGAGTTTTCGGGTGTTTTGAGCCTAAATTTTAGATATAAACGGGTACAGAACATGCATGCACATATCGACATTGGGCACCTAAAATATCGATTTTTAGCATGTATTGTGCCTATATTTTGAAAATACTCTAGCACTGAGTAGGCATGTACAGATCGCTTCTGGTACCCTAAAATATCGAATTTTTGGGTGTTTTGAGCCTGAATTTGGGATATAAACTGGTACAAAAGATGTATGCACATATCGACATTGGACACCTAAAATGTCGATTTTAGCATGTTTTAAGCCTATATTTTAAAAACAGTCTAGCACTAAGTAGACATGTACAGATCGCTTCTGGTACCCAAAAATATTGAATTTTTGGGTGTTTTGAGCCTGAATTTGAGATATAAACGGGAACTGAAGATGCAGGCACATATCGACTTTTTGTACCTAAGATATTGATTTTGAGCTTGTTTTGGGTCTGTGTCTTAAAAACATTCTAGTAAGGAGTACGCATGTACAGATCGCTTCTGGGACACAAAAATATCTAATTTTCGGGTGTTTTGAGCCTGAATTTGAGATATAAACGGGTACAGAAGATGCATGCACATATCGACTTTGGGCACCCAAAATATCGATTTTTAGTATGTTTTGGGCCAATATTTTGAAAATATTCTATCACTAAGTAAGCATGTACAGATTGCTTCTGGGACACAAAAAAATTAAATTTTCGGGTGTTTTGAGCCTGAATTTGAGATTTAAACAGGTACTGAAGATGCAGGCACATATCGAATGTTTGCACCTAAAATATTGATTTTGAGCTTGTTTTGGGTCTGTATCTTAAAAACATTCTAGTAAGGAGTAGGCATGTACAGATCGCTTCTGGGACCCAAAAATATCGAATTTTCGGAGTTTTGAGCCTGAATTTGAGATATAAACGGGTACAGAAGATAGATGCACATATCGACTTTTTGCACCTAAAATATCGAATTTGAGCATGTTTTTGGTCTGTATCTTGAAAACTTTCTTGCAAGAAGTAGGCATGTACAGATTGCTTCTGGGACCCAAAAATATCGAATTTTCGAGTGTTTTGAACCTGAATTTGGGATATAGACGGGAACAGAAGATGCATACCCATATTGACTTTGGGCAGCTAAAATATCGATTTACAGCATGTTTTAGGCCTGTATTTTGAAAATACTCTAACACGGAGTATGCATGTGGAGATGGCTTTTGGGACCCAAAAATATCGAATAATCGGGTGTTTTGAGTCTGAATTTGAGATATAAACGGGTACAGAAGATGCATGCACATATCGACTTTGGGCACCTAAAATATCGATTTTGAGCATGTTTTGGGCCTGTATCTTGAAAATACTCTAACACGGTATAGACATGTACAGATCGCTTCTGGGACACAAAAATATCGATTTTTTGGGTGTTTTGAACCTGAATTAGGGATATACACGGGTACAGAAGATGCATACACATATTGACTTTGGGCACCTAAAATATCGATTTTCAGCATGTTTTTGGCCTATATTTAAAAAACACTCTAACATGGAGTATGCACGTACAGATTGCTTCTGGGACCCAAATAAATCGAATTTTCGGGTGTTTTGAGCCTGAATTTGAGATATAAACGGGTACAGAAGATGCATGCACATATCGACTTTTTGCACCTAAAATATCGATTTTGAGCATGTTTTGTTTGTGTATCTTGAAAACATTCTAGCAAGAAGTAAGTATGTACAGATTGCTTCTGGGACCCAAAAATATCGAATTTTCGAGTGTTTTGAACCTGAATTTGAGATATAGACGGGTACAGAAGATGCATACACATATTGACTTTGGGCAGCTAAAATATCGATTTTCAGCATGTTTTAGGCCTGTATTTTTAAAATACTCTAACACGGAGTAGACACGTACAGATCGCTTCTGGGACCCAAATAAATCGAATTTTCGGGTGTTTTGAGACTGAATTTGAGATATAAACAGGTACAGAAGATGTATGCACATATCGACTTTGGGCACCTAAAATATCGATTTTCAGTATGTTTTATTGCCTGTATTTTAAAAGTACTCTAACACGGAGTAGACAAGTACAGATCGCTTCTGGGAGCCAAAAATATCGAATTTTCGGGTGTTTTGAGCCTAAATTTTAAATATAAACGGGTACAGAACATGCATTCACCAATCGACATTAGGCACCTAAAATATCGATTTTTAGCATGTATTGTGCCTATATTTTGAAAATATTCTAGCACTGAGTAGGCATGTACAGATCGCTTCTGGGACCCAAAAATATCGAATTTTCGGGTGTTTTGAGCCTGAATTTGGGATATAAACGGGTACAAAAGATGTATGCACATATCGACTTTGGACACCTAAAATGTCGATTATTAGCATGTTTTAAACCGATATTTTAAAAACAGTCTAGCACTGAGTAGACATGTACAGATCGCTTCTGGGACCCAAAAATATTTAGTTTTTGGGTGTTTTGAGCCTGAATTTGAGATATAAACGGGTACTGAAGATGCAGGCACATATCGACTTTTTGCACCTAAAATATTGATTTTAAGCTTGTTTTGGGTCTGTATCTTAAACACATTCTAGTAAGGAGTAGGCATGTACAGATCGCTTCTGGGACCCAAAAATATCGAATTTTCGGGGTTTTGAGCCTGAATTTGAGATATAAACAGGTACAGAAGATACATGCACATATCGACTTTTTGCACCTAAAATATCGATTTTGAGCATGTTTTTGGTCTGTATCTTGAAAACTTTCTAGCAAGAAGTAGGCATGTACAGATTGCTTCTGGGACCCAAAAATATCGAATTTTTGAGTGTTTTGAACCTGAATTTGGGATATAGACGGGTACAGAAGATGCATACACATATTGACTTTGGGCAGCTAAAATATCGATTTACAGCATGTTTTAGGCCTGTATTTTGAAAATACTCTAACACGGAGTATGCATGTACAGATGGCTTTTGGGACCCAAAAATATCGAATAATCGGGTGTTTTGAGTCTGAATTTGAGATATAAACGGGTACAGAAGATGCATGCACATATCGACTTTGGCACCTAAAATATCGATTTTGAGCATGTTTTGGGCCTGTATTTTGAAAATACTCTAACACGGTATAGACATGTACAGATCGCTTCTGGGACACAAAAATATCGATTTTTTGGGTGTTTTGAACCTGAATTAGGGATATACACGGGTACAGAAGATGCATACACATATTGACTTTGGGCAACTAAAATATCGATTTTCAGCATGATTTTGGCCTATATTTTAAAAACACTCTAACATGGAGTATGCAAGTACAGATCGCTTCTGGGACCCAAATAAATCGAATTTTCGGGTGTTTTGAGCCTGAATTTGAGATATAAACGGGTACAGAAGATGCATGCACATATCGACTTTTTGCACCTAAAATATCGATTTTGAGCATGTTTTGGGTGTGTAACTTGAAAACATTCTAGCAAGAAGTAGGTATGTACAGATTGCTTCTGGGACCCAAAAATATCGAATTTTCGAGTTTTTTGAACCTGAATTTGAGATATAGACGGGTACAGAAGATGCATACACATATTGACTTTGGGCAGCTAAAATATCGATTTTCAGCATGTTTTAGTCCTGTATTTTGAAAATACTCTAACACGGAGTATGCATGTACAGATGGCTTTTGGGACCCAAAAACATCGAATATTCGGGTGTTTTGATTCTGAATTTGAGATATAAACGGGTACAGAAGATGCATGCACATATCGACTTTGGGCACCCAAAATATCGATTTTGAGCATGTTTTAGGCCTGTATTTTTATAATACTCTAACACGGAGTAGACACGTACAGATCGCTTCTGGGACCCAAATAAATCGAATTTTCGGGTGTTCTGAGCCTGAATTTGAGATATGAACGGGTACAGAAGATGCATGCACATATCGACTTTGGGCACTTAAAATATCGATTTTGAGCATGTTTAGGGCCTGTATTTTGAAAATACTCTAACACGGTGTAGACATGTACAGATCGCTTCTGGGACACAAAAATATCGATTTTTCGGTGTTTTGAGCCTGAATTTGAGATATAAACGGGTACAGAAGATGCATGCATATATCGACTTTTTGCACCTAAAATATCGATTTTGAGCATGTTTTGGGTGTGTATCTTGAAAACATTCTAGCAAGAAGTAGGCATGTACAGATTGCTTCTGGAACCCAAAAATATCGAATTTTCGAGTGTTTTGAACCTGAATTTGGGATATAGACGGGTACAGAAGATGCATACACATATTGACTTTTGGCAGCTAAAATATCGATTTACAGCATGTTTTGGGCCTCTATTTTAAAAACACTCTAACACGGAGTATGCACGTACAGATAGCTTCTGGGACCCAAAAATATTGAATTTTAGGTGTTTTGAGCCTGAATTTGAGATATTAACGGGTACAGAAGATGCATGCACATATCGACTTTTTGCACCTAAAATATCGATTTTGAGCATGTTTTGAGCCTATATTTTGAAAACATTCTAGCACTGAGTATGCATGTATAGATCGCTTAAGGGACCCAAAAATATCGAATTTTCGGGTGTTTTGAGCCTGAATTTGAGATATAAACGGGTACAGAAGATGCATGCACATATCGACTTTTTGCACCTAAAATATCGATTTTGAGCATGTTTTGGGTGTGTATCTTGAAAACATTCTAGCAAGAAGTAAGTATGTACAGATTGCTTCTGGGACCCAAAAATATCGAATTTTCGAGTGTTTTGAACCTGAATTTGAGATATAGACGGGTACAGAAGATGCATACACATATTGACTTTGGGCAGCTAAAATATCGATTTTCAGCATGATTTTGGCCTATATTTTAAAAACACTCTAACATGGAGTATGCAAGTACAGATCGCTTCTGGGACCCAAATAAATCGAATTTTCGGGTGTTTTGAGCCTGAATTTGAGATATAAACGGGTACAGAAGATGCATGCACATATCGACTTTTTGCACCTAAAATATCGATTTTGAGCATGTTTTGGGTGTGTAACTTGAAAACATTCTAGCAAGAAGTAGGTATGTACAGATTGCTTCTGGGACCCAAAAATATCGAATTTTCGAGTGTTTTGAACCTGAATTTGAGATATAGACGGGTACAGAAGATGCATACACATATTGACTTTGGGCAGCTAAAATATCGATTTTCAGCATGTTTTAGTCCTGTATTTTGAAAATACTCTAACACGGAGTATGCATGTACAGATGGCTTTTGGGACCCAAAAACATCGAATATTCGGGTGTTTTGATTCTGAATTTGAGATATAAACGGGTACAGAAGATGCATGCACATATCGACTTTGGGCACCCAAAATATCGATTTTGAGCATGTTTTAGGCCTGTATTTTTATAATACTCTAACACGGAGTAGACACGTACAGATCGCTTCTGGGACCCAAATAAATCGAATATTCGGGTGTTCTGAGCCTGAATTTGAGATATGAACGGGTACAGAAGATGCATGCACATATCGACTTTGGGCACTTAAAATATCGATTTTGAGCATGTTTTGGGCCTGTATTTTGAAAATACTCTAACACGGTGTAGACATGTACAGATCGCTTCTGGGACACAAAAATATCGATTTTTCGGAGTTTTGAGCCTGAATTTGAGATATAAACGGGTACAGAAGATGCATGCACATATCGACTTTTTGCACCTAAAATATCGATTTTGAGCATGTTTTGGGTGTGTATCTTGAAAACATTCTAGCAAGAAGTAAGTATGGACAGATTGCTTCTGGGACCCAAAAATATCGAATTTTCGAGTGTTTTGAACCTGAATTTGGGATATAGACGGGTACAGAAGATGCATACACATATTGACTTTGGGCAGCTAAAATATCGATTTTCAGCATGTTTTAGGCCTGTATTTTGAAAATACTCTAACACGGAGTATCCATGTACAGATGGCTTTTGGGACCCAAAAACATCGAATATTCGGGTGTTTTGATTCTGAATTTGAGATATAAACGGGTACAGAAGATGCATGGACATATCGACTTTGGGCACCCAAAATATCGATTTTGAGCATGTTTTAGGCCTGTATTTTTAAAATACTCTAACACGGAGTAGACACGTACAGATCGCTTCTGGGACCCAAATAAATCGAATTTTCGGGAGTTCTGAGCCTGAATTTGAGATATGAACGGGTACAGAAGATGCATGCACATATCGACTTTGGGCACCTAAAATATCGATTTTGAGCATGTTTTGGGCCTGTATTTTGAAAATACTCTAACACGGTGTAGACATGTACAGATCGCTTCTGGGACCCAAAAATATCGATTTTTTGGGTGTTTTGAGCCTGAATTTGAGATATAAACGGGTACAGAAGATGCATGAACATATCGACTTTTTGCACCTAAAATATCGATTTTGAGCATGTTTTGGGTCTGTATCTTGAAAACTTTCTTGCAAGAAGTAGGCACGTCCAGATTGCTTCTGGGACCCAAAAATATCGAATTTTCGAATGTTTTGAACCTGAATTTGTGATATAGACGGGTACAGAAGATGCATACACATATTGACTTTAGGCAGCTAAAATATCGATTTACAGCATGTTTTGGGCCTCTATTTTAAAAACACTCTAACACGGAGTATGCACGTACAGATCGCTTCTGGGACCCAAAAATATTGAATTTTCGGGTGTTTTGAGCCTGAATTTGAGATATAAACGGGTACAGAAGATGCATGCACATATCGACTTTGAGCACCTAAAATATCGATTTTGAGCATGTTTTGGGCATGTATTTTGAAAATACTTCAACACGGAGTATGCATGTACAGATCGCTTCTGGGACCCAAAAATATCGAAATTTCAGGTGTTTTGAGCCTGAATTTGAGATATAAACGGGTACAGAAGATACATGCATATATCGACTTTGGGCACATAAAATATCGATTTTGAGCATGTTTTGAGTCTGTAATTTGAAAAAACTCTAACACGGAGTAGGCATGTACAGATCGCTTCTGGGACCCATAAATATTGATTTTTTGGGTGTTTTGAGCCTGAATTTGAGATATAAACGGGTACAGAAGATGCATGCACATATCGACTTTGGACACCTAAAATATCGATTTATAGCATGTTTTGGGCCTGTATTTTAAAAACATTCTAGCACTGAGTAGGCATGTGCAGATTGCTTAAGGGACCCAAAAAATCTAATTTTCGGAGTTTTGAGTCTGAAATTGAGATATAAACGGGTACAGAAGATGCATGCACATATCGACTTTTTGCACTTAAAATATCGATTTTGAGCATGTTTTGGGTCTGTATCTTGAAAACTTTCTAGCAAGGAGTAGGCATGTACAGATCGCTTCTGGGACCCAAAAATATTGAATTTTCTGGTTTTTTGAACCTGAATTAGGGATATACACGGGTACAGAAGATGCATACACATATTGACTTTGGGCACATAAAATATCGATTTTGAGAATGTTTTGGGCCTGTATTTTAAAAACACTCTAACACGGAGTATGCACGTACAGATCGCTTCTGGGACCCAAAAATATCGAATTTTCGGGTGTTTTGAGCCTGAATTTGAGATATAACCGGGTACAGAGAATGCATACACATATTGACTTTGTGCACCTAAAATATCAATTTTCAGCATGTTTTGGGCCTGTATTTTAAAAACACTCTAACACGGAGTATGCAGGTACAGATCGCTTCTGGGACACAAAAATATCGAATTTTCAGAGTTTTGAGCCTGAATTTGAGATAAAAACGGGTACAGAAGATGCATGCACATATCGACTTTTTGCACCTAAAATATCGATTTGGAGCATGTTTTTGGTCTGTATCTTGAAAACATTCTAGCAAGAAGTAGGCATGTACAGATTGCTTCTGGGACCCAAAAATATCGAATTTTCGAGTGTTTTGAACCTGAATTTGGAATATAACCGGGTACAGAGAATGCATACACATATTGACTTTGTGCACCTAAAATATCAATTTTCAGCATGTTTTGGACCTGCATTTTAAAAACACTCTAACACGGAGTATGCATGAACAGATCGCTTCTGGGACACAAAAATATCGAATTTTCGGAGTTTTGAGCCTGAATTTGAGATATAAACGAGTACAGAAGATGTATGCACATATCGTCTTTGGCACCCAAAATATCGATTTTTAGTATGTTTTGGGCGTATAATTTGAAAATATTCTAGCACTGAGTAGGCATGTACAGATCGCTTCTGGGACCCAAAAATATCGAATTTTCTAGTGTTTTGAACCAGAATTAGGGATATACACGGGTACAGAAGATGCATACACATATCGACTTTGGGCACCCAAAATATCGATTTTGAGCATGTTTTGGGCCTGAATTTTTAAAATACTCTAACACTGAGTAGACACGTAAAGTTCGCTTCTGGGACCCAAATAAATTGAATTTTCGGGTGATCTGAGCCAGAATTTGTGATATGAACGGGTACAGAAGATGCATGCACATATCGACTTTGGGCACCTAAAACATCGATTTTGAGCATGTTTTGGGCCTGTATTTTAAAAATACTATAACACGGTGTAAACATGTACAGATCGCTTCTGGGACACAAAAATATCGATTTTTTGGGTGTTTTGAGCCTGAATTTGAGATATAAACGGGTACAGAAGATGCATGCACATATCGACTTTTTGCACCTAAAATATCGATTTTGAGCATGTTTTGTGTCTGTATCTTGAAAAAATTCTAGCACTGAGTAGGCATGTACAGATCGCTTCAGGGACCCAAAAATATTGAATTTTCGGGTGTTTTGAGCCTGAATTTGAAATATAACCGGGTACAGAGAATGCATACACATATTGACTTTGTGCACCTTAAATACCAATTTTCAGCATGTTTTGGGCCTGCATTTTAAAAACACTCTAACACGGAGTATGCATGAACAGATCGCTTCTGGGACACAAAAATATCGAATTTTCGGAGTTTTGAGCCTGAATTTGAGATATAAACGAGTACAGAAGATGCATGCACATATCGACTTTTTGCACCTAAAATATCGATTTTGAGCATGTTTTTCGGTCTGTAACTTGAAAACTTTCTAGCAAGAAGTAGGCATGTACAGATTGCTTCTGGGACCCAAAAATATAGAATTTTCGAGTGTTTTGAATCTGAATTTGGGATATAGAAGGGTACAGAAGATGCATACACATATTGACTTTGGGCAGCTAAAATATCGATTTACATCATGTTTTAGGCCTGTATTTTGAAAATACTCTAACACGGAGTATGCATATACAGATGGCTTTTGGGACCCAAAAATATCGGTTTTTTGGGTGTTTTGAGCCTGAATTTGAGATATAAACGGGTACAGAAGATGTATGCACATATCGACTTTGGCACCCAAAATATCGATTTTTAGTATGTTTTGGGCGTATAATTTGAAAATATTCTAGCACTGAGTAGGCATGTACAGATCGCTTTTGGGACCCAAAAATATCGAATTTTCTAGTGTTTTGAACCAGAATTAGGGATATACACGGGTACAGAAGATGCATACACATATCGACTTTGGGCACCCAAAATATCGATTTTGAGCATGTTTTGGGCCTGAATTTTTAAAATACTCTAACACTGAGTAGACACGTAATTTTCGCTTCTGGGACCCAAATAAATTGAATTTTCGGGTGATCTGAGCAAGAATTTGTGATATGAACGGGTACAGAAGATGCATGCACATATCGACTTTGGGCACCTAAAACATCGATTTTGAGCATGTTTTGGGCCTGTATTTTAAAAATACTATAACACGGTGTAAACATGTACAGATCGCTTCTGGGACACAAAAATATCGATTTTTTGGGTGTTTTGAGCCTGAATTTGAGATATAAACGGGTACAGAAGATGCATGCACATATCGACTTTTTGCACCTAAAATATCGATTTTAAGCATGTTTTGGGTCTATATCATGAAAACTTTCTAGCAAGAAGTAGGCATGTACAGATTGCTTTTGGGACTCAAAAATATCGAATTTTCGAGTGTTTTGAACCTGAATTTGGGATATAGACGGGTACAGAAGATGCATACACATATTGACTTTGGGCAGCTAAAATATTGATTTACAGCATGTTTTAGGCCTGTATTTTAAAAATACTCTAACACGGAGTATGCATGTACAGATGGCTTTTGGGACCCCAAAATATCGAATATTCGGGTGTTTTGAGTCTGAATTTGAGATATAAACTGGTAGAGAAGATGCATGCACATATCGACTTTTGGCACCCAAAATATCGATTTTGAGCATGTTTTGAGCCTGTATTTTTAAAATACTCTAACACGGAGTAGACATATACAGATCGCTTCTGAGACACAAAAATATCGATTTTTTGGGTGTTTTGAGCTTGAATTTGAGATATAAAAGGGTACAGAAGATGCATGCACATATCGACTTTGGCACCCAAAATATCGATTTTTAGTATGTTTTGGGCGTATAATTTAAAAATATTCTAGCACTGAGTAGGCATGTACAGATCGCTTCTGGGACCCAAAAATATCGAATTTTAGGGTGTTTTGAGCCAGAAATTGGGATATAACCGGGTACAGAGGATGCATGCACATATCGACTTTTTGCACCTAAAATATCGATTTTGAGCATGTTTTGTGTCTGTATCTTGAAAAAATTCTAGCAAGGAGTAGGTATGTACAGATCGCTTCTGGGACCAAAAAGTATCGAATTTTCGGGTGTTTTGAACCAGAATTTGGGATATAGACGGATACAGAAGATGCATGCACATATCGACTTTTTGAACCTAAAATATCGATTTTAAGCATGTTTTAGGCCTGTATTTTCAAAATACTCCAACACTGAGTAGACACGTACAGATCGCTTCTGGAACCCAAATAAATCGAATTTTAGGGTGTTCTGAGACTGAATTTGAGATATGAACGGATACAGAAAATGCATGCACATATCGACATTGGGCACCTAAAATATCGATTTTGAGCATGTTTTGGGCCTGTATTTTGAAAATACTATAACACGGTGTAGACATGTACAGATCGCTTCTGGGACACAAAAATATCGAATTTTTGGGTGTTTTGAGCCTGAATTTGAGATATAAACGGGTACATAAGATGCATGCACATACGACTTTTTGCACCTAAAATATCGTTTTTGAGCATGTTTTGGGTCTGTATCATGAAAACTTTCTAGCAAGAAGTAGGCATGTACAGATTGCTTCTGGGACTCAAAAATATCGAATTTTCGAGTGTTTTGAACCTGAATTTGAGATATAGACGGGCACAGAAGATGCATACACATATTGACTTTGGGCAGCTAAAATATCGATTTACATCATGTTTTAGGCCTGTATTTTAAAAATACTCTAACACGGAGTATGCATATACAGATGGCTTTTGGGACCCAAAAATATCGAATATTCGGGTGTTTTGAGTCTGAATTTGAGATATAAACGGGTACAGAAGATGCATGCACATATCGACTTTGGCACCCAAAATATCGATTTTTAATATGTTTTGGGCGTATAATTTGAAAATATTCTAGCACTGAGTAGGCATGTACAGATCGCTTTTGGGACCCAAAAATATCGAATTTTCGGGTGTTTTGAGCCAGAAATAGGGATATAAACGGGTACAGAAGATGCATGCACATATCGACTTTTCACACCTAAAATATCGATTTATAGCATGTTTTAAGCCTGTATTTTAAAAACATTCTAGTACTGAGTAGGCATGTGCAGATCGCTTAAGGGACCCAAAAATATCGAATTTTCGGAGTTTTGAGCCCTAATTTGAGATATAAACGGGTACAGGAGATGCATGCACATATCGACTTTTTGCACTTAAAATATAGATTGTGAGCATGTTTTGGGTCTGTATCTTGAAAACATTCTAGCAAGGAATAGGCAAGTACAGATTGCTTCTGGGACCCAAAAATATCGAATTTTCTGGTGTTTTGAACCTGAATTTGGGATATAGACGGGTAAAGAAGATACATACACATATTGACTTAGGGCAGCTAAAATATCGATTTACAGCATCTTTTAGGCCTGTATTTTAAAAATACTCTAACACGGAGTATGCATGTACTGATGGCTTTTGGGACCCAAAAATATCGAATATTCGGGTGTTTTGAGTCTGAAATTGAGATATAAACGGGTACAGAAGATGCATACACATATCGACTTTGGGCACCCAAAATATCGATTTTGAGCATGATTTGAGCCTGTATTTTTAAAATACTTTAATACGGAGTAGACACGTACAGATCGCTTCTGGGTCCCCAAATAAATCGAATTTTCGGTTCTTCTGAGCCTGAATTTGAGATATGAACAGGTACAGAAGATGCATGCACATATCGACTTCGGGCACCTAAAATATCGATTTTGAGCATGTTTTGGGCCTGTATTTTGAAAACACTCAAACACGGTGTAGACATGTACAGATCGCTTCTGGGACACAAAAATATCGATTTTTTGGGTGTTTTGAGCCTGAATTTGAGATATAAACGGGTACAGAAGATACATGCACATATCGACTTTGGCTCCCAAAATATCGATTTTTAGTATGTTTTGGGCGTATAATTTGAAAATATTCTAGCACTGAGTAGGCATGTACAGATCGCTTCTGGGACCCTAAAAAATCGAATTTTCGGGAGTTTTGAGCCAGAAATTGGGATATAACCGGGTACAGAGGATGCATGCACATATCGACTTTTTGCACATAAAATATCGATTTTGAGCATGTTTTAGGTCTGTATCTTGAAAAAATTCTAGCAAGGAGTAGGCATGTACAGATCGCTTCTGGGACCCAAAATTATCGAATTTTAGGGTGTTTTGAACCTGAATTTGGGATATAGACGGATACCGAAGATGAATGCACATATCGACTTTTTGCACCTAAAATATTGATTTTGAGCATGTTTTGGGCCTGTATTTTGAAAATACTCTAACACGGAGTAGGCATGTACAGATTGCTTCTGGGACCCAAAAATATCGAATTTTCGAGTGTTTTGAATCTGAATTTGGGATATAGACGGGTACAGAAGATGCATACACATATTGACTTTGGGCAGCTAAAATATCGATTTTCTGCATGTTTTAGGCCTGTATTTTGAAAATACTCTAACACGGAGTATGCATGTACACATTGCTTTTGGGACCCAAAAATATCGAATATTCGGGTGTTTTGAGTCTGAATTTGAGATATAAACGGGTACAGAAGATGAATGCACATATCGACTTTGGGCACCCAAAATATCGATTTTGAGCATGTTTTGGGCCTGTATTTTGAAAATACTCTAACACTGAGTAGACACGTACAGATCGCTTTTGGAACCCAAATAAATCGAATTTTAGGGTGTTCTGAGCCTAAATTTGAGATATGAACGGATACAGAAGATGCATGCACAAATCGACTTTGGGCACCTAAAATATCGATTTTGAGCATGTTTTGGGCCTGTACTTTGAAAATATGATAGCACGGTGTAGACATGTACAGATCGCTTTTGGGACACAAAAATATCGATTTTTTTGGGTGTTTTGAGCCTGAATTAGAGATATAAACGGGTACAGAAGATGCATGCACATATCGACTTTGGCACCCAAAATATCGATTTTTAGTATGTTTTGGGCGTATAATTTGAAAATATTCTAGCACTGAGTAGGCATGTACAGATCGCTTCTGGGACCCAAAAATATCGACTTTTCGGGGGTTTTGAGCCAGAATTTGGGATATAACCGGGTACAGAGGATGCATGCACATATCGACTTTGGGTACCTAAAATATCGATTTTGAGTATGTTTTGGGCCTGTATTTTGAAAATACTCTAACACGGAGTAGACACGTACAGATCGCTTCTGGGACTCAAATAAATCGAATTTTCGGTTGTTCTGAGCCTGAATTTTAGATATGAACAGGTACAGAATATGCATGCACATATCGACTTCGGGCACCTAAAATATCGATTTTGAGCATGTTTTGGGCCTGTATTTTGAAAACACTCAAACACGGTGTAGACATGTACAGATCGCTTCTGGGACACAAAAATATCGATTTTTTGGGTGTTTTGAGCCTGAATTTGAGATATAAACTGGTACAGAAGATACATGCACATATCGACTTTAGCACCCAAAATATCGATTTTTAGTATGTTTTGGGCGTATAATTTGAAAATATTCTAGCACGGAGTATGCATGTACAGATCGCTTCTGGGACACAAAAATATCAATTTTTTGGGTGTTTTGAGCCTGAATTTGATATATAAACGGGTACAGAAGATGCATGCACATATCGACTTTTCACACCTAAAATATCGATTTATAGCATGTTTAAGGCCTGTATTTTAAAAACATTCTAGCACTGAGTAGGCATGTACAGATCGCTTCTGGGACCCAAAAAAATCGAATTTTCGGGTGTTTTGAACCTGTATTTGGGATATAGACGGGTACAGAAGATGCATACACATATTGACTTTGGGCAGCTAAAATATCGATTTACAGCATGTTTTAGGCTTGTATTTTAAAAATACTCTAACACGGAGTATGCATGTACAGATGGCTTTTGGGACCCAAAAATATCGAATATTCGGGAGTTTTGAGTCTGAATTTGAGATATAAACGGGTACAGAAGATGCATGCACATATCGACTTTGGCACCCAAAATATCGATTTTGAGTATGTTTTGGGCCTGTATTTTTAAAATAATCTAACACGGAGTAGACACGTACAGATCGCTTCTGGGACCCAAATAAATCGAATTTTCGGTTGTTCTGAGCCTGAATTTGAGATATCAACAGGTACAGAATATGCATGCACATATCGACTTCGGGCACCTAAAATATCGATTTTGAGCATGTTTTGGGCCTGTATTTTGAAAACACTCAAACACGGTGTAGACATGTACAGATCGCTTCTGGGACACAAAAATATCGATTTTTTGGGTGTTTTCAGCCTGAATTTGAGATATAAACGGGTACAGAAGATACATGCACATATCGACTTTAGCACCCAAAATATCGATTTTTAGTATGTTTTGGGCGTATAATTTGAAAATATTCTAGCACTGAGTAGGCATGTACAGATCGCTTCTGGGACCCAAAAATATCGAATTTTCGGGAGTTTTGAGCCAGAAATTGGGATATAACCGGGTACAGAGGATGCATGCACATATCGACTTTTTGCACCTAAAATATCGATTTTGAGCATGTTTTAGGTCTGTATCTTGAAAAAATTCTAGCAAGGAGTAGGCATGTACAGATCGCTTCTGGGAACCAAAATTATCGAATTTTAGGGTGTTTTGAACCTGAATTTGGGATATAGACGGATACCGAAGATGCATGCACATATCGACTTTTTGCACCTAAAATATCGATTTTGAGCATGTTTTGGGCCTGTATTTTGAAAATACTCTAACACGGAGTAGGCATGTACAGATCGCTTTGGGGACCCAAAAATATCGAATTTTCGGGTGTTTTGAGCCTGAATTTGAGATATAAACGGGTACAGAAGATGCATGCACATTTCGACTTTTTGCACCTAAAATATCGATTTTGAGCATGTTTTGGGTCTGTATCTTCTAAACATTCTAGCAAGAAGTAGGCATGTACAGATTGCTTCTGGGACCCAAAAATATCGAATTTTCGAGTGTTTTGAACCTGAATTTGGGATATAGACGGGTACAGAAGATGCATACACATAATGTCTTTGGGCAGCTAAAATATCGATTTTCTGCATGTTTTAGGCCTGTATTTTGAAAATACTCTAACACGGAGTATGCATGTACACATTGCTTTTGGGACCCAAAAATATCGAATATTCGGGTGTTTTGAGTCTGAATTTGAGATATAAACGGGTACAGAAGATGAATGCACATATCGACTTTGGGCACCCAAAATATCGATTTTATGCATGTTTTGGGCTTGTATTTTGAAAATACGATAGCACGGTGTAGACATGTACAGATCGCTTCTGGGACCCAAAAATATCGAATTTTCGGGGGTTTTGAGCCAGAATTTGGGATATAACCGGGTACAGAGGATGCATGCACATATCGACTTTGGGTACCTAAAATATCGATTTTGAGTATGTTTTGGGCCTGTATTTTGAAAATACTCTAACACGGAGTATGCATGTACAGATCGCTTCTGGGACACAAAAATATCAATTTTTTGGGTGTTTTGAGCCTGAATTTAAGATATAAACGGGTACAGAAGATGCATGCACATATCGACTTTTTGCATCTAAAATATCGATTTTAAGCATGTTTTGGGTCTGTATCTTGAAAACATTCTAGCACTGAGTAGGCATGTACAGATCGGTTCTGGGACCCAAAAATATCGAATTTTCGGGTGTTTTGAACCTGTATTTGGGATATAGACGGGTACAGAAGATGCATACACATATTGACTTTGGGCAGCTAAAATATCGATTTACAGCATGTTTTAGGCTTGTATTTTAAAAATACTCTAAAACGGAGTATGCATGTACAGATGGCTTTTGGGACCCCAAAATATCGAATATTCGGGAGTTTTGAGTCTGAATTTGAGATATAAACGGGTACAGAAGATGCATGCACATATCGACTTTGGCACCCAAAATATCGATTTTGAGTATGTTTTGGGCCTGTATTTTTAAAATACTCTAACACGGAGTAGACACGTACAGATCGCTTCTGGGACCCAAATAAATCGAATTTTTGGTTGTTCTGAGCCTGAATTTGAGATATGAACGGGTACAGAAGATGCATGCACATATCGACTTCGGGCACCTAAAATATCGATTTTGAGCATGTTTTGGGCCTGTATTTTGAAAATACTCAAACACGGTGTAGACATGTACAGATTGCTTCTGGGACACAAAAATATCGGTTTTTTAGGTGTTTTGAGCCTGAATTTGAGATATAAACGGGTACAGAAGATGCATGCACATATCGACTTTGGCACCAAAAATATCGATTTTTAGTATGTTTTGGGCGTATAATTTGAAAATATTCTAGCACTGAGTAGGCACGTACAGATCGCTTCTGGGATCCAAAAATATCGAGTTTTCGGGAGTTTCGAGCCCGAAATTGGGATATAACGGGGTACAGACGATGCATGCACATATCGACTTTTTGCACCTAAAATATCGATTTTGAGCATGTTTTAGGGCTGTATCTTGAAAAAATTCTACCAAGGATTAGGCATGTACCGATCGCTTCTGGGACACAAAATTATCGAATTTTCGGGTGTTTTGAACCTGAATTTGGGATATAGACGGATACCGAAGATGCATGCACATATCGACTTTTTGCACCTAAAATATCGATTTTGAGCATGTTTTGGGCCTGTATTTTGAAAATACTCTAACACGGAGTAGGCATGTACAGATCGCTTCGGGGACCCAAAAATATCGAATTTTCTGGTGTTTTGAGCCTGAATTTGAGATATAAACGGGTACAGAAGATGCATGCACATTTCGACTTTTTGCACCTAAAATATCGATTTTGAGCATGTTTTGGGTCTGTATCTTGAAAACATTCTAGCAAGAAGTAGGCATGTACAGATTGCTTCTAGGACCCAAAAATATCGAATTTTCGAGTGTTTTGAACCTGAATTTGGGATATAGACGGGTACAGAAGATGCATACACATATTGACTTTGGGCAGCTAAAATATCGATTTTCTGCATGTTTTAGGCCTGTATTTTGAAAATATTTTAACACGGAGTATGCATGAACAGATCGCTTCTGGGACCCAAAAATATCGAATTTTCGGGGGTTTTGAGCCAGAATTTGGGATATAACAGGGTACAGAGGATGCATGCACATATCGACTTTTTGCACCTAAAATATCGATTTTAAGCATGTTTTGGGTCTGTTTCTTGAAAACATTCTAGCAAGGAGTAGGCATGTACAGGTCGCTTCTGGGACCCAAAAATATCGAATTTTCTGGTGTTTTTAACCTGAATTTGGGATATAGACGGGTACAGAAGATGCATACACATATCGACTTTTTGCACTTAAAATATCGATTTTGAGCATGTTTTGGGTCTGTATCTTGAAAATATTCTAGCAAGGAGTAGGCATGTACAGATCGCATTTGGGACCCAAAAATATCGAATTTTCTGGTGTTTTGAACATGAATTAGGGATATACACGTGTACAGAAGATGCATACACATATTGACTTTGGGCACATAAAATATCGATTTTAAGCATGTTTTGGGTCTGTATCTTGAAAACATTCTAGCAAGGAGTAGGCATGTACAGGTCGCTTCTGGGACCCAAAAATACCGAATTTTCTGGTGTTTTGAACCTGAATTTGGGATATAGACGGGTACAGAAGATGCATGCACATATTGACTTTGGGCACCTAAAATATCGATTTTCAGCATGTTTTGGGCCTGTAATTTGAAAATACTATAACGCAGTTTAGACATGTACAGATCGCTTCTGGGACACAAAAATATCGATTTTTTGGGTGTTTTGAGCCTGAATTTGAGATATAAACGGGTACAGAAGATGCATGCACATATCGACTTTTTGCACTTAAAATATCGATTTTTAAGCATGTTTTGGGTCTGTATCTTGAAAATATTCTAGCAAGGAGTAGGCATGTACAGATAGCTTCTGGGACCCAAAATTATCGAATTTTCGGGTGTTTTGAACCTGAATTTGGGATATAGACGGATACAGAAGATGCATGCACATATCGACTTTGGGCACCTAAAATATCGATTTATAGCATGTTTTGGGCCTGTATTATGAAAATACTATAGCACGGTGTAGGCATGTACAGATCGCTTCTGGGACCCAAAATTATCGAATTTTCGGTTGTTTTGAACCTGAATTTGGGATATAGACGGATACAGAAGATGCATGCACATATCGACTTTGGGCACCTAAAATATCGATTTTGAGCATGTTTTGGGCCTGTATTTTGAAAATACTATAGCACGGTGTAGACATGTACAGATCGCTTCTGGGACACAAAAATATCGATTTTTTGGGTGTTTTGAGCCTGAATTTGATATATAAACGGGTACAGAAGATGCATGCACATATCGACTTTGGCACCAAAAATATCGATTTTATAGTATGTTTTGGGCGTATAATTTGAAAATATTCTAGCACTGAGTAGGCATGTACAGATCGCTTCGGGGACCCAAAAATATCGAATTTTCGGGGGTTTTGAGCCAGAATTTGGGATATAACAGGGTACAGAGGATGCATGAACATATCGACTTTGGGCACCTAAAATATCGATTTTAAGCATGTTTTGGGTCTGTATCTTGAAAACATTCTAGCAAAGAGTAGGCATGTACAGGTCGCTTCTGGGACCCAAAAATACCGAATTTTCTGGTGTTTTGAACCTGAATTTGGGATATAGACGGGTACAGAAGATGCATACACATATTGACTTTGGGCACCTAAAATATAGATTTTCAGCATGTTTTGGGCCTGTATTTTGAAAATACATTAACACGGAGTAGGCATGTACAGATCGCTTCTGGGACCCAAAAATATCGACTTTTCGGGTGTTTTGAGCCTGAATTTGAGATATAAACGGGTACAGAAGATACATGCACATATCGACTTTGGACACCTAAAATATCGATTTTGAGCATGTTTTGGGCCTGTATTTTAAAAATACTATAACACAGTGTATACATGTACAGATGGCTTTTGGGACACAAAAATATCGATTTTTTGGGTGTTTTGAGCCTGAATTTGAGATTTAAACGGGTACAGAAGATGCATGCACATATCGACTTTTCACACCTAAAATATCGATTTATAGCATGTTTTAAGCCTGTATTTTAAAAACATTCTAGCACTGAGTAGGCATGTGCAGATCGCTTAAGGGACCCAAAAATATCGAATTTTCGGAGATTTGAGTCTGAATTTGAGATATAAACGGGTACAGAAGATGCATGCACATATCGGCTTTTTGCACCTTAAATATTGATTTTTAGAATGTTTTGGGTCTGTATTTTGAAAAAATTCTAGCAAGAAGTAATCATGTACAGATCGCTTCTGGGACCCAAAAATATCGAATTTTCGGGTGTTTTGAACCTGAATTTGGGATATAGACGGATACAGAAGATGCATGCACATATCGACTTTGGGCACCTAAAATATCGATTTTGAGCATGTTTTGGGCCTGTATTTTGAAAATACTCTAACACGGAGTTGGCATGTACAGATCGCATCGGGGACCCAAAAATATAGAATTTTCGGGTGTTTTGAGCCTGAATTTGAGATATAAACGGGTACAGAAGATGCATGCACATATCGACTTTGGGCACCCAAAATATCGATTTTGAGCATGTTTTGGGCCTGTATTTTTAAAATACTCTAACACGGAGTAGACAAGTACAGATCGCTTCTGGAACTCAAATAAATCGAATTTTAGGGTGTTCTGAGCCTGAATTTGAGATATGAACTGATACAGAAGATGCATGCACATATCGACTTTGGGCACCTAAAATATCGATTTTGAGCATGTTTTGGGCCTGTATTTTGAAAATACTATATCTCGGTGTAGACATGTACAGATCGCTTCTGGGACACAAAACATCGATTTTTTGGGTGTTTTGAGCCTGAATTTGAGATATAAACGGGTACAGAAGATGCATGCACATATCGACTTTTTGCACCTAAAATATCGAATTTAAGCATGTTTTGGGTCTGTATCTTGAAAACATTCTAGGAAGGAGTAGGCATGTACAGGTCGCTTCTGGGACCCAAAAATACCGAATTTTCTGGTGTTTTGAACTAGAATTTGGGATATAGACGGGTACATAAGATGCATACACATATTGACTTTGAGCAGCTAAAATATCGATTTACAGCATGTTTTAGGCATGTATTTTAAAAATACTCTAACACGGAGTATGCATGAACAGATGGCTTTTGGGACCCAAAAATATCGAATATTCGGGAGTTTTGAGTCTGAATTTGAGATATAAACGGGTACAGAAGATGCATGCACATATCGACTTTGGCACCCAAAATATCGATTTTGAGCATGTTTTGGGCCTGTATTTTTAAAATACTCTAACACGGAGTAGACACGTACAGATCGCTTGTGGGACCCAAATAAATCGAATTTTCGGTTGTTCTGAGCCTGAATTTGAGATATGAACAGGTACAGAAGATGCATACACATATCGACTTTGGGCACCCAAAATATCGATTTTGAGCATGATTTGAGCCTGTATTTTTAAAATACTTTAATACGGAGTAGACACGTACAGATCGCTTCTGGGTCCCCAAATAAATCGAATTTTCGGTTCTTCTGAGCCTGAATTTGAGATATGAACAGGTACAGAAGATGCATGCACATATCGACTTCGGGCACCTAAAATATCGATTTTGAGCATGTTTTGGGCCTGTATTTTGAAAACACTCAAACACGGTGTAGACATGTACAGATCGCTTCTGGGACACAAAAATATCGATTTTTTGGGTGTTTTGAGCCTGAATTTGAGATATAAACGGGTACAGAAGATGCATGCACATATCGACTTTGGCACCCAAAATATCGATTTTTAGTATGTTTTGGGCGTATAATTTGAAAATATTCTAGCACTGAGTAGGCATGTACAGATCGCTTCTGGGACCCAAAAATATCGAATTTTCGGGTGTTTTGAGCCAGAAATTGGGATATAACCGGGTACAGAGGATGCATGCACATATCGACTTTTTGCACCTAAAATATCGATTTTAAGCATGTTTTGGGTCTGTATCTTGAAAACATTCTAGCAAAGAGTAGGCATGTACAGGTCGCTTCTGGGACCCAAAAATACCGAATTTTCTGGTGTTTTGAACCTGAATTTGGGATATAGACGGGTACAGAAGATGCATACATATATTGACTTTGGGCACCTAAAATATAGATTTTCAGCATGTTTTGGGCCTGTATTTTGAAAATACATTAACACGGAGTAGGCATGTACAGATCGCTTCTGGGACCCAAAAATATCGACTTTTCGGGTGTTTTGAACCAGAATTTGGGATATAACAGGGTACAGAGGATGCATGCACATATCGACTTTTTGCACCTAAAATATCGATTTTAAGCATGTTTTGGGTCTGTATCTTGAAAACATTCTAGCAAGGAGTAGGCATGTACAGGTCGCTTCTGGGACCCAAAAATATCGAATTTTCGGTTGTTTTGAGCCTGAATTTGATATATAAACGGGTACATAAGATGCATGCACATATCGACTTTCGACACCTAAAATATCGATTTATAGCATGTTTTAAGCCTGTATTTTAAAAACATTTTAGCACTGAGTAGGCATGTGCAGATTGCTTCTGGGACCCAAAAATATCAAATTTTCGGAGTTTTGAGCCTGAATTTGAGATATAAACGGGTACAGAAGATGCATGCACATATCGACTTTTTGCACTTAAAATATCGATTTTGAGCATGTTTTGGGTCTGTATCTTGAAAACATTCTAGCAAGGAGTAGGCATGTACAGATCGCATTTGGGACCCAAAAATATCGAATTTTCTGGTGTTTTGAACTTGAATTAGGGATATACACGTGTACAGAAGATGCATACACATATTGACTTTGGGCACATAAAATATCGATTTTAAGCATGTTTTGGGTCTGTATCTTGAAAACATTCTAGCAAGGAGTAGGCATGTACAGGTCGCTTCTGGGACCCAAAAATACCGAATTTTCTGGTGTTTTGAACCTGAATTTGGGATATAGACGGGTACAGAAGATGCATGCACATATTGACTTTGGGCACCTAAAATATCGATTTTCAGCATGTTTTGGGCCTGTAATTTGAAAATACTATAACGCAGTTTAGACATGTACAGATCGCTTCTGGGACACAAAAATATCGATTTTTTGGGTGTTTTGAGTCTGAATTTGAGATATAAACGGGTACAGAAGATGCATGCACATATCGACTTTGGCACCCAAAATATCGATTTTGAGCATGTTTTGGGCCTGTATTTTTAAAATACTCTAACACGGAGTAGACACGTACAGATCGCTTGTGGGACCCAAATAAATCGAATTTTCGGTTGTTCTGAGCCTGAATTTGAGATATGAACAGGTACAGAAGATGCATGCACATATCGACTTCGGGCACCTAAAATATCGATTTTGAGCAAGTTTTGGGCCTGTATTTTGAAAATACTCAAACACGGTGTAGACATGTACAGATTGCTTCTGGGACACAAAAATATCGATTTTTTTAGGTGTTTTGAGCCTGAATTTGAGATATAAACGGGTACAGAAGATGCATGCACATATCGACTTTGGCACCCAAAATATCGATTTTTAGTATGTTTTGGGCGTATAATTTGAAAATATTCTAGCACTGAGTAGGCATGTACAGATTGCTTCTGGGACCCAAAAATATCGAATTTTCGGGTGTTTTGAGCCAGAAATTGGGATATAACCGGGTACAGAGGATGCATGCACATATCGACTTTTTGCACCTAAAATATCGATTTTAAGCATGTTTTGGGTCTGTATCTTGAAAACATTCTAGCAAAGAGTAGGCATGTACAGGTCGCTTCTGGGACCCAAAAATACCGAATTTTCTGGTGTTTTGAACCTGAATTTGGGATATAGACGGGTACAGAAGATGCATACATATATTGACTTTGGGCACCTAAAATATAGATTTTCAGCATGTTTTGGGCCTGTATTTTGAAAATACATTAACACGGAGTAGGCATGTACAGATCGCTTCTGGGACCCAAAAATTTCGACTTTTCGGGTGTTTTGAACCAGAATTTGGGATATAACAGGGTACAGAGGATGCATGCACATATCGACTTTTTGCACCTAAAATATCGATTTTAAGCATGTTTTGGGTCTGTATCTTGAAAACATTCTAGCAAGGAGTAGGCATGTACAGGTCGCTTCTGGGACCCAAAAATATCGAATTTTCGGGTGTTTTGAGCCTGAATTTGATATATAAACGGGTACATAAGATGCATGCACATATCGACTTTGGACACCTAAAATATCGATTTATAGCATGTTTTAAGCCTGTATTTTAAAAACATTTTAGCACTGAGTAGGCATGTGCAGATTGCTTCTGGGACCCAAAAATATCAAATTTTCGGAGTTTTGAGCCTGAATTTGAGATATAAACGGGTACAGAAGATGCATGCACATATCGACTTTTTGCACTTAAAATATCGATTTTGAGCATGTTTTGGGTCTGCATCTTGAAAACATTCTAGCAAGGAGTAGGCATGTACAGATCGCATTTGGGACCCAAAAATATCGAATTTTCTGGTGTTTTGAACTTGAATTTGGGATATACACGTGTACAGAAGATGCATACACATATTGACTTTGGGCACATAAAATATCGATTTTAAGCATGTTTTGGGTCTGTATCTTGAAAACATTCTAGCAAGGAGTAGGCATGTACAGGTCGCTTCTGGGACCCAAAAATACCGAATTTTCTGGTGTTTTGAACCTGAATTTGGGATATAGACGGGTACAGAAGATGCATGCACATATCGACTTTTCACACCTAAAATATCGATTTTGAGCATGTTTTGGGCCTGTATTTTAAAAATACTATAACACAGTGTAGACATGTACAGATGGCTTTTGGGACACAAAAATATCGATTTTTTGGGTGTTTTGAGCCTGAATTTGAGATTTAAACGGGTACAGAAGATGCATGCACATATCGACTTTTCACACCTAAAATATCGATTTATAGCATGTTTTAAGCCTGTATTTTAAAAACATTCTAGCACTGAGTAGGCATGTGCAGATCGCTTAAGGGACCCAAAAATATCGAATTTTCGGAGTTTTGAGTCTGAATTTGAGATATAAACGGGTGCAGAAGATGCATGCACATATCGGCTTTTTGCACCTTAAATATCGATTTTTAGAATGTTTTGGGTCTGTATTTTGAAAAAATTCTAGCAAGAAGTAATCATGTACAGATCGCTTCTGGGACCCAAAAATATCGAATTTTCGGGTGTTTTGAACCTGAATTTGGGATATAGACGGATACAGAAGATGCATGCACATATCGACTTTGGCACCCAAAATATCGATTTTGAGCATGTTTTGGGCCTGTATTTTTAAAATACTCTAACACGGAGTAGACACGTACAGATCGCTTGTGGGACACAAATAAATCGAATTTTCGGTTGTTCTGAGCCTGAATTTGAGATATAAACAGGTACAGAAGATGCATGCACATATCGACTTTGGGCACCCAAAATATCGATTTTGAGCATGTTTTGGGCCTGAATTTTTAAAATACTCTAACACGGAGTAGACACGTACAGATCGCTTCTGGAACCCAAATAAATCGAATTTTAGGGTGTTCTGAGCCTGAATTTGAGATATGAACGGATACAGAAGATGCATGCACATATCGACTTTGGGCACCTAAAATATCGATTTTCAGCATGTTTTGGGCCTGTATTTTGAAAATACTATAGCACGGTGTAGACATGTACAGATCGCTTCTGGGACACAAAAATATCGATTTTTTGGGTGTTTTGAGCCTGAATTTGAGATATAAACGGGTACAGAAGATGCATGCACATATCGACTTTTTGCACCTAAAATATCGATTTTAAGCATGTTTTGGGTCTGTATCTTGAAAACATTCTAGGAAGGAGTAGGCATGTACAGATCGCTTCTGGGACCCAAAAATACCGAATTTTCTGGTGTTTTGAACCAGAATTTGAGATATAGACGGGTACAGAAGATGCATACACATATTGACTTTGGGCACCTAAAATATAGATTTTCAGCATTTTTTGGGCCTGTATTTTGAAAATACATTAACACGGAGTAGGCATGTACAGTTTGCTTCCGGGACCCAAAAATATCGACTTTTCGGGTGTTTTGAGCCTGAATTTGAGATATAAACGGGTACATAAGATGCATGCACATATCGACTTTGGGCACCTAAAATATCGATTTTGAGTATATTTTGGGCCTGTATTTTGAAAAAATTCAAGCAAGGAGTAGGCATGTACAGATCGCTTCTGGGACACAAAATTATTGAATTTTCGGGTGTTTTGAACCTGAATTTGGGATATAGACGGATACCGAAGATGCAAGCACATATCGACTTTTTGCACCTAAAATATCGATTTTGAGCATGTTTTGGGACTGTATTTTGAAAATACTCTAACACAGAGTAGGCATGTACAGATCGCTTCGGGGACCCAAAAATATCGAATTTTCGGGTGTTTTGAGCCTGAATTTGAGATATAAACAGGTACAGAAGATGCATGCACATTTCGACTTTTTGCACCTAAAATATCGATTTTGAGCATGTTTTGGGTCTGTATCTTGAAAACATTCTAGCAAGAAGTAGGCATGTACAGATTGCTTCTAGGACCCAAAAATATCGAATTTTCGAGTGTTTTGAACCTGAATTTGGGATATAGACGGGTACAGAAGATGCATACACATATTGACTTTGGGCAGCTAAAATATCGATTTTCTGCATGTTTTAGGCCTGTATTTTGAAAATATTCTAACACGGAGTATGCATGTACACATTGCTTTTGGGACCCAAAAATATCGAATATTCGGGTGTTTTGAGTCTGAATTTGAGATATAAACGGGTACAGAAGATGCATGCACATATCGACTTTGGGCACCCAAAATATCGATTTTGAGCATGTTTTGGGCCTGTATTTTTAAAATACTCTAACACGGAGTAGACACGTACAGATCGCTTCTGGAACCCAAATAAATCGAATTTTAGGGTGTTCTGAGCCTGAATTTGAGATATGAACGGATACAGAAGATGCATGCACATATCGACTTTTTGCACCTAAAATATCGATTTTAAGCATGTTTTGGGTCTGTATCATGAAAACATTCTCGGAAGGAGTAGGCATGTACAGGTCGCTTCTGGGACCCAAAAGTATCGAATTTTCGGGTGTTTTGAACCTGAATTTGGGATATAGACGGATACAGAAGATGCATGCACGTATCGACTTTGGGCACCTAAAATATCGATTTTGAGCATGTTTTGGGCCTGTATTTTGAAAATACTCTAACACGGAGTATGCATGTACAGATCGCTTCTCGGACACAAAAATATCGATTTTTTGGGTGTTTTGAGCCTGAATTTGAGATATAAACGGGTACAGAAGATGCATGCACATATCGACTTTTCACACCTAAAATATCGATTTATAGCATGTTTTAAGCCTGTATTTTAAAAACATTCTAGCACTGAGTAGGCATGTGCAGATCGCTTAAGGGACCCAAAAATATCGAATTTTCGGAGTTTTGAGCCTGAATTTGAGATATAAACGGGTACAGAAGATGCATGCACATATCGACTTTTTGCACCTAAAATATCGATTTTTAGCATGTTTTGGGTCTGTATTTTGAAAAAATTCTAGCAAGGAGTAGGCATGTACAGATCGCTTCTGGGACCCAAAATTATCGAATTTTCGGGTGTTTTGAACCTGAATTTGGAATATAGACGGGTACAGAAGATGCATACACATATCGACTTTGGGCACCTAAAATATAGATTTTGAGCATGTTTTGGGCCTGTATTTTGAAAATACATTAACACGGAGTAGGCATGTACAGATCGCTTCTACGACCCAAAAATATCGAATTTTCGAGTGTTTTGAACCTGAATTTGGGATATAGACGGGTACAGAAGATGCATACACATATTGACTTTGGGCAGCTAAAATAACGATTTTCTGCATGTTTTAGGCCTGTATTTTGAAAATATTCTAACACGGAGTATGCATGTACACATTGCTTTTGGGACCCAAAAATATCGAATATTCGGGTGTTTTGAGTCTGAATTTGAGATATAAACGGGTACAGAAGATGCATGCACATATCGACTTAGGGCACCCAAAATATCGATTTTGAGCATGTTTTAGGCCTGTATTTTTAAAATACTCTAACACGGAGTAGACACGTACAGATCGCTTCTGGAACCCAAATAAATCGAATTTTAGGGTATTCTGAGCCTGAATTTGAGATATGAACGGATACAGAAGATGCATGCACATATCGACTTTGGGCACCTAAAATATCGATTTTGAGCATGTTTTGGGCCTGTATTTTGAAAATACTATAGCACGGTGTAGACATGTACAGATCACTTCTAGGACACAAAAATATCGAATTTTTGGGTGTTTTGAGCCTGAATTTGAGATATAAACGGGTACAGAGGATGCATGCACATATCGACTTTTTGCACCTAAAATATCGATTTTAAGCATGTTTTTGGTCTGTATCTTGAAAACATTCTAGGAAGGAGTAGGCATGTACAGGTGGCTTCTGGGACCAAAAAATACCGAATTTTCTGGTGTTTTCAAACAGAATTTGGGATATAGACGGGTACAGAAGATGCATACACATATTGACTTTGGGCACCTAAAATATAGATTTTCAGCATTTTTTGGGCCTGTATTTTGAAAATACATTAACACGGAGTAGGCATGTACAGTTTGCTTCCGGGACCCAAAAATATCGACTTTTCGGGTGTTTTGAGCCTGAATTTGAGATATAAACGGGTATATAAGATGCATGCACATATCGACTTTGGGCACCTAAAATATCGATTTTGAGTATGTTTTGGGCCTGTATTTTGAAAAAATTCAAGCAAGGAGTAGACATGTACAGATCGCTTCTGGGACACAAAATTATCGAATTTTCGGGTGTTTTGAACCTGAATTTGGGATATAGACGGATACCGAAGATGCATGCACATATCGACTTTTTGCACCTAAAATATCGATTTTGAGCATGTTTTGGGCCTGTATTTTGAAAATACTCTAACACGGAGTAGCCATGTACAGATCGCTTCGGGGACCCAAAAATATCGAATTTTCGGGTGTTTTGAGCCTGAATTTGAGATATAAACGGGTACAGAAGATGCATGCACATTTCGACATTTTGCACCTAAAATATCGATTTTTAGCATGTTTTGGGTCTGTATCTTGAAAACATTTTAGCAAGAAGTAGGCATGTACAGATTGCTTCTAGGACCCAAAAATATCGAATTTTCTGGTGTTTTGATCCTGAATTTGGGATATAGACGGGTACAGAAGATGCATACACATATTGACTTTGGGCACCTAAAATATAGATTTTGAGCATGTTTTGGGCCTGTATTTTGAAAATACATTAACACGGAGTAGGCATGTACAGATCGCTTCTGGGACCCAAAAATATCGACTTTTCGGGTGTTTTGAGCCTGAATTTGAGATATAAACGGGTACAGAAGATGCATGCACATATCGACTTTGGACACCTAAAATATCGATTTTGAGCATGTTTTGGGCCTGTATTTTAAAAATACTATAACACAGTGTAGACATGTACAGATGGCTTTTGGGACACAAAAATATCGATTTTTTGGGTGTTTTGAGCCTGAATTTGAGATTTAAACGGGTACAGAAGATGCATGCACATATCGACTTTTCACACCTAAAATATCGATTTATAGCATGTTTTAGGCCTGTATTTAAAAAACATTCTAGCACTGAGTAGGCATGTGCAGATCGCTTAAGGGACCCAAAAATATCGAATTTTCGGAGTTTTGAGTCTGAATTTGAGATATAAACGGGTACAGAAGATGCATGCACATATCGGCTTTTTGCAACTTAAATATCGATTTTTAGAATGTTTTGGGTCTGTATTTTGAAAAAAATCTAGCAAGGAGTAGGCATGTACAGATCGCTTCTGGGACCCAAAATTATCGAATTTTCGGGTGTTTTGAACCTGAATTTGGGATATAGAAGGATACAGAAGATGCATGCACATATCGACTTTGGGCACCTAAAATATCGATTTTGAGCATGTTTTTGGCCTGTATTTTGAGAATACTCTAACACGGAGTAGGCATGTACACATTGCTTTTGGGACCCAAAAATATCGAATATTCGGGTGTTTTGAGTCTGAATTTGAGATATAAACGGGTACAGAAGATGCATGCACATATCGACTTTGGGCACCTAAAATATCGATTTTGAGCATGTTTTGGGCCTGTATTTTGAAAATACTCTAACACTGTGTAGGCATGTACAGATCGCTTCTGGGACACAAAAATATCGATTTTTTGGATGTTTTGAGCCCGAATTTGAGATATAAACGGGTTCAGAAGATGAATGCACATATCGACTTTGGACACCTAAAATATCGTTTTATAGCATGTGTTAAGCCTGTATTTTAAAAACATTCTAGCACTGAGTAGGCATGTGTAGATTGCTCAAGGGACCCAAAAATATCGAATTTTCGGAGTTTTTAGCCTGAATTTGAGATATAAACGGGTACAGAAGATGCATGCACATATCGACTTTTTGCACCTAAAATATCGATTTTGAGCATGTTTTGGGTCTGTATCTTGAACATATTCTAGCAAGGAGTAGGCATGTATAGATCACTTCTTGGACCCAAAATTATCGAATTTTCGGGTGTTTTGAACCTGAATTTGGGATATAGACGGATACAGAAGATGCATGCACATATCGACTTAGGGCACCTAAAATATCGATTTTGAGCATGTTTTGGGCCTGTATTTTGAAAATACTCTAACACGGAGTAGGCATGTACACATTGCTTTTGGGACCCAAAAATATCGAATATTCGGGTGTTTTGAGTCTGAATTTGAGATATAAACGGGTACAGAAGATGCATGCACATATCGACTTTGGGCACCTAAAATATCGATTTTGAGCATGTTTTGGGCCTGTATTTTGAAAATACTCTAACACTGTGTAGGCATGTACAGATCGCTTCTGGGACACAAAAATATCGATTTTTTGGGTTTTTTGAGCCCGAATTTGAGATATAAACGGGTTCAGAAGATGCATGCACATATCGACTTTGGACACCTAAAATATCGTTTTATAGCATGTGTTAAGCCTGTATTTTAAAAACATTCTAGCACTGAGTAGGCATGTGCAGATTGCTAAAGGGACCCAAAAATATCGAATTTTCGGAGTTTTTAGCCTGAATTTGAGATATAAACGGGTACAGAAGATGCATGCACATATCGACTTTTTGCACTTATAATATCGATTTTGAGCATGTTTTGGGTCTGTATCTTGAACATATTCTAGCAAGGAGTAGGCATGTACAGATCGCTTCTGGGACCCAAAATTATCGAATTTTCGGGTGTTTTGAACCTGAATTTGGGATATAACAGGGTACAGAGGATGCATGCACATATCGACTTTTTGCACCTAAAATATCGATTTTAAGCATGTTTTGGGTCTGTATCTTGAAAACATTCTAGCAAGGAGTAGGCATGTACAGGTCGCTTCTGGGATCCAAAAATACCGAATTTTCTGGTGTTTTGAACCTGAATTTGGGATATAGACGGGTACAGAAGATGCATGCACATATTGACTTTGGGCACCTAAAATATCGATTTTCAGCATGTTTTGGGCCTGTAATTTGAAAATACTATAACGCAGTTTAGACATGTACAGATCGCTTCTGGGACACAAAAATATCGATTTTTTGGGTGTTTTGAGCCTGAATTTGAGATATAAACGGGTACAGAAGATGCATGCACATATCGACTTTTTGCACTTAAAATATCGATTTTGAGCATGTTTTGGGTCTGTATCTTGAAAATATTCTAGCAAGGAGTAGGCATGTACAGATAGCTTCTGGGACCCAAAAATATCGAATTTTTGGGTGTTTTGAACCTGAATTTGGGATATAGACGGATACAGAAGATGCATGCACATATCGACTTTGGACACTTAAAATATCGATTTTGAGCATGTTTTGGGCCTGTATTTTAAAAATACTATAACACAGTGTAGACATGTACAGATGGCTTTTGGGACACAAAAATATCGATTTTTTGGGTGTTTTGAGCCTGAATTTGAGATTTAAACGGGTACAGAAGATACATGCACATATCGACTTTTCACACCTAAAATATCGATTTATAGCATGTTTTAAGCCTGTATTTTAAAAACATTCTAGCACTGAGTAGGCATGTGCAGATCGCTTAAGGGACCCAAAAATATCGAATTTTCGGAGTTTTGAGTCTGAATTTGAGATATAAACGGGTACAGAAGATGCATGCACATATCGGCTTTTTGCACCTTAAATATCGATTTTTAGAATGTTTTGGGTCTGTAATTTGAAAAAATTCTAGCAAGAAGTAATCATGTACAGATCGCTTCTGGGACCCAAAAATATCGAATTTTCGGGTGTTTTGAACCTGAATTTGGGATATAGACGGATACAGAAGATGCATGCACATATCGACTTTGGGCACCTAAAATATCGATTTTGAGCATGTTTTGGGCCTGTATTTTGAAAATACTCTAACACGGAGTAGGCATGTACAGATCGCTTCGGGGACCCAAAAATATAGAATTTTCGGGTGTTTTGAGCCTGAATTTGAGATATAAACGGGTACAGAAGATGCATGCACATTTCGACTTTTTGCACCTAAAATATCGATTTTGAGCATGTTTTGGGTCTGTATCTTGAAAACATTCTAGCAAGAAGTAGGCATGTACAGATTGCTTCTGGGACCCAAAAATATCGAATTTTCGAGTGTTTTGAACCTGAATTTGGGATATAGACGGGTACAGAAGATGCATACACATATTGACTTTGGGCAGCTAAATTATCGATTTTCAGCATGTTTTAGGCCTGTATTTTGAAAATACTCTAACACGGAGTATGCATGTACACATTGCTTTTGGGACCCAAAAATATCGAATATTCGGGTGTTTTGAGTCTGAATTTGAGATATAAACGGGTACAGAAGATGTATGCACATATCGACTTTGGGCACCTAAAATATCGATTTTGAGCATGTTTTGGGCCTGTATTTTTAAAATACTCTAACACTGTGTAGGCATGTACAGATCGCTTCTGGGACACAAAAATATCGATTTTTTGGGTGTTTTGAGCCTGAATTTGAGATATAAACGGGTTCAGAAGATGCATACACATATCGACTTTGGACACCTAAAATATCGATTTATAGCATGTGTTAAGCCTGTATTTTAAAAACATTCTAGCACTGAGTAGGCATGTGCAGATTGCTTAAGGAAACCAAAAATATCGAATTTTCGGAGTTTTGAGCCTGAATTTGAGATATAATCGGGTACAGAAGATGCATGCACATATCGACTTTTTGCACTTAAAATATCGATTTTGAGCATGTTTTGGGTCTGTATCTTGAAAACATTCTAGCAAGAAGTAGGCATGTACAGATTGCTTCTGGGACCCAAAAATATCGAATTTTCGAGTGTTTTGAACCTGAATTTGGGATATAGACGGGTACAGAAGATGCATACACATATTGACTTTGGGCAGCTAAAATATCGATTTTCAGCATGTTTTAGGCCTGTATTTTGAAAATACTCTAACACGGAGTATGCATGTACACATTGCTTTTGGGACCCAAAATTATCGAATATTCGGGTGTTTTGAGTCTGAATTTGAGATATAAACGGGTACAGAAGATGCATGCACATATCGACTTTGGGCACCTAAAATATCGATTTTGAGCATGTTTTGGGCCTGTATTTTGAAAATACTCTAACACTGTGTAGGCATGTACAGATCCCTTCTGGGACACAAAAATATCGATTTTTTGGGTGTTTTGAGCCTGAATTTGAGATATAAACGGGTTCAGAAGATGCATGCACATATCGACTTTGGACACCTAAAATATCGTTTTATAGCATGTGTTAAGCCTGTATTTTAAAAACATTCTAGCACTGAGTAGGCATGTGCAGATTGCTCAAGGGACCCAGATATATCGAATTTTCAGGGTTTTTAGCCTGAATTTGAGATATAAACGGGTACAGAAGATGCATGCACATATCGACTTTTTGCACTTAAAATATCGATTTTGAGCATGTTTTGGGTCTGTATCTTGAACATATTCTAGCAAGGAGTAGGCATGTACAGATCACTTCTGGGACCCAAAATTATCGAATTTTCGGGTGTTTTGAACCTGAATTTGGGATATAGACGGATACAGAAGATGCATGCACATATCGACTTTGGGCACCTAAAATATCGATTTTGAGCATGTTTTGGGCCTGTATTATGAAAATACTCTAACACGGAGTAGGCATGTACACATTGCTTTTGGGACCCAAAAATATCGAATATTCGGGTGTTTTGAGTCTGAATTTGAGATATAAACGGGTACAGAAGATGCATGCACATATTGACTTTGGGCACCTAAAATATCGATTTTCAGCATGTTTTGGGCCTGTAATTTGAAAATACTATAACGCAGTTTAGACATGTACAGATCGCTTCTGGGACACAAAAATATCGATTTTTTGGGTGTTTTGAGCCTGAATTTGAGATATAAACGGGTACAGAAGATGCATGCACATATCGACTTTTTGCACTTAAAATATCGATTTTGAGCATGTTTTGGGTCTGTATCTTGAAAATATTCTAGCAAGGAGTAGGCATGTACAGATAGCTTCTGGGACCCAAAATTATCGAATTTTCGGGTGTTTTGAACCTGAATTTGGGATATAGACGGATACAGAAGATGCATGCATATATCGACTTTGGGCACCTAAAATATCGATTTTGAGCATGTTTTGGGCCTGTATTATGAAAATACTATAGCACGGTGTAGGCATGTACAGATCGCTTCTGGGACCCAAAATTATCGAATTTTCGGGTGTTTTGAACCTGAATTTGGGATATAGACGGATACAGAAGATGCATGCACATATCGACTTTGGGCACCTAAAATATCGATTTTGAGCATGTTTTGGGCCTGTATTTTGAAAATACTATAGCACGGTGTAGACATGTACAGATCGCTTCTGGGACACAAAAATATCGATTTTTTGGGTGTTTTGAGCCTGAATTTGATATATAAACGGGTACAGAAGATGCATGCACATATCGACTTTGGCACCAAAAATATCGATTTTTAGTATGTTTTGGGCGTATAATTTGAAAATATTTTAGCACTGAGTAGGCATGTACAGATCGCTTCGGGGACCCTAAAATATCGAATTTTCGGGGGTTTTGAGCCAGAATTTGGGATATAACAGGGTACAGAGGAGGCATGCACATATCGACTTTTTGCACCTAAAATATCGATTTTAAGCATGTTTTGGGTCTGTATCTTGAAAACATTCTAGCAAAGAGTAGGCATGTACAGGTCGCTTCTGGGACCCAAAAATACCGAATTTTCTGGTGTTTTGAACCTGAATTTGGGATATAGACGGGTACTGAAGATGCATACATATATTGACTTTGGGCACCTAAAATATCGATTTTGAGCATGTTTTGGGCCTGTATTTTGAAAATACATTAACACGGAGTAGGCATGTACAGATCGCTTCTGGGACCCAAAAATATCGACTTTTCGGGTGTTTTGAGCCTGAATTTGAGATATAAACGGGTACAGAAGATGCATGCACATATCGACTTTGGACACCTAAAATATCGATTTTGAGCATGTTTTGGGCCTGTATTTTAAAAATACTATAACACAGTGTAGACATGTACAGATGGCTTTTGGGACACAAAAATATCGATTTTTTGGGTGTTTTGAGCCTGAATTTGAGATTTAAACGGGTACAGAAGATGCATGCACATATCGACTTTTCACACCTAAAATATCGATTTATAGCATGTTTTAAGCCTGTATTTTAAAAACATTCTAGCACTGAGTAGGCACGTGCAGATCGCTTAAGGGACCCAAAAATATCGAATTTTCGGAGTTTTGAGTCTGAATTTGAGATATAAACGGGTACAGAAGATGCATGCACATATCGGCTTTTTGCACCTTAAATATTGATTTTTAGAATGTTTTGGGTCTGTATTTTGAAAAAATTCTAGCAAGAAGTAGGCATGTACAGATCGCTTCTGGGACCCAAAAATATCGAATTTTCGGGTGTTTTGAACCTGAATTTGGGATATAGACGGATACAGAAGATGCATGCACATATCGACTTTGGGCACCTAAAATATCGATTTTGAGCATGTTTTGGGCCTGTATTTTGAAAATACTCTAACACGGAGTAGGCATGTACAGATCGCTTCGGGGACCCAAAAATATTGAATTTTCGGGTGTTTTGAGCCTGAATTTGAGATATAAACGGGTACAGAAGATGCATGCACATTTCGACTTTTTGCACCTAAAATATCGATTTTGAGCATGTTTTGGGTCTGTATCTTGAAAACATTCTAGCAAGAAGTAGGCATGTACAGATTGCTTCTGGGACACAAAAATATCGAATTTTCGAGTGTTTTGAACCTGAATTTGGGATATAGACGGGTACAGAAGATGCATACACATATTGACTTTGGGCAGCTAAATTATCGATTTTCAGCATGTTTTAGGCCTGTATTTTGAAAATACTCTAACACGGAGTATGCATGTACACATTGCTTTTGGGACCCAAAAATATCGAATATTCGGGTGTTTTGAGTCTGAATTTGAGATATAAACGGGTACAGAAGATGCATGCACATATCGACTTTGGGCACCTAAAATATCGATTTTGAGCATGTTTTGGGCCTGTATTTTGAAAATACTCTAACACTGTGTAAGCATGTACAGATCGCTTCTGGGACACAAAAATATCGATTTTTTGGGTGTTTTGAGCCTGAATTTGAGATATAAACGGGTTCAGAAGATGCATACACATATCGACTTTGGACACCTAAAATATCGATTTATAGCATGTGTTAAGCCTGTATTTTAAAAACATTCTAGCACTGAGTAGGCATGTGCAGATTGCTTAAGGAACCCAAAAATATCGAATTTTCGGAGTTTTGAGCCTGAATTTGAGATATAATCGGGTACAGAAGATGCATGCACATATCGACTTTTTGCACTTAAAATATCGATTTTGAGCATGTTTTGGGTCTGTATCTTGAAAACATTCTAGCAAGAAGTAGGCATGTACAGATTGCTTCTGGGACCCAAAAATATCGAATTTTCGAGTGTTTTGAACCTGAATTTGGGATATAGACGGGTACAGAAGATGCATACACATATTGACTTTGGGCAGCTAAAATATCGATTTTCAGCATGTTTTAGGCCTGTATTTTGAAAATACTCTAACACGGAGTATGCATGTACACATTGCTTTTGGGACCCAAAAATATCTAATATTTGGGTGTTTTGAGTCTGAATTTGAGATATAAACGGGTACAGAAGATGCATGCACATATCGACTTTGGGCACCTAAAATATCGATTTTGAGCATGTTTTGGGCCTGTATTTTGAAAATACTCTAACACTGTGTAGGCATGTACAGATCGATTCTGGGACACAAAAATATCGATTTTTTGGGTGTTTTGAGCCCGAATTTGAGATATAAACGGGTTCAGAAGATGCATGCACATATCGACTTTGGACACCTAAAATATCGTTTTATAGCATGTGTTAAGCCTGTATTTTAAAAACATTCTAGCACTGGGTAGGCATGTGCAGATTGCTCAAGGGACCCAAAAATATCGAATTTTCGGAGTTTTTAGCCTGAATTTGAGATATAAACGGGTACAGAAGATGCATGCACATATCGACTTTTTGCACTTAAAATATCGATTTTGAGCATGTTTTGGGTCTGTATCTTGAACATATTCTAGCAAGGAGTAGGCATGTACAGATCGCTTCTGGGACCCAAAATTATCGAATTTTCGGGTGTTTTGAACCTGAATTTGGGATATAACAGGGTACAGAGGATGCATGCACATATCGACTTTTTGCACCTAAAATATCGATTTTAAGTATGTTTTGGGTCTGTATCTTGAAAACATTCTAGCAAGGAGTAGGCATGTACAGATCGCTTCTGGGACCCAAAATTATCGAATTTTCGGGTGTTTTGAACCTGAATTTGGGATATAGACGGATACAGAAGATGCATGCACATAACGACTTTGGGCACCTAAAATATCGATTTTGAGCATGTTTTGGGCCTGTATTTTGAAAATACTATAGCACGGTGTAGGCATGTACAGATCGCTTCTGGGACCCAAAATTATCGAATTTTCGGGTGTTTTGAACCTGAATTTGGGATATAGACGGATACAGAAGATGCATGCACATATCGACTTTGGGCACCTAAAATATCGATTTTGAGCATGTTTTGGGCCTGTATTTTGAAAATACTATAGCACGGTGTAGACATGTACAGATCGCTTCTGGGACACAAAAATATCGATTTTTTGGGCGTTTTGAGCCTGAATTTGATATATAAACGGGTACAGAAGATGCATGCACATATCGACTTTGGCACCAAAAATATCGATTTTTAGTATGTTTTGGGCGTATAATTTGAAAATATTCTAGCACTGAGTAGGCATGTAGAGATCGCTTCGGGGACCCAAAAATATCGAATTTTCGGGGGTTTTGAGCCAGAATTTGGGATATAACAGGGTACAGAGGATGCATGCACATATCGACTTTTTGCACCTAAAATATCGATTTTAAGCATGTTTTGGGTCTGTATCTTGAAAACATTCTAGCAAAGAGTAGGCATGTACAGGTCGCTTCTGGGACCCAAAAATACCGAATTTTCTGGTGTTTTGAACCTGAATTTGGGATATAGACGGGTACAGAAGATGCATACACATATTGACATTGGGCACCTAAAATATAGATTTTTAGCATGTTTTGGGCCTGTATTTTGAAAATACATTAACACGGAGTAGGCATGTACAGATCGCTTCTGGGACCCAAAAATATCGACTTTTCGGGTGTTTTGAGCCTGAATTTGAGATATAAACGGGTACAGAAGATGCATCCACATATCGACTTTGGACACCTAAAATATCGATTTTGAGCATGTTTTGGGCCTGTATTTTAAAAATACTATAACACAGTGTAGACATGTACAGATGGCTTTTGGGACACAAAAATATCGATTTTTTGGGTGTTTTGAGCCTGAATTTGAGATTTAAACGGGTACAGAAGATGCATGCACATATCGACTTTTCACACCTAAAATATCGATTTATAGCATGTTTTAAGCCTGTATTTTAAAAACATTCTAGCACTGAGTAGGCATGTGCAGATCGCTTAAGGGACCCAAAAATATCGAATTTTCAGAGTTTTGAGTCTGAATTTGAGATATAAACGGGTACAGAAGATGCATGCACATATCGGCTTTTTGCACCTTAAATATCGATTTTTAGAATGTTTTGGGTCTGTATTTTGAAAAAATTCTAGCAAGGAGTAGGCATGTACAGATCGCTTCTGGGACCCAAAAATATCGAATTTTCGGGTCTTTTGAACCTGAATTTGGGATATAGACGGATACAGAAGATGCATGCCCATATCGACTTTGGGCACCTAAAATATCGATTTTGAGCATGTTTTGGGCCTGTATTTTGAAAATACTCTAACACGGAGTAGGCATATACAGATCGCTTCGGGGACCCAAAAATATAGAATTTTCGGGTGTTTTGAGCCTGAATTTGAGATATAAACGGGTACAGAAGATGCATGCACATATCGACTTTGGACACCTAAAATATCGATTTTGAGCATGTTTTGGGCCTGTATTTTAAAAATACTATAACACAGTTGTTACACGATTGTATTGTTAGTTTGGCTTTCCAGGTTAGTTATAAAGCTTCATATGCAATATGCAACCTGAAGGAAGCAATGCCTTTATTTTTATTATTTGTTTGGCCATGTACCTTGTAATGTAATAAAAGAGAGAGACTACTTGACTTGCCATTACCCCAAGTGAAGAGAACATCTTCACTAACATCTTGACTACCCCTGTTTCACAGCGTTGTTACATCACGACGTAACAAAATGGCGACCTCGCCAGGATGGTAGTCAAGATGTCGGGGTAATATGCAGTCAGTAGTTTGTTGTCTCTCCCTTCGTTCTTTGTAGTTTTGTTGTCTCTCTCTTCGTTCTTTGTGTTCCCTTTGATGCCAATAGTGTCATCCCTACAAAAGGAGCCAGATCTTTTCAACTACCTTGGACATTGACCGCATGATCAAGGATGTCGAAATGTTTGCTGATGAAGATCAATTGACTGGAAGAAAATGCTGATGTTGAAGCAGAGGGATACAACACTATCCTTGACTGGAAGACCCTGTAGGGGACGAGCTGTGTATAAGACTCGTAGTTCTCCTCATGTCACGTAACAATGCTCCCTGGGTACATATGGGTTAAAATAGCATTGGCGGACGAATAGGAATGATATGTGTCAGCGCTTGCCTACTTGACAGCTTGGACTGGGAACAGTGACCTTCCTTGATGCTGTGGAGTGTATACCAGTTCCCAGGACCACAAGAGGGTGAAGATAAAACCCTGTCCCTGAGGTTCCAGTGCCGTGTTTCCTAGCCCAGTATACCTGTCCCTGAGTTTCCTGTGCCTTTGGTGGAGATAGTGTCCAGCCCTGTTGCGCTCGCTGTCGCATTGGTGGTTTTGGTGATTATTGGCGCTAGCTGTCGCATTGGTGGTTTTGGTGATTATTGGCGCTCGCTGTCGCATTCGTGGTTTTGGTGATTATTGGCGCTCGCTGTCGCATTCGTGGTTTTGGTGATTATTGGCGCTCGCCGTCGCCGTCGGGGTTTTTGGTGCTTGGTGATTAGTGGTGATTGTTGATTATTGGTCGTTGTTGTCGCTGTCGTAGTGGGATTGGCTGGACATCTTCGCATAAGGAAAACATACAGGAAACGTAAAAGTTGTGGAAGGGCTGGGTATCTTGGCACTTGGAAAACATACAGGAGGACCGTTATCCCGTTCGGTATGGAAGACACACCTGCCAACTTGTGGGGAATCCCAAGCACAACTGGTCAAGGGCATGCCCGATATTTTCCTCCGAGCAGTTCAACCAAGGGCGTGGGCATGGCAGAAGAGTCTCCAGTTTCTCCTTGTTCCTTGTTGTCATCTTTTCTATGACATGTATTCTATTTCCCCTCGAGATTGTAAAAAGGCCGAAATTTCTCACGGGAAATTTCGTTCTTTTAGGGGGGGAGGTGTTACACGATTGTATTGTTAGTTTGGCTTTCCAGGTTAGCTATAAAGCTTCATATGCAATATGCAACCTGAAGGAAGCAATGCCTTTATTTTTATTAATTGTTTGGCCATGTACCTTGTAATGTAATAAAAGAGAGAGACTACTTGACTTGCCATTACCCCAAGTGAAGAGAACATCTTCACTAACATCTTGACTACCCCTGTTTCACAGCGTTGTTACATCACGACGTAACACAGTGTAGACATGTACAGATGGCTTTTGGGACACAAAAATATCGATTTTTTGGGTGTTTTGAGCCTGAATTTGAGATTTAAACGGGTACAGAAGATGCATGCACATATCGACTTTTCACACCTAAAATATCGATTTATAGCATGTTTTAAGCCTGTATTTTAAAAACATTCTAGCACTGAGTAGGCATGTGCAGATCGCTTAAGGGACCCAAAAATATCGAATTTTCGGAGTTTTGAGCCTGAATTTGAGATTTAAACGGGTACAGAAGATGCATGCACATATCGACTTTTCACACCTAAAATATCGATTTATAGCATGTTTTAAGCCTGTATTTTAAAAACATTCTAGCACTGAGTAGGCATGTGCAGATCGCTTCGGGGACCCAAAAATATAGAATTTTCGGGTGTTTTGAACCTGAATTTGGGATATAACAGGGTACAGAGGATGCATGCACATATCGACTTTTTGCACTTAAAATATCGATTTTGAGCATGTTTTGGGTCTGTATCTTAAAAATATTCTAGCAAGGAGTAGGCATGTACAGATCGCTTCTGGGACCCAAAATTATCGAATTTTCGGGTGTTTTGAACCAGAATTTGGGATATAGACGGATACAGAAGATGCATGCATATCGACTTTGGGCACCTAAAATATCGATTTTGAGCATGTTTTGGGCCTGTATTTTGAAAATACTATAGCACGGTGTAGGCATGTACAGATCGCTTCTGGGACACAAAATTATCGAATTTTCGGGTGTTTTGAACCTGAATTTGGGATATAGACGGATACAGAAGATGCATGCACATATCGACTTTGGGCACCTAAAATATCGATTTTGAGCATGTTTTGGGCCTTTATTTTGAAAATACTATACCACGGTGTAGACATGTACAGATCGCTTCTGGGACACAAAAATATCGATTTTTTGGGCGTTTTGAGCCTAAATTTGATATATAAACGGGTACAGAAGATGCATGCACATATCGACTTTGGCACCAAAAATATCGATTTTTAGTATGTTTTGGGCGTATAATTTGAAAATATTCTAGCACTGAGTAGGCATGTACAGATCGCTTCGGGGACCCAAAAATATCAAATTTTCGGGTTTTTGAGCCAGAATTTGGGATATAACAGGGTACAGAGGATGCATGCACATATCGACTTTTTGCACCTAAAATATCGATTTTAAGCATGTTTTGGGTCTGTATCTTGAAAACATTCTAGCAAAGAGTAGGCATGTACAGGTCTCTTCTGGGACCCAAAAATACCGAATTTTTTGGTGTTTTGAACCTGAATTTGGGATATAGACGGGTACAGAAGATGCATACACATATTGACTTTGGGCACCTAAAATATAGATTTTTAGCATGTTTTGGGCCTGTATTTTGAAAATACATTAACACGGAGTAGGCATGTACAGATCGCTTCTGGGACCCAAAAATATCGACTTTTCGGGTGTTTTGAGCCTGAATTTGAGATATAAACGGGTACAGAAGATGCATGCACATATCGACTTTGGACACCTAAAATATCGATTTTGAGCATGTTTTGGGCCTGTATTTTAAAAATACTATAACACAGTGTAGACATGTACAGATGGCTTTTGGGACACAAAAATATCGATTTTTTGGGTGTTTTGAGCCTGAATTCGAGATTTAAACGGGTACAGAAGATGCATGCACATATCGACTTTTCACACCTAAAATATCGATTTAGAGCATGTTTTAAGCCTGTATTTTAAAAACATACTAGCACTGAGTAGGAATGTGCAGATCGCTTAAGGGACCCAAAAATATCGAATTTTCGGAGTTTTGAGTCTGAATTTGAGATATAAACGGGTACAGAAGATGCATGCACATATCGGCTTTTTGCACCTTAAATATAGATTTTTAGAATGTTTTGGGTCTGTATTTTGAAAAAATTCTAGCAAGGAGTAGGCATGTACAGATCGCTTCTGGGACCCAAAAATATCGAATTTTTGGGTGTTTTGAACCTGAATTTGGGATATAGACGGATACAGAAGATGCATGCCCATATCGACTTTGGGCACCTAAAATATCGATTTTGAGCATGTTTTGGGCCTGTATTTTGAAAATACTCTAACACGGAGTAGGCATGTACAGATCGCTTCGGGGACCCAAAAATATATAATTTTCGGGTGTTTTGTGCCTGAATTTGAGATATAAACGGGTACAGAAGATGCATGCACATTTCGACTTTTTGAAACCTAAAATATCGATTTTGAGCATGTTTTGGGTCTGTATCTTGAAAACATTCTAGGAAGAAGTAGGCATGTACAGATTGCTTCTGGGACCCAAAAGTATCGAATTTTCGAGTGTTTTGAACCTGAATTTGGGATATAGACGGGTACAGAAGATGCATACACATATTGACTTTGGACAGCTAAATTATCGATTTTCAGCATGTTTCAGGCCTGTATTTTGAAAATACTCTAACACGGAGTATGCATGTACACATTGCTTTTGGGACCCAAAAATATCGAATATTCGGGTGTTTTGAGTCTGAATTTGAGATATAAACGGGTACAGAAGATGCATGCACATATCGACTTTGGGCACCTAAAATATCGATTTTGAGCATGTTTTGGGCCTGTATTTTGAAAATACTCTAACACTGTGTAGGCATGTACAGATCGCTTCTGGGACACAAAAATATCGATTTTTTGGGTGTTTTGAGCCTGAATTTGAGATATAAACGGGTTCAGAAGATGCATACACATATCGACTTTGGACACCTAAAATATCGATTTATAGCATGTGTTAAGCTTGTATTTTTAAAACATTCTAGCACTGAGTAGGCATGTGCAGATTGCTTGAGGAACCCAAAAATATCGAATATTCGGAGTTTTGAGCCTGAATTTGAGATATAATCGGGTACAGAAGATGCATGCACATATCGACTTTTTGCACTTAAAATATCGATTTTGAGCATGTTTTGGGTCTGTATCTTGAACATATTCTAGCAAGGAGTAGGCATGTACAGATCGCTTCTGGGACCCAAAATTATCGAATTTTCGGGTGTTTTGAACCTGAATTTGGGATATAGACGGATACAGAAGATTCATGCACATATCGACTTTGGGCACCTAAAATATTGATTTTGAGCATGTTTTGGGCCTGTATTTTGAAAATACCATAGCACGGTGTAGACATGTACAGATCGCTTCTGGGACACAAAAATATCGATTTTTTGGGTGTTTTGAGCCTGAATTTGAGATATAAACGGGTACAGAAGATGCATGCACATATCGACTTTGGCACCCAAAATATTGATTTTTAGTATGTTTTTGGCGTATAATTTGAAAATATTCTAGCACTGAGTAGGCATGTACAGATCGCTTCTGGGACCCAAAAATATCGATTTTTCGGTGGTTTTGAGCTAGAATTTGGGATATAACAGGGTACAGAGGATGCATGCACATATCGACTTTTTGCACTTAAAATATCGATTTTAAGCATGTTTTGGGTCTGTATCTTGAAAATATTCTAGCAAGGAGTAGGCATGTACAGGTCGCTTCTGAGACCCAAAAATACCGAATTTTCGGGTGTTTTGAACCTGAATTTGGGATATAGACGGGTACAGAAGATGCATGCACATATTGACTTTGGGCACCTAAAATATCGATTTTCAGCATGTTTTGGGCCTGTATTTTGAAAATACTATAACGCAGTGTAGACATGTACAGATCGCTTCTGGGACACAAAAATATCGATTTTTTGGGTGTTTTGAGCCTGAATTTGAGATATAAACGGGTACAGAAGATGCATGCACATATTGACTTTTTACACCTAAAATATCGATTTTGAGCATGTTTTGGGTCTGTTTCATGAAAACTTTCTAGAAAGAAGTAGGCATGTACAGATTGCTTCTGGGACTCAAAAATTTCGAATTTTCGAGTGTTTTAAACCTGAATTTGGGATATAGACGGGTACAGAAGATGCATACACATATTGACTTTTAGCAGCTAAAATATCGATTTACAGCATGTTTTAGTCCTGTATTTTAAAAATACTCCAACACGGAGTATACATGTACAGATCGCTTTTGGGACCCAAAAATATCGAATATTCGGGTGTTTTGAGTCTGAATTTGAGATATAAACGAGTACAGAAGATGCATGCACATATCGACTTTGGGCACCCAAAATATCGATTTTGAGCATGTTTTGAGCCTGTATTTTTAAAAAACTCTAACACGGAGTAGACACGTACAGATCGCTTCTGGGACCCTAATAAATCGAATTTTCGGTTGTTCTGACCCTGAATTTGAGATATGAACAGGTACAGAAGATGCATGCACATATTGACTTTGGGCACCTAAAATATCGATTTTGAGCATGTTTTGGGCCTTTATTTTGAAAATACTCAAACACGGTGTAAACATGTACAGATCGCTTCTGGGACACAAAAATATCAATTTTTTGGGTGTTTTGAGACTAAATTTGAGATATAAACGGATACAGAAGATGCATGCACATATCGACTTTGGGCACCCAAAATATCGATTTTTAGTATGTTTTGGGCGTATAATTTGAAAATATTCTAGCACTGAGTAGGCATGTACAAATCGCTTCTGGGACCCAAAAATATCGAATTTTCGGGTGTTCTGAGCCAGAAATTGGGATATAACCGGGAACATAGGATGCATGCACTTATCGACTTTTTGCACCTAAAATATCGATTTTTAGTATGTTTTGGGCGTATAATTTGAAAATATTCTAGCACTGAGTAGGCATGTACAGATCGCTTCAGGGACCCAAAATTATCGAATTTTCGGGTGTATTGAACCAGAATTTGGGATATAGACGGATACAGAAGATGCATGCACATATCGACTTTGGGCACCTAAAATATCGATTTTGAGCATGTTTTGGGCCTGTATTTTGAAAATACTCTAACACTGAGTAGGCATGTACAAATCGCTTCTGGGACACAAAAATATCGATTTTTTGGGTGTTTTGAGCCTGAATTTGAGATATAAACGGGTTCAGAAGATGCATGCAGATATCGACTTTGGACACCTAAATAATTGATTTATAGCATGTTTTAAGCCTGTATTTAAAAACATTCTAGCACTGAGTAAGCATGTGTAGTTTGCTTAAGGGACTCAAAAATATCGAATTTTCGGAGTTTTTGAGCCAGAATTTGAGATATAAACGGGTACAGAAGATGCATGCACATATCGACTTTTTGCACTTAAAATATCTATTTTGAGCATGTTTTGGGTCTGTATCTTGAAAATATTCTAGCAAGGAGTAGGCATGTACAGATCGCTTCTGGGACCCAAAAAAATCGAATTTTCTGGTTTTTTGAACCTGAATTAGGGATATACACGTGTACAGAAGATGCATACACATATTGACTTTGGGCACATAAAATATCGATTTTCAGCATGTTTTGGGCCTGTATTTTAAAAACACTCTAACACGGAGTGTGTACGTACAGATCTCTTTTGGGACCCAAAAATATCGAATTTTGGGTGTTTTGAGCCTGAATTTGAGATATAAACGGGTACAGAAGATGCATGCACATATCGACTTTTCACACCTAAAATATCGATTTTTAGCATGTTTTGAGCATATATTTTGAAAACATTCTAGCACTGAGTATGCATGTACAGATCGCTTAAGGGACCCCAAAATATCGAATTTTCGGGTGTTTTGAGCCTGAATTTTAGATATAAACGGGTACAGAAGATGCATGCACATATCGACTTTTTGCACCTAAAATATCGATTTTGAGCATGTCTTGGGTTTCTTTCTTAAAAAATTCTAGCAAGGAGTAGGCATGTACAAATCGCTTCTGGGACCCAAAAATATCGAATTTTCGGGTGTTTTGAACCTGAATTTGGGATATAGACGGATACATAAGATGCATGCACATATCGACTTTGGGCACCTAAAATATCGATTTTGAGCATGTTTTGGGCCTGTATTTTGAAAATACTCTAACACGGAGTAGGCATATACAGATGGCTTCGGGGACCCAAAAATATCGAATTTTCGGGTGTTTTGAACCTGAATTTGGGATATAGACGGGTACAGAAGATGCATACACATATTGACTTTGGGCAGCTAAAATATCGATTTTCAGCATGTTTTAGGCCTGTATTTTGAAAATACTTTAACATGGAGTATGCATGTACACATTGCTTTTGAAACCCAAAAATAACGAATATTCGGGTGTTTTGAGTCTGAATTTGAGATATAAACGGGTACAGAAGATGCATGCACGTATCGACTTTGGGCACCCAAAATATCGATTTTGAGCATGTTTTGGGCCTGTATTTTTAAAATACTCTAACACTGAGTAGACACGTACAAATCGCTTCTGGAACCCAAATAAATCGAATTTTAGGGTGTTCTGAGCCTGAATTTGAGATATAAACGGGTATAGAAAATGCATGCACATATCGACTTTGGGCACCTAAAATATCGATTTTGAGCATGTTTTGGGCCTGTATTTTGAAAAGACTCTAACACGGAGTAGGCATGTACAGATCGCTTCTGGGACACAAAAATATCGAGTTTTTGGGTGTTTTGAGCCTGAATTTGAGATATAAACGGGTACAGAAAATGCATGAACATATCGACTTTTTGCACCTAAAATATCGATTTTGAGCATGTTTTGGGTCTGTATCTTGAAAACTTTCTAGCAAGAAGTAGGCATGTACAGATTGCTTCTGGGACCCAAAATTATCGAATTTTCGAGTGTTTTGAAACTGAATTTGGGATATAGACGAGTACGGAAGATGCATACACATATTGACTTTGGGCAGCTAAAATATCGATTTTCAGCATGTTTTAGGCCTTTTTTTTCTAAATACTCTAACACGGAGTATGCATGTACACATTGCTTTTGAAACCCAAAAATATCGAATATTCGGGTGTTTCGAGTCTGAATTTGAGATATAAACGGGTACTGAAGATGCATGCACATATCGACTTTGGGCACCCAAAATATCGATTTTGAACATGTTTTGAGCCTGTATTTTTAAAATACTCTAACACTGAGTAGACACGTACAGATCGCTTCTGGAACCCAAATAAATCGAATTTTAGGGTGTTCTGAGCCTGAATTTGAGATATGAACGGATACATAAGATGCATGCACATATCGACTTTGGGCACCTAAAATATCGATTTTGAGCATGTTTTGGGCCTGTATTTTGATAATACTATAGCACGGTGTAGACATGTACAGATCGCTTCTGGGACACAAAAATATCGAGTTTTTGGGTGTTTTGAGCCTGAATTTGAGATATAAACGGGTACAGATGATGCATGCACATATCGACTTTGGCACCCAAAATATCGATTATTAGTATGTTTTCGGCGTATAATTTGAAAATAGTCTAGCACTGAGTAGGCATGTACAGATCGCTTCTCGGACCCAAAAACATCGAATTTTCGGGGGTTTTGAGCCAGAATTTGGGATATAACCGGGTACAGAGGATGCATGCACATATCGACTTTTTGCACCTAAAATATCGATTTTGAGCATGTTTTGGGTCTGTATCTTGAAAAAATTCTAGCATGGAGTAGGCATGTACAGATCGTTTCTGGGACCCAAAAATACCGAATTTTCTGGTGTTTTGAAATTGAATTTGGGATATAGACGGGTACAGAAGATGCATACACATATTGACTTTGGGCACCTAAAATATAGATTTTCAGCATGTTTTGGGCCTGTATTTTGAAAATAGATTAACACGGAGTAGGCATGTACAGATCACTTCTGGGACCCAAAAATATCGAATTTTCAGGTGTTTTGAGCCTGAATTTGAGATATAAACGGATACAGAAGATTCATGCACATATTGACTTTGGGCACCTAAAATATCGATTTTGAGCATGTTTTGGGCCTGTATTTTGAAAATACTCTAACACTGAGTAGACACGTACAGATCGCCTCTGGAACCCAAATAAATCGAATTTTAGGGGGTTCTGAGCCTGAATTTGAGATATAAACGGGTACAGAAAGATGCATGCACATATCGACTTTGGGCTCCTAAAATATCGATTTTGAGCATGTTTTTGGCCTGTATTTTGAAAATACTATAGCACGGTGTAGACATGTACAGATTGCTTCTGGGACCCAAAAATATTGAATTTTCGGGTGTTTTGAGCCTGAATTTGAGATATAAATGGTACATGATGCATGCACATATCGACTTTGGGCACCGAAAATATCGATTTCCAGCATAATTTGGGCCTGTATTTTAAAAATACTCTAACAAGGAGTAGACATGTACAGATCGCTTTTGGGACCCAAAAATATCGAATTTTCGGGTGTTTTTAGCCTGAATTTGAGATATAAACGGGTACAGAAGATGCATGCACATATCGACTTTTTGCACTTAAAATATCTATTTTGAGCATGTTTTGGTTATGTATCTTGAAAACATTCTAGCAAGGAGTAGGCATGTACAGATCGCTTTTGGGACCCAAAAATATCGAATTTTCTGGTGTTTTGAACTTGAATTAGGGATATACACGTGTACCGAAGATGCATACACATATTGACTTTGGGCACATAAAATATCGATTTTCAGCATGTTTTGGGCCTGTATTTTAAAAACACTCTAACACGGAGTATGCACGTACAGATCGCTTCTGGGACCCAAAAATATTGAATTTTCGGGTGTTTTGAGCCTGAATTTGAGATATAAACGGGTACAGAAGATGCATGAACATAAAGACTTTGGGCAGCTAAAATATCGATTTTCAGCATGTTTTAGTCCTGTATTTTGAAAATACTCTAACACGGAGTATGCATGTACACATTACTTTTGGGACCCAAAAATATTGAATATTCGGGTGTTTTGAGTCTGAATTTTAGATATAAACGGGTACAGAAGATGCATGCACATATCGACTTTGGACACCTAAAATATCGATTTATAGCATGTTTTGAGCCTATATTTTGAAAACATTTTAGCACTGAGTATGCATGTACAGATCGCTTAAGGGACCCAAAAATATGGAATTTTCGGGAGTTTTGAGCCTGAATTTGAGATATAAACGGTTACAGAAGATGCATGCACATATCGATTTTTTGCACCTAAAATTTCGATTTTGAGCATGTCTTGGGTTTGTATCTTAAAAATATTCTAGCAAGGAGTAGGCATGTACAGATCGCTTCTGGGACCCAAAATTATCGAATTTTCGGGTGTTTTGAACCTGAATTTGGGATATAGACGGATACAGAAGATGCATGCATATCGACTTTGGGCACCTAAAATATCGATTTTGAGCATGTTTTGGGCCTGTATTTTGAAAATACTATAGCACGGTGTAGGCATGTACAGATCGCTTCTGGGACACAAAATTATCGAATTTTCGGGTGTTTTGAACCTGAATTTGGGATATAGACGGATACAGAAGATGCATGCACATATCGACTTTGGGCACCTAAAATATCGATTTTGAGCATGTTTTGGGCCTTTATTTTGAAAATACTATACCACGGTGTAGACATGTACAGATCGCTTCTGGGACACAAAAATATCGATTTTTTGGGCGTTTTGAGCCTAAATTTGATATATAAACGGGTACAGAAGATGCATGCACATATCGACTTTGGCACCAAAAATATCGATTTTTAGTATGTTTTGGGCGTATAATTTGAAAATATTCTAGCACTGAGTAGGCATGTACAGATCGCTTCGGGGACCCAAAAATATCAAATTTTCGGGGTTTTTGAGCCAGAATTTGGGATATAACAGGGTACAGAGGATGCATGCACATATCGACTTTTTGCACCTAAAATATCGATTTTAAGCATGTTTTGGGTCTGTATCTTGAAAACATTCTAGCAAAGAGTAGGCATGTACAGGTCTCTTCTGGGACCCAAAAATACCGAATTTTTTGGTGTTTTGAACCTGAATTTGGGATATAGACGGGTACAGAAGATGCATACACATATTGACTTTGGGCACCTAAAATATAGATTTTTAGCATGTTTTGGGCCTGTATTTTGAAAATACATTAACACGGAGTAGGCATGTACAGATCGCTTCTGGGACCCAAAAATATCGACTTTTCGGGTGTTTTGAGCCTGAATTTGAGATATAAACGGGTACAGAAGATGCATGCACATATCTACTTTGGACACCTAAAATATCGATTTTGAGCATGTTTTGGGCCTGTATTTTAAAAATACTATAACACAGTGTAGACATGTACAGATGGCTTTTGGGACACAAAAATATCGATTTTTTGGGTGTTTTGAGCCTGAATTCGAGATTTAAACGGGTACAGAAGATGCATGCACATATCGACTTTTCACACCTAAAATATCGATTTAGAGCATGTTTTAAGCCTGTATTTTAAAAACATACTAGCACTGAGTAGGAATGTGCAGATCGCTTAAGGGACCCAAAAATATCGAATTTTCGGAGTTTTGAGTCTGAATTTGAGATATAAACGGGTACAGAAGATGCATGCACATATCGGCTTTTTGCACCTTAAATATAGATTTTTAGAATGTTTTGGGTCTGTATTTTGAAAAAATTCTAGCAAGGAGTAGGCATGTACAGATCGCTTCTGGGACCCAAAAATATCGAATTTTTGGGTGTTTTGAACCTGAATTTGGGATATAGACGGATACAGAAGATGCATGCCCATATCGACTTTGGGCACCTAAAATATCGATTTTGAGCATGTTTTGGGCCTGTATTTTGAAAATACTCTAACACGGAGTAGGCATGTACAGATCGCTTCGGGGACCCAAAAATATATAATTTTCGGGTGTTTTGTGCCTGAATTTGAGATATAAACGGGTACAGAAGATGCATGCACATTTCGACTTTTTGAAACCTAAAATATCGATTTTGAGCATGTTTTGGGTCTGTATCTTGAAAACATTCTAGGAAGAAGTAGGCATGTACAGATTGCTTCTGGGACCCAAAAGTATCGAATTTTCGAGTGTTTTGAACCTGAATTTGGGATATAGACGGGTACAGAAGATGCATACACATATTGACTTTGGACAGCTAAATTATCGATTTTCAGCATGTTTCAGGCCTGTATTTTGAAAATACTCTAACACGGAGTATGCATGTACACATTGCTTTTGGGACCCAAAAATATCGAATATTCGGGTGTTTTGAGTCTGAATTTGAGATATAAACGGGTACAGAAGATGCATGCACATATCGACTTTGGGCACCTAAAATATCGATTTTGAGCATGTTTTGGGCCTGTATTTTGAAAATACTCTAACACTGTGTAGGCATGTACAGATCGCTTCTGGGACACAAAAATATCGATTTTTTGGGTGTTTTGAGCCTGAATTTGAGATATAAACGGGTTCAGAAGATGCATACACATATCGACTTTGGACACCTAAAATATCGATTTATAGCATGTGTTAAGCTTGTATTTTTAAAACATTCTAGCACTGAGTAGGCATGTGCAGATTGCTTGAGGAACCCAAAAATATCGAATATTCGGAGTTTTGAGCCTGAATTTGAGATATAATCGGGTACAGAAGATGCATGCACATATCGACTTTTTGCACTTAAAATATCGATTTTGAGCATGTTTTGGGTCTGTATCTTGAACATATTCTAGCAAGGAGTAGGCATGTACAGATCGCTTCTGGGACCCAAAATTATCGAATTTTCGGGTGTTTTGAACCTGAATTTGGGATATAAACGGGTACAGAAGATGCATGCACATATCGACTTTGGCACCCAAAATATTGATTTTTAGTATGTTTTTGGCGTATAATTTGAAAATATTCTAGCACTGAGTAGGCATGTACAGATCGCTTCTGGGACCCAAAAATATCGATTTTTCGGTGGTTTTGAGCTAGAATTTGGGATATAACAGGGTACAGAGGATGCATGCACATATCGACTTTTTGCACTTAAAATATCGATTTTAAGCATGTTTTGGGTCTGTATCTTGAAAATATTCTAGCAAGGAGTAGGCATGTACAGGTCGCTTCTGAGACCCAAAAATACCGAATTTTCGGGTGTTTTGAACCTGAATTTGGGATATAGACGGGTACAGAAGATGCATGCACATATTGACTTTGGGCACCTAAAATATCGATTTTCAGCATGTTTTGGGCCTGTATTTTGAAAATACTATAACGCAGTGTAGACATGTACAGATCGCTTCTGGGACACAAAAATATCGATTTTTTGGGTGTTTTGAGCCTGAATTTGAGATATAAACGGGTACAGAAGATGCATGCACATATTGACTTTTTACACCTAAAATATCGATTTTGAGCATGTTTTGGGTCTGTTTCATGAAAACTTTCTAGAAAGAAGTAGGCATGTACAGATTGCTTCTGGGACTCAAAAATTTCGAATTTTCGAGTGTTTTAAACCTGAATTTGGGATATAGACGGGTACAGAAGATGCATACACATATTGACTTTTAGCAGCTAAAATATCGATTTACAGCATGTTTTAGTCCTGTATTTTAAAAATACTCTAACACGGAGTATACATGTACAGATCGCTTTTGGGACCCAAAAATATCGAATATTCGGGTGTTTTGAGTCTGAATTTGAGATATAAACGAGTACAGAAGATGCATGCACATATCGACTTTGGGCACCCAAAATATCGATTTTGAGCATGTTTTGAGCCTGTATTTTTAAAAAACTCTAACACGGAGTAGACACGTACAGATCGCTTCTGGGACCCTAATAAATCGAATTTTCGGTTGTTCTGACCCTGAATTTGAGATATGAACAGGTACAGAAGATGCATGCACATATTGACTTTGGGCACCTAAAATATCGATTTTGAGCATGTTTTGGGCCTTTATTTTGAAAATACTCAAACACGGTGTAAACATGTACAGATCGCTTCTGGGACACAAAAATATCAATTTTTTGGGTGTTTTGAGACTAAATTTGAGATATAAACGGATACAGAAGATGCATGCACATATCGACTTTGGGCACCCAAAATATCGATTTTTAGTATGTTTTGGGCGTATAATTTGAAAATATTCTAGCACTGAGTAGGCATGTACAAATCGCTTCTGGGACCCAAAAATATCGAATTTTCGGGTGTTCTGAGCCAGAAATTGGGATATAACCGGGAACATAGGATGCATGCACTTATCGACTTTTTGCACCTAAAATATCGATTTTTAGTATGTTTTGGGCGTATAATTTGAAAATATTCTAGCACTGAGTAGGCATGTACAGATCGCTTCAGGGACCCAAAATTATCGAATTTTCGGGTGTATTGAACCAGAATTTGGGATATAGACGGATACAGAAGATGCATGCACATATCGACTTTGGGCACCTAAAATATCGATTTTGAGCATGTTTTGGGCCTGTATTTTGAAAATACTCTAACACTGAGTAGGCATGTACAAATCGCTTCTGGGACACAAAAATATCGATTTTTTGGGTGTTTTGAGCCTGAATTTGAGATATAAACGGGTTCAGAAGATGCATGCAGATATCGACTTTGGACACCTAAATAATTGATTTATAGCATGTTTTAAGCCTGTATTTAAAAACATTCTAGCACTGAGTAAGCATGTGTAGTTTGCTTAAGGGACTCAAAAATATCGAATTTTCGGAGTTTTTGAGCCAGAATTTGAGATATAAACGGGTACAGAAGATGCATGCACATATCGACTTTTTGCACTTAAAATATCGATTTTGAGCATGTTTTGGGTCTGTATCTTGAAAATATTCTAGCAAGGAGTAGGCATGTACAGATCGCTTCTGGGACCCAAAAAAATCGAATTTTCTGGTTTTTTGAACCTGAATTAGGGATATACACGTGTACAGAAGATGCATACACATATTGACTTTGGGCACATAAAATATCGATTTTCAGCATGTTTTGGGCCTGTATTTTAAAAACACTCTAACACGGAGTGTGTACGTACAGATCTCTTTTGGGACCCAAAAATATCGAATTTTGGGTGTTTTGAGCCTGAATTTGAGATATAAACGGGTACAGAAGATGCATGCACATATCGACTTTTCACACCTAAAATATCGATTTTTAGCATGTTTTGAGCATATATTTTGAAAACATTCTAGCACTGAGTATGCATGTACAGATCGCTTAAGGGACCCCAAAATATCGAATTTTCGGGTGTTTTGAGCCTGAATTTTAGATATAAACGGGTACAGAAGATGCATGCACATATCGACTTTTTGCACCTAAAATATCGATTTTGAGCATGTCTTGGGTTTCTTTCTTAAAAAATTCTAGCAAGGAGTAGGCATGTACAAATCGCTTCTGGGACCCAAAAATATCGAATTTTCGGGTGTTTTGAACCTGAATTTGGGATATAGACGGATACATAAGATGCATGCACATATCGACTTTGGGCACCTAAAATATCGATTTTGAGCATGTTTTGGGCCTGTATTTTGAAAATACTCTAACACGGAGTAGGCATATACAGATGGCTTCGGGGACCCAAAAATATCGAATTTTCGGGTGTTTTGAACCTGAATTTGGGATATAGACGGGTACAGAAGATGCATACACATATTGACTTTGGGCAGCTAAAATATCGATTTTCAGCATGTTTTAGGCCTGTATTTTGAAAATACTTTAACATGGAGTATGCATGTACACATTGCTTTTGAAACCCAAAAATAACGAATATTCGGGTGTTTTGAGTCTGAATTTGAGATATAAACGGGTACAGAAGATGCATGCACGTATCGACTTTGGGCACCCAAAATATCGATTTTGAGCATGTTTTGGGCCTGTATTTTTAAAATACTCTAACACTGAGTAGACACGTACAAATCGCTTCTGGAACCCAAATAAATCGAATTTTAGGGTGTTCTGAGCCTGAATTTGAGATATAAACGGGTATAGAAGATGCATGCACATATCGACTTTGGGCACCTAAAATATCGATTTTGAGCATGTTTTGGGCCTGTATTTTGAAAAGACTCTAACACGGAGTAGGCATGTACAGATCGCTTCTGGGACACAAAAATATCGAGTTTTTGGGTGTTTTGAGCCTGAATTTGAGATATAAACGGGTACAGAAAATGCATGAACATATCGACTTTTTGCACCTAAAATATCGATTTTGAGCATGTTTTGGGTCTGTATCTTGAAAACTTTCTAGCAAGAAGTAGGCATGTACAGATTGCTTCTGGGACCCAAAATTATCGAATTTTCGAGTGTTTTGAACCTGAATTTGGGATATAGACGAGTACGGAAGATGCATACACATATTGACTTTGGGCAGCTAAAATATCGATTTTCAGCATGTTTTAGGCCTTTTTTTTCTAAATACTCTAACACGGAGTATGCATGTACACATTGCTTTTGAAACCCAAAAATATCGAATATTCGGGTGTTTCGAGTCTGAATTTGAGATATAAACGGGTACTGAAGATGCATGCACATATCGACTTTGGGCACCCAAAATATCGATTTTGAACATGTTTTGAGCCTGTATTTTTAAAATACTCTAACACTGAGTAGACACGTACAGATCGCTTCTGGAACAAAAATAAATCGAATTTTAGGGTGTTCTGAGCCTGAATTTGAGATATGAACGGATACATAAGATGCATGCACATATCGACTTTGGGCACCTAAAATATCGATTTTGAGCATGTTTTGGGCCTGTATTTTGATAATACTATAGCACGGTGTAGACATGTACAGATCGCTTCTGGGACACAAAAATATCGAGTTTTTGGGTGTTTTGAGCCTGAATTTGAGATATAAACGGGTACAGATGATGCATGCACATATCGACTTTGGCACCCAAAATATCGATTATTAGTATGTTTTCGGCGTATAATTTGAAAATATTCTAGCACTGAGTAGGCATGTACAGATCGCTTCTCGGACCCAAAAACATCGAATTTTCGGGGGTTTTGAGCCAGAATTTGGGATATAACCGGGTACAGAGGATGCATGCACATATCGACTTTTTGCACCTAAAATATCGATTTTGAGCATGTTTTGGGTCTGTATCTTGAAAAAATTCTAGCATGGAGTAGGCATGTACAGATCGTTTCTGGGACCCAAAAATACCGAATTTTCTGGTGTTTTGAAATTGAATTTGGGATATAGACGGGTACAGAAGATGCATACACATATTGACTTTGGGCACCTAAAATATAGATTTTCAGCATGTTTTGGGCCTGTATTTTGAAAATAGATTAACACGGAGTAGGCATGTACAGATCACTTCTGGGACCCAAAAATATCGAATTTTCAGGTGTTTTGAGCCTGAATTTGAGATATAAACGGATACAGAAGATTCATGCACATATTGACTTTGGGCACCTAAAATATCGATTTTGAGCATGTTTTGGGCCTGTATTTTGAAAATACTCTAACACTGAGTAGACACGTACAGATCGCCTCTGGAACCCAAATAAATCGAATTTTAGGGGGTTCTGAGCCTGAATTTGAGATATAAACGGGTACAGAAAGATGCATGCACATATCGACTTTGGGCTCCTAAAATATCGATTTTGAGCATGTTTTTGGCCTGTATTTTGAAAATACTATAGCACGGTGTAGACATGTACAGATCGCTTCTGGGACCCAAAAATATTGAATTTTCGGGTGTTTTGAGCCTGAATTTGAGATATAAATGGTACATGATGCATGCACATATCGACTTTGGGCACCGAAAATATCGATTTCCAGCATAATTTGGGCCTGTATTTTAAAAATACTCTAACAAGGAGTAGACATGTACAGATCGCTTTTGGGACCCAAAAATATCGAATTTTCGGGTGTTTTTAGCCTGAATTTGAGATATAAACGGGTACAGAAGATGCATGCACATATCGACTTTTTGCACTTAAAATATCTATTTTGAGCATGTTTTGGTTATGTATCTTGAAAACATTCTAGCAAGGAGTAGGCATGTACAGATCGCTTTTGGGACCCAAAAATATCGAATTTTCTGGTGTTTTGAACTTGAATTAGGGATATACACGTGTACCGAAGATGCATACACATATTGACTTTGGGCACATAAAATATCGATTTTCAGCATGTTTTGGGCCTGTATTTTAAAAACACTCTAACACGGAGTATGCACGTACAGATCGCTTCTGGGACCCAAAAATATTGAATTTTCGGGTGTTTTGAGCCTGAATTTGAGATATAAACGGGTACAGAAGATGCATGAACATAAAGACTTTGGGCAGCTAAAATATCGATTTTCAGCATGTTTTAGTCCTGTATTTTGAAAATACTCTAACACGGAGTATGCATGTACACATTACTTTTGGGACCCAAAAATATTGAATATTCGGGTGTTTTGAGTCTGAATTTTAGATATAAACGGGTACAGAAGATGCATGCACATATCGACTTTGGACACCTAAAATATCGATTTATAGCATGTTTTGAGCCTATATTTTGAAAACATTTTAGCACTGAGTATGCATGTACAGATCGCTTAAGGGACCCAAAAATATGGAATTTTCGGGAGTTTTGAGCCTGAATTTGAGATATAAACGGGTACAGAAGATGCATGCACATATCGATTTTTTGCACCTAAAATTTCGATTTTGAGCATGTCTTGGGTTTGTATCTTAAAAAATTCTAGCAAGGAGTAGGCATGTACAGATCGCTTCTGGGACCCAAAAATATCGAGTTTTCGGGGGTTTTGAACCTGAATTTGGGATATAGACGGATACAGAAGATGCATGCACATATCGACTTTGGGCACCTAAAATATCGATTTTGAGCATGTTTTGGGCCTGTATTTTGAAAATACTCTAACACGGAGTAAACATTTACAGATGGCTTCGGGGACCCAAAAATATTGAATTTTCGGATGTTTTGAGCTTGAATTTGAGATATAAACGGGTACAGAAGATGCATGCACATTTCGACTTTTTGCACCTAAAATATCGATTTTGAGCATGTTTTGGGTCTGTATCTTGAAAACATTCTAGCAAGAAGTAGGCATGTACAGATTGCTTCTGGGACCCAAAAAAATCGAATTTTCGAGTGTTTTGAACCTGAATTTGGGATATAGACGTGTACAGAAGATGCATACACATATTGACTTTGGGCAGCTAAAATATCGATTTTCAGCATGTTTTAGGCCTGTATTTTGAAAATACTCTAACACGGAGTATGCATGTACACATTGCATTTGGGACCCAAAAATATCGAATATTCGGGTGTTTTGAGTCGGAATTTGAGATATAAACGGGTACAGAAGATGAATGCACATATCGACTTTGGGCACCCAAAATATCGATTTTGAGCATGTTTTGGGCCTGTATTTTGAAAATACTCTAACACTGAGTAGACACGTACAGATCGCTTCTGGAACCCAAATAAATCGAATTTTAGGGTGTTCTGAGACTGAATTTGAGATATGAACGGGTACAGAAGATGCACGTACATATCGACTTTGGGCACCTAAAATATCGATTTTGAGCATGTTTTGGGCCTGTATTTTGAAAATACTCTAGCACGGTGTAGACATGTACATATCGCTTCAGGGACACAAAAATATCAATTTTTTGGGAGTTTTGAGCCTGAATTTGAGATATAAACGGGTACAGAAGATGCATGCACATATCGACTTTGGCACCCAAAATATTGATTTTTAGTATGTTTTGGGCGTATAATTTGAAAATATTCTAGCACTGAGTAGGCATGTACAGATCGCTTCTGGGACCCAAAAATATCGAATTTTCGTGTGTTTTGAGCCAGAAATTGGGATATAACCGGGTACAGACGATGAATGCACATATCGACTTTTTGCACCTAAAATATCGATTTTGAGCATGTTTTGGGTCTGTATCTCGATAAAATTCTGGCAAGGAGTAGGCATGTACAGATCGCTTCTGGGACCCAAAATTATCGAATTTTCTGGTGTTTTGAACCTGAATTTGGAATATAGACGGATACCGAAGATGCATGCACATATCGACTTTTTGCACCTAAAATATCGATTTTGAGCATGTTTTGGGCCTGTATTTTGAAAATACTCTAACACGGAGTAGGCATGTACAGATCGCTTAGGGGACCCAAAAATATCGAATTTTCGGGTGTTTTGAGCCTGAATTTGGGATATAAACGGGTACAGAAGATGCATGCACATTTCGACTTTTTGCACCTAAAATATCGATTTTGAGCATGTTTTGGGTCTGTATCTTGAAAACATTCTAGCAAGAAGTAGGCATGTACAGACTGCTTCTGGGACCCAAAAAAATCGAATTTTTGAGTGTTTTGAACCTGAATTTGGGATATAGACTTGTACAGAAGATGCATACACATATTGACTTTGTTCAGCTAAAATATCGATTTTCAGCATGTTTTGGGCCTGTATTTTGAAAATACTATAGCACGGTGTAGACATGTACAGATCGCTTCTGGGACCCAAAAATATCGAATTTTCGGGATTTTTGACCCAGAATTTGGGATATAACCGGGTACAGAGGATGCATGCACATATCGACTTTTTGCACCTAAAATATCGATTTTAAGCATGTTTTGGGTCTGTATCTTGAAAACATTCTAGGAAGGAGTAGGCATGTACAGGTCGCTTCTGGGACCCAGAAATTCCGAATTTTCGGGTGTTTTGAACCAGAATTTGGGATATAGACGGGTACAGAAGATGCATACACATATTGACTTTGGGCACCTAAAATATAGATTTTCAGCATTTTTTGGGCCTGTAATTTGAAAATACATTAACACGGAGTAGGCATGTACAGTTTGCTTCCGGGACCCAAAAATATCGACTTTTCGGGTGTTTTGAGCCTGAATTTGAGATATAAACGGGTACAGTAGATGAATGCATATATCGACTTTGGCACCCAAAATATCGATTTTTAGTATGTTTTGGGCGTATAATTTGAAAATATTCTAGCACTGAGTAGGCATGTACAAATCGCTTCTGGGACCCAAAAATATCGAATTTTCGGGTGTTTTGAGCCAGAAATTGGGATATAACCAGGTACAGACGATGAATGCACATATCGACTTTTTGCACCTAAAATATCGATTATTAGCATGTTTTGGGTCTGTATTTTGAAAAAATTCTAGCAAGGAGTAGGCATGTACAGATCGCTTCTGGGACCCAAAATTATCGAATTTTCGGGTGTTTTGAACCTGAATTTGGGATATAGACGGATACAGAAGATACATGCACGTATCGACTTTGGGCACCTAAAATATCGATTTTGAGCATGTTTTGGGCCTGTATTTTGAAAATACTCTAACACGGAGTAGGCATGTACAGATCGCTTCGGGGACGCAAAAATATCGAATTTTCGGGTGTTTTGAGCCTGAATTTGAGATATAAACGGGAACAGAAGATGCATGCACATTTCGACTTTTTGCACCTAAAATATCGATTTTGAGCATGTTTTGGGTCTGTATCTTAAAAACATTCTAGCAAGAAGTAGGCATGTACAGATTGCTTCTGGGACCCAAAAATATCAAATGTTCGAGTGTTTTGAACCTGAATTTGGGATATAGACGGGTACAGAAGATGCATACACATATTGACTTTGGGCTGCTAAAATATCGATTTTCTGCATGTTTTAGGCCTGTATTTTGAAAATACTCTAACACGGAGTAGGCATGTACAGATCGCTTCTGGGACCCAAAATTATCGAATTTTCGGGTGTTTTGAGCCTGAATTTGGGATATAGACGGATACAGAAGATGCATGCACATATCGACTTTGGGCACCCAAAATATCGATTTTGAGCATGTTTTGGGCCTGTATTTTTAAAATACTCTAACACGGAGTAGACACGTACAGATCGCTTCTGGAACCCAAATAAATCGAATTTTAGGGTGTTCTGAGCCTGAATTTGAGATATGAACGGATACAGAAGATGCATGCACGTATCGACTTTGGGCACCTAAAATATCGATTTTCAGCATGTTTTGGTCCTGTATTTTGAAAATACTGTAGCACGTTGTAGACATGTACTTATCGCTTCTGGGACACAAAAATTTAGATATTTTGGGTGTTTTGAGCCTGAATTTGAGATATAAACGGGTACAGAAGATGCATGCACATATCGACTTTTTGCACCTAAAATATCGATTTTGAGCATGTTTTGGGTCTGTATCTTGAAAAAATTCTAGCAAGGAGTAGGCATGTACAGATCGCTTCTGGGACCAAAAAATACCGAATTTTCTGGTGTTTTGAACCTGAATTTGGGATATAGACGGGTACAGAAGATGCATACACATATTGACTTTGGGCACCTAATATATAGATTTTCAGCATGTTTTGGGCCTGTATTTTGAAAATACATTAACACGGAGTAGGCATGTACAGATCGCTTCTGGGACCCAAAAATATCGATTTTTCGGGTTTTTTTGAGCCAGAATTTGAGATATAAACGGGTACAGAAGATGCATGCACAAATCGACTTTGGACACTTAAAATATCGTTTTTTTAGCATGTTTTGGGCCTGTATTTTAAAAATACTCTAACACGGAGTAGACATGTACAGATCGCTTTTGGGACCCAAAAATATCGAATTTTCGGGTGTTTTGAGCCTGAATTTGAGATATAAACGGGTACAGAAGATGCATGCACATATCGACTTTTTGCACCTAAAATATCGATTTTGAGCATGTCTTGGGTTTGTATCTTAAAAAATTCTAGCAAGGAGTAGGCATGTACAAATCGCTTCTGGGACCCAAAAATATCGAATTTTCGGGTGTTTTGAATCTGAATTTGGGATATAGACGGATACAGAAGATGCATGCACATATCGACTTTGGGCACCTAAAATATCGATTTTGAGCATGTTTTGGGCCTGTATTTTGAAAATACTCTAACACGGAGTAGGCATGTACAGATGGCTTCGGTGACCCAAAAATATTGAATTTTCGGATGTTTTGAGCTTGAATTTGAGATATAAACGGGTACAGAAGATGCATGCACATATCGACTTTGGGCACCCAAAATATCGATTTTGAGCATGTTTTGGGCCTGTATTTTTAAAATACTCTAACACGGAGTAGACACGTACAGATCGCTTCTGGGACCCAAAAATATCAAATTTTCGGGGGTTTTGACCCAGAATTTGGGATATAACCGGGTACAGAGGATGCATGCACATATCGACTTTTTGCACCTAAAATATCGATTTTGAGCATGTTTTGGGTCTGTATCTTGAAAAAATTCTAGCAAGGAGTAGGCATGTACAGATCGCTTCTGGGACCAAAAAATACCGAATTTTCTGGTGTTTTGAACCTGAATTTGGGATATAGACGGGTACAGAAGATGCATACACATATTGACTTTGGTCACCTAATATATAGATTTTCAGCATGTTTTGGGCCTGTATTTTGAAAATACATTAACACGGAGTAGGCATGTACAGATCGCTTCTGGGACCCAAAAATATCGATTTTTCGGGTGTTTTGAGCCTGAATTTGAGATATAAACGGGTACAGAAGATGCATGCACAAATCGACTTTGGACACTTAAAATATCGTTTTTTTACCATGTTTTGGGCCTGTATTTTAAAAATACTCTAACACGGAGTAGCCATGTACAGATCGCTTTTGGGACCCAAAAATATCGAATTTTCGGGTGTTTTGAGCCTGAATTTGAGATATAAACGGGAACAGAAGATGCATGCACATATCGACTTTTTGCACCTAAAATATCGATTTTGAGCATGTCTTGGGTTTGTATCTTAAAAAATTCTAGCAAGGAGTAGGCATGTACAAATCGCTTCTGGGACCCAAAAATATCGAATTTTCGGGTGTTTTGAATCTGAATTTGGGATATAGACGGATACAGAAGATGCATGCACATATCGACTTTGGGCACCTAAAATATCGATTTTGAGCATGTTTTGGGCCTGTATTTTGAAAATACTCTAACACGGAGTAGGCATTTACAGATGGCTTCGGTGACCCAAAAATATTGAATTTTTGGATGTTTTGAGCTTGAATTTGAGATATAAACGGGTACAGAAGATGCATGCACATTTCGACTTTTTGCACCTAAAATATCGATTTTGAGCATGTTTTGGGTCTGTATTTTGAAAATACTCTAGCACAGTGTAGACATGTACAGATTGCTTCTGGGACCCAAAATTATCGAATTTTCGGGTGTTTTGAACCTGAATTTGGGATATAGACGGATACCGAAGATGCATGCACATATCGACTTTTTGCACCTAAAATATCGATTTTGAGCATGTTTTATGCCTGTATTTTGAAAATACTCTAACACGGAGTAGGCATGTACAGATCGCTTCGGGGACCCAAAAATATCGAATTTTCGGGTGTTTTGAGCCTGAATTTGAGATATAAACGGGTACAGAAGATGCATGCACATATCGACTTTGGGCACCTAAAATATCGATTGTGAGTATGTTTTGGGGCTGTATTTTGAAAATACTCTAACACGGAGTATGCATGTACATATCGCTTCTGGGTCACAAAAATATCGATTTTTTTGGTGTTTTGAGCCATAATTTGAGATATATACGGGTACAGAAGATGCATGGACATATCGACTTTTCACACCTAAAATATCGATTTATAGCATGTTTTAAGCCTGTATTTTAAAAACATTCTAGCACTGAGTAGGCATGTGCAGATCGCTTAAGGGACCCAAAAATATCGAATTTTCGGAGATTTGAGCCTGAATTTGAGATATAGACGGATACAGAAGATGCATGCACATATCGACTTTTTGCACCTAAAATATCGATTTTGAGCATGTTTTGGGTCTGTATTTTGAAAATACTCTAGCACGGTGTAGACATGTACAGATTGCTTCTAGGACCCAAAATTATCGAATTTTCGGGTGTTTTGAACCTGAATTTGGGATATAGACGGATACCGAAGATGCATGCACATATCGACTTTTTGCACCTAAAATATCGATTTTGAGCATGTTTTGTGCCTGTATTTTGAAAATACTCTAACACGGAGTAGGCATGTACAGATCGCTTCGGGGACCCAAAAATATCGAATTTTCGGGTGTTTTGAGCCTGAATTTGAGATATAAACGGGTACAGAAGATGCATGCACATATCGACTTTTTGCACCTAAAATATCGATTATTAGCATGTTTTGGGTCTGTATTTTGAAAAAATTCTAGCAAGGAGTAGGCATGTACAGATCGCTTCGGGGATCCAAAATTATCGAATTTTCGGGTGTTTTGAACCTGAATTTGAGATATAAACGGGTACAGAAGATGCATGCACATATCGACTTTTCACACCTAAAATATCGATTTATAGCATGTTTTAAGCCTGTATTTTAAAAACATTCTAGCACTGAGTAGGCATGTGCAGATCGCTTAAGGGACCCAAAAATATCGAATTTTCGGAGTTTTGAGTCTGAATTTGAGATATAAACGGGTACAGAAGATGCATGCACATATCGGCTTTTTGCACCTTAAATATCGATTTTTAGAATGTTTTGGGTCTGTATTTTGAAAAAATTCTAGCAAGAAGTAGGCATGTACAGATCGCTTCTGGGACCCAAAAATATCGAATTTTCGGGTGTTTTGAACCTGAATTTGGGATATAGACGGATACAGAAGATGCATGCACATATCGACTTTGGGCACCTACAATATCGATTTTGAGCATGTTTTGGGTCTGTATTTTGAAAATACTCTAACACGGAGTAGGCATGTACAGATCGCTTCGGGGACCCAAAAATATAGAATTTTCGGGTGTTTTGAACCTGAATTTGGGATATAACAGGGTACAGAGGATGCATGCACATATCGACTTTTTGCACTTAAAATATCGATTTTGAGCATGTTTTGGGTCTGTATCTTAAAAATATTCTAGCAAGGAGTAGGCATGTACAGATCGCTTCTGGGACCCAAAATTATCGAATTTTCGGGTGTTTTGAACCAGAATTTGGGATATAGACGGATACAGAAGATGCATGCATATCGACTTTGGGCACCTAAAATATCGATTTTGAGCATGTTTTGGGCCTGTATTTTGAAAATACTATAGCACGGTGTAGGCATGTACAGATCGCTTCTGGGACCCAAAATTATCGAATTTTCGGGTGTTTTGAGCCTGAATTTGGGATATAGACGGATACAGAAGATGCATGCACATATCGACTTTGGGCACCTAAAATATCGATTTTGAGCATGTTTTGGGCCTGTATTTTGAAAATACTATACCACGGTGTAGACATGTACAGATCGCTTCTGGGACACAAAAATATCGATTTTTTGGGCGTTTTGAGCCTAAATTTGATATATAAACGGGTACAGAAGATGCATGCACATATCGACTTTGGCACCAAAAATATCGATTTTTAGTATGTTTTGGGCGTATAATTTGAAAATATTCTAGCACTGAGTAGGCATGTACAGATCGCTTCGGGGACCCAAAAATATCAAATTTTCGGGGGTTTTGAGCCAGAATTTGGGATATAACAGGGTACAGAGGATGCATGCACATATCGACTTTTTGCACCTAAAATATCGATTTTAAGCATGTTTTGGGTCTGTATCTTGAAAACATTCTAGCAAAGAGTAGGCATGTACAGGTCTCTTCTGGGACCCAAAAATACCGAATTTTTTGGTGTTTTGAACCTGAATTTGGGATATAGACTGGTACAGAAGATGCATACACATATTGACTTTGGGCACCTAAAATATAGATTTTTAGCATGTTTTGGGCCTGTATTTTGAAAATACATTAACACGGAGTAGGCATGTACAGATCGCTTCTGGGACCCAAAAATATCGACTTTTCGGGTGTTTTGAGCCTGAATTTGAGATATAAACGGGTACAGAAGATGCATGCACATATAGACTTTTGACACCTAAAATATCGATTTTGAGCATGTTTTGGGCCTGTATTTTAAAAATACTATAACACAGTGTAGACATGTACAGATGGCTTTTGGGACACAAAAATATCGATTTTTTGGGTGTTTTGAGCCTGAATTTGAGATTTAAACGGGTACAGAAGATGCATGCACATATCGACTTTTCACACCTAAAATATCGATTTAGAGCATGTTTTAAGCCTGTATTTTAAAAACATACTAGCACTGAGTAGGAATGTGCAGATCGCTTAAGGGACCCAAAAATATCGAATTTTCGGAGTTTTGAGTCTGAATTTGAGATATAAACGGGTACAGAAGATGCATGCACATATCGGCTTTTTGCACCTTAAATATCGATTTTTAGAATGTTTTGGGTCTGTATTTTGAAAAAATTCTAGCAAGGAGTAGGCATGTACAGATCGCTTCTGGGACCCAAAAATATCGAATTTTTGGGTGTTTTGAACCTGAATTTGGGATATAGACGGATACAGAAGATGCATGCCCATATCGACTTTGGGCACCTAAAATATCGATTTTGAGCATGTTTTGGGCCTGTATTTTGAAAATACTCTAACACGGAGTAGGCATGTACAGATCGCTTCGGGGACCCAAAAATATATAATTTTCGGGTGTTTTGTGCCTGAATTTGAGATATAAACGGGTACAGAAGATGCATGCACATTTCGACTTTTTGAAACCTAAAATATCGATTTTGAGCATGTTTTGAGTCTGTATCTTGAAAACATTCTAGGAAGAAGTAGGCATGTACAGATTGCTTCTGGGACTCAAAAGTATCGAATTTTCGAGTGTTTTGAACCTGAATTTGGGTTATAGACGGGTACAGAAGATGCATACACATATCGACTTTGGACACCTAAAATATCGATTTATAGCATGTGTTAAGCTTGTATTTTTAAAACATTCTAGCACTGAGTAGGCATGTGCAGATTGCTTGAGGAACCCAAAAATATCGAATTTTCGGAGTTTTGAGCCTGAATTTGAGATATAATCGGGTACAGAAGATGCATGCACATATCGACTTTTTGCACTTAAAATATCGATTTTGAGCATGTTTTGGGTCTGTATCTTGAACATATTCTAGCAAGGAGTAGGCATGTACAGATCGCTTCTGGGACCCAAAATTATCGAATTTTCGGGTGTTTTGAACCTGAATTTGGGATATAGACGGATACAGAAGATTCATGCACATATCGACTTTGGGCACCTAAAATATTGATTTTGAGCATGTTTTGGGCCTGTATTTTGAAAATACCATAGCACGGTGTAGACATGTACAGATCGCTTCTGGGACACAAAAATATCGATTTTTTGGGTGTTTTGAGCCTGAATTTGAGATATAAACGGGTACAGAAGATGCATGCACATATCGACTTAGGCACCCAAAATATTGATTTTTAGTATGTTTTTGGCGTATAATTTGAAAATATTCTAGCACTGAGTAGGCATGTACAGATCGCTTCTGGGACCCAAAAATATCGAATTTTCGGTGGTTTTGAGCTAGAATTTGGGATATAACAGGGTACAGAGGATGCATGCACATATCGACTTTTTGCACCTAAAATATCGATTTTAAGCATGTTTTGGGTCTGTATCTTGAAAATATTCTAGCAAGGAGTAGGCATGTACAGGTCGCTTCTGAGACCCAAAAATACCGAATTTTCGGGTGTTTTGAACCTGAATTTGGGATATAGACGGGTACAGAAGATGCATGCACATATTGACTTTGGGCACCTAAAATATCGATTTTCAGCATGTTTTGGGCCTGTATTTTGAAAATACTATAACGCAGTGTAGACATGTACAGATCGCTTCTGGGACACAAAAATATCGATTTTTTGGGTGTTTTGAGCCTGAATTTGAGATATAAACGGGTACAGAAGATGCATGCACATATTGACTTTTTACACCTAAAATATCGATTTTGAGCATGTTTTGGGTCTGTTTCATGAAAACTTTCTAGAAAGAAGTAGTCATGTACAGATTGCTTCTGGGACTCAAAAATATCGAATTTTCGAGTGTTTTGAAACTGAATTTGGGATATAGACGGGTACAGAAGATGCATACACATATTGACTTTTAGCAGCGAAAATATCGATTTACAGCATGTTTTAGTCCTGTATTTTAAAAATACTCTAACACGGAGTATACATGTACAGATCGCTTTTGGGACCCAAAAATATTGAATATTCGGGTGTTTTGAGTCTGAATTTGAGATATAAACGAGTACAGAAGATGCATGCACATATCGACTTTGGGCACCCAAAATATCGATTTTGAGCATGTTTTGAGCCTGTATTTTTCAAATACTCTAACACGGAGTAGACACGTACAGATCGCTTCTGGGACCCTAATAAATCGAATTTTCGGTTGTTCTGAGCCTGAATTTGAGATATGAACAGGTACAGAAGATGCATCCACATATTGACTTTGGGCACCTAAAATATCGATTTTGAGCATGTTTTGGGCCTTTATTTTGAAAATACTCAAAAACGGTGTAAACATGTACAGATCGCTTCTGGGACACAAAAATATCAATTTTTTGGGTGTTTTGAGACTAAATTTGAGATATAAACGGATACAGAAGATGCATGCACATATCGACTTTGGGCACCCAAAATATCGATTTTTAGTATGTTTTGGGCGTATAATTTGAAAATATTCTAGCACTGAGTAGGCATGTACAAATCGCTTCTGGGACCCAAAAATATCGAATTTTCGGGTGTTCTGAGCCAGAAATTGGGATATAACCGGGAACATAGGATGCATGCACTTATCGACTTTTTGCACCTAAAATATCGATTTTTAGTATGTTTTGGGCGTATAATTTGAAAATATTCTAACACTGAGTAGGCATGTACAGATCGCTTCAGGGACCCAAAATTATCGAATTTTCGGGTGTATTGAACCAGAATTTGGGATATAGACGGATACAGAAGATGCATGCACATATCGACTTTGGGCACCTAAAATATCGATTTTGAGCATGTTTTGGGCCTGTATTTTGAAAATACTCTAACACGGAGTAGGCATGTACAGATCGCTTAGGGGAACCAAAAATATCGAATTTTCGGGTGTTTTGAGCCTGAATTTGAGATATAAACGGGTACAGAAGATGCATGCACATTTCGACTTTTTGCACCTAAAATATCGATTTTGAGCATGTTTTGGGTCTGTATCTTGAAAACATTCTAGCAAGAAGTAGGCATGAACAGATTGCTTCTGGGACCCAAAAATATCGAATTTTCGAGTGTTTTGAACCTGAATTTGGGATATAGACGGGTACAGAAGATGCATACACATATTGACTTTGGGCAGCTAAAATATCGATTTTCAGCATGTTTTAGGCCTGTATTTTGAAAATACTCTAACACGGAGTATGCATGTACACATTGCTTTTGGGACCCAAAAATATCGAATATTCGGGTGTTTTGAGTCTTAATTTGAGATATAAACGGGTACAGAAGATGCATACACATATCGACTTTGGGCACCTAAAATATCGATTTTGAGCATGTTTTGGGCCTGTATTTTGAAAATACTCTAACACTGAGTAGACACGTACAAATCGCTTCTGGAACCCAAATAAATCGAATTTTAGGGTGTTCTGAGCCTGAATTTGAGATATAAACGGGTACAGAAGATGCATGCACATATCGACTTTGGGCACCTAAAATATCGATTTTGAGCATGTTTTGGGCCTGTATTTTGAAAATACTCTAACACGGAGTAGGCATGTACAGATCGCTTCTGGGACACAAAAATATCGAGTTTTTGGGTGTTTTGAGCCTGAATTTGAGATATAAACGGGTACAGAAAATGCATGAACATATCGACTTTTTGCACCTAAAATATCGATTTTGAGCATGTTTTGGGTCTGTATCTTGAAAACATTCTAGCAAGAAGTAGGCATGTACAGATTGCTTCTGGGACCCTAAATTATCGAGTTTTCGAGTGTTTTGAAACTGAATTTGGGATATAGACGAGTACGGAAGATGCATACACATATTGACTTTGGGCAGCTAAAATATCGATTTTCAGCATGTTTTAGGCCTTTTTTTTCTAAATACTCTAACACGGAGTATGCATGTACACATTGCTTTTGAAACCCAAAAATATCGAATATTCGGGTGTTTCGAGTCTGAATTTGAGATATAAACGGGTACTGAAGATGCATGCACATATCGACTTTGGGCACCCAAAATATAGATTTTGAACATGTTTTGAGCCTGTATTTTTAAAATACTCTAACACTGAGTAGACACGTACAGATCGCTTCTGGAACCCAAATAAATCGAATTTTAGGGTGTTCTGAGCCTGAATTTGAGATATGAACGGATACATAAGATGCATGCACATATCGACTTTGGGCACCTAAAATATCGATTTTGAGCATGTTTTGGGCCTGTATTTTGAAAATACTATAGCACGGTGTAGACATGTACAGATCGCTTCTGGGACACAAAAATATCGAGTTTTTGGGTGTTTTGAGCCTGAATTTGAGATATAAACGGGTACAGAAGATGCATGCACATATCGACTTTGGCACCCAAAATATCGATTATTAGTATGTTTTCGGCGTATAATTTGAAAATATTCTAGCACTGAGTAGGCATGTACAGATCGCTTCTGGGACCCAAAAATATCGAATTTTCGGGGGTTTTGAGCCAGAATTTGGGATATAACCGGGTACAGAGGATGCATGCACATATCGACTTTTTGCACCTAAAATATCGATTTTGAGCATGTTTTGGGTCTGTATCTTGAAAAAATTCTAGCATGGAGTAGGCATGTACAGATCGTTTCTGGGACCCAAAAATACCGAATTTTGTGGTGTTTTGAAACTGAATTTGGGATATAGACGGGTACAGAAGATGCATACACATATTGACTTTGGGCACCTAAAATATAGATTTTCAGCATGTTTTGGGCCTGTATTTTGAAAATACATTAACACGGAGTAGGCATGTACAGATCACTTCTGGGACCCAAAAATATCGAATTTTCAGGTGTTTTGAGCCTGAATTTGAGATATAAACGGATACAGAAGATTCATGCACATATTGACTTTGGGCACCTAAAATATCGATTTTGAGCATGTTTTGGGCCTGTATTTTGAAAATACTCTAACACTGAGTAGACACGTACAGATCGCCTCTGGAACCCAAATAAATCGAATTTTAGGGGGTTCTGAGCCTGAATTTGAGATATAAACGGGTACAGAAAGATGCATGCACATATCGACTTTGGGCTCCTAAAATATCGATTTTGAGAATGTTTTTGGCCTGTATTTTGAAAATACTATAGCACGGTGTAGACATGTACAGATCGCTTCTGGGACCCAAAAATATTGAATTTTCGGGTGTTTTGAGCCTGAATTTGAGATATAAATGGTACAGATGATGCATGCACATATCGACTTTGGGCACCGAAAATATCGATTTCCAGCATAATTTGGGCCTGTATTTTAAAAATACTCTAACAAGGAGTAGACATGTACAGATCGCTTTTGGGACCCAAAAATATCGAATTTTCGGGTGTTTTTAGCCTGAATTTGAGATATAAACGGGTACAGAAGATGCATGCACATATCGACTTTTTGCACTTAAAATATCTATTTTGAGCATGTTTTGGTTATGTATCTTGAAAACATTCTAGCAAGGAGTAGGCATGTACAGATCGCTTTTGGGACCCAAAAATATTGAATTTTCGGGTGTTTTGAGCCTGAATTTGAGATATAAACGGGTACAGAAGATGCATGAACATAAAGACTTTGGGCAGCTAAAATATCGATTTTCAGCATGTTTTAGTCCTGTATTTTGAAAATACTCTAACACGGAGTATGCATGTACACATTACTTTTGGGACCCAAAAATATTGAATATTCGGGTGTTTTGAGTCTGAATTTTAGATATAAACGGGTACAGAAGATGCATGCACATATCGACTTTGGACACCTAAAATATCGATTTATAGCATGTTTTGAGCCTATATTTTGAAAACATTTTAGCACTGAGTATGCATGTACAGATCGCTTAAGGGACCCAAAAATATGGAATTTTCGGGAGTTTTGAGCCTGAATTTGAGATATAAACGGGTACAGAAGATGCATGCACATATCGATTTTTTGCACCTAAAATATCGATTTTGAGCATGTCTTGGGTTTGTATCATAAAAAATTCTAGCAAGGAGTAGGCATGTACAGATCGCTTCTGGGACCCAAAAATATCGAATTTTCGGGGGTTTTGAACCTGAATTTGGGATATAGACGGATACAGAAGATGCATGCACATATCGACTTTGGGCACCTAAAATATCGATTTTGAGCATGTTTTGGGCCTGTATTTTGAAAATACTCTAACACGTAGTAGACATTTACAGATGGCTTCGGGGACCCAAAAATATTGAATTTTCGGATGTTTTGAGCTTGAATTTGAGATATAAACGGGTACAGAAGATGCATGCACATTTCGACTTTTTGCACCTAAAATATCGATTTTGAGCATGTTTTGGGTCTGTATCTTGAAAACATTCTAGCAAGAAGTAGGCATGTACAGATTGCTTCTGGGACCCAAAAAAATCGAATTTTCGAGTGTTTTGAACCTGAATTTGGGATATAGACGTGTACAGAAGATGCATACACATATTGACTTTGGGCAGCTAAAATATCGATTTTCAGCATGTTTTAGGCCTGTATTTTGAAAATACTCTAACACGGAGTATGCATGTACACATTGCATTTGGGACCCAAAAATATCGAATATTCGGGTGTTTTGAGTCGGAATTTGAGATATAAACGGGTACAGAAGATGAATGCACATATCGACTTTGGGCACCCAAAATATCGATTTTGAGCATGTTTTGGGCCTGTATTTTGAAAATACTCTAACACTGAGTAGACACGTACAGATCGCTTCTGAAACCCAAATAAATCGAATTTTAGGGTGTTCTGAGACTGAATTTGAGATATGAACGGGTGCAGAAGATGCACGTACATATCGACTTTGGGCACCTAAAATATCGATTTTGAGCATGTTTTGGGCCTGTATTTTGAAAATACTCTAGCACGGTGTAGACATGTACATATCGCTTCAGGGACACAAAAATATCAATTTTTTGGGAGTTTTGAGCCTGAATTTGAGATATAAACTGGTACAGAAGATGCATGCACATATCGACTTTGGCACCCAAAATATTGATTTTTAGTATGTTTTGGGCGTATAATTTGAAAATATTCTAGCACTGAGTAGGCATGTACAGATCGCTTCTGGGACCCAAAAATATCGAATTTTCGGGTGTTTTGAGCCAGAAATTGGGATATAACCAGGTACAGACGATGAATGCACATATCGACTTTTTGCACCTAAAATATCGATTATTAGCATGTTTTGGGTCTGTATTTTGAAAAAATTCTAGCAAGGAGTAGGCATGTACAGATCGCTTCTGGGACCCAAAATTATCGAATTTTCGGGTGTTTTGAACCTGAATTTGGGATATAGACGGATTCAGAAGATACATGCACGTATCGACTTTGGGCACCTAAAATATCGATTTTGAGCATGTTTTGGGCCTGTATTTTGAAAATACTCTAACACGGAGTAGGCATGTACAGATCGCTTCGGGGACGCAAAAATATCGAATTTTCGGGTGTTTTGAGCCTGAATTTGAGATATAAACGGGAACAGAAGATACATGCACATTTCGACTTTTTGCACCTAAAATATTGATTTTGAGCATGTTTTGGGTCTGTATCTTAAAAACATTCTAGCAAGAAGTAGGCATGTACAGATTGCTTCTGGGACCAAAAAATATCAAATGTTCGAGTGTTTTGAACCTGAATTTGGGATATAGACGGGTACAGAAGATGCATACACATATTGACTTTGGGCTGCTAAAATATCGATTTTCTGCATGTTTTAGGCCTGTATTTTGAAAATACTCTAACACGGAGTAGGCATGTACAGATCGCTTCTGGGACCCAAAATTATCGAATTTTCGGGTGTTTTGAGCCTGAATTTGGGATATAGACGGATACAGAAGATGCATGCACAATTCGACTTTGGGCACCCAAAATATCGATTTTGAGCATGTTTTGGGCCTGTATTTTTAAAATACTCTAACACGGAATAGACACGTACAGATCGCTTCTGGAACCCAAATAAATCGAATTTTAGGGTGTTCTGAGCCTGAATTTGAGATATGAACGGATACAGAAGATGCATGCACGTATCGACTTTGGGCACCTAAAATATCGATTTTCAGCATGTTTTGGTCCTGTATTTTGAAAATACTATAGCACGGTGTAGACATGTACAGATCGCTACTGGGACACAAAAATTTAGATATTTTGGGTGTTTTGAGCCTGAATTTGAGATATAAACGGGTACAGAAGATGCATGCACATATCGACTTTTTGCACCTAAAATATCGATGTTGAGCATGTTTTGGGCATGTATTTTGAAAATACTCTAACACGGAGTAAGCATGTACAGATCGCTTAGGGGACCAAAAAATATCGAATTTTCGGGTCTTTTGAGTCTGAATTTGAGATATAAACCGGTACAGAAGATGCATGCACATATCGACTTTTTGCACCCAAAATATCGATTTTGAGCATGTTTTGGGCCTGTATTTTTAAAATACTCTAACACGGAGTAGACACGTACAGATCGCTTCTGGGACCCAAAAATATCAAATTTTCGGGGGTTTTGACCCAGAATTTGGGATATAACCGGGTACAGAGGATGCATGCACATATCGACTTTTTGCACCTAAAATATCGATTTTGAGCATGTTTTGGGTCTGTATCTTGAAAAAATTCTAGCAAGGAGTAGGCATGTACAGATCGCTTCTGGGACCAAAAAATACCGAATTTTCTGGTGTTTTGAACCTGAATTTGGGATATAGACGGGTACAGAAGATGCATACACATATTGACTTTGGGCACCTAATATATAGATTTTGAGCATGTTTTGGGCCTGTATTTTGAAAATACATTAACACGGAGTAGGCATGTACAGATCGCTTCTGGGACCCAAAAATATCGATTTTTAGGGTGTTTTGAGCCTGAATTTGAGATATAAACGGGTACAGAAGATGCATGTACAAATCGACTTTGGACACTTAAAATATCGTTTTTTTAGCATGTTTTGGGCCTGTATTTTAAAAATACTCTAACACGGAGTAGACATGTACAGATCGCTTTTGGGACCCAAAAATATCGAATTTTCGGGTGTTTTGAGCCTGAATTTGAGATATAAACGGGTACAGAAGATGCATGCACATATCGACTTTTTGCACCTAAAATATCGATTTTGAGCATGTCTTGGGTTTGTATCTTAAAAAATTCTAGCAAGGAGTAGGCATGTACAAATCGCTTCTGGGACCCAAAAATATCGAATTTTCGGGTGTTTTGAATCTGAATTTGGGATATAGACGGATACAGAAGATGCATGCACATATCGACTTTGGGCACCTAAAATATCGATTTTAAGCATGTTTTGGGCCTGTATTTTGAAAATACTCTAACACGGAGTAGGCATTTACAGATGGCTTCGGTGACCCAAAAATATTGAATTTTCGGATGTTTTGAGCTTGAATTTGAGATATAAACGGGTACAGAAGATGCATGCACATATCGACTTTGGGCACCCAAAATATCGATTTTGAGCATGTTTTGGGCCTGTATTTTTAAAATACTCTAACACGGAGTAGACACGTACAGATCGCTTCTGGGACCCAAAAATATCAAATTTTCGGGGGTTTTGACCCAGAATTTGGGATATAACCGGGTACAGAGGATGCATGCACATATCGACTTTTTGCACCTAAAATATCGATTGTGAGCATGTTTTGGGTCTGTATCTTGAAAAAATTCTAGCAAGGAGTAGGCATGTACAGATCGCTTCTGTGACCAAAAAATACCGAATTTTCTGGTGTTTTGAACCTGAATTTGGGATATAGACGGGTACAGAAGATGCATACACATATTGACTTTGGGCACCTAATATATAGATTTTGAGCATGTTTTGGGCCTGTATTTTGAAAATACATTAACACGGAGTAGGCATGTACAGATCGCTTCTGGGACCCAAAAATATCGATTTTTCGGGTGTTTTGAGCCTGAATTTGAGATATAAACGGGTACAGAAGATGCATGCACAAATCGACTTTGGACACTTAAAATATCGTTTTTTTACCATGTTTTGGGCCTGTATTTTAAAAATACTCTAACACGGAGTAGACATGTACAGATCGCTTTTGGGACCCAAAAATATCGAATTTTCGGGTGTTTTGAGCCTGAATTTGAGATATAAACGGGTACAGAAGATGCATGCACATATCGACTTTTTGCACCTAAAATATCGATTTTGAGCATGTCTTGGGTTTGTATCTTAAAAAATTCTAGCAAGGAGTAGGCATGTACAAATCGCTTCTGGGACCCAAAAATATCGAATTTTCGGGTGTTTTGAATCTGAATTTGGGATATAGACGGATACAGAAGATGCATGCACATATCGACTTTGGGCACCTAAAATATCGATTTTGAGCATGTTTTGGGCCTGTATTTTGAAAATACTCTAACACGGAGTAGGCATTTACAGATGGCTTCGGTGACCCAAAAATATTGAATTTTCGGATGTTTTGAGCTTGAATTTGAGATATAAACGGGTACAGAAGATGCATGCACATATCGACTTTGGGCACCTAAAATATCGATTTTGAGCATGTTTTGGGTCTGTATCTTGAAAAAATTCTAGCAAGGAGTAGGCATGTACAGATCGCTTCTGGGATCAAAAAATACCGAATTTTCTGGTGTTTTGAACCTGAATTTGGGATATAGACGGGTACAGAAGATGCATACACATATTGACTTTGGGCACCTAATATATAGATTTTCAGCATGTTTTGGGCCTGTATTTTGAAAATACATTAACACGGAGTAGGCATGTACAGATCGCTTCTGGGACCCAAAAATATCGATTTTTCGGGTGTTTTGAGCCTGAATTTGAGATATAAACGGGTACAGAAGATGCATGCACAAATCGACTTTGGACACTTAAAATATCGTTTTTTTAGCATGTTTTGGGCCTGTATTTTAAAAATACTCTAACACGGAGTAGACATGTACAGATCGCTTTTGGGACCCAAAAATATCGAATTTTCGGGTGTTTTGAGCCTGAATTTGAGATATAAACGGGTACAGAAGATGCATGCACATATCGACTTTTTGCACCTAAAATATCGATTTTGAGCATGTCTTGGGTTTGTATCTTAAAAAATTCTAGCAAGGAGTAGGCATGTACAAATCGCTTCTGGGACCCAAAAATATCGAATTTTCGGGTGTTTTGAATCTGAATTTGGGATATAGACGGATACAGAAGATGCATGCACATATCGACTTTGGGCACCTAAAATATCGATTTTGAGCATGTTTTGGGCCTGTATTTTGAAAATACTCTAACACGGAGTAGGCATTTACAGATGGCTTCGGTGACCCAAAAATATTGAATTTTCGGATGTTTTGAGCTTGAATTTGAGATATAAACGGGTACAGAAGATGCATGCACATATCGACTTTGGGCACCCAAAATATCGATTTTGAGCATGTTTTGGGCCTGTATTTTTAAAATACTCTAACACGGAGTAGACACGTACAGATCGCTTCTGGGACCCAAAAATATCAAATTTTCGGGGGTTTTGACCCAGAATTTGGGATATAACCGGGTACAGAGGATGCATGCACATATCGACTTTTTGCACCTAAAATATCGATTTTGAGCATGTTTTGGGTCTGTATCTTGAAAAAATTCTAGCAAGGAGTAGGCATGTACAGATCGCTTCTGTGACCAAAAAATACCGAATTTTCTGGTGTTTTGAACCTGAATTTGGGATATAGACGGGTACAGAAGATGCATACACATATTGACTTTGGGCACCTAATATATAGATTTTGGGCATGTTTTGGGCCTGTATTTTGAAAATACATTAACACGGAGTAGGCATGTACAGATCGCTTCTGGGACCCAAAAATATCGATTTTTCGGGTGTTTTGAGCCTGAATTTGAGATATAAACGGGTACAGAAGATGCATGCACAAATCGACTTTGGACACTTAAAATATCGTTTTTTTACCATGTTTTGGGCCTATATTTTAAAAATACTCTATCACGGAGTAGACATGTACAGATCGCTTTTGGGACCCAAAAATATCGAATTTTCGGGTGTTTTGAGCCTGAATTTGAGATATAAACGGGTACAGAAGATGCATGCACATATCGACTTTTTGCACCTAAAATATCGATTTTGAGCATGTCATGGGTTTGTATCTTAAAAAATTCTAGCAAGGAGTAGGCATGTACAAATCGCTTCTGGGACCCAAAAATATCGAATTTTCGGGTGTTTTGAATCTGAATTTGGGATATAGACGGATACAGAAGATGCATGCACATATCGACTTTGGGCACCTAAAATATCGATTTTGAGCATGTTTTGGGCCTGTATTTTGAAAATACTCTAACACGGAGTAGGCATTTACAGATGGCTTCGGTGACCCAAAAATATTGAATTTTCGGATGTTTTGAGCTTGAATTTGAGATATAAACGGGTACAGAAGATGCATGCACATTTCGACTTTTTGCACCTAAAATATCGATTTTGAGCATGTTTTGTGCCTGTATTTTGAAAATACTCTAACACGGAGTAGGCATGTACAGATCGCTTCGGGGACCCAAAATTATCGAATTTTCGGGTGTTTTGAGCCTGAATTTGAGATATAAACGGGTACAGAAGATGCATGCACATATCGACTTTGGGCACCTAAAATATCGATTGTGAGTATGTTTTGGGGCTGTATTTTGAAAATACTCTAACACGGAGTATGCATGTACATATCGCTTCTGTGTCACAAAAATATCGATTTTGTTGGTGTTTTGAGCCATAATTTGAGATATATACGGGTACAGAAGATGCATGGACATATCGACTTTTCACACCTAAAATATCGATTTATAGCATGTTTTAAGCCTGTATTTTAAAAACATTCTAGCACTGAGTAGGCATGTGCAGATCGCTTAAGGGACCCAAAAATATCGAATTTTCGGAGATTTGAGCCTGAATTTGAGATATAGACGGATACAGAAGATGCATGCACATATCGACTTTTTGCACCTAAAATATCGATTTTGAGCATGTTTTGGGTCTGTATTTTGAAAATACTCTAGCACGGTGTAGACATGTACAGATTGCTTCTGGGACCCAAAATTATCGAATTTTCGGGTGTTTTGAACCTGAATTTGGGATATAGACGGATACCGAAGATGCATGCACATATCGACTTTTTGCACCTAAAATATCGATTTTGAGCATGTTTTGTGCCTGTATTTTGAAAATACTATAGCACGGTGTAGACATGTACAGATCGCTTCTGGGACACAAAAATTTCGATATTTTGGGTGTTTTGAGCCTGAATTTGAGATATAAACGGGTACAGAAGATGCATGCACAAATCGACTTTAGACACTTAAAATATCGTTTTTTTAGCATATTTTGGGCCTGTATTTTAAAAATACTCTAACACGGAGTAGACATGTACAGATCGCTTTTGGGACCCAAAAATATAGAATTTTCGGGTGTTTTGAGCCTGAATTTGAGATATAAACGGGTACAGAAGATGCATGGACATATCGACTTTTTGCACCTAAAATATCGATTTTGAGCATGTCTTGGGTTTGTATCTTAAAAACTTCTAGCAAGGAGTAGGCATGTATAAATCGCTTCTGGGACCCAAAAATATTGAATTTTCGGGTGTTTTGAATCTGAATTTGGGATATAGACGGATACAGAAGATGCATGCACATATCGACTTTGGGCACCTAAAATATCGATTTTGAGCATGTTTTGGGCCTGTATTTTGAAAATACTCTAACACGGAGTAGGCATTTACAGATGGCTTCGGTGACCCAAAAATATTGAATTTTCAGATGTTTTGAGCTTGAATTTGAGATATAAACGGGTACAGAAGATGCATGCACATTTCGACTTTTTGCACCTAAAATATCGATTTTGAGCATGTTTTGGGTCTGTATTTTGAAAATACTCTAGCACGGTGTAGACATGTACAGATTGCTTCTGGGACCCAAAAAAATCGAATTTTCGAGTGTTTTGAACCTGAATTTGGGATATAGACGGGTACAGAAGATGCATGCACATATCGACTTTTCACACCTAAAATATCGATTTATAGCATGTTTTAAGCCTGTATCTTGAAAACATTCTAGCAAGAAGTAGGCATGTACAGATTGCTTCTGGGACCCAAAAATATCAAATGTTCGAGTGTTTTGAATCTGAATTTGGGATATAGACGGGTACAGAAGATGCATACACATATTGACTTTTGGCTGCTAAAATATCGATTTTCTGCATGTTTTAGGCCTGTATTTTGAAAATACTCTAACACGGATTATGCATGTACACATTGCTTTTGGGACCCAAAAATATCGAATATTCGGGTGTTTTGAGTCTGAATTTGGAGATATAAACGGGTACAGAAGATGCATGCACATATCGACTTTGGGCACCCAAAATATCGATTTTGAGCATGCTTTGGGCCTGTATTTTTAAAATACTCTAACACTGAGTAGACACGTAAAGATTGCTTCTGGAACCCAAATAAATCGAATTTTAGGGTGTTCTGAGCCTGAATTTGAGATATGAACGGATACAGAAGATGCATGCACATATCGACTTTGGGCACCCAAAATATCGATTTTTAGTATGTTTTGGGAGTATAATTTGAAAATATTCTAGCACTGAGTAGGCATGTACAGATCGCTTCTGGGACCCAAAAATATCGAATTTTCGGGTGTTTTGAGCCAGAATTTGGGATATAACCGGGTACAGAGGATGCATGCACATATCGACTTTTTGCACCTAAAATATCGATTTTGAGCATGTTTTGGGTTTGTATCTTAAAAAATTCTAGCAAGGAGTAGGCATGTACAAATCGCTTCTGGGACCCAAAAATATCGAATTTTCGGGTGTTTTGAATCTGAATTTGGGATATAGACGGATACAGAAGATGCATGCACATATCGACTTTGGGCACCTAATATATAGATTTTCAGCATGTTTTGGGCCTGTATTTTGAAAATACATTAACACGGAGTAGGCATGTACAGATCGCTTCTGGGACCCAAAAACATCGATTTTTCGGGTGTTTTGAGCCTGAATTTGAGATATAAACGGGTACAGAAGATGCATGCACATATCGACTTTGGACACTTAAAATATCGTTTTTTTAGCATGTTTTGGGCCTGTATTTTAAAAATACTCTAACACGGAGTAGACATGTACAGATCGCTTTTGGGACCCAAAAATATCAAATTTTCGGGTGTTTTGAGCCTGAATTTGAGATATAAACGGGTACAGAAGATGCATGCACATATCGACTTTGGACAACTAAAATATCGATTTATAGCATGTTTTGAGCCTATATTTTGAAAACATTCTAGCACTGAGTATGCATGTACAGATCGCTTAAGGGACCCAAAAATATGGAATTTTTTGGAGTTTTGAGCCTGAATTTGAGATATAAACGGGTACAGAAGATGCATGCACATATCGACTTTTTGCACCTAAAATATCGATTTTGAGCATGTCTTGGGTTTGTATCTTAAAAAATTCTAGCAAGGAGTAGGCATGTACAAATCGCTTCTGGGACCCAAAATTATCGAATTTTCGGGTGTTTTGAAACTGAATTTGGGATATAGACGGATACAGAAGATGCATGCACATATCGACTTTTTGCACCTAAAATATCGATTTTGAGTATGTTTTGGGCCTGTATTTTGAAAATACTCTAACACGGAGTAGGCATGTACAGATCGCTTCGGGGACCCAAAAATATCGAATTTTCGGGTGTTTTGAGCCAGAAATTGGGATATAACCGGGTACAGACGATGCATGCACATATCGACTTTTTGCACCTAAAATATCGATTTTGAGCATGTTTTGGGTCTGTATCTTGAAAACATTCTAGCAAGAAGTAGGCATGTACAGATTGCTTCTGGGACCCAAAATTATCGAATTTTCGGGTGTTTTGAGCCTGAATTTGAGATATAAACGGGTACAGAAGATGCATGCACATTTCGACTTTTTGCACCTAAAATATCGATTTTGAGCATGTTTTGGGTCTGTATCTTGGTAACATTCTAGCAAGAAGTAGGCATGTACAGATTGCTTCTAGGACCCAAAAATATCGAATTTTCGAGTGTTTTGAACCTGAATTTGGGATATAGACGGGTACAGAACATGCATACACATATTGACTTTGGGCAGCTAAAATATCGATTTTCAGCATGTTTTAGGCCTGTATTTTGAAAATATTCTAACACGGAGTATGCATGTACACATTGCTTTTGGGACCCAAAAATATCGAATATTCGGGTGTTTTGAGTCTGAATTTGAGATATAAACGGGTACAGAAGATGCATGCACATATCGACTTTGGCACCCAAAATATCGATTTTTAGTATGTTTTGGGCGTATAATTTGAAAATATTCTAGCACTGAGTAGGCATGTACAGATCGCTTCTGGGACCCAAAAATATCGAATTTTCGGGTGTTTTGAGCCAGAAATTGGGATATAACCGGGTACAGACGATGCATGCACATATCGACTTTTTGCACCTAAAATATCGATTTTGAGCATGTTTTGGGCCTGTATTTTGAAAATACTCTAACACGGAGTAGGCATGTACAGGTCGCTTCTGGAACCCAAATAAATCGAATTTAAGGGTGTTCTGAGCCTGAATTTGAGATATAAACGGGTACAGAAGATGCATGCACATTTTGACTTTTTGCACCTAAAATATCGATTTTGAGCATGTTTTGGGCCTGTATTTTGAAAATACTATAGCACGGTGTAGACATGTACAGATCGCTTCTAGGACACAAAAATATCGATTTTTTGGGTGTTTTGAGCCTGAATTTGAGATATAAACGGGTACAGAAGATGCATGCACATATCGACTTTTTGCACCTAAAATATCGATTTTAAGCATGTTTTGGGTCTGTATCTTGAAAACATTCTAGGAAGGAGTAGGCATGTACAGGTCGCTTCTGGGACCCAGAAATTCCGAATTTTCTGGTGTTTTGATCCAGAATTTGGGATATAGACGGGTACAGAAGATGCATACACATATTGACTTTGGGCACCTAAAATATAGATTTTCAGCATTTTTTGGGCCTGTATTTTGAAAATACATTAACACGGAGTAGGCATGTACAGTTTGCTTCCGGGACCCAAAAATATCGACTTTTCGGGTGTTTTGAGCCTGAATTTGAGATATAAGCGGTTACGTACCATAAGATGCATGCACATATCGACTTTGGGCACCTAAAATATCGATTGTGAGTATGTTTTGGGCCTGTATTTTGAAAATACTCTAACACGGAGTATGCATGTACATATCGCTTCTGGGACACAAAAATATCGATTTTTTGGGCGTTTTGAGCCTGAATTTGAGATATATACGGGTACAGAAGATGCATGCACATATCTACTTTTCACACCTAAAATATCGATTTATAGCATGTTTTAAGCCTGTATTTTAAAAACATTCTAGCACTGAGTAGGCATGTACAGATCGCTTAAGGGACCCAAAAATATGGAATTTTCGGATGTTTTGAGCTTGAATTTGAGATATAAACGGGTACAGAAGATGAATGCACATTTCGACTTTTTGCACCTAAAATATCGATTTTGAGCATGTTTTGGGTCTGTATCTTGAAAACATTCTAGCAAGAAGTAGGCATGTACAGATTGCTTCTGGGACCCAAAAAAATCGAATTTTCGAGTGTTTTGAACCTGAATTTGGGATATAGACGGGTACAGAAGATGCATACACATATTGACTTTGGGCAGCTAAAATATCGATTTTCAGCATGTTTTAGGCCTGTAATTTGAAAATACTCTAACACGGAGTATGCATGTACACATTGCATTTGGGACCTAAAAATATCGAATATTCGGGTGTTTTGAGTCTGAATTTGAGATATAAACGGGTACAGAAGATGAATGCACATATCGACTTTGGGCACCCAAAATATCGATTTTGAGCATGTTTTGGGCCTGTATTTTTAAAATACTCTAACACTGAGTAGACACGTACAGATCGCTTCTGGAACCCAAATAAATCGAATTTTAGGGAGTTCTGAGACTGTATTTGAGATATGAACGGGTACAGAAGATGCACGCACATATCGACTTTGTGGACCTAAAATATCGATTTTGAGCATGTTTTGGGCCTGTATATTGAAAATACTCTAGCACGGTGTAGACATGTACAGATCGCTTCTGGGACACAAAAATATCGATTTTGTTAGTGTTTTGAGCCTGAATTTGAGATATAAACGGGTACAGAAGATGCATGCACATATCGACTTTGGCACCCAAAATATCGATTGTTAGTATGTTTTGAGCGTATTATTTGAAAATATTCTAGCACTGAGTAGGCATGTACAGATTGCTTCTGTGACCCAAAAATATCGAATTTTCGGGTGTTTTGAGCCAGAAATTGGGATATAACCGGGTACAGACGATGCATGCACATATCGACTTTTTGCACCTAAAATATCGATTTTGAGCATGTTTTGGGTCTGTATCTTGAAAAGATTCTAGCAAGGAGTAGGCATGTACAGATCGCATCTGGGACCCAAAATTATCGAATTTTAGGGTGTTTTGAACCTGAATTTGGGATATAGACGGATACCGAAGATGCATGCACATATCGACTTTTTGCACCTAAAATATCGATTTTGAGCATGTTTTGGGCCTGTATTTTGAAAATACTCTAACACGCAGTAGGCATGTACAGATCGCTTCGGGGACCCAAAAATATCGAATTTTCGGGTGTTTTGAGTCTGAATTTGAGATATAAACGGGTACAGAAGATGCATGCACATTTCAACTTTTTGCACCTAAAATATCGATTTTGAGCATGTTTTGGGTCTGTATCTTGAAAATATTCTAGCAAGAAGTAGGCATGTACAGATTGCTTCTAGGACCCAAAAATATCGAATTTTCGAGTGTTTTGAACCTGAATTTGGGATATAGACGGGTACAGAAGATGCATACACATATTGACTTTGGGCAGCTAAAATATCGATTTTCAGCATGTTTTAGGCCTGTATTTTGAAAATATTCTAACACGGAGTATGCATGTACACATTGCTTTTGGGACCCAAAAATATCGAATATTCGGGTGTTTTGAGTCTGAATTTGAGATATAAACGGGTACAGAAGATGCATGCACATATCGACTTTGGGCACCCAAAATATCGATTTTGAGCATGTTTTGGGCCTGTATCTTGAAAAAATTCTAGCAAGGAGTAGGCATGTACAGATCGCTTCTGGGACCAAAAAATACCGAATTTTCTGGTGTTTTGAACCTGAATTTGGGATATAGACGGGTACAGAAGATGCATGCACATATCGACTTTGGGCACCTAAAATATCGATTTTGAGCATGTTTTGGGCCTGTATTTTGAAAATACTCTAACACGGAGTAGGCATTTACAGATGGCTTCGGGGACCCAAAAATATTGAATTTTCGGATGTTTTGAGCTTGAATTTGAGATATAAACGGGTACAGAAGATGAATGCACATTTCGACTTTTTGCACCTAAAATATCGATTTTGAGCATGTTTTGGGTCTGTATCTTGAAAACATTCTAGCAAGAAGTAGGCATGTACAGATTGCTTCTGGGACCCAAAAAAATCGAATTTTCGAGTGTTTTGAACCTGAATTTGGGATATAGACGGGTACAGAAGATGCATACACATATTGACTTTGGGCAGCTAAAATATCGATTTTCAGCATGTTTTAGGCCTGTAATTTGAAAATACTCTAACACGGAGTATGCATGTACACATTGCATTTGGGACCTAAAAATATCGAATATTCGGGTGTTTTGAGTCTGAATTTGAGATATAAACGGGTACAGAAGATGAATGCACATATCGACTTTGGGCACCCAAAATATCGATTTTGAGCATGTTTTGGGCCTGTATTTTTAAAATACTCTAACACTGAGTAGACACGTACAGATCGCTTCTGGAACCCAAATAAATCGAATTTTAGGGAGTTCTGAGACTGTATTTGAGATATGAACGGGTACAGAAGATGCACGCACATATCGACTTTGTGGACCTAAAATATCGATTTTGAGCATGTTTTGGGCCTGTATATTGAAAATACTCTAGCACGGTGTAGACATGTACAGATCGCTTCTGGGACACAAAAATATCGATTTTGTTAGTGTTTTGAGCCTGAATTTGAGATATAAACGGGTACAGAAGATGCATGCACATATCGACTTTGGCACCCAAAATATCGATTGTTAGTATGTTTTGAGCGTATTATTTGAAAATATTCTAGCACTGAGTAGGCATGTACAGATTGCTTCTGTGACCCAAAAATATCGAATTTTCGGGTGTTTTGAGCCAGAAATTGGGATATAACCGGGTACAGACGATGCATGCACATATCGACTTTGGGCACCTAAAATATCGATTTTGAGCATGTTTTGGGCCTGTATTTTGAAAATACTATAGCACGGTGTAGACATGTACAGATCGCTTCTGGGACACAAAAATATCGATTTTTTGGGTGTTTTGAGCCTGAATTTGAGATATAAACGGGTACAGAAGATGCATGCACATATCGACTTTTTGCACCTAAAATATCGATTTTAAGCATGTTTTGGGTCTGTATCTTGAAAAAATTCTAGGAAGGAGTAGGCATGTACAGTTTGCTTCTGGGACCCAGAATTTCCGAATTTTCTGGTGTTTTGAACCAGAATTTGGGATATAGACGGGTACAGAAGATCCATACACATATTGACTTTGGGCACCTAAAATATAGATTTTCAGCATTTTTTGGTCCTGTATCTTGAAAATACATTAACACGGAGTAGGCATGTACAGTTTGCTTCCGGGACCCAAAAATATCGACTTTTCGGGTGTTTTGAGCCCGAATTTGAGATATAAACGGGTACATAAGATGCATGCACATATCGACTTTGGGCACCTAAAATATCGATTTTGAGTATGTTTTTGGCCTGTATTTTGAAAATACTCTAACACGGAGTATGCATGTACATATCGCTTCTGGGACACAAAAATATTGATTTTTTGGTTGTTTTGAGCCTGAATTTGAGATATAAACGGGTACAGAAGATGCATGCACATATCGACTTTTCACACCTAAAATATCGATTTATAACATGTTTTAAGCCTGTATTTTAAAAACATTCTAGCACTGAGTAGGCATGTGCAGATCGCTTAAGGGACCCAAAAATATCGAATTTTCGGAGTTTTCAACCTGAATTTGAGATATAAACGGGTACAGAAGATGCATGCACATATCGACTTTTTGCACCTAAAATATCGATTTTTAGCATGTTTTGGGTCTGTATTTTGAAAAATTTCTAGCAAGGAGTAGGCATGTACAGATCGCTTCTGGGACCCAAAATTATCGAATTTTCGGGTGTTTTGAACCTGAATTTGGGATATAGACGGATACAGAAGATGCATGCACGTATCGACTTTGGGCACCTAAAATATCGATTTTGAGCATGTTTTGGGCCTGTATTTTGAAAATACTCTAACACGGAGTAGGCATGTACAGATCGCTTCGGGGACGCAAAAATATCGAATTTTCGGGTGTTTTGAGCCTTAATTTGAGATATAAACGGGTACAGAAGATGCATGCACATTTCGACTTTTTGCACCTAAAATATCGATTTTGAGCGTGTTTTGGGTCTGTATCTTGAAAACATTCTAGCAAGAAGTAGGCATGTACAGATTGCTTCTGGGACCCAAAAATATCAAATTTTCGAGTGTTTTGAACCTGAATTTAAGATATAGACGGGTACAGAAGATGCATACACATATTGACTTTGGGCAGCTAAAATATCGATTTTCTGCATGTTTTAGGCCTGTATTATGAAAATACTCTAACACGGAGTATGCATGTACACATTGCTTTTGGGACCCAAAAATATCGAATATTCGGGTGTTTTGAGTCTGAATTTGAGATATAAACGGGTACAGAAGATGCATGCACATATCGACTTTGGGCATCCAAATTATCGATTTTGAGCATGTTTTGGGCCTGTATTTTTAAAATACTCTAACACTGAGTAGACACGTACAGATCGCTTCTGGAACCCAAATAAAGCGAATTTTAGGGTGTTCTGAGCCTGAATTTGAGATATGAACGGATACAGAAGATGCATGCACATATCGACTTTGGGCACCTAAAATATCGATTTTGAGCATGTTTTGGGCCTGTATTTTGAAAATACTCTAACACTGAGTAGACACGTACAGATCGCTTCTGGAACCCAAATAAAGCGAATTTTAGGGTGTTCTGAGCCTGAATTTGAGATATGAACGGATACAGAAGATGCATGCACATATCGACTTTGGGCACCTAAAATATCGATTTTGAGCATGTTTTGGATCTGTATTTTGAAAATACTATAGCACGGTGTAGACATGTACAGATTGCTTCTGGGACACAAAAATTTCGATTTTTTGGGTGTTTTGAGCCTGAATTTGAGATATAAACGGGTACAGAAGATGCATGCACATATCGACTTTGGCACCCAAAATATCGATTTTTAGTATGTTTTGGGAGTATAATTTGAAAATATTCTAGCACTGAGTAGGCATGTACAGATCGCTTCTGGGACCCAAAAATACCGAGTTTTCGAGTGTTTTGAACCAGAATTTGGGATATAGACGGATACAGAAGATTCATGCACATATCGACTTTGGGCACCTAAAATATCGATTTTGAGCATGTTTTGGGCCTGTATTTTGAAAATACTCTAACACGGAGTAGGCATGTACAGATCGCTTCGGGGACCAAAAAATATCGAATTTTCGGGTGTTTTGAGCCTGAATTTGAGATATAAACGGGTACAGAAGATGCATGCACATTTCGACTTTTTGCACCTAAAATATCGATTTTGAGCATGTTTTGGGTCTGTAACTTGAAAACATTCTAGCAAGAAGTAGGCATGTACAGATTGCTTCTGGGACCCAAAAATATCGAATTTTCGAGTGTTTTGAACCTGAATTTGGGATATAGACGGGTACAGAAGATGCATACACATATTGACTTTGGGCAGCTAAAATATCGATTTTCAGCATGTTTTAGGCCTGTATTTTGAAAATACTCTAACACGGAGTATGCATGTACACATTGCTTTTGGGACCCAAAAATATCGAATATTCGGGTGTTTTGAGTCTGAATTTGAGATATAAACGGGTACAGAAGATGCATGCACATATCGACTTTGGGCACCTAAAATATCGACTTTGAGCATGTTTTGGGCCTGTATTTTGAAAATACTCTAACACTGTGTAGGCATGTGCAGATTGCTTAAGGGACCCAAAAATATCGAATTTTCGGAGTTTTGAGCCTGAATTTGAGATATAAACGGGTACAGAAGATGCATGCACATATCGACTTTTTGCACTTAAAATATCGATTTTGAGCATGTTTTGGGTCTATATCTAGAACATATTCTAGCAAGGAGTAGGCATGTACAGATTGCTTCTGGGACCCAAAAATATCGAATTTTCGAGTGTTTTGAACCTGAATTTGGGATATAGACGGGTACAGAAGATGCATACACATATTGACTTTGGGCAGCTAAAATATCGATTTTCAGCATGTTTTAGGCCTGTATTTTGAAAATACTCTAACACGGAGTATGCATGTACACATTGCTTTTGGGACCCAAAAATATCGAATATTCGGGTGTTTTGAGTCTGAATTTGAGATATAAACGGGTACAGAAGATGCATGCACATATCGACTTTGGGCACCTAAAATATCGATTTTGAGCATCTTTTGGGCCTGTATTTTGAAAATACTCTAACACTGTGTAGGCATGTGCAGATTGCTTAAGGGACCCAAAAATATCGAATTTTCGGAGTTTTGAACCTGAATTTGAGATATAAACGGGTACAGAAGATGCATGCACATATCGACTTTTTGCACTTAAAATATCGATTTTGAGCATGTTTTGGGTCTATATCTAGAACATATTCTAGCAAGGAGTAGGCATGTACAGATCGCTTCTGGGACACAAAAATATAGAATTTTCGGGTGTTTTGAACCTGAATTTGGGATATAGACGGATACAGAAGATGCATGCACATATCGACTTTGGGCACCCAAAATATCGATTTTGAGCATGTTTTGAGCCTGTATTTTTAAGATACTCTAACACGGAGTAGACACGTACAGGTCGCTTCTGGGACCCTAATAAATCGAATTTTCGGTTGTTCTGAGCCTGAATTTGAGATATGAACAGGTACAGAAGATGCATGCACATATCGACTTCGGGCACCAAAAATATCGATTTTGAGCATGTTTTGGGCCTGTATTTTGAAAATACTCAAACACGGTGTAGACATGTACAGATCGCTTCTGGGACACAAAAATATCAATTTTTTGGGTGTTTTGAGCCTAAATTTGAGATATAAACGGATACAGAAGATGCATGCACATATCGACTTTGGGCACCCAAAATATCGATTTTTAGTATGTTTTGGGCGTATAATTTGAAAATATTCTAGCACTGAGTAGGCATGTACAAATCGCTTCTGGGACCCAAAAATATCGAATTTTCGGGTGTTCTGAGCCAGAAATTGGGATATTACCGGGTACATAGAATTCATGCACATATCGACTTTTTGCACCTAAAATATCGATTTTGAGCATGTTTTGGGTCTGTATCTTGAAAAAATTCTAGCAAGGAGTAGGCATGTACAGATCGCTTCTGGGACCCAAAATTATCGAATTTTCGGGTGTTTTGAACCAGAATTTGGGATATAGACGGATACAGAAGATGCATGCACATATCGACTTTTTGCACCTAAAATATCGATTTTGAGCAAGTTTTGTGGCTGTATTTTGAAAATACTCTAACACGGAGTAGGCATGTACAGATCGCTTCGGGGACCCAAAAATATTGAATTTTCGGGTGTTTTGAGCCTGAATTTGAGATATAAACGGGTACAGAAGATGCATGCACATTTCGACTTTTTGCACCTAAAATATCGATTTTGAGCATGTTTTGGGTCTGTATCTTGAAAACATTCTAGCAAGAAGTAGGCATGTACAGATTGCTTGAGGGACCCAAAAATATCGATTTTTTGGGTTTTTTGAGCCTGAATTTGAGATATAAACGGGTTCAGAAGATGCATGCACATATCGACTTTGGACACCTAAAATATTGATTTATAGCATGTTTTAAGCCTATATTTTAAAAACATTCTAGCACTGAGTAAACATGTGCAGATTGCTTAAGGGACCAAAAAATATCGAATTTTCGGAGTTTTGAGCCTGAATTTGAGATATAAACGGGTACAGAAGATGCATGCACATTTCGACTTTTTGCACCTAAAATATCGATTTTGAGCATGTTTTGGGTCTGTATCTTGAAAACATTCTAGCAAGAAGTAGGCATGTACAGATTGCTTCTGGGACCCAAAAATATCGAATTTTCGAGTGTTTTGAACCTGAATTTGGGATATAGACGGGTACAGAAGATGCATACACATATTGACTTTGGGCAGCTAAAATATCGATTTTCAGCATGTTTTAGACCTGTATTTTGAAAATACTCTAACACGGAGTATGCATGTACACATTGCTTTTGAAACCCAAAAATATCGAATATTCGGGTGTTTTGAGTCTGAATTTGAGATATAAACGGGTACAGAAAATGCATGCACATATCGACTTTGGGCACCCAAAATATCGATTTTGAGCATGTTTTGGGCCTGTATTTTTAAAATACTCTAACACTGAGTAGACACGTACAAATCGCTTCTGGAACCCAAATAAATCGAATTTTAGGGTGTTTTGAGCCTGAATTTGAGATATAAACGGGTACAGAAGATGCATGCACATATCGACTTTGGGCACCTAAAATATCGATTTTGAGCATGTTTTGGGCCTGTATTTTGAAAATACTATAGCACGGTATAGACATGTACAGATAGCTTCTGGGACACAAAAATATCGAGTTTTCGGGTATTTTGAGCCTGAATTTGAGATATAAACGGGTACAGAAGATGCATTCACATATCGACTTTGGCACCCAAAATATCGATTTTTAGTATGTTTTCGGCGTATAATTTGAAAATATTCTAGCACTGAGTAGGCATGTACAGATCGCTTCTTGGACCCAAAAACATTGAATTTTCGGGGGTTTTGAGCCAGAATTTGGGATATAACCGTGTACAGAGGATGCATGCACATATCGACTTTGGTCACCTAGAATATCGATTTTGAGTATGTTTTGGGCCTGTATTTTGAAAGTACTCTAACACGGAGTATGCATGTACAGATCGCTTCTGGGACACAAAAATATCGATTTTTTGGGTGTTTTGAGCCTGAATTTGAGATATAAACGGGTGCAGAAGATGCATACACTTATCGACTTTTCACACCTAAAATATCGATTTATAGCATGTTTTAAGCCTGTATTTTAAAAACATTCTAGCACTGAGTAGGCTTGTACAGATCGCTTCTGGGACCCAAAAATATCGAATTTTCGGGTGTTTTGAACCTGAATTTGGGATATAGACGGGTATAGAAGATGCATACACATATTGACTTTGGGCAGCTAAAATATCGATTTACAGCATGTTTTAGGCTTGTATTTTAAAAATACTCTAACACGGAGTAGACATGTACAGATGGCTTTTGGGACCCAAAAATATCGAATATTCGGGAGTTTTGAGTCTGAATTTGAGATATAAACGGGTACAGAAGATGCATGCACATATCGACTTTGGCACCCAAAATATCAATTTTGAGTATGTTTTGAGCCTGTATTTTTAAAATACTCTAACACGGAGTAGACACGTACAGATCGCTTCTGGGACCCAAATAAATCGAATTTTCGGTTTTTCTGAGCCTGAATTTGAGATATGAACAGGTACAGAAGATGCATGCACATATCGACTTCGGGCACCTAAAATATCGATTTTGAGCATGTTTTGGGCCTGTATTTTGAAAATACTCAAACACGGTGTAGACATGTACAGATCGCTTTTGGGACACAAAAATATCGATTTTTTAGGTGTTTTGAGCCTGAATTTGGGATATAGACGGATACCGAAGATGCATGCACATATCGACTTTTTGCACCTAAAATATCGATTTTAAGCATGTTTTGGGTCTGTATCTTGAAAACATTCTAGGAAGGAGTAGGCATGTACAGATCGCTTCTGGGACCCAAAATTATCGAATTTTCGGGTGTTTTGAACCTGAATTTGGGATATAGACGGATACAGAAGATGCATGCACGTATCGACTTTGGGCACCTAAAATATCGATTTTGAGCATGTTTTGGGCCTGTATTTTAAAAATACTCTAACACGGAGTAGGCATGTACAGATCGCTTCGGGGACGCAAAAATATCGAATTTTCGAGTGTTTTGAGCCTGAATTTGAGATATAAACGGGTACAGAAGATGCATACACATATCGACTTTTTGCACCTAAAATATCGATTTTGAGCATGTTTTGGGTCTGTATCTTGAAAACATTCTAGCAAGAAGTAGGCATGTACAGATTGCTTCTGGGACCCAAAAATATCAAATGTTCGAGTGTTTTGAACCTGAATTTGGGATATAGACGGGTACAGAAGATGCATACACATATTGACTTTGGGCAGCTAAAATATCGATTTTCTGCATGTTTTAGGCCTGTATTTTGAAAATACTCTAACACGGAGTATGCATGTACACATTGCTTTTGGGACCCAAAAATATCGAATATTCGGGTGTTTTGAGTTTGAATTTGAGATATAAACGGGTACAGAAGATGCATGCAAATATCGACTTTGGGCACCCAAAATATCGATTTTGAGCATGTTTTGGGCCTGTATTTTTAAAATACTCTAACACTGAGTAGACACGTACAGATCGCTTCTGGAACCCAAATAAATCGAATTTTAGGGTGTTCTGAGCCTGAATTTGAGATATGAACGGGTACAGAAGATGCATACACATATCGACTTTGGGCACCTAAAATATCGATTTTGAGTATGTTTTGGGCCTGTATTTTGAAAATACTCTAACACGGAGTATGCATGTACAGATCGCTTCTGGGACACAAAAATATCGATTTTGTGGGTGTTTTGAGCCTGAATTTGAGATTTAAACGGGTACAGAAGATGCATGCACATATCCACTTTTCACACCTAAAATATCGATTTATAGCATGTTTTAAGCCTGTATTATAAAAACATTCTAGCACTGAGTAGGCATGTGCAGATCGCTTAAGGGACCCAAATATATCGAATTTTCGGAGTTTTGAGTCTGAATTTGAGATATAAACGGGTACAGAAGATGCATGCACATATCGACTTTTTGCACCTTAAATATCGATTTTCAGCATGTTTTGGGTCTGTATTTTGAAAAAATTCTAGCAAGGAGTAGGCATGTACAGATCGCTTCTGGGACCCAAAATTATCGAATTTTCGGGTGTTTTGAACCTGAATTTGGGATATAGACGGGTACAGAAGATGCATACACATATTTACTTTAGGCACCTAAAATATAGATTTTCAGCATGTTTTGGGCCTGTATTTTGAAAATACATTAACACGGAGTAGGCATGTACAGATCGCTTCTGGGACCCAAAAATATCAACTGTTCGGGTTTTTTGAGCCTGAATTTGAGATATAAACGGGTACAGAAGATGCATACACATATCGACTTTGGGCACCTAAAATATCGATTTTGAGTATGTTTTGGGCCTGTATTTTGAAAATACTCTAACACGGAGTATGCATGTACAGATCGCTTCTGGGACACAAAAATATCGATTTTTTGGGTGTTTTGAGCCTGAATTTGAGATTTAAACGGGTACAGAAGATGCATGCACATATCCACTTTTCACACCTAAAATATCGATTTATAGCATGTTTTAAGCCTGTATTATAAAAACATTCTAGCACTGAGTAGGCATGTGCAGATCGCTTAAGGGACCCAAAAATATCGAATTTTCGGGTGTTTTGAGCCTGAATTTGAGATATAAACGGGTACAGAAGATGCATGCACATTTCGACTTTTTGCACCTAAAATATCGATTTTGAGCATGTTTTGGGTCTGTATCTTGAAAACATTCTAGCAAGAAGTAGGCATGTACAGATTGCTTCTGGGACACAAAAATATCGAATTTTTGAGTGTTTTGAACCTGAATTTGGGATATAGACGGGTACAGAAGATGCATACACATATTGACTTTGGGCAGCTAAATATCGATTTTCAGCATGTTTTAGGCCTGTAATTTGAAAATACTCTAACACGGAGTATGCATGTACACATTTCTTTTGGGACCCAAAAATATCGAATATTCGGGTATTTTGAGTCTGAATTTGAGATATAAACGGGTACGGAAGATGCGTGCACATATCGACTTTGGGACCCTAAAATTTCGATTTTGAGCATGTTTTGGGCCTGTATTTTGAAAATACTCTAACACTGTGTAGGCATGTACAGATCGATTCTGGGACACAAAAATATCGATTTTTTGGGTGTTTTGAGCCCGAATTTGAGATATAAACGGGTTCAGAAGAGGCATGCACATATCGACTTTGGACACCTAAAATATCGATTTATAGCATGTGTTAAGCCTGTATTTTAAAAACATTCTAGCACTGAGTAGGCATGTGCAGATTGCTTAAGGGACCCAAAAATATCGAATTTTCGGAGTTTTGAGCATGAATTTGAGATATAAACGGGTACAGAAGATGCATGCACATATCGACTTTTTGCACCTAAAATATCGATTTTGAGCATGTTTTGATTCTGTATCTTGAACATATTCTAGCAAGGAGTAGGCATGTACAGATCGCTTCTGGAACCCAAAATTATCGAATATTCGGGTGTTTTAAGTCTGAATTTGAGATATAAACGGGTACAGAAGATGCATGCACATATCGACTTTGGGCACACAAAATATCGCTTTTGAGCATGTCTTGGGTTTGTATCTTAAAAAATTCTAGCAAGGAGTAGGCATGTACAGATCGCTTCTGGGACCCAAAAATATCGAATTTTCGGGGGTTTTGAGCCAGAATTTGGGATATAACAGGGTACAGAGTATGCATGCACATATCGACTTTTTGCACCTAAAATATCGATTTTAAGCATGTTTTGGGTCTGTATCTTGAAAACATTCTAGCAAGGAGTAGGCATGTACAGGACGCTTCTGGGACCCAAAAATACCGAATTTTCTGGTATTTTGAACCTGAATTTGGGATATAGACGGGTACAGAAGATTCATACACATATTGACTTTGGGCACCTAAAATATCGATTTTTAGCATGTTTTGAGCCTATATTTTGAAAACATTCTAGCACTGAGTATGCATGTACAGATCGCTTAAGGGACCCAAAAATATCGAATTTTCGGGTGTTTTGAGCCTGAATTTGAGATATAAACGGGTACAGAAGATGCATGCACATATCGACTTTTTGCACCTAAAATATCGATTTTGAGCATGTCTTGTGTTTGTATCTTAAAACATTCTAGCAAGGAGTAGGCATGTACAGATCGCTTCTGGGACCCAAAAATATCGAATTTTCGGGTGTTTTGAACCTGAATTTGGGATATAGACGGATACATAAGATGCATGCACATATCGACTTTGGGCACCTAAAATATCGATTTTGAGCATGTTTTGGGCCTGTATTTTGAAAATACTCTAACACGGTGTAGGCATATACAGATGGCTTCGGGGACCCAAAAATATCGACTTTTCGGGTGTTTTGAGCCTGAATTTGAGATATAAACGGGTACAGAAGATGCTTGCACATTTCAACTTTTTGCACCTAAAATATCGATTTTGAGCATGTTTTGGGTCTGTATCTTGAAAACATTCTAGCAAGAAGAAGGCATGTACAGATTGCTTCTGGGACCCAAAAATATCGAATTTTCGAGTGTTTTGAACCTGAATTTGGGATATAGACGGGTACAGAAGATGCATACACATATTGACTTTGGGCAGCTAAAATATCGATTTACAGCATGTTTTAGTCCTGTATTTTAAAAATACTCTAACACGGAGTATGCATGTACACATTGCTTTTGAAACCCAAAAATATCGAATATTCGGGTGTTTTGAGTCTGAATTTGAGATATAAACGGGTACAGAAGATGCATGCACATATCGACTTTGGGCACCCAAAATATCGATTTTGAGCATGTTTTTGGCCTGTATTTTTAAAATACTCTAACACTGAGTAGACACGTACAAATCGCTTCTGGAACCCAAATAAATCGAATTTTAGGGTGTTCTGAGCCGGAATTTGAGATATAAACGGGTACAGAAGATGCATGCACATATCGTCTTTGGGCACCTAAAATATCGATTTTGAGCATGTCTTGGGTTTGTATCTTAAAAAATTCTAGCAAGGAGTAGGCATGTACAGATCGCTTCTGGGACCCAAAAATATCGAATTTTCGGGTGTTTTGAACCTGAATTTGGGATACAGACGGATACATAAGATGCATGCACATATCGACTTTGGGCACCTAAAATATCGATTTTGAGCATGTTTTGGGCCTGTATTTTGAAAATACTATAGCACGGTGTAGACATGTACAGATCGCTTCTGGGACACAAAAATCTCGAGTTTTTGGGTGTTTTGAGCCTGAATTTGAGATATAAACGGGTACAGAAGATGCATGCACATATCGACTTTGGCACCCAAAATATCGATTTTTAGTATGTTTTTGGCGTATAATTTGAAAATATTCTAGTACTGAGTAGGCATGTACAGATCGCTTCTGGAACCCAAAAAAATCGAATTTTCGGGGGTTTTGAGCCAGAATTTGGGATATAACCGGGTACAGAGGATGCATGCACATATCGACTTTTTGCACCTAAAATATCGATTTTGAGCATGTTTTGGGTCTGTATCTTGAAAAAATTCTAGCATGGAGTATGCATGTACAGATCGTTTCTGGGACCCAAAAATACCGAATTTTTGGGTGTTTTGAGCCTGAATTTGAGATATAAACGGGTTCAGAAGATGCATGCACATATCGACTTTTCACACCTAAAATATCGATTTATAGCATGTTTTAAGCCTGTATTATAAAAACATTCTAGCACTGAGTAGGCATGGGCAGATTGCTTAAGGGACCCAAAAATATCGAATTTTCGGAGTTTTGAGCCTGAATTTGAGATATAAACGGGTACAGAAGATGCATGCACATATCGACTTTTTGCAATTAAAATATCGATTTTGAGCATGTTTTGGGTCTGTATCTTGAACATATTCTAGCAAGGAGTAGGCATGTACAGATCGCTTCTGGGACCCAAAATTATCGAATTTTCGGGTGTTTTGAACCAGAATTTGGGATATAGACGGGTACAGAAGATGCATACACATATTGACTTTGGGCACCTAAAATATCGATTTTTAGCATGTTTTGAGCCTACATTTTGAAAACATTCTAGCACTGAGTATGCATGTACAGATCGCTTAAGGGACCCAAAAATATCGACTTTTCGGGTGTTTTGAGCCTCAATTTGAGATATAAACGGGTACAGAAGATGCATGCACATTTCGACTTTTTGCACCTAAAATATCGATTTTGAGCATGTTTTGGGTCTGTATCTTGAAAACATTCTAGCAAGAAGTAGGCATGTACAGATTGCTTCTGGGACCCAAAAATATCGAATTTTCGAGTGTTTTGAACCTGAATTTGGGATATAGACGGGTACAGAAGATGCATACACATATTGACTTTGGGCAGCTAAAATATCGATTTACAGCATGTTTTAGTCCTGTATTTTGAAAATACTCTAACACGGAGTATGCATGTACACATTGCTTTTGAAACCCAAAAATATCGAATATTCGGGTGTTTTGAGTCTGAATTTGAGATATAAACGGGTACAGAAGATGCATGCACATATCGACTTTGGGCACCCAAAATAACGATTTTGAGCATGTTTTGGGCCTGTATTTTTAAAATACTCTAACACTGAGTAGACACGTACAAATCGCTTCTGGAACCCAAATAAATCGAATTTTAGGGTGTTCTGAGCCTGAATTTGAGATATAAACGGGTACAGAAGATGCATGCACATATCGACTTTAGGCACCTAAAATATCGATTTTGAGCATGTCTTGGGTTTGTATCTTAAAAAATTCTAGCAAGGAGTAGGCATGTACAGATCGCTTCTGGGACCCAAAAATATCGAATTTTCGGGTGTTTTGAACCTGAATTTGGGATATGAACGGATACAGAAGATGCATGCACATATCGACTTTGGGCACCTAAAATATCGATTTTGAGCATGTTTTGGGCCTGTATTTTGAAAATACTATAGAACGGTGTAGACATGTACAGATCGTTTCTGGGACACAAAAATATCGATTTTTTGGGTGTTTTGAGCCTGAATTTGAGATATAAACGGGTACAGAAGATGCATGCACATATCGACTTTGGCACCCAAAATATCGATTTTTAGTATGTTTTGGGCGTATAATTTGAAAATATTTTAGCACTGAGTAGACATGTACAGATCGCTTCTGGAACCAAAAAATATCGAATTTTCGGGGATTTTGAGCCAGAATTTGGGATATAACAGGGTACAGAGGATGCATTCACATATCGACTTTTTGCACTTAAAATATCGATTTTAAGCATGTTTTGGGTCTGTATCTTGAAAACATTCTAGCAAGGAGTAGGCATGTACAGGTCGCTTCTGGGACCCAAAAATACCGAATTTTTGGGTGTTTTGAACCTGAATTTGGGATATAGACGGGTACAGAAGATGCATACACATATTGAATTTGGGCACCTAAAATATCGATTTTTAGCATGTTTTGAGCCTATATTTTGAAAACATTCTAGCACTGAGTATGCATGTACAGATCGCTTAAGGGACCCAAAAATATCGAATTTTCGGGTGTTTTGAGCCTGAATTTGAGATATAAACGGGTACAGAAGATGCATGCACATATCGACTTTTTGCACCTAAAATATCGATTTTGAGCATGTCTTGGGTTTGTATCTTAAAAAATTCTAGCAAGGAGTAGGCATGTACAGATCTCTTCTGGGACCCAAAAATATCGAATTTTCGGGTGTTTTGAACCTGAATTTGGGATATAGACGGATACAGAAGATGCATGCACATATCGACTTTGGGCACCTAAAATATCGATTTTGAGCATGTTTTGGGCCTGTATTTTGAAAATACTCTAACACGGTGTAGGCATATACAAATGGCTTCGGGGACCCAAAAATATCGACTTTTCGGGAGTTTTGAGCCTAAATTTGAGATATAAACGGGTACAGAAGATGCATGCACATTTCGACTTTTTGCACCTAAAATATCGATTTTGAGCATGTTTTGGGTCTGTATCTTGAAAACATTCTAGCAAGAAGTAGGCATGTACAGATTGCTTCTGGGACCCAAAAATATCGAATTTTCGAGTGTTTTGAACCTGAATTTGGGATATAGACGGGTACAGAAGATGCATACACATATTGACTTTGGCCAGCTAAAATATCGATTTACAGCATGTTTTAGTCCTGTATTTTGAAAATACTCTAACACGGAGTATGCATGTACACATTGCTTTTGAAACCCAAAAATATCGAATATTCCGGTGTTTTGAGTCTGAATTTGAGATATAAACGGGTACAGAAGATGCATGCACATATCGACTTTGGGCACCCAAAATAACGATTTTGAGCATGTTTTGGGCCTGTATTTTTAAAATACTCTAACACTGAGTAGACACGTACAAATCGCTTCTGGAACCCAAATAAATCGAATTTTAGGGTGTTCTGAGCCTGAATTTGAGATATAAACGGGTACAGAAGATGCATGCACATATCGACTTTAGGCACCTAAAATATCGATTTTGAGCATGTCTTGGGTTTGTATCTTAAAAAATTCTAGCAAGGAGTAGGCATGTACAGATCGCTTCGGGGACCCAAAAATATCGAATTTTCGGGTGTTTTGAACCTGAATTTGGGATATGAACGGATACAGAAGATGCATGCACATATCGACTTTGGGCACCTAAAATATCGATTTTGAGCATGTTTTGGGCCTGTATTTTGAAAATACTATAGAACGGTGTAGACATGTACAGATCGCTTCTGGGACACAAAAATATCGATTTTTTGGGTGTTTTGAGCCTGAATTTGAGATATAAACGGGTACAGAAGATGCATGCACATATCGACTTTGGCACCCAAAATATCGATTTTTAGTATGTTTTGGGCGTATAATTTGAAAATATTTTAGCACTGAGTAGACATGTACAGATCGCTTCTGGAACCCAAAAATATCGAATTTTCGGGGGTTTTGAGCCAGAATTTGGGATATAACAGGGTACAGAGGATGCATTCACATATCGACTTTTTGCACTTAAAATATCGATTTTAAGCATGTTTTGGGTCTGTATCTTGAAAACATTCTAGCAAGGAGTAGGCATGTACAGGTCGCTTCTGGGACCCAAAAATACCGAATTTTTGGGAGTTTTGAACCTGAATTTGGGATATAGACGGGTACAGAAGATGCATACACATATTGAATTTGGGCACCTAAAATATCGATTTTTAGCATGTTTTGAGCCTATATTTTGAAAACATTCTAGCACTGAGTATGCATGTACAGATCGCTTAAGGGACCCAAAAATATCGAATTTTCGGGTGTTTTGAGCCTGAATTTGAGATATAAACGGGTACAGAAGATGCATGCACATATCGACTTTTTGCACCTAAAATATCGATTTTGAGCATGTCTTGGGTTTGTATCTTAAAAAATTCTAGCAAGGAGTAGGCATGTACAGATCTCTTCTGGGACCCAAAAATATCGAATTTTCGGGTGTTTTGAACCTGAATTTGGGATATAGACGGATACAGAAGATGCATGCACATATCGACTTTGGGCACCTAAAATATCGATTTTGAGCATGTTTTGGGCCTGTATTTTGAAAATACTCTAACACGGTGTAGGCATATACAGATGGCTTCGGGGACCCAAAAATATCGACTTTTCGGGAGTTTTGAGCCTAAATTTGAGATATAAACGGGTACAGAAGATGCATGCACATTTCGACTTTTTGCACCTAAAATATCGATTTTGAGCATGTTTTGGGTCTGTATCTTGAAAACATTCTAGCAAGAAGTAGGCATGTACAGATTGCTTCTGGGACCCAAAAAAATCGAATTTTCGAGTGTTTTGAACCTGAATTTGGGATATAGACGGGTACAGAAGATGCATACACATATTGACTTTGGGCAGCTAAAATATCGATTTACAGCATGTTTTAGTCCTGTATTTTGAAAATACTCTAACACGGAGTATGCATGTACACATTGCTTTCGAAACCCAAAAATATCGAATATTCGGGTGTTTTGAGCCTGAATTTGAGATATAAACGGGTACAGAAGATGCATGAACATATCGACTTTGGGCACCCAAAATATCGATTTTGAGCATGTTTTGGGCCTGTATTTTTAAAATACTCTAACACTGAGTAGACACGTACAAATCGCTTCTGGATCCCAAATAAATCGAATTTTAGGGTGTTCTGAGCCTGAATTTGAGATATAAACGGGTACAGAAGATGCATGCACATATCGAGTTTGGGCACCTAAAATATCGATTTTGAGCATGTCTTGGGTTTGCATCTTAAAAAATTCTGGCAATTAGTAGGCATGTAGAGATCGCGTCTGGGACCCAAAAATATCGAATTTTCGGGTGTTTTGAACCTGAATTTGGGATATGAACGGATACAGAAGATGCATGCACATATCGACTTTGGGCACCTAAAATATAGATTTTCAGCATGTTTTGGGCCTGTATTTTGAACATACTCTAACTCGGAGTAGGCATATACAGATGGCTTCGGGGACCCAAAAATATCGAATTTTCGGGTGTTTTGAGCCTGAATTTGAGATATAAACGGGTACAGAAGATGCATGAACATATCGACTTTGGGCACCCAAAATATCGATTTTGAGCATGTTTTGGCCCTGTATTTTTAAAATACTCTAACACTGAGTAGACACGTACAGATCGCTTCTGGAACCCAAATAAATCGAATTTTAGGGTGTTTTGAGCCTGAATTTGAGATATGAACGGGTACAGAAGATGCATGCACATATCGACTTTGGGCACCTAAAATATCGATTTTGAATATGTTTTGGGACTGTATTTTGAAAATACTATAGCACGGTGTAGACATGTACAGATCGCTTCTGGGACCCAAAAATATTGAATTTTCGGGTGTTTTGAGCCTGAATTTGAGATATAAACGGGTACAGATGATGCATGCACATATCGACATTGGGCACCTAAAATATCGATTTTCAGCATAATTTGGGCCTGTATTTTAAAAATACTCTAACACGGAGTAGACATGTACAGATCGCCTTTGGGACCCAAAAATATCGAATTTTCGGGTGTTTTGAGCCTGAATTTGAGATATAAACGGGTACAGAAGATGCATGCACATATCGACTTTGGACACCTAAAATATCGATTTATAGCATGTTTTAAGCCTGTATTTGAAAAACATTCTAGCACTGAGTAGGCATGTGCAGATTGCTTATGGGACCCAAAAATATCGAATTTTCGGAGTTGTGAGCCTGAATTTGAGATATAAACGGGTACAGAAAATGCATGCACATATCGACTTTTTGCACTTAAAATATATATTTTGAGCATGTTTTGGGTATGTATCTTGAAAACATTCTAGCAAGGAGTAGGCATGTACAGATCGCTTTTGGGACCCAAAAATATTGAATTTTCGGGTGTTCTGAGCCTGAATTTTAGATATAAACGGGTACAGAAGATGCATGCACATATCGACTTTGGGCACCTAAAATATCGATTTTTAGCATGTTTTGAGCCTATATTTTGAAAACATTCTAGCACTGATTATGCATGTACAGATCGCTTAAGGGACCCAAAAATATGGAATTTTCGGGTGTTTTGAGCCTGAATTTGAGATATAAACGGGTACAGAAGATGCATGCACATATCGACGTTGGGCACCTAAAATATCGATTTTGAGCATGTTTTGATTTTGTATTTTGAAAACATTCTAGCACTGATTATGCATGTACAGATCGCTTTTGGGACCCAAAAATATGGAATTTTCGGGTGTTTTGAGCCTGAATTTGAGATATAAACGGGTACAGAAGATGAATGCACATATCGACTTTTTGCACCTAAAATATCGATTTTGAGCATGTCTTGGGTTTGTCTCTTAAAAAATTCTAGCATGGAGAAGGCATGTACAGATCGCTTCTGGGACCCAAAAATATCGAATTTTAGGGTGTTTTGAACCTGAATTTGGGATATAGACGGATACAGAAGATGCATGCACATATCGACGTTGGGCACCTAAAATATCGATTTTGAGCATGTTTTTGGCCTGTATTTTGAAAATACTCTGACACGGAGTAGGCATGTACAGATCGCTTCGGGGACATAAAAATATCGATTTTTCGGGTGTTTTGAGCCTGAATTTGAGATATAAACGGGTACAGAAGATGCATGAACATATCGACTTTGGGCACCCAAAATATCGATTTTGCGCATGTTTTGGGCCTGTATTTTTAAAATACTCTAACACTGAGTAGACACGTACAGATCGCTTCTGGAACCCAAATAAATAGAATTTTAGGGTGTTTTGAGCCTGAATTTGAGATATGAACGGGTACAGAAGATGCATGCACATATCGACTTTGGGCACCAAAAATATCGATTTTGAGCATGTTTTGGGCCTGTATTTCGAAAATACTATAGCACGGTGTAGACATGTACAGATCGCTTCTGGGACCCAAAAATATTGAATTTTCGGGTGTTTTGAGCCTGAATTTGAGATATAAACGGGTACAGATGATACATGCACATATCGACATTGGGCACCTAAAATATCGATTTTCAGCATAATTTGGGCCTGTATTTTAAAAATACTCTAACACGGAGTAGACATGTACAGATCGCCTTTGGGACCCAAAAATATCGAATTTTCGGGTGTTTTGAGCCTGAATTTGAGATATAAACGGGTACAGAAGATGCATGCACATATCGACTTTGGACACCTAAAATATCGATTTATAGCATGTTTTAAGCCTGTATTTGAAAAACATTCTAGCACTGAGCAGGCATGTGCAGATTGCTTCTGGGACCCAAAAATATCGAATTTTCGGAGTTTTGAGCCTGAATTTGAGATATAAACGGGTACAGAAAATGCATGCACATATCGACTTTTTGCACTTAAAATATATATTTTGAGCATGTTTTGGGTATGTATCTTGAAAACATTCTAGCAAGGAGTAGGCATGTACAGATCGCTTTTTGGACCCAAAAATATCGAATTTTCTGGTGTTTTGAATTTGAATTAGTAATATACACGTGTACAGAAGATGCATACACATATTGACTTTGGGCACATAAAATATCGATTTTCAGCATGTTTTGGGCCTGTATTTTAAAAACACTCTAACACGGAGTATGCACGTACAGATCGCTTCTGGGACCCAAAAATATTGAATTTTCGGGTGTTTTGAGCCTGAATTTGAGATATAAACGGGTACAGAAGAAGCATGCACATATCGACTTTTTGCACTTAAAATATCGATTTTGAGCATGTTTTTGATCTGTATCTTGAAAACATTCTAGCAAGGTGTAGGCATGTCCAGATCGCTTTTGGGACCCAAAAGTATCGAATTTTCTGGTGTTTTGAACTAGAATTAGGGATATACACGTGTCCAGAAGATGCATACACATATTGACTTTTGGCACATAAAATATCGATTTTCAGCATGTTTTGGGCCTGTATTTTAAAAACACTCTAACACGGAGTATGCACGTACAGATCGCTTAAGGGACCCAAAAATATTGAATATTCGGGTGTTTTGAGCCTGAATTTGAGATATAAACGGGTACAGAAGATGCATGCACATATCGACTTTAGGCACCTAAAATATCGATTTTTAGCATGTTTTGGGCCTGTATTTTAAAAATACTCTAACACGGAGTAGACATGTACAGATCGCTTCTGGAACCCAAATAAATCGAATTTTAGGGTGTTCTGAGCCTGAATTTGAGATATGAACGGATACAGATGATGCATGCACATATCGACTTTGGGCACCTAAAATATCGGTTTTGAGCATGTTTTGGGCCTGTATTTTGAAAATGCTATAGCACGGTGTAGACATGTACAGATCGCTTCTGGGACACAAAAATATCGATTTTTTGGGTGTTTTGAGCCTGAATTTGAGATATAAACGGGTACAGAAGATGCATGCACATATCGACTTTGGCACCCAAAATAACGATTTTTAGAATATTTTCGGCGTATAATTTGAAAATATTCTAGCACTGAGAAGGCATGTACAGATCGCTTTTGGGACCCAAAAATATCGAATTTTCTGGTGTTTTGAGCCTGAATTTGAGATATAAACGGGTACAGAAGATGCATGCACATATCGACTTTTTGCACATAAAATATCGATTTTGAGCATGTCTTGGGTTTGTATCTTAAAAAATTCTAGCAAGGAGTAGGCATGTACAGATCGCTTCTGGGACCCAAAAATATCGAATTTTCGGGGGTTTTGAGGCAGTATTTGGGATATAACCTGGTACAGAGGATGCATGCACATATCGACTTTTTGCACCTAAAATACCGATTTTTAGCATGTTTTGAGCCTATATTTTGTAAACATTCTAGCACTGAGTATGCATGTACAGATCGCTTAAGGGACCCAAAAATATGAAATTTTTGGGTGTTTTGAGCCTGAATTTGAGATATAAACGGGTACAGAAGATACATTCACATATCGACTTTTTGCACCTAAAATATCGATTTTGAGCATGTTTTGGGCCTGTATTTTGAAAATACTCTAGCACGGTGTAGATATGTACAGGTCGCTTCAGGGACACAAAAATCTTGATTTTTTGGGTATTTTGAGCCTGAAGTTGAGATATAAACGGGTACAGAAGATGCATGCACATATCGACTTTGGCACCCAATATATCGATTTTTAGTATGTTTTCGGCGTATAATTTGAAAATATTCTAGCACTGAGTAGGCATGTACAGATCGCTTCTGGGACCCAAAAATATCGAATTTTCGGGAGTTTTGAGCCAGAATTTGGGATATAACCGGGTACAGAGGATGCATGCACATATCGACTTTTTGCACATAAAATATCGATTTTGAGCATGTTTTGGGTCTGTATCTTGAAAAAATTCTAGCAAGGAGTAGGCATTTACAGATCGCTTCTGAGACCCAAAAATACCGAATTTTCTGGTGTTTTGAACCTGAATTTGGGTAATAGACGGGTACAGAAGATGCATGCACATATTGACTTTGGGCACCTAAAATATAGATTTTCAGCATGTTTTGGGCCTGTATTTTGAAAATACATTAACACGGAGTAGGCATGTACAGATCGTTTCTGGGACCCAAAAATATCGAATTTTCTTGTGTTTTGAACCTGAATTAGGGATATACACGTGTACAGAAGACGCATACACATTTTGACTTTGGGCACATAAAATATCAATTTTTAGCATGTTTTGGCCCTGTATTTAAAAAACACTCTAACACAGAGTGTGCACGTACATATCGCTTCTGGGACCCAAAAATAATGAATTTTCGGGTGTTTTGAGCCTTAATTTGAGATATAAACGAGTACAGATGATGCATGCACATATCGACTTTGGGCACCTAAAATATCGATTTTGAGCATGTTTTGGGCCTGTATTTTAAAAATACTCTAACACGGAGTAGACATGTACAGATCGCTTTTGGGACCGAAAAATATCGAATTTTCGGGTGTTTTGAGCCTGAATTTGAGATATAAACGGGTACAGAAGATGCATGCACATATCGACTTTGGACACCTAAAATATCGAATTATAGCATGTTTTAAGCCTGTATTTAAAAAAAATTCTAGCACTGAGTAGGCATGTGAAGATTGCTTCTGGGACCCAAAAATATCGAATTTTCGGAGTTTTGAGCCTGAATTTGAGATATAAACGGGTACAGAAGATGCATGCACATATCGACTTTTTGCACTTAAAATATCGATTTTGAGCATGTTTTGGGTCTGTATCTTGAAAACATTCTAGCAAGAAGTAGGCATGTACAGATCGCTTTTGGGACCCAAAAATATCGAATTTTCTGGTGTTTTGAACTTGAATTAGGGATATACACGTGTACAGAAGATGCATACACATAGTGACTTTGGGCACATAAAATATCGATTTTTAGCATGTTTTGGCCCTGTATTTCAAAAACACTCTAACACGGAGTAGGCATGTACAGATCGCTTCTGGGACCCAAAATTATTGAATTTTCGGGTGTTTTGAGCCTTAATTTGAGATATAAACGGGTACAGATGATGCATGCACATATCGACTTTGGACAACTAAAATATCGATTTATAGCATGTTTTAAGCCTGTATTTTAAAAACATTCTAGCACTGAGTAGGCATGTGAAGATTGCTTCTGGGACCCAAAAATATCGAATTTTCGGAGTTTTAAGCCTGAATTTGAGATATGAACGGGTACAGATGATGCATGCACATATCGACTTTGGGCACCTAAAATATCGGTTTTGAGCATGTTTTGGGCCTGTATTTTGAAAATGCTATAGCACTGTGTAGACATGTACAGATCGCTTCTGGGACACAAAAATATCGATTTTTTGGGTGTTTTGAGCCTGAATTTGAGATATAAACGGGTACAGAAGATGCATGCACATATCGACTTTGGCACCCAAAATAACGATTTTTAGAATATTTTCGGCGTATAATTTGAAAATATTCTAGCACTGAGTAGGCATGTACAGATCGCTTTTGGGACCCAAAGATATCGAATTTTCTGGTGTTTTGAGCCTGAATTTGAGATATAAACGGGTACAGAAGATGCATGCACATATCGACTTTTTGCACATAAAATATCGATTTTGAGCATGTCTTGGGTTTGTATCTTAAACAATTCTAGCAAGGAGTAGGCATGTACAGATCGCTTCTAGGACCCAAAAATATCGAATTTTCGGGTGTTTTGAACCTGAATTTGGGATATAGACGGATACAGAAGATGCATGCACATATCGACTTTGGGCACCTAAAATATCGATTTTGAGCATGTTTTGGGCCTGTCTTTTGAAAAAAACTAAAACACGGAGTAGTCATGTACAGATCGCTTCGGGGACCCAAAAATATCGAATTTTCGGGTGTTTTGAGCCTGAATTTGAGATATAAACGGGAACAGAAGATGCATGCACATTTCGACTTTTTGCACCTAATATATCGATTTTGAGCATGTTTTGGGTCTGTATCTTGAAAACATTCTAGCAAGAAGTAGGCATGTACAGATTGCTTCTGGGACCCAAAAATATCGAATTTTCGAGTGTTTTGAACTTGAATTTGGGATATCGACGGGTACAGAAGATACATACACATATTGACTTTTTGCACCTAATATATAGATTTTCAGCATGTTTTAGTCCTGTATTTTGAAAATACTCTAACACGGAGTATGCATGTACACATTGCTTTTTTTGACCCAAAAATATTGAATATTCGGGTGTTTTGAGTCTGAATTTGAGATATAAACGGGTACAGAAGATACATGCACATATCGACTTTGGGCACCCAAAATATCGATTTTGAGCATGTTTTGGGCCTGTATTTTTAAAATACTCTAACACTGAGTAGACACATACAGATCGCTTATGGAACCCAAATAAATCGAATTTTAGGGTGTTCTGAGCCTGAATTTGAGATATAAACGGGTACAAAAGATGCATGCACATATCGACTTTGGCACCCAAAATATCGATTTTTAGTATGTTTTCGGCGTATAATTTGAAAATATTCTAGCACTGAGTAGGCATCTACAGATCGCTTCTGGGACCCAAAAATATCGATTTTTCGGGGGTTTTGAGCCAGAATTTGGGATATAACCTGGTACAGAGGATGCATGCACATATCGACTTTGGGCACCTAAAATATCGATTTTGAGCATGTTTTGGGTCTGTATCTTGAAAAAATTCTAGCAAGGAGTAGGCATGTACAGATCGCTTCTGGGACCCAAAAATACCGAAATTTCTGGTGTTTTGAACCTGAATTTGGGATATAGATGGGTACAGAAGATGCATACACATATTGACTTTGGGCACCTAAAATATCGATTTATAGCATGTTTTAAGCCTGTATTTTAAAAACATTCTAGCACTGAGTAGGCATGTGCAGATTGCTTAAGGGACCCAAAAAGATCGAATTTTCGGAGTTTTAAGCCTGAATTTGAGATATAAACGGGTAAAGAAGATGCATGCACATATCGACTTTTTGCACTTAAAATATCGATTTTGAGCATGTTTTGGGTCTGTATCTTGAAAACATTCTAGCAAGGAGTAGGCATGTACAGATCGCTTTTGGGACCAAAAAGTATCGAATTTTCTGGTGTTTTGAACTTGAATTAGGGATATACACGTGTCCAGAAGATGCATACACATATTGACTTTGGGCACATAAAATATCGATTTTCAGCATGTTTTGGGCCTGTATCTTAAAAACACTCTAACACGGAGTATGCACGTAAAGATCGCTTCTGGGACCCAAAAATATTGAATTTTCGGGTGTTTTGAGCCTGAATTTGAGATATAAACGGGTACAGAAGATGCATGCACATATCGTCTTTAGGCACCTAAAATATCGATTTTTAGCATGTTTTGGGCCTGTATTCTAAAAATACTCTAACACGGAGTAGACATGTACAGATCGCTTCTGGAACCCAAATAAATCGAATTTTAGGGTGTTCTGAGCCTGAATTTGAGATATGAACGGGTACAGATGATGCATGCACATATCGACTTTGGGCACCTAAAATATCGGTTTTGAGCATGTTTTGGGCTTGTATTTTGAAAATGCTATAGCACGGTGTAGACATGTACAGATCGCTTCTGGGACACAAAAATATCGATTTTTTGGGTGTTTTGAGCCTGAATTTGAGATTTAAACGGGTACAGAAGATGCATGCACATATCGACTTTGGCACCCAAAATATCGATTTTTAGAATATTTTCGGCGTATAATTTGAAAATATTCTAGCACTGAGTAGGCATGTACAGATCGCTTTTGGGACCCAAAAATATCGAATTTTCTGGTGTTTTGAGCCTGAATTTGAGATATAAACGGGTACAGAAGATGCATGCACATATCGACTTTTTGCACCTAAAATATCGATTTTGAGCATGTTTTGGGTTTGTATCTTGAAAAAATTCTAGCAAGGAGTAGGCAGGTACAGATCGCTTCTGGGACCCAAAAATATCGAATTTTCGGGTGTTTTAAACCTGAATTTGGGATATAGACGGATACAGAAGATGCATGCACATATCGACTTTGGGCACCTAAAATATCGATTTTGAGCATGTTTTGGGCCTGTATTTTGAAAATACTCTAACACGGAGTAGGCATGTAAAGATCGCTTCGGGGACCCAAAAATATCGAATTTTCGGGTGTTTTGAACCTGAAATTGGGATATAGACGGGTACAGAAGATGCATACACATATTGACTTTGGGCAGCTAATATATCGATTTTCAGCATGTTTTAGGCCTGTACTTTGAAAATACTCTCACACGGAGTATGCATGTACACATTGCTTTTGGGACCCAAAAATATCGAATATTCGGGTCTTATGAGTCTGAATTTGAGATATAAACGGGTACAGAAGATGCATGCACATATCGACTTTGGGCACCTAAAATATCGATTTTGAGCATGTTTTGGGCCTGTATATTGAAAATACTATAGCACGGTGTAGACATGTACAGATCGCTTCTGGGACACAAAAATATCGATTTTTTGGGTATTTTGAGCCTGAATTTGAGATATAAACGGGTACAGAATATGCATGCACATATCGACTTTGGCACCCAAAATAACGATTTTTAGAATATTTTCGGCGTATAATTTGAAAATATTCTAGCACTGAGTAGGCATGTACAGATCGCTTCTGGGACCCAAAAATATCGAATTTTCGGGTGTTTTGAACCTAAATTTGAGATATAGACGGATACAGAAGATGCATGCACATATCGACTTTGGGCACATAAAATATCGATTTTGAGCATGTTTTGGGCCTGTATTTTGAAAAAACTATAACACGGAGTAGGCATGTACAGATCGCTTCGGGGACCCAAAAATATTGAATTTTCGGGTGTTTTGAGCCTGAATTTGAGATATAAACGGGTACAGAAGATGCATGCACATTTCGACTTTTTGCACCTAAAATATCGATTTTGAGCATGTTTTGGGTCTGTATCTTGAAAACATTCTAGCAAGAAGTAGGCATGTACAGATTGCTTCTGGGACCCAAAAATATCGAGTTTTCGAGTGTTTTGAACCTGAATTTGGGATATCGACGGGTACAGAAGATACATACACATATTGACTTTGGGCAGCTAAAATATAGATTTTCAGCATGTTTTAGACCTGTATTTTGAAAATACTCTAACACGGAGTATGCATGTACACATTGCTTTTGGGGCCCAAAAATATTGTATATTCGTGTGATTTTGAGTCTGAATTTGAGATATAAACGGGTACAGAAGATGCATGCACATATCGACTTTGGGCACCCAAAATATCGATTTTGAGCATGTTTTGGGCCTGTATTTTTAAAATACTCTAACACTGAGTACACCCGTACAGATCGCTTCAGGAACCAAAATAAATCGAATTTTAGGGTGTTCTGAGCCTGAATTTGAGATATAAACGAGTACAGAAGATGCATGCACATATCGACTTTGGCACCCAAAATATCGATTTTCAGTATGTTTTCGGCGTATAATTTGAAAATATTCTAGCAGTGAGTAGGCATGTACAGATCGCTTCTGGGACCCAAAAATATCGATTTTTCGGGGGTTTTGAGCCAGAATTTGGGATATAACCTGGTACAGAGGATGCATGCACATATCGACTTTTTGCACCTAAAATATCGATTTTGAGCATGTTTTGGGTCTGTATCTTGAAAAAATTCTAGCAAGGAGTAGGCATGTACAGATCGCTTCTGGGACCCAAAAATACCGAATTTTCTGGTGTTTTGAACCTGAATTTGGGATATAGACGGGTACAGAAGATGCATACACATATTGACTTTGGGCACCTAATATATAGATTTTCAGCATGTTTTGGGCCTGTAATTTGAAAATACATTAACACGGAGTAGGCATGTACAGCTCGCTTCTGGGACCCAAAAATATTGAATTTTCGGGTGTTTTGAGCCTGAATTTGAGATATAAACGGGTACAGAAGATGAATGCACATATCGAATTTGGACACCTAAAATATCGATTTATAGCATGTTTTAAGCCTGTATTTTAAAAACATTCTAGCACTGAGTAGGCATGTGCAGATTGCTTAAGGGACCCAAAAATATCGAATTTTCGGAGTTTTAAGCCTGAATTTGAGATATAAACGGGTACAGAAGATGCATGCACATATCGACTTTTTGCACTTAAAATATCGATTTTGAGCATGTTTTTGATCAGTATCTTGAAAACATTCTAGCAAGGTGTAGGCATGTACAGATCGCTTTTGGGACCCAAAAGTATTGAATTTTCTGGTGTTTTGAACTTGAATTAGGGATATACACGTGTCCAGATGATGCATACACATATTGACTTTTGGCACATAAAATATCGATTTTCAGCATGTTTTGGGCCTGTATTTTAAAAACACTCTAACACGGAGTATGCACGTACAGATCGCTTCTGGGACCCAAAAATATTGAATTTTCTGGTGTTTTGAGCCTGAATTTGAGATATAAACGGGTACAGAAGATGCATGCACATATCGACTTTAGGCACCTAAAATATCGATTTTTAGCATGTTTTGGGCCTGTATTTTAAAAATACTCTAACACGGAGTAGACATGTACAGATCGCTTCTGGAACCCATATAAATCGAATTTTAGGGTGTTCTGAGCCTGAATTTGAGATATGAACTGGTACAGATGATGCATGCACATATCGACTTTGGGCACCTAAAATATCGGTTTTGAGCATGTTTTGGGCCTGTATTTTGAAAATGCTATAGCACGGTGTAGACATGTACAGATCGCTTCTGGGACACAAAAATATCGATTTTTTGGGTGTTTTGAGCCTGAATTTGAGATATAAACGGGTACAGAAGATGCATGCACATATCGACTTTGGCACCCAAAATAACGATTTTTAGAATATTTTCGGCGTATAATTTGAAAATATTCTAGCACTGAGTAGGCATGTAAAGATCGCTTTTGGGACCCAAAAATATCGAATTTTCTGGTGTTTTGAGCCTGAATTTGAGATATAAACGGGTACAGAAGATGCATGCACATATCGACTTTTTGCACATAAAATATCGATTTTGAGCATGTCTTGGGTTTGTATCTTAAAAAATTCTAGCAAGGAGTAGGCATGTACAGATCGCTTCTGGGACCCAAAAATATCGAATTTTCGGGTGTTTTGAACCTGAATTTGGGATATAGACGGATACAGAAGATGCATGCACATATCGACTTTGGGCACCTAAAATATCGTTTTTGAGCATGTTTTGGGCCTGTATTTTGAAAAAAACTATAACACGGAGTAGGTATGTACAGATCGCTTCGGGGACCCAAAAATATCGAATTTTCGGGTGTTTTGAGCCTGAATTTGAGATATAAACGGGTACAGAAGATGCATGCACATTTCGACTTTTTGCACCTAATATATCGATTTTGAGCATGTTTTGGGTCTGTATCTTGAAAACATTCTAGCAAGAAGTAGGCATGTACAGATTGCTTCTGGGACCCAAAAATATCGAATTTTCGAGTGTTTTGAACCTGAATTTGGGATATCGACGGGTACAGAAGATCCATACACATATTGACTTTTTGCACCTAATATATAGATTTTCAGCATGTTTTAGACCTGTATTTTGAAAATACTCTAACACGGAGTATGCATGTACACATTGCTTTTGGGACCCAAAAATATTGAATATTCGGGTGTTTTGAGTCTGAATTTGAGATATAAACGGGTACAGAAGATGCATGCACATATCGACTTTGGCACCCAAAATATCGATTTTTAGTATGTTTTCGGCGTATAATTTGAAAATATTCTAGCACTGAGTAGGAATGTACAGATCGCTTCTGGGACCCAAAAATATCGATTTTTCGGGGGTTTTGAGCCAGAATTTGGGATATAACCTGGTACAGAGGATGCATGCACATATCGACTTTGGGCACCTAAAATATCGATTTTGAGCATGTTTTGGGTCTGTATCTTGAAAAAATTCTAGCAAGGAGTAGGCATGTACAGATCGCTTCTGGGACCCAAAAATACCGAAATTTCTGGTGTTTTGAACCTGAATTTGGGATATAGATGGGTACAGAAGATGCATACACATATTGACTTTGGGCACATAAAATATCGATTTATAGCATGTTTTAAGCCTGTATTTTAAAAACATTCTAGCACTGAGTAGGCATGTGCAGATTGCTTAAGGGACCCAAAAATATCGAATTTTCGGAGTTTTAAGCCTGAATTTGAGATATAAACGGGTACAGAAGATGCATGCACATATCGACTTTTTGCACTTAAAATATCGATTTTGAGCATGTTTTGGGTCTGTATCTTGAAAACATTCTAGCAAGGAGTAGGCATGTACAGATCGCTTTTGGGACCCAAAAGTATCGAATTTTCTGGTGTTTTGAACTTGAATTAGGGATATACACGTGTCCAGAAGATGCATACACATATTGACTTTGGGCACATAAAATATCGATTTTCAGCATGTTTTGGGCCTGTATTTTAAAAACACTCTAACACGGAGTATGCACGTACAGATCGCTTCTGGGACCCAAAAATATTGAATTTTCGGGTGTTTTGAGCCTGAATTTGAGATATAAACGGGTACAGAAGATGCATGCACATATCGACTTTAGGCACCTAAAATATCGATTTTTAGCATGTTTTGGGCCTGTATTCTAAAAATACTCTAACACGGAGTAGACATGTACAGATCGCTTCTGGAACCCAAATAAATCGAATTTTAGGGTGTTCTGAGCCTGAATTTCAGATATGAACGGGTACAGATGATGCATGCACATATCGACTTTGGGCACCTAAAATATCGGTTTTGAGCATGTTTTGGGCTTGTATTTTGAAAATGCTATAGCACGGTGTAGACATGTACAGATCGCTTCTGGGACACAAAAATATCGATTTTTTGGGTGTTTTGAGCCTGAATTTGAGATATAAACGGGTACAGAAGATGCATGCACATATCGACTTTTTGCACCTAAAATATCGATTTTGAGCATGTTTTGGGTTTGTATCTTGAAAAAATTCTAGCAAGGAGTAGGCAGGTACAGATCGCTTCTGGGACCCAAAAATATCGAATTTTCTGGTGTTTTGAGCCTGAATTTGAGATATAAACGGGTACCGAAGATGCATGGACATATCGACTTTTTGCACCTAAAATATCGATTTTGAGCATGTTTTGGGTTTGTATCTTGAAAAAATTCTAGCAAGGAGTAGGCAGGTACAGATCGCTTCTGGGACCCAAAAATATCGAATTTCCGGGTGTTTTAAACCTGAATTTGGGATATAGACGGATACAGAAGATGCATGCACATATCGACTTTGGGCACCTAAAATATCGATTTTGAGCATGTTTTGGGCCTGTATTTTGAAAATACTCTAACACGGAGTAGGCATTTAAAGATCGCTTCGGGGACCCAAAAATATCGAATTTTCGGGTGTTTTGAACCTGAAATTGGGATATAGACGGGTACAGAAGATGCATACACATATCGACTTTGGGCACCTAAAATATCGATTTTGAGCATGTTTTGGGCCTGTATTTTGAAAATACTCTAGCACGGTGTAGACATGTACAGGTCGCTTCAGGGACACAAAAATCTTGATTTTTTGGGTATTTTGAGCCTGAATTTGAGATATAAACGGGTACAGAAGATGCATGCACATATTGACTTTGGCACCCAATATATCGATTTTTAGTATGTTTTCAGCGTATAATTTGAAAATATTCTAGCACTGAGTAGGCATGTACAGATCGCTTCTGGGACCCAAAAATATCGAATTTTCGGGGGTTTTGAGCCAGAATTTGGGATATAACCGCGTACAGAGGATGCATGCACATATCGACTTTTTGCACATAAAATATCGATTTTGAGCATGTTTTGGGTCTGTATCTTGAAAAAATTCTAGCAAGGAGTAGGCATTTACAGATCGCTTCTGGGACCCAAAAATACCGAATTTTCTGGTGTTTTGAACCTGAATTTGGGTAATAGACGGGTACAGAAGATGCATGCACATATTGACTTTGGGCACCTAAAATATAGATTTTCAGCTTGTTTTGGGTATGTATCTTGAAAACATTCTAGCAAGGAGTAGGCAAGTACAGATCGTTTCTGGGACCCAAAAATATCGAATTTTCTGGTGTTTTGAACCTGAATTAGGGATATGCACGTGTACAGAAGATGCATACACATTTTGACTTTGGGAACATAAAATATCGATTTTTAGCATGTTTTGGCCCTGTATTTTAAAAACACTCTAACACAGAGTGTGCACGTACAGATCGCTTCTGGGACCCAAAAATAATGAATTTTCGGGTGTTTTGAGCCTTAATTTGAGATATAAACAGGTACAGATGATGCATGCACATATCGACTTTGGGCACCTAAAATATCGATTTTGAGCATGTTTTGGGCCTGTATTTTAAAAATACTCTAACACGGAGTAGACATGTACAGATCGCTTCTGGGACCGAAAAATATCGAATTTTCGGGTGTTTTGAGCCTGAATTTGAGATATAAACGGGTACAGAAGATGCATGCACATATCGACTTTGGACACCTAAAATATCGATTTATAGCATGTTTTAAGCCTGTATTTTAAAAAAATTCTAGCACTGAGTAGGCATGTGAAGATTGCTTCTGGGACCCAAAAATATCGAATTTTCAGAGTTTTGAGCCTGAATTTGAGATATAAACGGGTACAGAAGATGCATGCACATATCGACTTTTTGCACTTAAAATATCGATTTTCAGCATGTTTTGGGCCTGTATTTTAAAAACACTCTAACACGGAGTATGCACGTACAGATCGCTTCTGGGACCCAAAAATACCGAATTTTCTGGTATTTTGATTCTGAATTTGGGTAATAGACGGGTACAGAAGATGCATGCACATATTGACTTTGGGCACCTAAAATATCGATTTTCAGCATGTTTTGGGCCATTATTTTGAAAATACATTAACACGGAGTAGGCATGTACAGATCGTTTCTGGGACCCAAAAATATCGAATTTTCTGGTGTTTTGAACCTGAATTAGGGATATACACGTGTACAGAAGATGCATACACATTTTGACTTTGGGCACATAAAATATCGATTTTTAGCATGTTTTGGCCCTGTATTTCAAAAACACTCTAACACGGAGTAGGCATGTACAGATCGCTTCTGGGACCCAAAAATATTGAATTTTCGGGTGTTTTGAGCCTTAATTTGAGATATAAACGGGTACAGATGATGCATGCACATATCGACTTTGGACACCTAAAATATCGATTTATAGCATGTTTTAAGCCTGTATTTTAAAAACATTCTAGCACTGAGTAGGCATGTGAAGATTGCTTCTGGGACCCAAAAATATCGAATTTTCGGAGTTTTAAGCCTGAATTTGAGATATAAACGGGTACAGAAGATGCATGCACATATCGACTTTTTGCACTTAAAATATCGATTTTGAGCATGTTTTTGGTCTGTATCTTGAAAACATTCTAGCAAGGTGTAGGCATGTACAGATCGCTTTTGGGACCCAAAAGTATCGAATTTTCTGGTGTTTTGAACTTGAATTAGGGATATACACGTGTCCAGAAGATGCATACACATATTGACTTTTGGCACATAAAATATCGATTTTCAGCATGTTTTGGGCCTGTATTTTAAAAACACTCTAACACGGAGTATGCACGTACAGATCGCTTCTGGGACCCAAAAATATTGAATTTTCTGGTGTTTTGAGCCTGAATTTGAGATATAAACGGGTACAGAAGATGCATGCACATATCGACTTTAGGCACCTAAAATATCGATTTTTAGCATGTTTTGGGCCTGTATTCTAAAAATACTCTAACACGGAGTAGGCATGTAAAGATCGCTTCGGGGACCCAAAAATATCGAATTTTCGGGTGTTTTGAACCTGAAATTGGGATATAGACGGGTACAGAAGATGCATACACATATTGACTTTGGGCAGCTAATATATCGATTTTCAGCATGTTTTAGGCCTGTACTTTGAAAATACTCTAACACGGAGTATGCATGTACACATTGCTTTTGGGACCCAAAAATATTGAATATTCGGGTCTTATGAGTCTGAATTTGAGATATAAACGGGTACAGAAGATGCATGCACATATCGACTTTAGGCACCCAAAATATCGATTTTGAGCATGTTTTGGGCCTGTATTTTTAAAAATACTCTAACACTGAGTAGACACGTACAGATCGCTTTTGGAACCCAAATAAATCGAATTTTAGGTTGTTCTGAGCCTGAATTTGTGATATGAACGGGTACTGAAAATGCATGCACATATCGACTTTGGGCACCTAAAATATCGATTTTGAGCATGTTTTGGGCCTGTATTTTGAAAATACTATAGCACGGTGTAGACATGTACAGATCGCTTCTGGGACACAAAAATATCGATTTTTTGGGTATTTTGAGCGTGAATTTGAGATATAAACGGGTACAGAATATGCATGCACATATCGACTTTGGCACCCAAAATATCGATTTTTAGTATGTTTTCGGCGTATAATTTGAAAATATTCTAGCACTGAGTAGGCATGTACAGATCGCTTCTGGGACCCAAAAATATCGAATTTTCGGGGGTTTTGAGCAAGTATTTGGGATATAACCTGGTACAGAGGATGCATGCACATATCGACTTTTTGCACCTAAAATATCGATTTTTAGCATGTTTTGAGCCTATATTTTGTAAACATTCTAGCACTAAGTATGCATGTACAGATCGCTTAAGGGACCCAAAAATATGAAATTTTTGGGTGTTTTGAGCCTGAATTTGAGATATAAACGGGTACAGAAGATACATGCACATATCGACTTTTTGCACCTAAAATATCGATTTTGAGCATGTTTTGGGCCTGTATTTTGAAAATACTCTAGCACGGTGTAGACATGTACAGGTCGCTTCAGGGACACAAAAATCTCGATTTTTTGGGTATTTTGAGCCTGAATTTGAGATATAAACGGGTACAGAAGATGCATGCACATATCGACTTTGGCACCCAAAATATCGATTTTTAGTATGTTTTCGGCGTATAATTTGAAAATATTTTAGCACTGAGTAGGCATGTACAGATCGCTTTTGGGACCCAAAAATATCGAATTTTCGGGGGTTTTGAGCCAGAATTTGGGATATAACCGGGTACAGAGGATGCATGCACATATCGACTTTTTGCACATAAAATATCGATTTTGAGCATGTTTTGGGTCTGTATCTTGAAAAAATTCTAGCAAGGAGTAGGCATTTACAGATCGATTCTGGGACCCAAAAATACCGAATTTTCTGGTGTTTTGAACCTGAATTTGGGATATAGACGGGTACAGAAGATGCATACACATATTGACTTTGGGCACCTAATATATAGATTTTCAGCATGTTTTGGGCCTGTATTTTGAAAATACATTAACACGGAGTAGGCATGTACAGATCGCTTCTGGGACCCAAAAATATTGAATTTTTGGGTGTTTTGAGCCTGAATTTGAGATATAAACGGGTACAGAAGATGCATGCACATATCGAATTTGGACACCTAAAATATCGATTTATAGCATGTTTTAAGCCTTTATTTTAAAAACATTCTAGCACTGAGTAGGCATGTGCAGATTGCTTAAGGGACCCAAAAATATCGAATTTTCGGAGTTTTAAGCCTGAATTTGAGATATAAACGGGTACAGAAGATGCATGCACATATCGACTTTTTGCACTTAAAATATCGATTTTGAGCATGTTTTTGGTCTGTATCTTGAAAACATTCTAGCAAGGAGTAGGCATGTACAGATCGCTTTTGGGACCCAAAAGTATCGAATTTTCTGGTGTTTTGAACTTGAATTAGGGATATACACGTGTCCAGAAGATGCATACACATATTGACTTTTGGCACATAAAATATCGATTTTCAGCATGTTTTGGGCCTGTATTATAAAAACACTCTAACACGGAGTATGCACATACAGATCGCTTCTGGGACCCAAAAATATTGAATTTTCGGGTGTTTTGAGCCTGAATTTGAGATATAAACGGGTACAGAAGATGCATGCACATATCGACTTTAGGCACCTAAAATATCGATTTTTAGCATGTTTTGGGCCTGTATTTTAAAAATACTCTAACACGGAGTAGACATGTACAGATCGCTTCGGGAACCCAAATAAATCGAATTTTAGGGTGTTCTGAGCCTGAATTTGAGATATGAACGGGTACAGATGATGCATGCACATATCGACTTTGGGCACCTAAAATATCGGTTTTGAGCATGTTTTGGGCCTGTATTTTGAAAATGCTATTTCACGGTGTAGACATGTACAGATCGCTTCTGGGACACAAAAATATCGATTTTTTGAGTGTTTTCAGCCTGAATTTGAGATATAAACGGGTACAGAAGATGCATGCACATATCGATTTTGGCACCCAAAATAACGATTTTTAGAATATTTTCGGCGTATAATTTGAAAATATTCTAGAACTGAGTAGGCATGTACAGATCGCTTTTGGGACCCAAAAATATCGAATTTTCTGGTGTTTTGAGCCTGAATTTGAGATATAAACGGGTACAGAAGATGCATGCACATATCGACTTTTTGCACATAAAATATCGATTTTGAGTATGTCTTGGGTTTGTATCTTAAAAAATTCTAGCAAGGAGTAGGCATGTACAGATCGCTTCTGGAACCCAAAAATATCGAATTTTCGGGTGTTTTGAACCTGAATTTGGGATATAGACGGATACAGAAGATGCATGCACATATCGACTTTGGGCACCAAAAATATCGATTTTTAGCATGTTTTGGGCCTGTATTTTGAAAAAACTATAACACGGAGTAGGCATGTACAGATCGCTTCGGGGACCCAAAAATATAGAATTTTCGGGTGTTTTGAGCCTGAATTTGAGATATAAACGGGTACAGAAGATGCATGCACATTTCGTCTTTTTGCACCTAAAATATCGATTTTGAGCATGTTTTGGGTCTGTATCTTGAAAACATTCTAGCAAGAAGTAGGCATGTACAGATTGCTTCTGGGACCCAAAAATATCGAATTTTCGAGTGTTTTGAACCTGAATTTGGGATATCGACGGGTACAGAAGATACATACACATATTGACTTTGGGCACCTAATATATAGATTTTCAGCATGTTTTAGACCTGTATTTTGAAAATACTCTAACACGGAGTATGCATGTACACATTGCTTTTGGGACCCAAAAATATTGAATATTCGGGTGTTTTGAGTCTGAATTTGAGATATAAACGGGTACAGAAGATGCATGCACATATCGACTTTGGGCACCCAAAATATCGATTTTGAGCATGTTTTGGGCCTGTATTTTTGAAAATGCTATAGCACGGTGTAGACATGTACAGATCGCTTCTGGGACACAAAAATATCGATTTTTTGGGTGTTTTGAGCCTGAATTTGAGATATAAACGGGTACAGAAGATGCATGCACATATCGACTTTGGCACCCAAAATATCGATTTTTAGAATATTTTCGGCGTATAATTTGAAAATATTCTAGCACTGAGTAGGCATGTACAGATTGCTTTTGGGACCCAAAAATATCGAATTTTCTGGTGTTTTGAGCCTGAATTTGAGATATAAACGGGTACAGAAGATGCATGCACATATCGACTTTTTGCACCTAAAATATCGATTTTGAGCATGTTTTGGGTTTGTATCTTGAAAAAATTCTAGCAAGGAGTAGGCAGGTACAGATCGCTTCTGGGACCCAACAATATCGAATTTTCGGGTGTTCTAAACCTGAATTTGGGATATAGACGGATACAGAAGATGCATGCACATATCGACTTTGGGCACCTAAAATATAGATTTTCAGCATGTTTTGGGTCTGTATCTTGAAAAAATTCTAGCAAGGAGTAGGCATGTACAGACCGCTTCTGGGACCCATAAATACCGAATTTTCTGGTGTTTTGAACCTGAATTTGGGATATAGACGGGTACAGAAGATGCATACACATATTGACTTTGGGCACCTAATATATAGATTTTCAGCATGTTTTGGGCCTGTATATTGAAAATACATTAACACGTAGTAGGCATGTACAGATCGCTTCTGGGACCAAAAAATATTGAATTTTGGGGTGTTTTGAGCCTGAATTTGAGATATAAACGGGTACAGAAGATGCATGCACATATCGACTTTGGCACCCAAAATATCGATTTTTAGTATGTTTTCGGCGTATAATTTGAAAATATTTTAGCACTGAGTAGGCATGTACAGATCGCTTTTGGGACCCAAAAATATCGAATTTTCGGGTGTTTTGAGCCTGAATTTGAGATATAAACGGGTACAGAGGATGCATGCACATATCGACTTTTTGCACCTAAAATATCGATTTTGAGCATGTTTTGGGTCTGTATCTTGAAAAAATTCTAGCAAGGAGTAGGCATGTACAGATCGCTTCTGGGACCCAAAAATATCGAATTTTCTAGTGTTTTGAACCTGAATTTGGGATATAGACGGGTACAGAAGATGCATACAAATATTGACTTTGGGCACATAAAATATCGATTTTCAGCATGTTTTGGGCCTGTATTTTAAAAACACTCTAACACGGAGTATGCACGTACAGATCGCTTCTGGGACCCAAAAATATTGAATTTTTGGGTGTTTTGAGCCTGAATTTGAGATATAAACGGGTACAGAAGATGCATGCACATATTGACTTTAGGCACCTAAAATATCGATTTTGAGCATGTTTTGGGCTTGTATTTTAAAAATACTCTAACACGGAGTAGACATGTACAGATCGCTTCTGGAACCCAAATAAATAGAATTTTAGGGTATTCTGAGCCTGAATTTGAGATATGAACGGGTACAGATGATGCATGCACATATCGACTTTGGGCACCTAAAATATCGGTTTTGAGCATGTTTTGGGCCTGTATTTTGAAAATGCTATAGCACGGTGTAGACATGTACAGATCGCTTCTGGGACACAAAAATATCGAATTTTTGGGTGTTTTGAGCCTGAATTTGAGATATAAACGGGTACAGAAGATGCATGCACATATCGACTTTGGCACCCAAAATATCGATTTTTAGAATGTTTTCGTCGTATAATTTGAAAATATTCTAGAACTGAGTAGGCATGTACAGATCGCTTTTGGGACCCAAAAATATCGAATTTTCGGGGGTTTTGAGCCAGAATTTGGGATATAACCGGGTACAGAGGATGCATGCACATATCGACTTTTTGCACCTAAAATATCGATTTTGAGCATGTTTTGGGTTTGTATCTTGAAAAAATTCTAGCAAGGAGTAGGCATGTACAGATTTTTTCTGGGACCCAAAAATACCGAATTTTCTGGTGTTTTGAACCTGAATTTGGGATATAGACGGGTAAAGAAGATGCATACACATATTGACTTTGGGCACCTAAAATATAGATTTTGAGCATGTTTTGGGCCTGTATTTTGAAAATACATTAACACGGAGTAGGTATGTACAGATCACTTCTGGGACCCAAAAATATCGAATTTTCGGGTGTTTTGAGCCTGAATTTGAGATATAAACGGATTCAGAAGATGCATGCACGTATCGACTTTGGACACCTAAAATATTGATTTTTAGCATGTTTTGGGCCTGCATTTTAAAAATACTCTAACACGGAGTAGAAATGTACAGATCGCTTTTGGAACCCAAAAATATCGAATTTTCGGGTGTTTTGAGCCTGAATTTGAGATATAAACGGGTACAGAAGATGCATGCACATATCGACTTTGGGCACCCAAAATATCGATTTTGAGCATGTTTTGGGCCTGTATCTTTAAAATACTCTAACACTGAGTAGACACGTACAGATCGCTTCTGGGACCCAAATAAATTGAATTTTCGGGTGTTCTGAACCTGAATTTGAGATATGAACGGGTACAGAAGATGCATGCACATATCGACTTTGGGCACATAAAATATCGATTTTGAGCATGTTTTGGGCTTATATTTTGAAGATACTCTAACACGGTGTAGACATGTACAAGTAGCTTCTGGGACACAAAAATATCGGTTTTTTGGGTGTTTTGAGCCTGAATTTGAGATAAAAACGGGTACAGAAGATCCATGCACATAACGACTTTGGCACCCAAAATATCGATTTTTAGTATGTTTTTGGCGTATAATTTGAAAATATTCTAGCACTGAGTAGGCATGTACAGATCGCTTTTGGGACCCAAAAATATCGAATTTTCGGGGGTTTTGAGCCAGAATTTGGGATATAACCGGGTACAGAGGATGCATGCACATATCGACTTTTTGCACCTTAAATATCGATTTTGAGCATGTTTTGGGTCTGTATATTGAAAACATTCTAGCAAGGAGTAGGCATGTACAGATCGCTTCTGGGACCCAAAAATACCGAATTTTCTGGTGTTTTGAACCTGAATTTGGGATATAGACGGGTACAGAAGATGCATACACATATTGACTTTGGGCACCTAAAATATAGATTTTGAGCATGTTTTGGGCCTGTATTTTGAAAATACTTTAACACGGAGTAGGCATGTACAGATCGCTTCAGGGACCCAAAAATATCGAATTTTCTGGTGTTTTGAGCCTGAATTTGAGATATAAACGGGTACAGAAGATGCATGCACATATCGACTTTGGGCACCTAAAATATCGATTTTGAGCATGTTTTGGGCCTGTATTTTGAAAATACTCTAATTCGGAGTAGGCATGTACAGATCGCTTCTGGGACACAAAAATATTGATTTGTTGGGTGTTTTGAGCCTGAATTTGAGATATAAACGGGTACAGAAGATGCATGCACATATCGACTTTGGCACCCAAAATATCGATTTTTAGCATGTTTTGGGCCTGTATTTTAAAAATACTCTAACACAGAGTAGACATGTACAGATCGCTTTTGGGACCCAAAAATATCGAATTTTCGGGTGTTTTGAGCCTGAATTTGAGATATAAACGGGTATAGTAGATGCATGCACATATCGACTTTGGACACCTAAAATATCGATTTTTAGCCTGTTTTGAACCTATATTTTGAAAACATTATAGCACTGGGTATGCATGTACAGATCGCTTAAGGGACCCAAAAATATGGAATTTTCGGGTGTTTTGAGCCTGAATTTGAGATATAAACGGGTACAGAAGATGCATGCACATATCGACTTTTTGCACCTAAAATATCGATTTTGAGCATGTTTTGGGTCTGTATCTTGAAAAAATTCTATCAAAGAGTAGGCATGTACAGATCGCTTCTGCGACCCAAAAATATCGAATTTTCGGGTGTTTTGAACCTGAATTTGGGATATAGACGGATACAGAAGATGCATGCATATATCGACTTTGGGCACCTAAAATATCGATTTTGAGCATGTTTTGGGCCTGTATTTATAGAATACTCTAACACGGAGTGTGCATTTACACATTGCTTTTGGGACCCAAAAATATCGAATATTCGGGTGTTTTGAGTTTGAATTTGAGATATAAACGGGTACAGAAGATGCATGCACATATCGACTTTGGGCACCCAAAATATCGATTTTGAGCATGTTTTGGGCCTGTATCTTTAAAATACTCTAACACTGAGTAGACACGTACAGATCGCTTCTGGGACCCAAATAAATCGAATTTTCGGGTGTTCTGAGCCTGAATTTAAGATATGAACGGGTACAGAAGATGCATGCACATATCGACTTTGGGCACCTAAAATATCGATTTTGAGCATGTTTTGGGCCTGTATTTTGAAAATACTCTAACACGGTGTAGACATGTACAGATCGCTTCGGGGACACAAAAATATCGATTTTTTGGGTGTTTTGAGCCTGAATTTGAGATATAAACGGGCACAGAAGATGCATGCACATATCGACTTTGGCACCCAAAATATCGATTTTTTGTATGTTTTGGGCCTATAATTTGAAAATATTCAAGCACTGAGTAGGCATGTACAGATCGCTTCTGGGACCCAAAAATATCGAATTTTCGGGGGTTTTGAGCCAGAATTTGGGATATAACCGGGTACAGAAAATGCATGCACATATCGACTTTGGAACCCAAAATATAGATTTTTAGTATGTTTTGGGCGTATAATTTGAAAATATTCTAGCACTGAGTAGGCATGTACAGATCGCTTCTGGGACCCAAAAATATCGAATTTTCGGTGTTTTGAGCCAGAATTTGGGATATAGACGGGTACAGAAGATGCATACACATATTGACTTTGGGCACCTAAAATATAGATTTTGAACATTTTTTGTGCCTGTAATTTGAAAATACTTTAACACTGAGTATGCATGTACAGATCGCTTAAGGGACCCAAAAATATGGAATTTTCGAGTGTTTTGAGCCTGAATTTGAGATATGAACGGGTACAGAAGATGCATGCACATATCGACTTTGGGCACCTAAAATATCGATTTTGAGCATGTTTTGGGCCTGTATTTATAGAGTACTCTAACACGGAGTATGCATGTACACATTGCTTTTGGGACCCAAAAATATCGAATATTCGGGTGTTTTGAGTTTGAATTTGAGATATAAACGGGTACAGAAGATGCATGCACAGATCGACTTTGGGCACCCAAAATATCGATTTTGAGCATGTTTTGGGCCTGTATCTTTAAAATACTCTAACACTGAGTAGACACGTACAGATCGTTTCTGGGACCCAAATAAATCGAATTTTCGGGTGTTCTGAGCCTGAATTTGAGATATGAACGGGTACGGAAGATGCATGCACATATCGACTTTGTGCACCTAAAATATCGATTTTGAGCTTGTTTTGGGCCTGTATTTTGAAAATACTCTAACACGGTGTAGACATGTACATATCGCTTCGGGGACACAAAAAAATCGATTTTTTGGGTGTTTTGAGCCTGAATTTGAGATATAAACGTGCACAGAAGATGCATGCACATATCGACTTTGGCATCCAAAATATCGATTTGTAGTATGTTTTGGGCCTATAATTTGAAAATATTCTAGCACTGAGTAGGCATGTACAGATCGCCTCTGGGACCCAAAAATATCGAATTTTCGGGGTTTTTGAGCCAGAATGTGGGATATAACCGGGTACAGAAAATGCATGCACATATCGACTTTGGCACACAAAATATCGATTTTTAGTATCTTTTGGTCGTATAATTTGAAAATATTCTAGCACTGAGTAGGCATGTACAGATCGCTTCTGGGACCCAAAAATATCGAATTTTCGGGGGTTTTGAGCCAGAATTTGGGATATAACCGTGTACAGAGGATGCATGCACATATCGACTTTTTGCACCTAAAATATCGATTTTGAGCATGTTTTGGGTCTGTATCTTGAAAACATTCTAGCAAGAAGTAGGCATGTACAGATCGCTTCTGGGAAAAAAAAATATCGAATTTTCTGGTGTTTTGAACCTGAATTTGGGATATAGACGGGTACAGAAGATGCATACACAATTGACTTTGGGCACCTAAAATATAGATTTTCACCATGTTTTGTGCCTGTATGTTGAAAATACTTTAACACGGAGTAGGCATGTACAGATCGCTTCTGGGACCCAAAAATATCGAATTTTCGGTTGTTTTGAGCATAAATTTGAGATATCAACGGGTACAGAAGATGCATGCACATATCGACTTTGGACACCTAAAATATCGATTTATAGCATGTTTTAAGCCTGTATTTTAAAAAAATTCTAGCACTGAGTAGGCATGTGCATATTGCTTAAGGGACCCAAAAATATCGAATTTTCGGAGTTTTGAGCCTGAATCTGAGATATAAACGGGTACAGAAGATGCATGCACATATCAACTTTTTGCACTTAAAATATCGATTTTGAGCATGTTTTGGGTCTTAATCTTGAAAACATTCTAGCAAGGAGTAGGCATGTACAGATCGCTTCTGGGAACCAAAAATATCGAATTTTCTGGTGTTTTGAACCTGAATTAGGGATATACACGGGTACAGAAGATGCATACACATATTGACTTTGGGCATATAAAATATCGATTTTTAGCAAGTTATGGGCCTGTATTTTAAAAACACTCTAACACGGAGTATGCACTTACAGATCGCTTCTGGGACCCAAAAATATTGAATTTTCGGGTGTTTTGAGCCTGAATTTGAGATATAAAAGGGTACAGATGATGTATGCACATATCGACTTTTTGCACTTAAAATATCGATTTTGAGCATGTTTTGGGTTTTGTATCTTGAAAATACTCAAACACGGTGTAGACATGTACAGATCGCTTCTGGGACACAAAAATATCGATTTTTTGGGAGTTTTGAGCCTGAATTTGAGATATAAACGGGTACAGAAGATGCATGCACATATCGACTTTGGCACCCAAAATATCGATTTTTAGTATGTTTTGGGCGTATAATTTGAAAATATTCTAGCACTGAGTAGGCATGTACAGATCGCTTCTGGGACCCAAATAAATCGAATTTTCGGGTGTTCTGAGACTGAATTTGAGATATGAACGGGTACAGAAATTGCATGCACATATGGACTTTGGGCTTCTAAAATATCGATTTTGAGCATGTTTTGGGCCTGTATTTTGAAAATACTCTAACACGGTGTAGACATGTACAGATTGCTTCTGGGACTCAAAAATATCGATTTTTTGGGTGTTTTGAGCCTAAATTTGAGATATAAACGGGTACCGAAGATGCATGCACATATCGACTTTAACACCCAAAATATCGATTTTTAGTATGTTTTGGGCGTATGATTTGAAAATATTCTAGCACTGAGTAGGCATGTACAGATTGCTTCTGGGACCCAAAAATATCGAATCTTCGGGGGTTTTGAGCCAGAATTTGGGATATAACCGGGTACAGAGGATGCATGCACATATCGACTTTTTTCACATAAAAAATCGATTTTGAGCATGTTTTGGGTCTGTATATTGAAAACATTCTAGCAAGGAGTACAGATCGCTTCTGGGACCCAAAAATACCGAATTTTCTGGTGTTTTGAACCAGAATTTGGGATATAGACGGGTACAGAAGATGCTTACACATATTGACTTATGGCACCTAAAATATAGATTTTCAGCATGTTTTGTGCCTGTATTTTGAAAATACTTTAACACGGAGTAGGCATGTACAGATCGCTTCTGGGACCCAAAAATATCGAATTTTCGGGTGTTTTGAGCCTGAATTTGAGATATAAACGGAAACAGAAGATGCTTGCACATATCGACTTTGGGCACCTAAAATATCGATTTTGAGCATCTTTTGGGCCTGTAATTTGAAAATACTCAAACACGGTGTAGACATGTACAGATCGCTTCTGGGACCCAAAAATATCGAATTTTCGGGTGTTTTGAACCTGAATTAGGGATATACACGGGTACAGAGGATGTATGCACATATCGACTTTTTGCACCTAAAATATTGATTTTGAGCATGTTTTGGGTCTGTATCTTGAAAACATTCTAGCAAGAAGTAGGCATGTACAGATCGCTTCTGGGACCAAAAAATACCGAATTTTCGGGTGTTTTGAACCTGAATTTGGGATATAGACGGGTACAGAAGATGCATACACATATTGACTTTGGGCACCTAAAATATAGATTTTGAACATTTTTTGTGCCTGTATTTTGAAAATACTTTACCACTGAGTATGCATGTACAGATCGCTTAAGGGACCCAAAAATATGGAATTTTCGAGTGTTTTGAGACTGAATTTGAGATATGAACGGGTACAGAAGATGCATGCACATATCGACTTTGGGCACCTAAAATATCGATTTTGAGCATGTTTTGGGCCTGTATTTATAGAGTACTCTAACACGGAGTATGCATGTACACATTGCTTTTGGGACCCAAAAATATCGAATATTCGGGTGTTTTGAGTTTGAATTTGAGATATAAACGGGTACAGAAGATGCATGCACATATCGACTTTGGGCACCCAAAATATCGATTTTGAGCATGTTTTAGGCCTGTATCTTTAAAATACTCTAACACTGAGTAGACACGTACAGATCGTTTCTGGGACCCAAATAAATCGAATTTTCGGGTGTTCTGAGCCTGAATTTGAGATATGAACGGGTACAGAAGATGCATGCACATATCGACTTTGTGCACCTAAAATATCGATTTTGAGCTTGTTTTGGGCCTGTATTTTGAAAATACTCTAACACGGTGTAGACATGTACATATCGCTTCGGGGACACAAAAATATCGATTTTTTGGGTGTTTTGAGCCTGAATTTGAGATATAAACGTGCACAGAAGATGCATGCACATATCGACTTTGGCATCCAAAATATCGATTTTTAGTATGTTTTGGGCCTATAATTTGAAAATATTCTAGCACTGAGTAGGCATGTACAGATCGCTTCTGGGACCCAAAAATGTCGAATTTTCGGGGTTTTTGAGCCAGAATTTGGGATATAACCGGGTACAGAAGATGCATGCACATATCGACTTTGGCTCCCAAAATATCGATTTTTAGTATCTTTTGGGCGTATAAATTGAAAATATTCTAGCACTGAGTAGGCATGTACAGATCGCTTCTGGGACCCAAAAATATCGAATTTTCGGGGGTTTTGAGCCAGAATTTGGGATATAACCGTGTACAGAGGATGCATGCACATATCGACTTTTTGCACCTAAAATATCGATTTTGAGCATGTTTTGGGTCTGTATCTTGAAAACATTCTAGCAAGAAGTAGGCATGTACAGATCGCTTCTGGGACCCAAAAATATCGAATTTTCTGGTGTTTTGAACCTGAATTTGGGATATAGACGGGTACAGAAGATGTATACACAATTGACTTTGGGCACCTAAAATATAGATTTTCACCATGTTTTGTGCCTGTATGTTGAAAATACTTTAACACGGAGTAGGCATGTACAGATCGCTTCTGGGACCCAAAAATATCGAATTTTCGGTTGTTTTGAGCCTTAATTTGAGATATCAACGGGTACAGAAGATGCATGCACATATCGACTTTGGACACCTAAAATATCGATTTATAGCATGTTTTAAGCCTGTATTTTAAAAACATTCTAGCACTGAGTAGGCATGTGCAGATTGCTTAAGGGACCCAAAAATATCGAATTTTCGGAGTTTCGAGCCTGAATCTGAGATATAAACGGGTACAGAAGATGCATGCACATATCAACTTTTTGCACTTAAAATATCGATTTTGAGCATGTTTTGGGTCTGTTTCTTGAAAACATTCTAGCAAAAAGTAGGCATGTACAGATCGCTTCAGGGACCAAAAAATACCGAATTTTCGGGTGTTTTGAACCTGAATTTGGGATATAGATTGGTACAGAAGATGCATACACATATTGTCTTTGGGCACCTAAAATAAAGATTTTGAACATTTTTTGTGCCTGTATTTTGAAAATACTTTACCACTGAGTATGCATGTACAGATCGCTTAAGGGACCCAAAAATATGGAATTTTCGAGTGTTTTGAGCCTGAATTTGAGATATGAACGGGTACAGAAGATGCATGCACATATCGACTTTGGGCACCTAAAATATCGATTTTGAGCATGTTTTGGGCCTGTATTTATAGAGTACTCTAACACGGAGTATGCATGTACACATTGCTTTTGGGACCCAAAAATATCGAATATTCGGGTGTTTTGAGTTTGAATTTGAGATATAAACGGGTACAGAAGATGCATGCACATATCGACTTTGGGCACCCAAAATATCGATTTTGAGCATGTTTTGGGCCTGTATCTTTAAAATACTCTAACACTGAGTAGACACGTACAGATTGCTTCTGGGACCCAAAAATATCGAATTTTCGGGTGTTCTGAGCCTGAATTTGAGATATGAACGGGTACAGAAGATGCATGCACATATCGACTTTGTGCACCTAAAATATCGATTTTGAGCTTGTTTTGGGCCTGTATTTTGAAAATACTCTAACACGGTGTAGACATGTACATATCGCTTCGGGGACACAAAAATATCGATTTTTTTGGGTGTTTTGAGCCTGAATTTGAGATATAAACGTGCACAGAAGATGCATGCACATATCGACTTTGGCATCCAAAATATCGATTTTTAGTATGTTTTGGGCCTATAATTTGAAAATATTCTAGCACTGAGTAGGCATGTACAGATCGCTTCTGGGACCCAAAAATATCGAATTTTCGGGGTTTTTGAGCCAGAATTTGGGATATAACCGGGTACAGATAATGCATGCACATATCGACTTTGGCTCCCAAAATATCGATTTTTAGTATCTTTTGGGCGTATAATTTGAAAATATTCTAGCACTGAGTAGGCATGTACAGATCGCTTCTGGGACCCAAAAATATCGAATTTTCGGGGGTTTTGAGCCAGAATTTGGGATATAACCGTGTACAGAGGATGCATGCACATATCGACTTTTTGCACCTAAAATATCGATTTTGAGCATGTTTTGGGTCTGTATCTTGAAAACATTCTAGCAAGAAGTAGGCATGTACAGATCGCTTCTGGGACCCAAAAATATCGAATTTTCTGTTGTTTTGAACCTGAATTTGGGATATAGACGGGTACAGAAGATGCATACACAATTGACTTTAGGCACCTAAAATATAGATTTTCACCATGTTTTGTGCCTGTATGTTGAAAATACTTTAACACGGAGTAGGCATGTACATATCGCTTCTGGGACCCAAAAATATCGAATTTTCGGTTGTTTTGAGCCTTAATTTGAGATATCAACGGGTACAGAAGATGCATGCACATATCGACTTTGGACACCTAAAATATCGATTTATAGCATGTTTTAAGCCTGTATTTTAAAAACATTCTAGCACTGAGTAGGCATGTGCAGATTGCTTAAGGGACCCAAAAATATCGAATTTTCGGAGTTTCGAGCCTGAATCTGAGATATAAACGGGTACAGAAGATGCATGCACATATCGACTATGGGCAGATAAAATATCGATTTTGAGCATGTTTTGGGTCTGTTTCTTGAAAACATTCTAGCAAGGAGTAGGCATGTACAGATCGCTTCTGGGAACCAAAAATATCGAATTTTCTGGTGTTTTGAACCTGAATTAGGGATATACACGGGTACAGAAGATGCATACACATATTGACTTTGGGCATATAAAATATCGATTTTTAGCAAGTTATGGGCCTGTATTTTAAAAACACTCTAACACGGAGTATGCACGTACAGATCGCTTCTGGGACCCAAAAATATTGAATTTTCGGGTGTTTTGAGCCTGAATTTGAGATATAAAAGGGTACAGATGATGTATGCACATATCGACTTTTTGCACTTAAAATATCGATTTTGAGCATGTTTTGGGTTTTGTATCTTGAAAATACTCAAACACGGTGTAGACATGTACAGATCGCTTCTGGGACACAAAAATATCGATTTTTTGGGAGTTTTGAGCCTGAATTTGAGATATAAACGGGTACAGAAGATGCATGCACATATCGACTTTGGCACCCAAAATATCGATTTTTAGTATGTTTTGGGCGTATAATTTGAAAATATTCTAGCACTGAGTAGGCATGTACAGATCGCTTCTGGGACCCAAAAATACCGAATTTTCTGGTGTTTTGATCCTGAATTTGGGATATAGACGGGTACAGAAGATGCATACACATATTGACTTTGGGCACCGAAAATATAGATTTTCAGCATGTTTTTTGCCTGTATTTTGAAAATACTTTAACACGAAGTAGGCATGTACAGATCGCTTCTGGGACCCATAAATATCGAATTTTCGGGTGTTTTGAGCCTGAATTTGAGATATAAACGGATACAGAAGATGCATGCACATATCGACTTTGGGCACCTAAAATATCGATTTTGAGCATGTTTTGGGCCAGTATTTTGAAAATACTCTAATACGGAGTAGGCATGTACAGATCGCTTCTGGGACCCAAAAATATCGAATTTTCGGGTGTTTTGAGCGTGAATTTGAGATATAAACGGGTACAGAAGATGCATGCACATATCGACTTTTTGCACCTAAAATATCGATTTTGAGCATGTTTTGGGTCTGTATCTTGAAAACATTCTAGCACTGAGTAGGCATGTACAGATCGCTTCTGTGACCCAAAAATACCGAATTTTCGGGTGTTTTGAGCCAGAATTTGAGATATAAACGGATACAGAAGATGCATGCACATATCGACTTTGGGCACCTAAAATATCGATTTTGAGCATGTTTTGGGCCAGTATTTTGAAAATACTCTAATACGGAGTAGGCATGTACAGATCGCTTCTGGGACCCAAAAACATTGAATTTTCGGGTGTTTTGGGCCTGAATTTGAGATATAGACGGATACAGAAGATGCATGCACATATCGAATTTGGGCACCTAAAATATCGATTTTGAGCATCTTTTGGGCCTGTAATTTGAAAATACTCAAACACGGTGTAGAGATGTACAGATCGCTTCTGGGACCCAAAAATATCGAATTTTCGGGAGTTTTGAGCCTGAATTTGAGATATAAACGGATACAGAAGATGCATGCACATATCGACTTTTTGAATTTAAAATATCGATTTTGAGCATGTTTTGGGTCTGTATCTTAAAAACATTCTAGCAAGGAGTAGGCATGTACAGATCGCTTCTGGGACACAAAAATATCGAATTTTCTGGTGTTTTGAACCTGAATTAGGGATATACACGGGTACAGAAGATGCATACACATATTGAGTTTGGGCACATAAAATATCGATTTTCAGCATGTTTTGGGCATGTATTATAAAAACACTCTAACACGGAGTATGCACGTACAGATCGCTTCTGGGACCCAAAAATATTGAATTTTCGGGTGTTCTGAGCCTGAATTTGAGATATAAACGGGTACAGAAGATGCATGCACATATCGTCTTTTTGCACCTAAAATATCAATTTTGATCATGTTTTTGGTCTGAATCTTGAAAAAATTCTAGCAAGGAGTAGGCATGTACAGATCGCTTCTAGGACCCAAAAATATCGAATTTACGGGTGTTTTGAACCTGAATTTGGGATATAGACGGATACAGAAGATCCATGCACATATCGACTTTGGGCACCTAAAATATTGATTTTGAGCATGTTTTGGGCCTGTATTTTGAAAATACTCTAATACGGAGTAGGCATGTACAGATCGCTTCGGGGACACAAAAATATCGAATTTTCGGGTGTTTTGAGCGTGAATTTGAGATATAAACGGGTACAGAAGATGCATGCACATATCGACTTTTTGCACCTAAAATATCGATTTTGAGCATGTTTTGGGTCTGTATCTTGAAAACATTCTAGCAAGAAGTAGGCATGTACAGATTGCTTCTGGGACCCAAAAATATCGAATTTTCGAGTGTTTTGAACCTGAATTTGGGATATAGACTGGTACAGAAGATGCATACACATATTGACTTTGGGCAGCTAAAATATCGATTTTCAGCATGTTTTAGGCCTGTATTTTGAAAATACTCTAACACGGAGTATGCATGTACAGATGGCTTTTGGGACCCTAAAATATCGAATTTTCGGGTGTTTTGAGTCAGAATTTGAGATATAAGCAGGTACAGAAGATGCATGCACATATCGACTTTGGGCACACAAAATATCGATTTTGAGCATGTTTTGGGCCTGTATTTTGAAAATACTCTAACACGGTGTAGACATGTACAGATCGCTTCTGGGACACAAAAATATCCATTTTTTTGGGTGTTTTACGCCTGAATTTGAGATATAAACGGGTACCGAAGATGCATGCACATATCGACTTTGTCACCCAAAATATCGATTTTTAGTATGTTTTGGGCGTATAATTTGAAAATATTCTAGCACTGAGTAGGCATGTACAGATTCCTTCTGGGACCCAAAAATATCGAGTCTTCGGGGGTTTTGAGCCAGAATTTGGGATATAACCGGGTACAGAGGATGCATGCACATATCGACTTTGGGCACCGAAAATATAGATTTTCAGCATGTTTTCTGCCTGTATTTTGAAAATACTTTAACACGGAGTAGGCATGTACAGATCGCTTCTGGGACCCATAAATATCGAATTTTCGGGTGTTTTGAGCCTGAATTTGAGATATAAACGGATACAGAAGATGCATGCACATATCGACTTTGGGCACCTAAAATATCGATTTTGAGCATGTTCTGGGCCTGTATTTTGAAAATACTCTAATACGGAGTAGGCATGTACAGATCGCTTCAGGGACCCAAAAATATCGAATTTTCGGGTGTTTTGAGCGTGAATTTGAGATATAAACGGGTACAGAAGATGCATGCACATATCGACTTTTTGCACTTAAAATATCGATTTTGAGCATGTTTTGGGCCTGTATTTTAAAAACACTCTAACACGGAGTATGCACGTACAGATCGCTTCTGGGACCCAAAAAATTTGAATTTTCGGGTGTTTTGAGACTGAATATGAGATATAAACGGATACAGAAGATGCATGCACATATCGACTTTTTGCACCTAAAATATCAATTTTGAGCATGTTTTGGGTCTGTATCTTGAAAACATTCTAGCAAGAAGTAGGCATGTACAGATTGCTTCTGGGACCCAAAAATATCGAATTTTCGAGTGTTTTGAACCTGAATTTGGGATATAGACGGGTACAGAAGATGCATACACATATTGACTTTGGGCAGCTAAAATATAGATTTTCAGCATGTTTTACGCCTGTATTTTGAAAATACTCTAACACAGAGTATGCATGTACAGATGGCTTTTGTGACCCAAAAATATCGAATTTTCGGGTGTTTTGAGTCAGAATTTGAGATATAAACAGGTACAGAAGATGCATGCACATATTGACTTTGGGCACACAAAATATCGATTTTGAGCATGTTTTGGGACTGTATTTTGAAAATACTCTAACACGGTGTAGACATGTACAGATCGCTTCTGGGACACAAAAATATCCATTTTTTTGGGTGTTTTACGCCTGAATTTGAGATATAAACGGGTACCGAAGATGCATGCACATATCGACTTTGTCACCCAAAATATCGATTTTTAGTATGTTTTGGGCGTATAATTTGAAAATATTCTAGCACTGAGTAGGCATGTACAGATCGCTTCTGGGACCCAAAAATATCGAGTCTTCGGGGGTTTTGAGCCAGAATTTGGGATATAACCGGGTACAGAGGATGCATGCACATATCGACTTTTTTCACCTAAAATATCGATTTTGAGCATGTTTTGGGTCTGTATATTGAACAAATTCTAGCAAGGAGTAGGCATGTACAAATCGCTTCTGGGACCCAAAAATACCGAATTTTCTGGTGTTTTGATCCTGAATTTGGGATATAGACGGGTACAGAAGATGCATACACATATTGACTTAGGGCACCGAAAATATAGATTTTCAGCATGTTTTGTGCCTGTATTTTGAAAATACTTTAACACGGAGTAGGCATGTACAGATCGCTTCTGGGACCCATAAATATCGAATTTTCGGGTGTTTTGAGCCTGAATTTGAGATATAAACGGATACAGAAGATGCATGCACATATCGACTTTGGGCACCTAAAATATCGATTTTGAGCATGTTTTGGGCCAGTATATTGAAAATACTCGAATACGGAGTAGGCATGTACAGATCGCTTCTAGGACCCAAAAATATCGAATTTTCGGGTGTTTTGAGCGTGAATTTGAGATATAAACGGGTACAGAAGATGCATGCACATATCGACTTTTTGCACTTAAAATATCGATTTTGAGCATGTTTTGGGCCTGTATTTTAAAAACACTCTAACACGGAGTATGCACGTACAGATCGCTTCTGGGACCCAAAAACATTGAATTTTCGGGTGTTTTGAGCCTGAATTTGAGATATAAACGGATACAGAAGATGCATGCACATATCGAATTTGGGCACCTAAAATATCGATTTTGAGCATCTTTTGGGCCTGTAATTTGAAAATACTCAAACACGGTGTAGAGATGTACAGATCGCTTCTGGGACACAAAAATATCGACTTTTTGGGTGTATTGAGCCTGTATTTGAGATATAAACGGGCACAGAAGATGCATGCACATATCGACTTTGGCACCCAAAATATCGATTTTTAGTATGTTTTGGGCGTATAATTTGAAAATATTCTAGCGCTGAGTAGGCATGTACAGATCGCTTCTGGGACCCAAAAATATCGAATTTTCGGAGTTTTGAGCCTAAATTTGAGATATAACCGGGTACAGAGGAAGCATACACATATCGACTTTTTGCACCTAAAATATCGATTTTGAGCATGTTTTGGGTCTGTATCTTGAAAACATTATAGCATGAAGTAGGCATGTACAGATCGCTTAAGGGACCCAAAAATATCGAATTTTCGGAGTTTTGAGCCTGAATTTGAGATATAAACGGGTACAGAAGATGCATGCACATATCGACTTTTTGCACTTAAAATATCGATTTTGAGCATGTTTTGGGTCTGTATCTTGAAAACATTCTAGCAAAGAGTAGGAATGTACATATCGCTTCTGGGACCCAAAAATATCGAATTTTCTGGTGTTATGAACCAGAATTAGGGATATACACGGGTACAGAAGATGCATTCACATATCGAATTTGGGCACATAAAATATCGATTTTCAGCATGTTTTGGGCCTGTATTTCAAAAACACTCTAACACGGAGTATGCACGTACAGATCGCTTCTGGGACCCAAAAATATTGAATTTTCGGGTGTTCTGAGCCTGAATTTGAGATATAAACGGGTTCAGAAGATGCATGCACATATCGATTTTGGGCACCTAAAATATTGATTTTGAGCATGTTTTGGGCCTGTATTTTGAAAATACTCTACCACGGAGTATGCATGTACAGATTGCTTTTGGGACACAAAATATTGAATTTTCGGAGTTTTGAGCCTGAATTTGAGATATAAAAGGGTACAGAAGATGCATGAACATATCGACTTTGGGCACCCAAAATATCGATTTTAAACATGTTTTGGGCCTGTATCTTTCAAATACTCTAACACTAAGTAGACACGTACAGATCGCTTCTGGGACCCAAATAAATCGAATTTTCGGGTGTTCTGAACCTGAATTTGAGATATGAACGTGTACAGAAGATGCATGCACATATCGACTTTGGGCACCTAAAATATCGATTTTGAGCATGTTTTGGGCCTGTATTTTGAAAATACTCAAACACGGTGTAGACATGTACAGATCGCTTCTGGGACACAAAAATATCGATTTTTTGGGTGTATTGAGCCTGTATTTGAGATATAAACGGGCACAGAAGATGCATGCACATATCGACTTTGGCACCCAAAATATCGATTTTTAGTATGTTTTGGGCGTATAATTTGAAAATATTCTAGCGCTGAGTAGGCATGTACAGATCGCTTCTGGGACCCAAAAATATCGAATTTTCGGAGTTTTGAGCCTAAATTTGAGATATAACCGGGTACAGAGGAAGCATACACATATCGACTTTTTGCACCTAAAATATCGATTTTGAGCATGTTTTGGGTCTGTATCTTGAAAACATTATAGCATGAAGTAGGCATGTACAGATCGCTTAAGGGACCCAAAAATATCGAATTTTCGGAGTTTTGAGCCTGAATTTGAGATATAAACGGGTACAGAAGATGCATGCACATATCGACTTTTTGCACCTAAAATATCGATTTTGAGCATGTTTTAGCCCTGTATTTTGACAATACTCTAACACGGAGTAGGCATGTACAGATCGCTTCGGGAACCCAAATAAATCGAATTTTCGGGTGTTCTGAGCCTGAATTTGAGATATGAACAAGTACAGAAGATGCATGCACATATCGACTTTTTGCACCTAAAATATCGATTTTGAGCATGTTTTGGGTCTGTATCTTGAAAAAATTCTAGTAAGGAGTAGGCATGTACAGATCGCTTCTGGGACCCAAAAATATCGAATTTTCGGGTGTTTTGAACCTGAATTTGGGATATAGACGGATACAGAAGATGCATGCACATTTCGACTTTTTGCACCTAAAATATCGATTTTGAGCATGTTTTGGGTCTGTATCTTGAAAACATTCTAGCAAGAAGTAGGCATGTACAGATTGCTTCTGGGACCCAAAAATATCGAATTTTCGAGTGTTTTGAACCTGAATTTGGGATATAGACGGGTACAGAAGATGCATACACATATTGACTTTGGGCAGCTAAAATATCGATTTTCAGCATGTTTTAGGCCTGTATTTTGAAAATACTCTAACACGGAGTATGCATGTACACATTGCTTTTGGTACCCAAAAATATCGAATATTCGGTTGTTTAGAGTTTGAATTTGAGATATAAACGGGTACAGAAGATGCATGCACATATCGACTTTGGGCACCCAAAACATCGATTTTGAACATGTTTTGGGCCTGTATCTTTAAAATACTCTAACAATGAGTAGACACGTACAGATCGCTTCTGGGACCCAAATAAATCGAATTTTCGGGTGTTCTGAGCCTGAATTTGAGATATGAACAGGTACAGAAGATTCATGCACATATCGACTTTGGCACCTAAAATATCGATTTTGAGCATATTTTGGGCCTGTATTTTGAAAATACTCTAACACGGTGTAGACATGTACAGATCGCTTCTGGGACACAAAAATATCGATTTTTTGGGTTTTTTGAAACTGAATTTGAGATATAAACGGGTACAGAAGATGCATGCTCATAACGACTTTGGCAACCAAAATATCGATTTTTAGTATGTTTTGGGCGTATAATTTGAAAATATTCTAGCACTGAGTAGGCATGTACAGATCGCTTCTGGGACCCAAAAATATTGAATTTTCGGGGGTTTTGAACCTGAATTTGGGATATAACCGGGTACAGAGGATGCATGCACATATCGACTTTTTGCACCTAAAATATCGATTTTGAGCATGTTTTGGGTCTGTATATTGAAAACATTCTAGCAAGGAGTAGGCATGTACAGATCGCTTCTGGGACCCAAAAATGCCGAATTTTTGTGGTGTTTTGAACCTGAATTTGGGATATAGACAGGTACAGAAGATGCATACACATATTGACTTTGGGCACATAAAATATAGATTTTCAGCATGTTTTGGGCCTGTATTTTGAAAATACATTAACACGGAATAGGCATGTACAGATCGCTTCTGGGACCCAAAAATATCGAATTTTCGAGTGTTTTGAGCCTGAATTTGAGATATAAACGGATTCAGAAGATGCATGCACATATCGACTTTGGGCACCTAAAATATCGATTTTGAGCATGTTTTGGGCCTGTATTTTGAAAATACTCTAACACGGAGTAGACATGTACAGATTGCTTCTGGGACACAAAAATATCGATTTTTTGGGTGTTTTGAGCCTGAATTTGAGATATAAACGGGTACAGAAGATGCATGCACATATCGACTTTTTGCACTTAAAATATCAATTTTGAGCAAATTTTGGGTCTGTATCTTGAAAACATTCTAGCAAGGAGTAGGCATGTACAGATCGCTTCTGGGACACAAAAATATCGATTTTTTGGGTGTTTTGAGCCAGAATTTGAGATATAAACGGATACAGAAGATGCATGCACATATCGACTTTGGGCACCTAAAATATCGATTTTGAGCATGTTTTGGGCCTGTATTTTGAAAATACTCTAACTCGGAGTAGGCATGTAGTGATCGCTTCTGGGATACAAAAATATTGATTTTTTGGGTGTTTTGAGCCTGAATTTGAGATATAAACGGGTACAGAAGATGCATGCACATATCGACATTGGACACCTAAAATATCGATTTATAGCATGTTTTAAGCCTGTATTTTAAAAACATTCTAGCACTAAGTAGGCATGTGCAGATTGCTTAAGGGACCCAAAAATATCGAATTTTCGGAGTTTTGAGCCTGAATTTGAGATATAAACGGGTACAGAAGATGAATGCACATATCGACTTTTTACACTTAAAATATTGATTTTGACAGGTTTTAGGTCTGTATCTTGAAAACATTCTAGCAAGGAGTAGGCATGTACAGATCGCTTCTGGTAACCAAAAATATCGAATTTTCTGGTGTTTTGAACCTGAATTAGGGATATACACGGGTACAGAAGATGCATACACATATTGACTTTGGGCACATAAAATATCGATTTTTAGCATGTTTTGGGCCTGTATTTTAAAAACACTCTAACACGGAGTATGCACGTACAGATCGCTTCTGGGACCCAAAAATATTGAATTTTCGGATGTTTTGAGCCTGAATTTGCGATATAAACGGGTACAGAAGATGCATGCACATATCGACTTTGGGCACCTAAAATATCGATTTTTAGTATATTTTAGGCCTGTATTTAAAAAATACTCTAACACGGAGTAGACATGTACAGATCGCTTTTGGGACCCAAAAATATCGAATTTTCGGGTGTTTTGAGCCTGAATTTGAGATATAAACGGGTACAGAAGATGCATGCACATATCGACTTTTTGCACTTAAAATATCGATTTTGAGCATGTTTTGGGTTTTGTATCTTGAAAATACTCGAACACGTTGTAGACATGTACAGATCGCTTCTGGGACACAAAAATATCGATTTTTTGGGTGTTTTGAGCCTGAATTTGAGATATAAACGGGTACAGAAGATGCATGCACATATCGACTTTGGTACCCAAAATATCGATTTTTAGTATGTTTTGGGCGTATAATTTGAAAATATTCTAGCACTGAGTAGACATGTACAGATCGCTTCTGGAACCCAAAAATATCGAATTTTCTGGTGTTATGAACCAGAATTAGGGATATACACGGGTACAGAAGATGCATACACATATTGACTTTGGGCACATAAAATATCGATTTTCAGCATGTTTTGGGCCTGTATTTTAAAAACACTCTAACACGGAGTATGCACGTACAGATCGCTTATGTGACCCGAAAACATTGAATTTTCGGATGTTTTGAGCCTGAATTTGAGATATAAACGGATACAGAAGATGCATGCACATATCGACTTTGGGCACCTAAAATATCGATTTTTAAGCATGTTTTGGGCCAGTATTTTGACAATACTCTAACACGGAGTAGGCATGTACAGATCGCTTCGGGAACCCAAAAATATCGAATTTTCGGGGGTTTTGAGCCTGAATTTGAGATATAAACGGGTACAGAAGATGCATGCACATTTCGACTTTTTGCACCTAAAATATCGATTTTGAGCATGTTTTGGGTCTGTATCTTGAAAACATTCTAGCAAGAAGTAGCCATGTACAGATTGCTTCTGGGACCCAAAAATATCGAATTTTCGAGTGTTTTGAACCTGAATTTGGGATATAGACGGGTACAGATGATCCATACACATATTGACTTTGGGCAGCTAAAATATCGATTTTCAGCATGTTTTAGGCCTGTATTTTGAAAATACTCTAACACGGAGTATGCATGTACACATTGCTTTTGGTACCCAAAAATATCGAATATTCGGTTGTTTAGAGTTTGAATTTGAGATATAAACGGGTACAGAAGATGCATGCACATATCGACTTTGGGCACCCAAAACATCGATTTTGAACATGTTTTGGGCCTGTATCTTTAAAATACTCTAACACTGAGTAGACACGTACAGATCGCTTCTGGGACCCAAATAAATCGAATTTTCGGGTGTTCTGAGCCTGAATTTGAGATATGAACAGGTACAGAAGATGCATGCACATATCGACTTTGGGCACCTAAAATATCGATTTTGAGCATATTTTGGGCCTGTATTTTGAAAATACTCTAACACGGTGTAGACATGTACAGATCGCTTCTGGGACACAAAAATATCGATTTTTTGGGTTTTTTGAAACTGAATTTGAGATATAAACGGGTACAGAAGATGCATGCTCATAACGACTTTGGCACCCAAAATATCGATTTTTAGTATGTTTTGGGCGTATAATTTGAAAATATTCTAGCACTGAGTAGGCATGTACAGATCGCTTCTGGGACCCAAAAATATCGAATTTTCGGGGGTTTTGAGCCTGAATTTGGGATATAACCGGGTACAGAGGATGCATGCACATATCGACTTTTTGCACCTAAAATATCGATTTTGAGCATGTTTTGGGTCTGTATATTGAAAACATTCTAGCAAGGAGTAGGCATGTACAGATCGCTTCTGGGACCCAAAATTGCCGAATTTTTGTGGTGTTTTGAACCTGAATTTGGGATATAGACGGGTACAGAAGATGCATACACATATTGACTTTGGGCACCAAAAATATAGATTTTCAGCATGTTTTGGGCCTGTATTTTGAAAATACATTAACACGGAATAGGCATGTACAGATCGCTTCTGGGACCCAAAAATATCGAATTTTCGAGTGTTTTGAGCCTGAATTTGAGATATAAACGGATTCAGAAGATGCATGCACATATCGACTTTGGGACCCTAAAATATCGATTTTGAGCATGTTTTGGGCATGTATTTTGAAAATACTCTAACACGGAGTAGACATGTACAGATCGCTTCTGGGACACAAAAATATCGATTTTTTTGGGTGTTTTGAGCCAGAATTTGAGATATAAACGGGTACAGAAGATTCATGCACATATTGACTTTGGGCACCTAAAATATAGATTTTCAGCATGTTTTGGGCCTGTATTTTGAAAATACTTTAACATGGAGTAGGCATGTACAGATCTCTTCTGGGACCCAAAAATATCGAATTTTCGGGTGTTTTGAGCCTGAATTTGAGATATAAACGGATACAGAAGATGCATGCACATATCGACTTTGGGACCCTAAAATATCGATTTTGAGCATGTTTTGGGCATGTATTTTGAAAATACTCTAACACGGAGTAGACATGTACAGATCGCTTCTGGGACACAAAAATATCGATTTTTTTGGGTGTTTTGAGCCAGAATTTGAGATATAAACGGGTACAGAAGATGCATGCACATATCGACTTTGGACACCTAAAATATCGATTGATAGCATGTTTTATGCCTGTATTTTAAAAACATTCTACAACTGAGTAGGCATGTGCAGATTGCTTAAGGGACCCAAAAAAATCGAATTTTCGGAGTTTTGAACCTGAATTTGAGATATAACCGGGTACAGAGGATGCATGCACATATCGACTTTTTGCACCTAAAATATCGATTTTGAGCATGTTTTTGGTCTGTATCTTGAAAAAATTCTAGTAAGGAGTAGGCATGTACAGATCGCTTCTGGGACCCAAAAATATCGAATTTTCGGGTGTTTTGAACCTGAATTTGGGATATAGACGGATACAGAAGATGCATGCACATATCGACTTTTTGCACTTAAAATATCGATTTTGAGCATGTTTTGGGTTTTGTATCTTGAAAATACTCAAACACGGTGTAGACATGTACAGATCGCTTCGGGAACCCAAAAATATCGAATTTTCGGGTGTTTTGAGCCTGGATTTGAGATATAAACGGGTACAGAAGGTGCATGCACATTTCGACTTTTTGCACCTAAAATATCGATTTTGAGCATGTTTTGGGTCTGTATCTTGAAAACATTCTAGCAAGATGTAGGCATGTACAGATTGCTTTTGGGACCAAAAAATATAGAATTTTCGAGTGTTTTGAACCTGAATTTGGGATATAGACGGGTACAGAAGATGCATACACATATTGACTTTGGGCACCTAAAATATCGATTTTCAGCATGTTTTAGGCCTGTATTTTGAAAATACTCTAACACGGAGTATGCATGTACACATTGCTTTTGGTACCCAAAAATATCGAATATTCGGGTGTTTTGAGTTTGAATTTGAGATATAAACGGGTACAGAAGATGCATGCACATATCGACTTTGGGCACCCAAAATCTCGATTTTGAACATGTTTTGGGCCTGTATCTTTAAAATACTCTAACACTGAGTAGACACGTACAGATCGCTTCTGGGACCCAAATAAATCGAATTTTCGGGTGTTCTGAGCCTGAATTTGAGATATGAACGGGTACAGAAGATGGATGCACATATTGACTTTGGGCACCTAAAATATCGATTTTGAGCATATTTTGGGCCTGTATTTTGAAAATACTCTAACACGGTGTAGACATGTACAGATTGCTTCTGGGACACAAAAATATCGAATTTTCGGGGGTTTTGAGCCTGAATTTGGGATATAACCGGGTACAGAGGATGCATGCACATATCGACTTTTTGCACCTAAAATATCGATTTTTAGCATGTTTTGGGTCTGTATATTGAAAACATTCTAGCAAGGAGTAGGCATGTACAGATCGCTTCTGGGACCCAAAAATGCCGAGTTTTCTGGTGTTTTGAACCTGAATTTGGGATATAGAAGGGTACAGAAGATGCATACACATAGTGACTTTGAGCACCTAAAATATAGATTTTCAGCATGTTTTGGGCCTGTATTTTGAAAATACATTAACACGGAGTAGGCATGTACAGATCGCTTCTGGGACCCAAAAATATCGAATTTTCGAGGGTTTTGAGCCTGAATTTGAGATATAAACGGATTCAGAAGATGCATGCACATATCGACTTTGGGCACCTAAAATATCGATTTTGAGCATGTTTTGGGCCTGTATTTTGAAAATACTCTAACACGGAGTAGGCATGTACAGATCGCTTCTGGGACACAAAAATATCGATTTTTTGGGTGTTTTGAGCCTGAATTTGAGATATAAACGGGTACAGAAGATGCATGCACATATCGACTTTTTGCACTTAAAATATCGATTTTGAGCATGTTTTGGGTCTGTATCTTGAAAACATTCTAGCAAGGAGTAGGCATGTACAGATCGCTTCTGGGACCCAAAAATATCGAATTTTCTGGGGTTATAAACCAGAATTAGGGATATACACGGGTACAGAAGATGCATACACATATTGACTTTTTGCACCTAAAATATCGATTTTCAGCATGTTTTGGGCCTGTATTTTAAAAAAACACTCTAACACGGAGTATGCACGTACAGATCGCTTCTGGGACCCAAAAACATTGAATTTTCGTATGTTTTGAGCCTGAATTTGAGATATAAACGGGTACAGAAGATGCATGCACATATCGACTTTGGGCACCTAAAACATCGATTTGAAGCATCTTTTGGGCCTGTATTTTGAAAATACTCAAATACGGTGTAGAAATGTACAGATTGCTTCTGAGACACAAAAATATAGATTTTTGGGTGTTTTCAGCCTGAATTTGAGATATAAACGGGTACAGAAGATGCATGCACATATCGACTTTGGCACCCAAAATATCGATTTCTAGTATGTTTTGGGCGTATAATTTGAAAATATTCTAGCACTGAGTAGGCATGTACAGATCGCTTCTGGGACCCAAAAATATCGAATTTTCGGGGGTTTTGAGCCAGAATTTGAGATATAACCGTTTACGGAGAATGCATGCACCTATGACTTTTTGCACCTAAAATATCGATTTTGGGCATGTTTTGGGTCTGTATCTTGAAAACATTCTAGCAAGGAGTATGCACGTACAGATCGCTTCTGGGACCCAAAAATATCGAATTTTTGGGTGTTTTGAACCTGAATTTAGGATACAGACGGGTACAGAAGATGCATACACATATTGACTTTGGGCACCTAAAATATAGATTTTCAGCATGTTTTGGGCCTGTATTTTGAAAATACTTTAACACGGAGTAGGCATGTACAGATCGCTTCTGGGACCCCAAAATATCGAATTTTCGGGTGTTTTGAGCCTGAATTTGAGATATAATCGGATACAGAAGATGCATTCACATATCCACTTTGGGCACCTAAAATATCGATTTTGAGCATGTTTTGGGCCTGCATTTTGGAAATATTCTAACACGGAGTAGGCATGTACAGATCGCTTCTGGGACACAAAAAGATTAATTTTTTGGGTGTTTTGAGCCTGAATTTGAGATATAAACGGGTACAGAAGATGCATGCACATATTGACTTTGGACACTTAAAATTTCGATTTATAGCATGTTTTAAACCTGTATTTTAAAAACATTCTAGCACTGAGTAGGCATGTGCAGATTACTTAAGGGACCCCAAAATATCGAATTTTCGGAGTTTTGAGCCTGAATTTGAGATATAAACGGGTACAGTAGATGCATGCACATATAAACTTTTTGCACTTAAAATATCGATTTTGAGCATGTTTTGGGTCTGTATCTTGAAAACATTCTAGCAAGGACTAGGCATGTACAGATCGCTTCTGGGACCCAAAAATATCGAATTTTCTGGTGTTTTGAACCTGAATTAGGGATATACACGGGTACAGAAGATGCATACACATATTGACTTTGGGCACATAAAATATCGATTTTCAGCATGTTTTGGGCCTGTATTTTGAAAACATTCTAGCTCTGAGTATGCATGTACAGATCGCTTAAAGGACCCAAAAATATGTAATTTTCGAGTATTTTGAGCCTGAATTTGAGATATAAACTGGTACAGAAGATGCATGCACATATCGACTTTGGACACCTAAAATATCGATTTTTAGTATGTTTTCGGCCTCTATTTTGAACACATTCTAGCACTGAGTATGCATGTACAGATCGCTTAAGGGACCCAAAGATATGGAATTTTCGAGTGTTTTGAGCCTGAATTTGAGATATAAACAGGTACAGAAGATGCATGCACATATCGACTTTGGGCACCTAAAACATCGATTTGAAGCATCTTTTGGGCCTGTATTTTGAAAATACTCAAATACGGTGTAGAAATGTACAGATTGCTTCTGAGACACAAAAATATAGATTTTTGGGTGTTTTCAGCCTGAATTTGAGATATAAACGGGTACAGAAGATGCATGCACATATCGACTTTGGCACCCAAAATATCGATTTCTAGTATGTTTTGGGCGTATAATTTGAAAATATTCTAGCACTGAGTAGGCATGTACAGATCGCTTCTGGGACCCAAAAATATCGAATTTTCGGGGGTTTTGAGCCAGAATTTGAGATATAACCGTTTACGGAGAATGCATGCACCTATGACTTTTTGCACCTAAAATATCGATTTTGGGCATGTTTTGGGTCTGTATCTTGAAAACATTCTAGCAAGGAGTATGCACGTACAGATCGCTTCTGGGACCCAAAAATATCGAATTTTTGGGTGTTTTGAACCTGAATTTAGGATACAGACGGGTACAGAAGATGCATACACATATTGACTTTGGGCACCTAAAATATAGATTTTCAGCATGTTTTGGGCCTGTATTTTGAAAATACTTTAACACGGAGTAGGCATGTACAGATCGCTTCTGGGACCCCAAAATATCGAATTTTCGGGTGTTTTGAGCCTGAATTTGAGATATAATCGGATACAGAAGATGCATTCACATATCCACTTTGGGCACCTAAAATATCGATTTTGAGCATGTTTTGGGCCTGCATTTTGGAAATATTCTAACACGGAGTAGGCATGTACAGATCGCTTCTGGGACACAAAAAGATTAATTTTTTGGGTGTTTTGAGCCTGAATTTGAGATATAAACGGGTACAGAAGATGCATGCACATATTGACTTTGGACACTTAAAATTTCGATTTATAGCATGTTTTAAACCTGTATTTTAAAAACATTCTAGCACTGAGTAGGCATGTGCAGATTACTTAAGGGACCCCAAAATATCGAATTTTCGGAGTTTTGAGCCTGAATTTGAGATATAAACGGGTACAGTAGATGCATGCACATATAAACTTTTTGCACTTAAAATATCGATTTTGAGCATGTTTTGGGTCTGTATCTTGAAAACATTCTAGCAAGGACTAGGCATGTACAGATCGCTTCTGGGACCCAAAAATATCGAATTTTCTGGTGTTTTGAACCTGAATTAGGGATATACACGGGTACAGAAGATGCATACACATATTGACTTTGGGCACATAAAATATCGATTTTCAGCATGTTTTGGGCCTGTATTTTGAAAACATTCTAGCTCTGAGTATGCATGTACAGATCGCTTAAAGGACCCAAAAATATGTAATTTTCGAGTATTTTGAGCCTGAATTTGAGATATAAACTGGTACAGAAGATGCATGCACATATCGACTTTGGACACCTAAAATATCGATTTTTAGTATGTTTTCGGCCTCTATTTTGAACACATTCTAGCACTGAGTATGCATGTACAGATCGCTTAAGGGACCCAAAGATATGGAATTTTCGAGTGTTTTGAGCCTGAATTTGAGATATAAACAGGTACAGAAGATGCATGCACATATCGACTCTTTGCACCTAAAATATCGATTTTGATCATGTTTTGGGACTGTATCTTGAAAAAATTCTAGCAAGGAGTAGGCATATACAGATCGCTTCTGGGACCCCAAAATATCGAATTTTCGGGTGTTTTGAAAATGAATTTGGGATATAGGCGGATACAGAAGATGCATGCACATATCGACTTTGGGCACCTAAAATATCGATTTTGAGCATGTTTTGGGCCTGTATTTTGAAAATACTCTAACACGGAGTTTGCATTTACAGATCGCTTCGGAGACCCAAAAAGATCGAATTTTCTTGTGTTTTGAGCCTGAATTTGAGATATAAACGGGTACAGAAGATGCATACACATATTGACTTTGGGCACCTAAAATATCGATTTTCAGCATGTTTTGGGCCTGTATTTTGAAAATACTTAACACGGAGTAGGCATGTACAGATCGCTTCTGGGACCCAAAAATATTGAATTTTTGGGTGTTTTGAGCCTGAATTTGAGATATAAACGGGTACAGAAGATGCATGCACATATCAACTTTGGGCACCTAAAATATCGATTACAGCATGTTTTGGGGATATATTTTGAAAATATTCTAGCACTGAGAAGGCATGTACAGATCGCTTTTGGGACCCAAAAATATCGAATTTTCGGATGTTTTGAGCCTGAATTTGGGATATAACCGTGTACAGAGTATGCATGCACATATCGAGTTTTTGCACCTAAAATATCGATTTTGAGCATGTTTTGGATTTGTATCTTGAAAACATTCTAGCAAGGAGTAGGCATGTACAGATCGCTTCTGGGACCAAAAAATATCGAATTTTCTGGTGTTTAGAACCTGAATTTGGGATATAGATGGGTACAGAAGATGCATACACATATTGACTTTGGGCACCTAAAATATCGATTTTCAGCATGTTTTGGGCCTGTATTTTGAAAATACTTTAACACTTAGTAGGCATGTACAGGTCGCTTTTGGGACCCAAAAATATCGAAATTTCGGGTGTTTTGAGTTTGAATTTGAGATATAAACGGGTACAGAAGATGCATGCACATATCGACCTTGGACACCTAAAATATCGATTTATAGCATGTTTTAAGCCACTATTTTAAAAACATTCTAGCACTGAGTAGGCATGTGCAGATCGCTTAAGGGACCCAAAAATATCGAATTTTCGGAGTTTTGAGCCTGAATTTGAGATATAAACGGGTACCGAATATGCATGCACATATCGACTTTGGACACCTAAAATATCGGTTTTTAGAATGTTTTGAGCCTACATTTTGAAAACATTCTATCACTGAGTATGCATGTACAGATCGCTTAAGTGACCCAAAAATATGGAATTTTCGGTTGTTTTGAGCTTGCATTTGAGATATAAACGGGTACAGAAGATGCATGCACATATCGACTTTTTGCACCTAAAATATCGATTTTGATCTTGTTTTGGGTCTGTAACTTGAAAAAATTCTAGCAAGGAATAGTCATGTACAGATCGCTCCTGGGACCCAAAAATATCGAATTTTCGGGTGTTTTGAACCTGAATTTGGGATATAGACGGATACAGAAGATGCATGCACATATCGACTTTTGGCACCTAAAATATCGATTTTGAGCATGTTTTGGGCCTGGATTTTGAAAATACTCTAACCCGGAGTAGGCATGTACAGATCGCTTCTGGAACCCTAAAATATCGAATTTTCGGGTGTTTTGAGCCTGAATTTGGGATATAAACTGGTACAGAAGATGTATACACATATTGACTTTGGGCACCCAAAATACCGATTTTCTTCATGTTTTGGGCCTGTATTTGAAAATGCTCTAACACGGAGTAGGCATGTACAGATCGCTTCTGGGACCCAAAAATATCGAATTTTTGGGCGTTTTGAGCCTGAATTTGAGTTATAAACGGGTACAGAAGATGCATCCACATATCGACTTTGGACACCTAAAATATCAATTTTTAGCATGTTTTGAGCCTATAATTTGAAAACTTTCTAGCACTGAGTAGGCATGTACAGATCGTTTCAGGGACCCAAAAATATTGAATTTTCGGATATTTTGAGCCTGAATTTGAGATATTAACGGGTACAGAAGATGCATGCACATATCGACTTTTTGCACCTAATATATCGATTTTGAGCATGTTTTTGGTCTGTATCTTGAAAACATTTTAGCAAGGAGTAGGCATGTACAGATTGCATTTGGGACCCAAAAATATCGAATTTTCGGGTGTTTTGAGCCTGAATTTGAAATATAAACGGGTACAGAAGATGCTTGCACATATCGACTTCGGGCACCTAAAATATCGATTTTTAGCATGTTTTGGGACTATATGTTGAAAATATTCTAGCACTGAGTAGGCATGTATAGATCACTTCTGGGACAAAAAAATATCGAATTTTCGGATGTTTCAAGCCTGAATTTGGGATATAAATGGGTACAGAAGATACATACACATATTGACATTGGGCAAGTAAAATATCGGTTTTCTTCATGTTTTGGGCCTGTATTTTAAAAATACTCTAACACGGAGTAGGCATGTACAGATCGCTACAGGGACACAAAAATATCGAATTTTCTAGTGTTTTGAGCATGAATTTGAGATATAAACGAGTACAGAAGATGCATGCACATATCGACTTTGTGCACCAAAAATATCGATTTTTATCATGTTTTGGGCCTGTATTTTTAAAACATTCTCTAACACGGAGTAGGCATGTACAGATCGCTTCTGGGACCCAAAAATTTCGAATTTTCGGGTGTTTAGAGCTTGAATTTGAGATATAAACGGGTACTGAAGATACATGCACATATCGACTTTTAGCACCTAAATTATCGATTTTAAGCATGTTTTGGGTCGTTATCTTGAAAACATTCTATCAAGGAGTAGGCATGTAGAGATTGCTTCTGCGACCCAAAAATATCGAATTTTCAGGTGTTTTGAGCTTGAATTTGAAATATAAAAAACGCGAACAATAGAAGCATGCACATATCGACTTTGGGCACCCAAAATATCGATTTTAAGCATGTTTTGGACCTGTAATTTGAAAATACTCTAACACGGAGTAGGCATGTACAGATCAATTCTCGGACCCAAAAATATCGAATTTTCGGGTGTTTTGAGCCTGAATTTGAGATATAAACGGGTACAGAGCATGCATGCACATTTCGACTTAGGCACCCAAAATATCGATTTTTAGCATGTTTTGAGCCAATATCTTGAAATTATTCTAGCACTGAGTAGGCATGTACAGATCGCTTATGGGACCCAAAAATATCGAATTTTCGGGTGTTTTGAGCCTGAATTTGAGATATAAACGGATACTGAAGATGCATGCACATATCGACTATGGGCACCTAAAATATCGATCGTGAGCATATTTTCGGATTGTATTTTGAAAATACTCTAACACCGAGTAGGCATGTACAGATCGCTTCTGGGACCAACAAATATTGAATTTTCGGGTGTTTTGAGCCTGAATTTGAGATATAACCGGGTTCAGAGAATGCATACACATATTGACTTTGTGCACCTAAAATATCAATTTTCAGTATGTTTTGGGCCCGTATTTTAAAAGTACTCTAACACGGAGTATTCATCTACAGATCGCTTCTGGGACACAAAAATATTGAATTTTCGGGTGTTTTGAGCCTGAATTTGAGATGTAAACCGGTACTGAAAATACATGCACATATCGACTTTTTGAACCTAAATTATCGATTTTAAGCATGTTTTTGGTCTGTATCTTGAAAACATTCTAGCAAGGAGTAGGCATGTACAGATTGCTTCTGGGACACAAAAATATCGAATTTTCGGGTGTTTTGAGCCTGAATTTGAAATATAAAAAACGCGTACTGTAGATGAATGCGCATATTGACTTTGGGCACCCAAAATATCGATTTTGTGCATGTTTTGGACCTGTATTTTGAAAATACTCTAACACGGAGTAAGCATGTACAGATCGATTCTCGGATCCAAAAATATCGAATTTTCGGGTGTTTTGAGCCTGAATTTGAAATATAAACGGGTACAGAGCATGCATGCATATTTCGACTTTGGGCACCCAAAATATCGATTTTTAGCATGTTTTGGGCCAATAACTTGAAATTATTCTAGCACTGAGTAGGCATGTACAGATCATTTCTGGGACCCAAAAATATCGAATTTTCGGGTGTTGTGAGCCTGAATTTGAGATATTAACGGATACTGAATATGCATGCACATATCGACTATGGGCACCTAAAATATCGATTTTGAGCATATTTTGGGCCAGTATTTTGTAAAATACTCTAACACCGAGTAGGCATGTACAGATCGCTTCTGGGATCCAAAAATATCGAATTTGTGGGTGTTTTGAGCCTGAAATTAAGATATAAACGGGTACTGAAGATGCATGCACATATTGACTATCGGCAGCTAAAATATCGATTTTCAGCATGTTTTGGGCATGTATTTTGAAAATACTTAAACACGGAGTAGGCATATACAGATTGCATCTGGGACCCAAAAATATCGAATTTTCGGGTGTTTTGAGCCTAAATTTGAGATATAAACTGGTACAGAACATCCATGCACATAACGACTTGGGACACCTAAAATATCGATTATTAGCATGTTTTTTAGCCTATATTTTAAAAACATTCTAGCACTGAGTAGGCATGTACAGATCTCTTCTTGGACCCAAAAATATTAAATTTTCGGGTGTTTTGAGCCTGAATTTGGGATATAAACGGGTACAAAAGATGTATGGACATATCGACTTTGGACACCTAAAATATCGATTTTTAGCATGTTTTGGGCCAATATTTTGAAATTTTTCTAGCACTGAGTAGGCATGCACAGATCGCTTCCGGGACCCAAAAATACCGAATTTTTGGGTGTTTTGAGCCTGAATTTGAGATATAAACGGGTACAGAAGATGCATGCACATATCGACTTTGGGCAGGCGTGGCTGAGTGGATAGAGTGACGGACTGCAAATGGCAAGGGCCCTAGTTCGAGTCCACGAGAAAACGTCTGGAATTTTTTCGGGGTGATCTGATGGGTCCAGCTGTTCGTCAACTATACCCTGGCTACGCCGACACGTCAAGAAAATACCCCCTACATCGTCGTCAACTCACAACATAGAAGATGTCCGACCATATTCCAAGATGCTGTGAGTGACGGTGTAGCTTCTCTCTCATGATAGTGACGTGTTTAAATAAGGTGTCGTCATCTAGTGGGACAGAAGAGAAGCTACGGTACCAACATCACCACGAAGCTCCACTGTCTCATCTGGTGCGACACATAATAATCTCGGGGCCTCGCAAGAGTCACGGGCTACTGACAGCCTACAGTCCCGAGGTTGAGGTATAGAAAAAAAAATAAATAAAATAAAAAAATTGACTATGAGCAGCTAAAATATCGATTTTCAGCATGTTTTGGGCATGTATTTTGAAAAAACTTAAACACGGAGTAGGCATATACAGATTGCATCTAGGACCCAAAAACATCGAAATTTCGGGTGGTTTGAGCTTAAATTTGAGATATAAACTGGTACAGAACATCCATGCACATATCAACTTGGGACACCTAAAATATCGATTTTTAGCATGTTTTGAGCCTATATTTTGCAAACATTCTAGCACTGAGTAGGCATGTACAGATCTCTTCTTGGACCCAAAAATATCGAATTTTCGGGTGTTTTGAGCCTGAATTTGAGATATAAACTGGTACAGAACATCCATGCACATAACGACTTGGGACACCTAAAATATCGATTTTTAGCATGTTTTGGGCCAATATTTTGAAATTATTCTAACACTGCGTAGGCATCTACAGATCGCTTCAGGGACACAAAAATATTGAATTTTCGGGTGTTTTGAGCCTGAATTTGAGATATAAACGGGTACAGTACAGAAGATGCATGCACATATCGACATTGGGCATCTAAAATATCGATTTTTAGCATGTTTTGGGTCTGTATCTTGAAAACATTCTAGCAAGAAGTAGGGATGTACAGATCGCTTCTGGAACACAAAAATACCGAATTTAATGGTGTTTTCAGCCTGAATTTGAGATATAAACGAGTACAGAAGATGCATACACATATCGAGTTGGGACACCTAAAATATAAATTTTTAGCATGTTTTAAACCTATATTTAAAAAACATTCTAGCACTGAGTAAACATGTACAGATCGCTTCTGGAACTTAAAACTATTGAATATTCGAGTGTTTTGAGCCTGAATTTGAGATGTAAACCGGTACTGAAGATACATGCACATATCGACTTTTTGCACATGAAATATCGATTTTAAGCTTGTTTTGGGTCTGTATCTTGAAAACATTCTAGCAAGAAGTACGCATGTACAGATCGCTTCTGGGACCCAAAAATACCGAATTTTCGGGTGTTTTGAGCCTGAATTTGAGATATAAACGGGTGCATAAGATGCATGCACATATTGACTTTGGGCACCTAAAATATCGATTTTCAGCATGTTTTATTGCCTGTATTTTTAAAGTACTCTAACACTGAGTAGACATGTATACCAGATCGCTTCTGGAACCCAAAAATACCGAATTTTCGGGTGTTTAGAGCCTGAATTTAAGATATAAACGGGTACAGAAGATTCATGCACATATTGACTATGGGCAGCTAAAATATCGATTTTCAGCATGTTTTGGGCATGTATTTTGAAAATACTTAAACACGGAGTAGGCATATACAGATTGCATCTAAAACCCAAAAATATCGAATTTTTGGGTGTTTTGAGCCTGAATTTGATATATAAACGGGTACTGAATAAACATGCACATATCGACTTTTTGCACCTAAAATATCGATTTTGGGCATGTTAAGGGTCTGTATCTTGAAAACATTTTAGCGTGGAGTAGGTATATACAGGTCACTTCTGGGACCAAAAAATATCGAATTTTCGGGTGTTTTGAGCCTGAATTTGAGATATAAACGAGTACAGAAGATGCATGCACATATCGACTTGGGACACCGAAAATATAAATTTTTAGCATGTTTTAAACCTATATTTTAAAAACATTCTAGCACTGAGTAGACATGTACAGATCGCTTCTGGAACCTAAAACTATTGAATATTGGGGTGTTTTGAGCCTGAATTTGAGATATAAACCGGTACTGATGATACATGCACATATCGACTTTTTGCCCCTAAATTATCGATTTTGAGCATGTTTTGGGTCTGTATCTTGAAAACATTCAAGCAAGGAGTAGGCATGTACAGATTGCTTCTGGAACCCAAAAATATCGAATTTTCGGGTGTTTTGAGCCTGAATTTGAAATATAAAAAACGAGTACAGAAGATGCATGCACATAGAGACTTTGGGCACCTAAAATATCGATTTTGAGCATGTTTTGGACCTGTATTTTTAAAATACTCTAACACGGAGTAGGCATGTACATATCGTTATTCCTTCCTAAAAATATCGAATTTTTGGGTGTTTTGAGCCTATATTTGAGATATAAACTGGTACAGAATATCTATGCGCACATCGACTTGGGACACCTAAAATATCGATTGTCAGCATGTTTTATGGCCTGTATTTTTAAAGTACTCTAACACTGAGTAGGCATGTATACCAGATCGCTTCTGGGACCCAAAAATACCGAATTTTCGGGTGTTTAGAGCCTGAATTTAAGATATAAACGGGTACAGAAGATGCATGCACATATTGACTATGGGCACATAAAATATCGATTTTTAGCATGTATTGGGCTTTTATTTTGAAAATATTCTAGCACTGAGTAGGCATGCACAGATCGCTTCTGGGACCCAAAAATACCGAATTTTCGGGAGTTTTGAGCCTGAATTTGAGATATAAACGGGTACAGTACAGAAGATGCATGCACATATCGACATTGGGCATCTAAAATATCGATTTTTAGCATGTTTTGGGTCTGTATCTTGAAAACATTCAAGCAAGGAGTAGGCATGTACAGATTGCTTCTGGGATCCAAAAATATCGAATTTTCGGGTGTTTTGAGCCTGAATTTGAAATATAAAAAACGCGTACAGAAGATGAATGCACATATCGACTTTGGGCACCCAAAATATTGATTTTGAGCATGTTTTGGACCTGTATTTTGAAAATACTCTAACACGGAGTAGGCATGTACATATCGCTTCTCGTTCCTAAAAATATCGAATTTTCGGGTGTTTTGAGCCTGAATTTGAAATATAAACGGGTACAGAGGATGCATGCACATATCGACTTTGGACACCCAAAATATCGATTTTTAGCATGTTATGGGCCAATATTTTGAAATTATTCTAGCACTGAGTAGGCATGTACAGATCGCTTATGGGACAAAAAAATATTGAATTTTTGGGTGTTTTGAGCCTGAATTTGAGATATAAACGGGTACTGAATATGCATGCACATATCGACTTTTTGAACATAAAATATCGATTTTCAGCATGTTTTGGGTAGGTATTTTCAAAATACTCTAACACGGAATAGGCATGTACAGATTGCTTCTGGGACCTAAAAATATCAAATTTTCGGGGATTTTGAGCCTGAATTTGAGATATAATCGGGTACAGAAGATGCATGCACATATCGACTTTGTTCACCTAAAATATCGATTTTCAGCATGTTTTAGGCCTGTATTTTGAAAGTACTCTAACACGGAGTAGGCATGTACAGATCGCTTCTGGGACCCAAAAATATCGAATTTTCGGGTATTTTGAGCCTGAATTTGAGTTATAAACGATTACAGAAGATGCATGCACTTATCGACTATGGGCAGCTAAAATATCGATTTTCAGCATGGTTTAGGCATGTATTTTGAAAATACTCTTACACGGAGTAGGCATGTACAGATCGCTTCTGGGACCCCAAAATATTGAATTTTCGAGTGTTTTCAGCTTGAATTTGAGATATAAACGGGTACAGAACATGCATGCACTTATTGACTTGGGACACCTAAAATATCGATTTTTAGCATGTTTTGAGCCTATATTTTGAAAACATTCTAGGACTGAGTAGGCATGTACAGATCGCTTCTGGAACCCAAAAATATTGAATTTTTGGGAGTTTTGAGCCTGAATTTGATATGAAAACAGGTAATGAAGATGCATAATCATATCGACTCTTTGCACCTAAAATATCGATTTTGAGCATGTTTTGGGTCCGTATTGTAAAAATACTCTAACAAGAAGTAGGCATGTACAGATCGCTTTTGGGACCCAAAAATATCGATTTTTCGGGTGTCTTGAGTCTAATTTTGAGATATAAACGGGTACAGAAGATGCATGCACATATCGACTTTGGGCACCCAAAATATCGATTTTCAGCCTGTTTTGAGCATGTATTTTGAAAATACTCTAACACGAAGTAGGCATGTACAGATATCTTCTGTGACACAAAAATATCTAATTTTCGGGTGATTTGAGCCTGAATTTGGGATATAAACGGGTACAAAAGATGCATGCACATATCGACTTTGGACACATAAAATATCGATTTTTAGCATGTTTTGGGCCTATATTTTGAAAATACTCTAACACAGAGTAAGCATGTACAGATCGCTTCTGGGACCCAAAAATATAGAATTTTCGGGTGTTTTGAGCCTGAATTTGGGATATAAACGGGTACAGAAGATACATACACATATTGACTTTGGGCACCTCAAATATCGATTTTCAGCATGTTTTGGGCCTATATTTTGAAAATACTCTAACACGGAATAGGCATGTACAGATTGCTTCTGGGGCCCAAAAACATCGAATTTTCGGGAATTTTGAGCCAGAATTTGAGATATAATCGGGTACAGAAGATGCATGCTAATATCCACTTTGGGCACCTAAAATTACGACTTTCATCATGTTTCGGGCCTTTTTTTTTTAAAGTACTCTAACACGAAGTAGGCATGTACAGATCACTTCTGGGACACAAAAATATCGAATTTTCGGGTGTTTTTAGCCTGAAATTGAGATATAAACGGGTACAGAAGATGAATGCACATATCGAATTTGGGCACCTAAAATCTCGATTTTTAGCTTGTTTTGGGCCTATATTTTAAAAATATTTTGTTACCGAGTAGGCATGTACAGATCGCTTCTCTGACCCAAAAATATCGAATTTTCGGGTGTTTTGAGCCTGCATTTGAGATATAAACGGCTACTGAAGTTGCATGCACATATCGACTTTTTGCACCAAAAATATCGATTTTGAGCATATTTTGGTTTTGTATCTTGAAAACATTCTAGCAAAGAGTAGGCATGTACAAGTCGCTTCTGGAACCTCAAAATATCGATTTTTCGGGTGTCTTGAGTCTGAATTTTAGATATATACGGGTACAGAAGATGCATGCACATATCGACTTTGGGCACCCAAAATATCGATTTTCAGCATGTTTTGAGCATGTATTTTGAAAATACTCTTACACGAAGTAGGAATGTACAGATATCTTCTGTGACAAAATAATATCTAATTTTCGGGTGTTTTGAACCTGAATTTGGGATATAAACGGGTACAGAAGATGCATGCACATATCGAGTTTGGGCACCTTAAATATCGATTTTTTGTATGTTTTGGGCCTGTATTTTGAAAATACTCTTACACGAATTAGGCATGTACAGATATCTTCTGTGACACAATAATATCTAATTTTCGGGTGTTTTGAGCCAGAATTTGGGATATAAACGGGTACAGAAGATGCATGCACATATCGACTTTGGACACCTCAAATATCGATTTTCAGCATGTTTTGGGCCTATATTTTGAAAAGATTCTAGCACTGAGTAGGCATGTACAGATCGCTTCTGGGACCCAAAAGTATTGAATTTTCCGTCGTTTTGAGCCTGAATTTGAGATATAAACGGGTACTGAAGATGCATGCAGATATCAATTTTCGGCACCCAAAATATCGATTTTTAGCATGTTTTGGGCCTATATTTTGAAAATATTCTATTACTGAGTAGGCATGTACAGATCGCTTCTGTGACCCAAAAAAATCGAATTTTCGGGTGTTTTGAGCCTGAATTTGGGATATAAACGGGTACAAAAGATGTATGCACATATCGACTTTGGACACGTAAAATAACGATTTTTAGCATGTTTTAAGCCTATATTTTGAAAATACTCTAACAAGGAGTAGGCATGTACAGATCGCTTTAGTGACCCAAAAACATCGAATTTTCGGGTATTTTGAGCCTGAATTTGAGATATAATCGGGTACAGAAAATGCATGCTCATATCCACTTTGGGCACCTTAAATATCGATTTTTAGCATTTTTTATGGCCTGTATTTTGAAAGTACTCTAACACGGAGTAGGCATGTACAGATCGCTTCTGGGACCCTAAAATATTAAATGTTCGGGTGTTTTGAGCCTGAATTTGAGATATAAACGGGTACAGAAAATGCGTGCACATATCGACTATGGGCAGCTAAAATATCGATTTTTAGCATGTTTTGGGCATGTATTTTGAAAATACTCAAAAACTTAGTAGGCATATACAGATCGCTTCTGGGACCCAAAAATATAGAATTTTCGGGTGTTTTGAGCCTAAATTTGAGATATAAACGGGTACAGAACATGCATGCACATATCGACTTGGGACACATTAAATATCGATTTTTAGCATGTTCTAAGCCTATATCTTCAAAACAATCTAGCACTGAGTAGACATGTACAGATCGCTTCTGGGACCCAAAAATACCGAATTTTCGGGTGTTTTGAGCCTGAATGTGAAATATAAATGAATACTGAAGATGCATGCACATATCGACTTTCTGCACCAAATATATCGATTTTGAGCATGTTTTGGGTCTGTATCTTTAAAACATTCTAAGAAGGAGTAGGCATGTACATATTGCTTCTGGGACACAGAAATATCTAATTTTCAGGTATTTTCAGCCTGAATTTGAGATATAAACGGGTACAGAAGATGCATGCACTTATAGACTTTGGGCACCCAAAATATCGATTTGTAGTATGTTTTGGGCCAATATTTTGAAAATATTCTATCACTGAGTAGGCATGTACAGATCGCTTCTGGGACCCAAAAATATCGAATTTTCGGGTATTTTGAGCCTGAATTTTGGATATAAAAGGGTACAGAACATGCATACACATATTGACTTTGGGCACCTCAAATATCGATTTTCATCATGTTTTTGGCCTGTATTTTAAAAATACTCTAACACGATATAGGCATGTACAGATCGCTTCTGGGACCCAAAAATATTGAATTTTCGGGTGTTTTGAGCCTGAATTTGAGATATAAACGGGTACAGAAGATGCATGTACATATCGACTATGGGCACCTAAAATATCGATTTTGAGCATATTTTGGGCCTCTATTTTGAAAATATTCTAACACGGAGTAGGCATGTACAGATCGCTTCTGGGACCCAAAAATAACGAATTTTTGGGTGTTTTGAGCCTGAATTTGAGATATAAACGGGTGCAGAAGATGGATGCACATATCGACTTTGGGCACCTAAAATATCGATTTTCAGCATGTTTTATGGCCTGTACTTTTAAAGTACTCTAACACTGAGTAGGCATGTATACCAGATCGCTTCTGGGACCCAAAAATACCGAATTTTCGGGTGTTTAGAGCCTGAATTTAAGATATAAACGGGTACAGAAGATGCATGCACATATTGACTATGGGCAGCTAAAATATCGGTTTTCAGCATGTTTTGGGCATGTATTTTGAAAATACTTAAACACGGAGTAGGCATATACAGATTGAATCTAGGACACAAGAATATCGAATTTTCGGGTGTTTTGAGCCTAAATTTGAGATATAAACTGGTTCAGAATATCCATGCACATATCGACTTGGGAAACACAAAATATCGATTTTTAGCATGTTTTGATCCTATATTTTGCAAACATTCTAGCACTGAGTAGGCATGTACAGATCTCTTCTTGGACCCAAAAATATCAAATTTTCGGGTGTTTTGAGCCTGAATTTGAGATATAAACGGGTACAGAAGATGCATACACATATTGACATTGGGCACCTAAAAGATAGATTGTTAGCATGTATTGTTTTTTTTTTTTTGAAAATATTCTAGCACTGAGTAGGCATGTACAGATCGCTACTTTGACTCAAAAATACCGAATTTTCGGGTATTTTGAGCCTGAATTTGAGATATAATCTGGTACAGAAATTACATGTACATATCGACTTTTGGCACCCAAAATATCGATTTTGAGCATGTTTTGA